>CM077165.1:142457041-143137760 GCA_039583875.1 Platanthera guangdongensis
TTCCAGCTTTAACTGAGCTTTCACAGCCAGCAGCAGCAGCAGGCTCAGCTTCAGCAGTCTTCTTCCCTTTAGAGTCCTTCTTCTTCTGTTCTTCAGCCTTGATCTTTTGTCTTTCAAAATAATGATAGGGCTTAGGAAAGTACTTGCTAGGCTCCACAGCTGTTGGAGGTAGCTTTCCTAACTTAGCCTTCCTTCTATATTGGACAATTGCTTCCTGCCTACTCTCATGCTTTCTCCATTCAGCCTCTGAGAACCACTTGTTCCTCTCATGGGCATTGTCCTTGGCTGCTTCCAGGCTGTGAGAATTATGTTTCTAGAAGTAGGGCTCCATTGTTCAAAATCTGGCTTTTGCTCAGCAATTTCCCTAAACTTCTTCTTTGACAGCCTAGTTTCTTCTTCCTTGTCCAAAGCCTCTTGCATTGCAGCTGTGATAGGTTGAACAACCTTTTCCAGAATAATATTAGGCTTGCCAGCAGGTGGACTATACATTGTGCTTATATCTGCATGAATCATTCAAAGTCTGGAGGTGGATAGATTACATCAGCCACTGCCTGTTGCTCACCTCCAAGATATGTTCCTTGAATACCAGATTCAGCTACTTCATTGTCATCACACAGGGGAGGATATCCAAGTGTAGCCCTGATAGAATTTGAAATCCATTTTGCATGCTCAGAACTGGCTTGACTAACACTCTCTCCCCCTTTATGACTTCTTGGGCCACATGATCTCTCACATCATCTTTCTGGAATCGGATTTGGCTATCCAAATACCTTATGCCCTCTTTAAAGAAAGGTCTAAGCTTTGTAAGCTGTTCTGAAATGACCTTCTGTGAGTCTTTTATTGCAGTCTGTACAGCAGCAATCTCTGCTTGAAATATCTTATCAAAATCAGCCTTGGCAGCAGCAGAGGAGTTGATGGTTCATCTGACTTTTTCTTGAGTTCAGTGACTATGGCATTGTGAGATGCAGTCAAATTATCATTCATCCTGAACTGATTCTCCAGCACATAGCCTTGCTTTAGTGCTATATCATCCACTTTCTCTTTATTTTCTTGATGTTTGCCAGATAGACCACTGCATGAGCACCCTTTGTAAAACAATCAGTCATCTCTGTTTTATTAAGGTTCATTTCAAACCTTATTGACTTGATTTCCTGGCCCAGATCAGATTGTAGTGCTTTGTGCCCTTCATCAACATAAGTTTCTAAAGCTTTCCTTTGTTCATCCATCTTGATTTGCATGGCAAGCAGTAGAGCACTGTAATCAGTGGATGGAGCTTGTTGAACTAAGGAATGTTGAGCAACTGTTTGGAGAGCCTTCTTATAGCTCTGGCTTCTTCTTTGAAAACAAAGAACTTCTTTTTCTGAGCTTGCTCAGCTTCATCATCTTCAGAGTCTGATGTACTGGCTATATCCACCCTATCCTTAGGGCTGGATGTTTTTCAGTATGCACATCTTGTGCCTTCTCAGTATCTAGCCTTATAGGCTCTTCTTGAATATCCAAATTCTCCCCCTCAGCAGCAGCATCCTTTACTGCATCAGCAGCATTCTTTTCCATATCAAAATCTTCTTGATCTAAGTTCAAAAAGAGATTCCATTGTATATTCTGCTGGAGACTGTGCAGGAGATGTCTGGTTTCACAGGTACAACAGATGTGTCTGGAGAACAACATCTGGTTCTTGAGTTGCTGGCTGATTTTGCTGATGGTCATCAGACAAATCAGAATTTATTATAGAAAAATCTAATGTATTAAGGTCAACAAGTACCTCTTGAATGAGGAGGGTGGCTTGCTCACTCTCCAGTGTAGATGGTTTGCTACACTGGAAGCTCCCCCTGGATGTCAGCTGCCTCCTGAGGAGCAGGGTCTTCTCTGCAGCCACATCAACTGGACTTTCAGGAGTGAAGACCACATGTTCTTCACTGCCTGAGCTGCTGGAGGACTCTTGAGGCACAGCAGCAGTCTTCCTCTTCTTCCTGGGAGGAGAGTCTCTCTTAGAAGCTTGTTTCTCAGGGGTGGTCAATTCTTTGACACCAGCACCCTTCCCATCTAGAGAATATCCTGGAGTCCATTCTCCTCATATGATTGATCTTAGTTCCTGCAGCAGTGCTCATTACCTCTGGAATTGATCCAGCCAGGTAGAGACTTAGTATCCTGCCCAGATTGGGCTTCTTCAGGCTTTCTTTTACTTTCTCATAAACCACCATTGACCAATCTGTTTCAGAGTGAAGATGATTCTGGTCATGACTTCAAACATGGAGGCAGACACCCTGTCATGCCCTCCTGGCTTGCTCAGTATACCTTGCCCACTACTTCAGACAAGAACTTGCCTTGATTATTCATACCTTCCTGTTAAGACTGATCCCACCTTCATCTTTGGATCCAGTCCACACCAAGTAAGAGCTTCCCTGGTCTTAGAAGCAGTTACTTCCTCTTCATCTTGAACTTTAGGTAGCTGAAGTACCTTTCTTAAAGACTTGGGTGAAATTTTGACCTTGGTGCCATGCACCCTTGACTTAATCCTGTAGCCTGAGTCATCTACAGACGCGCCAGAAAGGAATTCAATGACTTCCTTCTTCCATATTTTCGTTGGTTCTGAAACCAAGAACTCCAATCCTGAATTGGCAATTAGGGTTAGCACTGATTTGATTTCTTGTCGCTGTCGTCAAATGCGCCTCGCACAAGCTCATAGCCTTCGTTTACGTTCTCTTCCAGCTTGGGAGCCATTAGGGTTTTGAGAATTAGTCTTGAGATGAGAGAAATGTCGACACAAGAGTTTAGGTCTCGAAACTTTGAAAGCGTGTCGACAATCAAAGACAGAACCCTATTTATACCTTTCTTGTTTGAAGACGAACAGGCGGGATGAATTTCTAATGATGTGTCGACACTGTCAATAAGTGTCGACACGGACTTAAATGTCTCGACACTCATGTGTCGACACAATTTTAGTCAACAGATTTTATGTGTCGACACTTGGTTAAGTGTCGACACCAACTATACTCGACATGTGTCGAGACTTTACTTAGAAAAATTCTGAGTAAAACTTAAGTGTCGACACTTTATTGGATGTGTCGACACCTACTCGACATGTGTCGACACTAACATTCTGAAGTGTCGACACTAACTTCCTAGATGTGTCGACACCATTTTCCTGAAGTGTCGACACTTACTATTCTGTGTCGACATAGACTTGTCTATGTGTCGACACCTTTTTACTTAGCCAATTTTTGTTCTGTATACTTAGTCTAAATTTATCATACCTAGTTCAATTTTGAACCTATTAAACTTAGCTTCTTCTAAGGGCTTAGTAAACATATCAGCTATCTGATTATCTGTTTTAACATATTCAAGTGCAATATCATTTCTTTCTACATGCTCCCTAAGAAAATGATATTTTATCTCAATATGTTTAGTTCTACTATGTGATACAGGGTTATTAGCTATGGAAATAGCACTTGTAGAATCACAATAAAGTGGAGTTCTACTTACCTGACATCCATAGTCTTCTAGCTGATGTTGAATCCACAGAAGTTGAGCACAGCAACTTCCTGCAGCTACATATTCTGACTCAGCTGTGGAGATGGCCACACTGGTTTGCTTCTTACTACTCCATGAAATGAGTCTTCCACCTAGGAATTGACAGGATCCAGTTGTGCTTTTTCTATCTTCTTTGCATCCTGCAAAGTCTGCATCTGAATAGCCTGTTAGATCAAAATCTCCATTCCTAGGGTACCAGAGGCCTAGATAAGGTGTGCCCTTTAGATATCTCAAGATTCTCTTGACTGCAGTCAAGTGAGATTCTTTGGGGCAGGCTTGATACCTGGCACAAACACATGTAGCATACATAATGTCAGGCCTACTTGCAGTCAAGTATAGTAGGGAGCCAACTATCCCTCTATACAAGGTTTCATCCACAGGTTTCCCTGCATCATCCTTGCTTAGAGACATACTTGACCCCATAGGAGTCTTCATGGTACTGGAGGAATCCATACCATATTTCCTTATGAGTTCTAGGGTGAACTTTGACTGACATATGGACAAGCCACTTTCAGTCTGTTTAACTTGGAGACCCAAGAAAAACTTCAGTTCTCCCATACTACTCATTTCAAATTGACTTTGCATAAGCTTTGCAAACTTTTTGCAAAGGCTACTTTCAGTAGACCCAAATATAATGTCATCTACATATATTTGGACAAGTATTACTTTGCCTCTAGATTCCCTAAGGAATAGAGTCTTATCTATTTTCCCCCTTGTGAACTTGTTCTCAATGAGGAAACTAGATAGGGTTTCATACCAAGCTCTAGGAGCTTGCTTTAACCCATACAATGCTTTCCTAAGTCTATAGACATAATGTGGAAGAGTAGGATCAACAAAACCTGAAGGCTGCTCCACATATACTTCTTCTTTTAAATTACCATTAAGGAATGCTGACTTTACATCCATTTGGTATACTTTGAATCCTTGGTAGGTTGCATAGGCCAAGAACATCCTGATGGCTTCCAGTCTGGCTACTGGAGCAAAGGTTTGATCAAAATCAATACCTTCTTCTTGCCTATATCCTTTTGCAACCAGTCTTGCCTTATTCTTAATGATGACTCCTTGTTCATCTAACTTGTTTCTGTAGATCCACTTTGTTCCTATCACATTGTGATCTTTAGGCTTAGGAACTAAGTCCCAAACCTTGCACCTCTTGAACTGGTTTAGCTCTTCCTGCATAGCTTCAGTCCACTGTGGATCTTGTATTGCTTCTTCAAATTTCTTTGGTTCTATTTGAGACAGAAAACTTGAATATACTGCAGCATTCTGATTTCTGCTCCTTGTCTGAACACCTTGTCTTGGATCTCCAATGATCAGCTCCACTGGATGATCTCTTAGATGCCTGTTGGCTGGAGGCATCCTTACTTCTGGTTGTACTTCTTCAGCATCTTCATCATGCTGAGTTCCTTGAACTTCTTCAGCTCCTGGTACATGTAGTTCTCCCCCTGGACATAAGCCATCTTCTTCTACTTGCTGTCTTGCAGCAGGTACATCTTCTATGGTTAGCTTGTCCATCTTCTTAATAAGACCTGAGGGGCTGCACACACTACTAGACAACTCATTGTTAATTAGTTGTGACTCATCAAAAACTACATGCACAGATTCCTCTACAACTTGTGTAGTCAAGTTGTAGACTCTATAAGCCTTACTATTATTGCTGTACCCAACAAACACTCCCTCTTGGGACTTGGCAGCAAACTTAGTTAAGTAAGACTTCCCATTGTTAAGTATGAAGCATTTACAACCAAAGATCCTAAAATAGGACAGATTTGGTTTCCTGCCTTTCACTACTTCATAGGGGGTCTTGTTTAACCTTTTAGTGATGGTAGCCCTATTTATCACATGGCATGCAGTGTTAACTGCTTCAGCCCAGAAATATTCTGGCAGTGATGAATCACTTAATAGGGTTCTACCAGCCTCTATCAAGGTCCTATTTTTCCTTTCAGCAATGCCATTTTGCTGAGGTGTTCTAGGTGAAGAGAATTCTTGAAATATCCCATAGTCTTCACACAGCTTTGTCATGCTTTCAGACTGAAACTCAGTACCATGGTCACTTCTAATTTTGACCACTGTACAGTTCAATTCATTCTGAATTTGCCTAACAAAACTGTGGAAGACACTAGGTGTTTCAGATTTCTGCTTTAAGAAGAACACCCAGGAAAACCTTGAGTAGTCATCAACAACTACAAAGGTGTAGACCTTCCTACCTAAGCTGTGAACTGGCATTGGACCAAATAGATCCATATGCAAGAGGTATAAACACCTCACAGCATCCTTGTTGTCAATGCTTCTAAAGGTGGATTTAGTCTGCTTGCCCTTTTGACAAGCTGAGCAAATGCCATCTTTGACACACTTAACTTGAGGACCATTCCTCACTAACTCTTTACTAAAGAGTTTGCCAATAGTCTTGTAATTAAGATGAGCAAGCCTCTTGTGCCACTTGACACATTGAGAGACTGTCTCATCAGCTACAAGACAAACTGGAGAACTATTGTTCTCAACCATAATGTCTAAACAATAGACATTTCTCTTCCTATAACCTGTCAAAATGATCTTTTGATCACTTGACCTCTTGATATGACAACCATTTTTAACAAATGAGATGTCATACCCTACATCACTTAATTGACTTATACTAATGAGGTTATGTTTCAAACCTTTAACATAAGCCACTTGAGTAATGGTAACAAGGTTAGAAGAAATGTTACCAAACCCTTTGATGATTCCTTTTTCAGAACCACCAAAGGTCACCTTTGGACCATTTTTGATTGGGATGTAGTCCTTCAGTAGTCCCCTAGTTCCAGTCATGTGTCTGGAACATCCACT
Organism: Platanthera guangdongensis; assembly: GCA_039583875.1. Taxonomy (NCBI): domain Eukaryota; kingdom Viridiplantae; phylum Streptophyta; class Magnoliopsida; order Asparagales; family Orchidaceae; genus Platanthera; species Platanthera guangdongensis. Next base: position 142,463,399 of record CM077165.1, read on the forward strand.
ATCCAAGTACCATGTAGGGGTATGGCCACTTGGATTTTCCTGCAAAACAAATTAATGAACCTTAGAACCCAAAGTAAACTTGGGTCCTTGGTGATTGTTAGTTTGCAATTTGACATAGCTACCTGCTGTCTTTCCAACAGGTAACTTGCTACACAACTTGGCACTGGCATTGTGCCAACAATCCAAAGCAAAGTGGCCAACCTTGCCACAGCACCAACATTCAAATTTGTTGTACCTTTGCTTAGGTTCTGACTTAGCTGTCTTAACTACAGCAGTCTTGTTGAATGTTGGGGCTTTGCCCTTGGACTTGGACTGATCCTGAACAGTCCTAGCTGGATTAACAAAACCCAGTCCAGTCTTTCCTTTATGATGAACAAAATCATCAATCAAGGGTAGCACTGATTTAGGTTTTGAAAACCTAGCTGCTAGCTCTTTCTCCTTCTGAAGATTAATCTCCAGTTTCTTAATTTGATCATTCTTAAATGTAATAGTACCCATCTGAATCACAGTAATGTGTTTCAGCCTGGCCACTTCATTCAGTTTTTGATCATAATTCTTCTCATAATCTATTGCAGCTGCCTTGAGATCAGCAATTTCCTTGGCCAAATTTTTGGCTAGGGTCTTGCTTTTCTTATAGGCTTGCAATAGTACTTGATATTCATCTAGGAGTTGATGAATATCTCCCTCAGACTCAGATATATTCTCATCACTTGATGAAGAATAATCTGACTCTGAACTAGAACTGAAATCAGAACTTTGAGTTAAACCTTGTACCTGACTGGGTCCTGGCTGCTCCAGGTTTTTGGTACTTTCAGTCAAAGCCATCAGTCCTTGGCTTTGACAGTCTTCTTGCTCATAGATAGATTCCATGATCTGCATAAACTCTTCTTCTTCTTCAGCAAATAGCCCAATATAGGCTTCAGCATCTGTCTCAGTGTCTGAAGAAGACATATCTGAAAGAGTCTTCTCATTCTTTGCAACAAAGGACTTCTCCTTCTTTCCTTTGAAGTGTGTTTTCTTTTTGTCACTGGATTCTTTCCTTCTTTCAGGACAGTCTGCAATAACATGGCCCTGTCTATTGCAGCAGTAACAAACTATCTTGGATCCAGTTGCCTTACTAGTCTTGGTCCTTTTCTTGTCCTTCTTTGAAGGCTTCTTTTCCTGATACTGAACCTCTTTCCCTTTGGAAGATGAAGGTCTAGACCTCCACTGTTTCTTCTTAAGGAACTTCTGAAAATGTCTGGTGAATGCAGCAAAGTCTTCATCACTTTCACTGCTTGTAGATTTTGTACTTTCTGACTCTTCAGATTCTGATTCAACTACCTCAGGAGGAGGAGTTGATGACTTGGTCCTGCTCTTTCTGGGTACATCTGACTTAAAGGCAACAGTCTTTTCTCTGTATTCAATCCTTGTTGACTTTTCTTCTTCTTTTCTCACTGACAATTGCATCTCATAAGATAACAACTTGCCAAAAAGTGTGGGAGGAGGAATTTCTCCCAACTTTGCCATTTCTCTGATGGCACAGATCTTGGTGTCCCAGTCTTTGGTGAGGGACCTTAAGAATTTATCATTCAACTCATAGTTTGTGAACTCTCTTCCATATGACATGAGTTCATTTACAATTCTATAAAATTTCTTGTAGCATTCAGTGATGCTATCTCCTCTTCCTTGCCTAAAGCTCTCATATTCTTGATTAAGCAAGGACTTCCTATCTTGCCTTACTTCTTCAGAACCCTCCATATAGACAATGAGGGTGTCCCACATTTCTTTTGCAGTTTTACAGTGAATAAGGTTCTGGAAGGTGGCATCATCAATTGCACTAACTATTATATTCTGTGCTCTTTTGTCCATGGTTGCTAGGACAATCTCATCCTTGGTCATTTCAGAGAAATCCTTTGGAGTCCTCTGATTTGCATCCAATACTGAAATCTTCATGGGCACATATGGCCCTTCTTTGACTGTGATGTATATCCTAGGGTCAGAGGCTTCCATAAAAAGCCTAACCCTCTCTTTCCAGATCCCAAAGATCTCTTTTCTGCATATAGGTAGTTTCATTGAACCCAACTCCTTATGATTCTCTGAAGAACCCATGTTCTTGATTTTCTTGAAACTGTTTCCTGTTTCCTGACTTATACTGAATCTGCCAAACTGGATCTCCTCAGACAGTTAGTCCTGATTTTGAGGAACCTCCCTCTGATACCACTTGAAAGATATGGTACCTAAACACCTAGAGGGGGGGGGGGTGAATAGGTGACCTAAACCTTTTTAGACTTTTGTTTGGCAGCACAACAGTTTTTCACTGATTACTACAGCTAACAGCAAATACAGAAATTAAGCATTCAATTCACAGCACAGCACAGCACAGAAGACACACTAATTTTATAGTGGTTCCCCAATCTTTGGGTACATCCACTTTCCCTCTTCGCCTATCTAGCAGTGTACTAGATTCGACCAAACTTCTCCACTAGCTCAGAACCCAACAAGGTTCCTACCTCAGGCCCAAAGCCTTACACTCAGCCAAAAGGCCTACACTCAGCCACCCAGGCCTACACTCAGCCAATCAAGGCTTACACTCAGCCAATTAAAGGCCTACACTCAGAGTTCTTCAACTCCTACACTCAGGCACCAAGCCCTACCCTCAGCCTTTATAAAATAGGCTTACAATCACTCAGATCCAATGGATCTTACAAGTTTAAAATAGAAATTACAAATGCTAACTCTACAACTCAGAAAGGATGAGTGGAGTTGAGAGTTTCTTGAAGAGTTCTTGGAAGAACTCAGCTTGATCCAAACTGACTTAGCTTTCTTCAAAGCTTCTTGAGTAGAACTGAATTAGTCTGAATCTACTGCAGTTGATCCTTGACCTCTGCTTCTTGAAATCCAGATGACTCTGAATTGTTCTTCTCAGCCTTAGTTCCAAAGACTGAATCCTTGGTTGGAGTTCTCTCTCTCCAACTACTTAGATCTGCAGTTGGACTGCCTGATCTTCTTGTGTTGATCCTCTATGTATCACTTCTTGATTTAATCTGATCAACCACTTCAGTTATTCTCTCAACATGTAATGATAATGAACAACCTTCTATCTATCTTTTTCTGTAAACTATGGGGGGCCTATTTATAGGCTTCCTTCATGGTAACCGGCTGGTCCGGTTCATAACAGACTTCTGACTTCTCTAACAGTTGATGTAGACCGGCTGGATCGGCAGCTGTCATGTCAACCAGTCACTTCTTGAAATTCTCTAACTGTCAGTTAGTGTCGAGACTTTCTGTTCTTAAGTGTCGACACTTATAGACCAAGTGTCGACACATGTTGTGTAAGTGTCGACACAAGTCTACAAGGTGTCGACACAATTCCTTGTATGTCTCGACACAGTTTCTTCTGCATGTGTCGACACTGAAATTGAGTGTCGACACAAGTACTTGCACTTCATTCTTTATCTGTATTCTTCTAAGTGTCGACACATCTCCTTTGTGTCGACACATCTTCATGTGTTGAAACTGTCAAGTGTCGACACTGCTTCTTGGTGTCGACACAAGTCTTCAATCTTGTTTCTTCAGCTGAGTGTCGACACATTCCTTTAGTGTCGACACTTGTACTTAGAATATTTTACAACTTTTCTGTTCTTTGCTAAGTGTCGACACAACTCCTTGTGTCGACACTTTCTTCAAGTGTTGAGTCTTCTGGTTATGTGTCGACACATTGTGCTGAGTGTCGACACAATCTTCAAGTGTTGACTCCTTTGAGTGTGTGTCGACACATTGTGTTGAGTGTCGACACATTCTTCATATTTTGACTCTGCTGATTGAGTGTCGACACATTGTGTTGAGTGTCGACACTTGTACTTAGTCTCTGCAGAATTTTGCTGAGTGTCGACACAACTCCAAGTGTCGACACTTTCTGATGTAGACTCAGCTCTTCTAGGTGTCGACACTTCTGCCAAGTGTCGACACAGCTTTTCTGCATTCTTCTACACAGAGTGTCGACACAGCTCCAAGTGTCGACACTTTCTGACTGGTGTCGACACTTCTTCCCAGGTGTCGACACAATGACTCCAAGTGTCGACACTGCATGTCTGGGTGTCGACACAATGACTCCAAGTGTCGACACTGCATGTCTGGGGTGTCGACACAAGCTTTCTCAAGTGTCGACACTTTGCCTCTGGGTGTCGACACATGGACTTAGAAATTTTCAGCTTCAGTCCAGTGTATAACTAACCTGCACAAGTAACTCAAACAAACATCAAATACATTCTGATGTATATCATTGAGTTAGGTGATGCTTCTTCAAATCAGGTACATTTGACCAATGTACCCAACATTCCTCGCACCTACCGCTCCACACAAAAGCTGCGTTCTTCTGCGTAAGCTTAGTTAAGGGCGCAGACAATGTAGAAAAACCCTTAACAAACCTCTGATACCAACTGTCACAACTCACCTGAACGTTTGCAGTTATCTCCTGCCGACATGGTATCATGACGCGTGTTTTCTCCTTACTCTGATATATCCTTTTATGTGGAGAAAAGACTGGTTTTGACAGCGGTGATCACACTATTCTCCGCGCCTATAAATAGGACCCCCTGTCACATCAACAGTACATTCGAATGAACAGTAAGTGAGCTCGGGTTGTTGCTACGGACAAGATTTTGTGTTCGCGCGGTTTGAAGGATTGACTGGCGTTTGTTGTGCAGGTTGTGCAGATAGCGCTGAGAAGACAGGGACTTGGTTCTGACTTCAGTCAGGGATCAGTGCGGACTTTGCGGTTAGCAGTAGGTCGCGGTTTGCGGTTAGACGGTCTTCTTTCTTCTGCAACTTTTTCCCAATTCAATAAGTTGTCCGCTTCTGGCGGCTTGTTCAGTTCAGCATCAGCCGTTCACGAAAATATGGCGGCTAGGCAACCTTGCGGTTAGGCGGCTTGCAGATCAGCGAACAGAGTTCAGCATTGGAATAACGGATTGTCCACGAGGTTAGATTGCGGTCTTGCGACTTGGCGGCTTCAGCGGACTCCGTAGGCAGCTCGGTTGAGTAGTCGGCTTCTCATTCAAACTGCGCGGCTAGCTTTGTATTTTTGGTTTTGCTTCCATCGGGTACATCGGCGAATCATGGCTCGCCATGTACACCTCGCCTTGTAAAGTTTATTGATAGTATAATGTTTTTCTTGCTCTTCTAGTGCATCTGGTTTATTTGGCTTCAGATAGGTTGAGTGTTCTCGCACCTGATTTCCCATTTTCCGCGATTCACAACTTTTTACAGGAAGCCGACAAGAGGTCATATGAACACTCAACCATGTTAGAAGCCAAGTAGTAACCAGCACAACAAAAGCATAAGAGTCATAAACTGAAATTCAATCTGATTTACAAAGCGAGACATACATTGTGAGACATGATTTCGTCAATGTACTCAAGGAAAATAGAAAATACAATTGCAGGCAAAGAAAAAACGCGCGGACATAAACTGTAACAGTGCAAACTGCTCTAAGCCGTAAACCCTGTCCATCGAGACTGACCAAGTCGTCTATCCGCAACTAGCCGCGTGGACTGCCTGTTATTGAATGTTGGCGATCAAAAACAGAACCCGCTGATAAGCCGGGCGAACTCCAAACTTTATCCGCAACCCCGAGTAAGGTGACTTCAAATCGCAGACTACGACCTGCTGTAAACCGTTGAATGTAAACCGCCAATTATTTCACACAAAGCTTCCATTAATTGCCTAGCCGCCTGATGCTCGTTGTACTGCCTGCACAGATAGCCAACCTCACTTAGTCGCGTCGGTAAGAAAAAATGTAACCACTGAATCTAAACGCGAGTTGAGTTCTCACTGTTCTCGATTATATATGATGAGCCAGAGACTCCTATTTATAGGCGTGAGGAGCAGTGCTGTCACTACACATAGCGATATGATAATCGCCCGTCAATCCTGCAGCTAGCATCACGTATCCGCACAAGTGGAGATACAAGCCTCAATCCGCCACTGAAGAAAGTTGTCCGCAAATAAGTGCGGGCACACAAATCTGTCTGTATAACCAACCAGGAAGACAATGTGAACAACGTCAGTCCGCATAGCCGAGCAGATAAAACCATCAGCCCCTGTGGACTTATACATCTCAGTGACGCGTCCTGATTCACCTCGCGCTAATGACGAACTGCTGATCTCCACATCCAATCCGCGCAGTTCGGCGAACTCTGCAACCAGACTGCGTACCAGACGATCTCCATGAACCAGGCAATAATGAGACTTGTCACACCATTGACAAAGTCCACAACCAGCAAACTCCGCGGTCTCCAAACAACCCGCATCACCGGAGAACAAGACCGCGCCAATGACAAACATCAACTCTAGTCCGCACAATTGCGGACTGCCCCTATCCAGACAACGTGGTCTTTAGGTATCTAACCGATCAAGCAACTGTGTCAATCTCCATGATCTAATCACCCGACCGCAAGCACAGAAGACAGCCAGACTCAGCGAGCTCCAGAAGGAGACTGGCAAAACCATGGTTAAACAACCAAACCGCCCAGTTACTCTACCAAGGATGCTTGTTGATACAGACCGCATGAGGAAAGAAATGGTCAACCCGGCTATCTGCCGACTTCAGCCCGCTAGGTCGTGGCAGTCTCTGCGATCTGTGCGGACTGCCACATTAAGCCACCCACCTCTACCACCACTTCAACAATTTCAACCCCCCCTGAAGTTGGAAGTAGAAACCAGCCCGAGCAACCCCCGTAACTGAAAAAATGATCCCTTCGGCAATGACTTCGTAAAGATATTCGCCACATTATCCTGATTCTGCATGTAATTAACCATCAAAGATACCCCCAGCACCTTCTCCCGAACGAAGTGATACTCGATCTCGATGTGCTTCGTTCACGTGTGAAAAACTGGATTTTTGATCAGTTTAAGAGCACTCTCATTGTCACCGCGAAGCAGAGTAAGACTTCGAACCTACTCATGGATGTAATCCACTAATCTCCTAAGCCAGATGGCTTCCTGAGCTGCCAAAACCGAAGCTTTGTATTTCGCTTCTGTAGTGGAGACAGACATTGAATCATATTTCTTACTACACCATGAGATAGTTGTTGATCCCGTGAAGAAGACGTAACCAGACGTCAACATTCGATCATTTGTATCTCCTCCATAATCAACATTCATGTAGCAATGCAGACTGAAGCCCGTGTATCTCTTATAAAAGAGACACATCTCTGAGGTATACTTGACATACTTCAGGATACCTTTAGTCTCCACAAGATGAGGCTTCTGCGGCTCCGTCATATACCGACTAACTAAGCCCACAACATAAGCAATATCCGACATAGTGATTGTCAGATATATGAGACTCCCTACGAGAGCCCGGAACACCAAAGGGTCTGCAAAAACCCTTCCCTCATCCCGCCGAAGTTTCAAACCAACCTCCAGAGGAGAAAAGCTGCTCTTCCCCTCCGCATGCCGAACCGCTTAACAATTCTCTCCGCATAACCCTTCTGGGAAACGATCATACCGCTCTTCTTCCTCGCAACCTCTAGTCCAAGGAAATGGTGGAGCTCCCCAAGATCCTTCATCTCGAACCGGATGACGAGCTGAGCCCTGAGCCTAGCCACCTCCTCCTCCGAGTTCACCGTGATGATCATGTCGTCAACATATAACAGAATGAGGACTTGAAGCTCCCCTCTTTTCTTAACAAACATACTGGAATATGAATCTGAAGCAAAATAACCACAGAACTGGAGGTATTCTGCGATCTTCTCGTACCACGCCCGAAGCACTTGCTTCAGACCATAGAGGACCTTCTTCAGCTTACAGACCTGTCCTGGATGTTCTTCAGATACGTAACTCGGTGACTGCATCATGAACATGTCCTTGTCAATCTCGTCGTAAAGGAACGTATTCTTTACGTCGAGTTGTCAAATCCTCCACCTTTGGCAAACCGTCAAAGAAATCACCACTCGTACTGAAGTCATCTTGGCCACCGGACTAAACGTCTCTTCATAATCCTCCCTATACTGCTGTGAGAACTCCCGAGCTACAAGGCGATTCTTGTACCGCTCGATGCTGTCGTCAGCCTTCTTCTTGAGCTTGTAAACTCACTTGCATGTCACTGGAGTAATGCCTTCGATCTTGGGTACAAGATCTCAAGTCTCGTTCTTCTGAGGGCGGCCATCTCCTCATCTATGACATTGTTTATGCCTGTGGCGTTCTCAAAGCTCGACGACTCCCGTTCATCCAAGGAACCAGCAAAGAAATATGAGACGCAACTTACCATGTTTCCATCCCTATATCGAGCTGGTGGGATTATAGTTCTCTTGGACCTCCGCAGGGCTTGTCCCTGATCAACTACTCATGCTGCTTCTTCTGTACTATCTCTGATCTCGGGCACACCAGGAGCATCACTCCCCTTGCTTCCAGATCTAGAATCCTCCACTTCAGAGTTAGACGAAACCAGATCACCTGGTGACACAGACAACTCCACCAGAAGATCTCGAGCAGCTTCAACTTGCCATCCGTCAGATCTGCTCTCCTGCAACTCCACAGATGAGCTGCTCTGGTATGATGTCAACTCGTCAAATACTATATCCCGGGAGACAACATACTTCCGTGTCTCTGGATCCATATATTTCCAGTCCTTCTTCCTCTCATCATATCCAACGAAAACTAGCTTGCTTGCTTTTGCATCTAGCTTCGTACTAAGAGCGTTTGGAATATGCACGTAGCAATCTGACATGAACACCCGAAGATGTTCAACTCTGTGCTTCTCCTTGAACATTACCTCATGTGCAGACTTTATGTTGTTCGGACTGAGCGGCATCCGGTTGATAACATACGCCGCACAGGACATTCCATCTGCCTAGAAAGCCCTGAGAATGTCTTTGGCGTGAAGCCAACACTTGCAGGTTTCCGTCAAATGAAGAGTCTTTCGCTCTGCAATTCCGTTCTGTTGTGGAGTATGCGCACAAGTGAGCTCCCTTCGGATACCGAACTTTCAATAGAAGTTAAAGAACTCACTTGAGTTAAAGTCTCCTCCATTGTCAGTTCTCAACTTCTTAATTCACAAACCGAGCCGACCCTCCATGATCTTCTTAAACTCCACAAACTTTTTAAATGCCTCTGACTTCTCCTTCATGAATTATGCTCAAGTATACCTGAAAAAGTCATCAACCAGAACAAACATATATCTGCTTCCGCCGAGACTGGGGGTGATGGTTGGTCCAGTTAGATCACTATGGATGCATTCCAACGATGCTTTGCATCTGGTCTGTGACTTGTCAACTGGAAGGCGATGTGTATTTCCATATTGATATCCAGCAAATACATGACCGTCTCTGAAGGATGAAAGACTAGGCAGGTCATGCACTAGACATCTTACCTCCATAACCTTCAGTTTATCCATTCCAACATGCCTCAGCCTCTCATACCAGATAACAACGCTGTCATTCGCCCTCATCTTATCAATATAGAAATTTGTCGCCAATAGACACAAGTCCTTTAATCTCTTTCCGACATGAGTAACATCAACTTTCACAGTTGACATGTTTCGGAAAAATTTCACTTTTGTTGGACCAAACAGAATGTGATACCCATCATCAAAAGCATTGGTCACCAAGAAGAGGTTTTTCTTCATTCACGACATGTGATACACACTTCTCAAAATGAGTGACCCTCGATCACTGCCTAAAGAAATCGTTCCCTCCTTCTCTACTACACGCACAATATCATCAACAATAATAATGACATCGTTACCTTTGTAGTCATGTAGAGAAGAGAATTTAGACTCATCCCTGATGAGGTGATGACCACACCCTGAGTCCACAATCTACTCCTCCTGTGGGGCACACATTTCCCACTGAAAAAAGATGAACATCTTCTGAGGGCGGCCATCTCCTCATCTATGGCATCCTTTATGCTTGTGGCGTTCTTAAAGCTTGTCGGCTCCCGTTCATCCAAGGAACCTGCGAAGAAATAAGAGACGAAACTTACCATGTTTCCATCCCTATATCGAGTTAGTGGGATTATAGTTCTCTTGGACCTCCGCAGGGCTTGTCCCTGATCCACTACTTCTGCTGTTTCTTCTGTACTAGCTCTGATCCCGGGCACACCAGGAGCATCACTCCCCTTGCTTCCAGATCCAGAAACCTCCATTTCAGAGTTAGACGAAACCGGATCACCTTGAGACACAGATAACTCCACCAGAATATCTCGAGCAGCTTCAACGTGCCCTCCGACAGATCTGCTCTTCTGCAACTCCATAGATGAGCTGCTCTGGTATGATGTCAACTCGTCAAATACTATATCTCGGGAGACAACATACTTCCGTGTCTCTAGATCCATATATTTTCAGCCTTTCTTCCTCTCATCATATCTAACGAAAACTAGCTTCATTGCGTTTGTATCTATCTCCGTCCTAAGAGCGTCTGGAATATGCACATAGCAGTCTGACATGAACACCCGAAGATGTTCCACTCCGTGCTTTTCCTTGAACATTAACTCATGCGCAGACTTCATGTTGTTCAGACTGAGCGGCATCCGGTTGATGACATACGCCGCACAGGACATTCCATCTGCCCAGAAAGCCCTAGGAATGCCTTTGGCGTGAAGCCAACACTTGCAGGTATCCGTCAAATGACAGATCTTTCGCTTTGCAATTTTGTGCTGTTGTGGAGAATGTGCACAAGTGAGCTCCCTTCAGATACCGAACTTTCTATAGAAGTTAGAGAACTCACTTGAGTTAAACTCTCCTCCGTTGTCAGTTCTCAAATTCTTAATTCACAAACCGAGCCGGCCCTCCACGATCTCCTTAAACTCCACAAACCTTCTGAACAACTCAGACTTCTCCTTCATGAATTATACCTAAGTATACCTAAAAAAGTCATCAACCAGAACAAACATATACCTACTTCCGCCGAGACTGGTGGCGATGGTTGGTCCAGTTAGATCACCGTGGATGCATTCCAACGGTGTTTTGCATTTGGTCCGTGACTTGTCAACTAGAAGGCGATGTGTCTTTCCATATTGATATCCCGCACAAACATGACCGTCTCCGAAGGATAAAAGACTAGGCAGACTATGCACTAGACCTCTTATCGCCATAACCTTCAGCTTATCCATTCCAACATGCTCCAGCCTCTCACGCCAGATAACAACATTGTCATTTGCCCTCATTTTATCAATATAGAAACTTGTCGCCAATATGAACAAGTCCTTTACTCTCCTCCCGACATGAGTAACATCAACTTTAACAGCTGACACGTTCCTGAGAAATTTCACTTTTGTTGGACCAAACAGAACGTGATACTCATCATCAACAACATTGGTCGCCAAGAAGAGGTTTTTCTTCATTCCCGGCATGTGACACACTTCTCAAAGTGAGTGACCCTCGATCACTACCTAAAGAAATCGTTCTCTCCTTCTCTGCTGCATGTATAGTATCATCAACAGTAATAATGACATTGTTACCTTTGTAGTCATGTAGAGAAGAGAATTTATACTCATCCCTGGTGAGGTGATGACCACACCATGAGTCCACGATCTACTCCTCCTAATAGTTGATGAAGGAAAGTGCATGAAAACAAGTACCCGTAATGAAGGCACTCCCCCATCCACCTTCCTCAGCTTTAGACTCAGCCTCCTCCTTCTCTGCAGCATGCCATTGCTGAAGATTCACTCTGCATTCCTTACGGATGTGACCAAGATTGTTACACCTGTAGCACCGAGGTCGTCCCCGCTTCTTCCAGTCATCATGCTTAGAACCCTTGCTCCTTTCCTGCTGTGATGAAGAAGATGGATCGCCGCTAGCAGGTGTTTTCTTCTTCCTGTCCCATCTCTTCTTCTTGCATGAAAAGAGAACCTCGCCTTCTCATCTAGAGACCGACACCCTAACCATCTGCTTTGTCAAGATCTCCTGCGAAGCCAGCAGATTTTTCAGCTCGAGCAAAGATAGTTGATTGACCCAACCTTGTACGGAAGTAACAATGGCCACATACTCCTTCCGCAGACCACAAATGATGTGCCTCTTTAACTTTGCCTCTAAGATAGGCTCATCTGGGTCCAACGTCGAAATCTCAGTGCAAAGGTTCTTCATCTTCAAGAAAAATAATGACACTGACAGGTCTCCCTGAGTGGCCTTAGCCAACTCATTCCCCAAGAACTGTAGTCGAGTTACATTCTTCATATTGAACAGACCTTCCAAGGCCATCCATATTTTAGCCGCTGACTGACACCCGATGATGTGATCGAACAGCTCTGGTGAGATTGCTCCCTTGTGAGTGAACATTATCTTAGCATTCACCTTTATCCAAGCTCTCATTGTCTCAACATTCCCAGTGACAACAACCACTTCTTACTGTCATCTCCACCGATGACTTCCCAAAGGTACTCACCATTCAGATAACTCTCCATGGAAGACATCCACTTCTTAAAGTTGGTGTGCGTCAAGAGTTCGATTCCAAGACTTCTTGCATAACCGACCTCCATTGCTCCCTCCCGATTAACTTGAACTTCAACGAAGAAAGCACACTTGCAAGGGTGAGTCACTGTTTGACCCTCAATACCTCTTTGATACCATGTGAAAATTTAATGAAAGAAGCCGACAAAAGGTCGCGGGAACACTCAACCACACCAAAAGCCAAGTAGTAACCAGTACAACAGAATCACGAGTCATAAACTGGAATTCAACCTGATTTACAAAGTGAGGCATACATTGCGAGACATGATTTCGCCAATGTACCCAAGGAAAACAGAAAATACAACTGTAGACAAAGAAGAAACCGCGCAGACAGAAACTGTAACTGCGCAAACTGCTCAAGCTGCAAGCCCTGTCCGCCGAGACCGACCAAATTGTCTATCCGTAACTAGCCGTGCAGACTGCCTGTTATTGAATGCTAACGATCAAAAAACAAAACCTACTGATAAGCCGGGCAAACTCCAAACTCTATCTGCAACCCTAAGTAAGGTGACTTCAAATCGAGGACTGCGACCTGCTGTAAACTGCTGATTGTAAACCGCAAACTGTTCCACACCAAGCTTCCACTAGTTGTCTAGCTGCCTGATGCTAGCAGTATAGCCTGCACAGATAGCCAACCTCGCCTAGTCGTACCAGTTAGAAAAAACGTAATCGTTGGATCTGAACCCGAGTTGAGTTCTCACTGTTCTCGATTATATATGACGAGCCGAGGACTCTTGTTTATAGGCATGAGGAGGAGTGCTATCACCACCCATAGCAATAGGATAACCGTCCGTCAATCCTGCAGCTAGTTTCACGTATCCGTACAAGTGCGGATACAAGCCTCAGTCCGCTATTGAAGAAAGTTGTCCGCAAAGAAGTGCGTACACACAACTCTGTCTGCGTAACCAACCACAAGACAATGTGAACAACATCAGTCCGCATAGCCGAGCGGATACAACCATCATTCTGCATGGACTTATACATCTCAGCCATGTGTCCTGATCTCGCCTCGCTCTAATGACGAACTGTCAATCTCCATATCCAATCCGCGCAGTTCGGAGGACTCTGCAACCAGACCACGCACCAGGCGATCTCCGCGAACAAGGCAACAACGAGACTTGTCACACCCGTGACCAAGTCCACAATCAGCAAACTCCGCGGTCTCCAAACAACCTGCGCCACATGAGAACAAGACCGCGCCAATGACAAACATCAACTCCAGTCCGCACAATTGCGGACTGTCCCTATCCAGACAGCGCGGTCTCCAGGTGCCCAACTGACCAAGCAACTGTGCCAATCTCCACTATCTAATCACCAGACTGCAAGCACAGAAGACAGCTGGACTCGGCGAGCTCCAGAAGGAGACTGCCACAACCGCGGTTAAACAACCAAACCGTCCAGTTACTCTACCAAGGATGTTTGCTGATCTAGACCGCAGGAGGAAATAAGAGGTCAACCCGGCAATCCACCGACTTCAACCCGCCAGGCCGTGGCGGTCTCTGCGATCTGTGCGGACTGCCAGACCAGGCCGCCCATCTCCCCGACCACTTCAACAATTTCAACATTTTCCATATAATAATTCATAGTATGACCAAGTTCATTATAATAGTCAAAGAGCTACACCTAAGATAGTTGCTTTCATATCTCTTCCTCCACTTGAACCTTCACTTTTCTTTGTTTCCTTCGACTCAAAGACAACATCACCCATTGACAAATAGATAATGAAAAGTGCTTTCGTACCTTTCCCCCTAGTTTCCTTCGACTCGAGCTGCCGAACATGTAAGGGCTACTTTACTATTTAACCATATCTCCTCTACAAAACTAGACTCTTATCAACATTTTACTAGAATACTTCACTAATGATAGTTTTCTCCTATTTCAATGTGAATGCCAAGTCATAACATAAATATAAGTAGCCACAAACCTTAGTTTCAAAACCAAATTTAACAGTAGAAATTAGTCATTCAAAAAAACAAAAGGGTCTTATGCATAAATTTGATACAAAATAATTAAGGTGATTGTTATTAGCACCGCAATTTTGGTCAGTAGCACCACATTTTCTCCTAATTTTTCGTGTCTTTTGAAAATACGCTTTGAACATTCATTTTTAGAAAAAATGTTCAACACGAAAGTTTTAGATCTCGACAAGATTTACAACTTTTGTGGTGAACACTTTTCCTAAAAATGCATGTACAAGGCGTACTTTAAAAATACGCTCAGATTTTGCGTCTTTTGGAAATAAGTCTTGTACATATATTTTTAGTAAAAGCGTTCAACACGAAAGTTGTATATCTCGTCGAAATCTACAACTTTCATGTTGAACACTTTTCCTAAATATGCATGTACAAAAAGTATTTTCAAAAAGGCGCGAAAAATTAAGAGAAATATGTGATGCGACTAGCCAAAACTGTGGTGCTAATAAAACTACAGTAAGATTGACTGGAATGGAGTATAATAAATACTTCTACTACCTGAAGAGCTTCTTTCTTAAATGTCATCTCCCTCGCCCCATCCATTAGTCTTCTTATCCCTAAAACACAACTAATTCAGCCACTCAAAAGAAGAAGAAGAAGAATAAAGAGCGAATAGCGTGGAGGCGTTACAGAATGTATAATTACTTGAAGGAGTAGCTGTGGAGGAGACGATGAGGAGGGCGAACGCAAATAGAAGAAGAACCTGCAGTGCTCTTCTTCTTCCCATGCCTACTAAAACCCTGAGCAATAACTTGCACAATATGTGGACTCCTCTTATACACCTTCAACATTAAATAAAGTGAAGAGTAAGAGGGGAAGATATGATGCTTTGGTTTACAAAATGGATGCTCACCTAACTCCACCATTTCTCTCTCACTATGAATTTCATTATTCCACGACCAGCACTCTCCAATGTGGTAATATTCTTTGATATCCTTTTGGCTTCACATGCCTCTTGACCTTATCCCCCGCCGGAGTTGGGGGCGGGCCCACATAGGTCTCAGAGAGTAATAATTATTCTGTACGAGTAGCGTTCCCTCCTCTGGAAGCGGGTGAAATCCAAGCCGTCCAACCTTAAATCTAGCGTTTGTGATTTACAATAATAAAAAAACAATAAAAAAACAAACAAAACCCATTTTTTAAAGCCCATCGGACGGCTCCTGCGCTACCCGCGCTCCTTCCTCTGGGAGTGGGTAGCACAGGAAATTTTTTTGACTCAAAGAGGCCGAGCGGTTGCGCTTATTGAGTTAAAAATATATTTTTGCTAATAGAAATTGAATTAAAATTATTATTTGTACTTATATCAAGGTTGTCAAGATCGCGATCCAGATCATAAGATCTTACGATCCTACGATCCAGATTTTGTAAATCGATCCTGACTTTGTAAAGCGGTACTCGATCCAATTCTACTATTAAATACGATCCTACCTCAAAACGATCTCATCTAAGATCTAGATTCTGACAAACTTGTATATATCTAATATATATTTTAACCATTCGTTAAAATTATAATAAAATACTCTTGGCATAATGGTCATGGTGGGTTAAGATTGCACAAAACAATTGTTAAAAGTATGGATATATATTTCTTATATTGAGCAAAAAATGATAGTTGTGGAGATGAGAATGCTTAGGTGGATGTTTGGGCACACGAGATTGGATAAAATTAGGAATGAAAGTATCAGAGATAAGACATGAGTAGCACCAATTTCAGAGAAGATGCGAGAAGCTCGTCTAAGATGGTTTGGACACGTACAAAGGAGACCATTAAAGACACCTGTTAGACGTAAGATTTTAGTCACTAGGCATGTTAGACGAGGGAGAGGTAGACCAATAAAGACTTAGAATGAAATTATAAAGAAAGACATGATGTACTTAAGCATTACTGAGATTATGACTGAAGATATGACACAATGACGACAAATGATTCATATAACCCACATCACTACAGTGGGATAAAGGCTCGAGTGTTGTTGTGTATTGAGACATATTATACAAAAAAAATCATTAGAAATATAGATATACTGTAAAAAATGTGACTTTAATATAATATATGCATAATTTTTGTATTTATTGATTATTTTTTTAATATTTTTTACTATTAGGCACATCCTGGTGTACATTTATGGCGCAGAGTGCTCCCTATCTGGAGGCCACTAATCCTCCATAGTGTTTCAATGCTATGGGCATGGGTCCGGAAAAGGTAAAGTGCAGGAAATCGGACGGACGAGATCCGCTGCATTTTACCGTAAAGTGTGATCTAATGTATGCGAGTGCGCTGAGATGCGTGCACATCTCAGCGCACATATCTCAAATCAGTGCGCGAGAGATCAAAGCGTACACATATCTCCGCGCGAGCTGAGATGCACTCGCACCCGTCAGATCTCACGCACTGCACGGTGCAGTGTATTTCCTGCACTGCACCACCCCCGGACCCTATGGCCATGGCTTGAAGAAGAAACTAGTGTCTGGCTTATGAGAATGCATGTTTCAATTTTAAAATAGGCAAGAATTTGGCTTTTGGAGGAATTGATGGACATATTTAAGTAGGAGGTTGAAGAAATTGCATTGTAGTTGATAAAACAAGTGGGGAGACCAAAAAGTCAAAATCTTGTGGAGAAAGGGAGGGGAGAAATTCACATTTCCCACTGAAAAAAGTTAGTGGTGCTTTTAATTGGCTTCCAGGTGTGCACTTTGCTTTATGGCAGAAACTTAAAAAATGAACATTTTTGCAAGCTAGGTGTGTTTTCCCAAGTTGGCTCGCAACTTTTCTTCGGTGGGTTTTTGGGCACCCCTAAAAAAGTCAAAGAGACTTGATTAATAGACCGAAAGTTGATGGGTTCCTCCTAAATTTTCAAAGTCAAATTAGTAGAACTCCGGCCGAGAGTATTCAAGCAACACGGCCCAACCAAAAGAGTCGCGCACGCTCGAAGGGACCAAAACCACCCCGGAAGAAGGGCCAGAGCTAAGTATGAACACACACGTGAGGGCGCCGAGCAAGGCCAAGCGCATACGAGCGTGCAAGCAACAAGAGAGCGCCTGCGCGAGCAGCGCGCACGCACGGGCAGCGCGACCACGTGCGGGAGTCCAACCCCCGCACAGGTCTGACTCGCGGACGCGGCCGGTGCGCGCGCCTCGCGAGCTCGCCATGATAGCCGTTGTTGGCCTCCTCCGACCACCTTCACCGCCTCTGACCGTTGCCGGCCACCGCCACCATAGGGCAACCTGCCCGGGCCGCGCAAGCCGCCATGGGGGAACTTCCGTCATTTCGTGAAAATTGGCAATCCAGAAGACCGAAACAGAGTGATGTCAATCGCCAGCTTGAAATCCTCCCCGACGCAATTACCAGCATGAACCTCCGGAAAACTATATAAGGGCCTTCAGACCCTCATTTGAAGACAAGCAAGTTCAAAGGCTAGAGCGAACTCTGAGGTTTTTCGGTGAGCACGTGGGACTTAAGACCGTTCATCTGTCTGGAATTCTCTCTGCTCCCTCTCTAGGCCGATCAACGCTCAACGCGCAACACACACCGCTCAATGGCAAGGCCTAGTGCTCACGTGGATGCTCCCGTGAGCGCAAGAGAAGTCGCCAGAATACTCGCCTCCAAGCTCAGTGGACTCAAAAGCTTCAAGAACTTGAGTCATTTTCTCCAAAAAGACACGCTCATCCAAGCTCCAAAGACTTGGTCAATTTTCTGCTCCCGAGGAAGCCGCAGCGGAACACTCCATTGGGCGCTCTCATCAGAGCATCGTGAACTTAGATTATTTTTTTGCTCTTCCTCTACTTAATGTTTGTAACATAGAGGTGACATGTCACCCTCCGAGGAGATTTCCATTGCCTGTAACCTCAAAATATATAGTGAATTTTGGCGCGGCACAGATCCGACCACGTGGTTTTTCACCCCTTTTAAGATTTCTATGGTAAAAAAAGCCTCCTGTCATTGTTCCTATTTTTCATTGATTATTTGCTCACCCGGTCCACCAACTCCGAGCTAAGTCGGTCCGATTTTCTGCTCCCGGCGTTTCCTCCTTGCTGCGGGTGCAAACGGAGACGAAGCTTTATTTGGTTACCCGCCGTCCGACGACGTTTGCTTGAAACGCCGTCCGAAAATGCTTAAACAAATGAAGCCATAATCTTACTACTTGAAAAATTGTTTTTAGGCCTAAGTTATTCATGAAATTGGATAACGTCATGTATCATCTTCAATCTTCAACTTCACATGTCAGTGTCCTCAATTTCTCAAAGAATCAGTTATTTATTGTTTCGACTCCCCAAGGCTTATTTTGGAAGGCTTGCTATGAAAATATCAAGTGAGAACTAGTCAGATTTATCAAGATCAGATGATTTTTGGGGTGTGAAAAGGTCCATAGCTTTCATTGTGCCCTAACAAGATGAATACCATAATGTTTAAGCTTTATATACTGGCTGGAAGGATGACTTCATTATACACTTCTGTGTTGTGGTTGAAGATATCTTCCTCATATTGCTTTTCTTGAAAGTTGAAATCCATGAATACTACATTTTGCAGGTGGATTGAAGGCGATGCACTTCTAAGATGGCTATTTTAATGACAGGCCGAAAGCTCTGCATGAAATTTTTCGTGTTCGAAAGGCAAATCTGAACGGGAAGCCTAGACCAGCGGCTGAAATAGAGGGGCTTCAACGGAGGGCTGCGACAAAATGGCGGGGTGTCGGGTGGAGAAGGAACTAAGGGCCAAGGAAACAGGCGGGAGGCTGCGACGAATTAGAGGTGGCGTAGGGCATCGGGTGGTGAGTAAATATGCGGGGTGTGAAAGCAGGGGGGAGGGTTCGGCTGCGGGTTTAGGGCTCCAGAGAACGGGAAGTTACGGGTAAGAATAACGGGTGGGTTTTTATAAACAAAACACACAAATTTCTAATTAGCTGGACACGTGGTTTAGAAAATAACTCATTAGCTGGACAAGTGGTTGAGGTGCTAGATTTCGGCTCTATTTGTTTGGGCGTTTCGCAATTTCGTTTTAGGCAAATGCACCCGGAAGGAGGGTAAACAAATCAACCTCCGGCGACGTTTGCTCCGTTTCCACCCGCCCGTCTTAAGAAACGCTCCAAAAAGCTCCGTTTGGAGCAGCCACCTCCCCCCTCTGGTTCGAACTCTCCGTTTCCACCCGCCGGATCGACCCGCCACCGCTAAAACAAATGAAGCGGCGGGTTAGACGCCGTATTTGAACTGGAGGGGTGGAGGACCGGATCAAAACGAGGCTTTTTGCCCCGTTGTTCGCGGAGCGGCGGATCCTGCCGGAGCAAACGCCGCCGGAGGGCGTTTATGTACCCACCGTCTGGCAGCGTTTGCCCCAAACGGCCAGTCGAAACGCCGCGCCAAACGAACCCTTCAGCTTCAATTTTTTCTTTTGCTTTTGACATCATTTTCATCAATAGTTCTTTGGTTGGTGCGAGGAGCAAATTTTTTGCGGGTATATGAGTATGGTGCGTGGGATGCATCCGCGCAATCTATCAAATTTTGTTTTTGTCTGATGGACGGCACAGATGCATCTCACGCACCATGCTCCATATATACGCAAAAATAATTGTTCTGGTGCAGGAACCTCCTTTGCTCCGCCGCGGACCTATCGGTCCGAGCTTCATAAGATTAAGACACATGTTTAGAAAAGCAAGAAAAAATTGGGAATTGTTATTCAAATCTCATAATTGGATATTCATACTCAGAATAATACAAATTTTAACCTATTTTTCTTTAAACTTATCTAATATTTGCATCCAACACAAACTTCGTTTTTGTTTCTCTCGAGCCTTAAACTCCTGCAGCCGAACCTTCACCTCTCCGCTCGCAGTCTCTCACTGGCGGTCCGGTAATATTTCGCCGCCCGCGGCGCTCTCTATTCCGTCGCGCCTTCCGCACATCTCCTCGCCGTCCGTCAACCTATAAATAGTTCGTTTTACGTCGTATGTGTATGTTCTAGCAAAACAACAGAGTATGGTAAGTCCAATAATAGCCCACTCCTAAGTTCACGAGTTACAAGCCGAACACACATGATACCGGTTGACGCGGTGGCGGCGATGGCGATTTCGGTGCGGCGACGACGATGACGGTTTGTGGCGACGATGACGACGATGTCGGTTTGCGGCGACGGGGTTGGCGGTTTGCGGCTATGGCGCTGGGGGTTTGCGGCGACGGCGATGACAGTGAAGCGTCGGCGTTGGCGGTTTGCGGCGACGGTGATGACGGTTTGCGGCGATGGCGGTTTGCGGCGGCGGCGATTTCGGTGCAGAGGCGACGATGACGGTTTGCGGCGACGGCGATGACTATTTGCGGCGGCGGCAGTTTCGGTGCAGCGTCGGCGATGGCGGTTTCCGGCGAGGGTTATGACGGTTTGCGGGGACAGCGATGACAGTTGGTACAGCGGCGGCAATGATTGCTGTTGGCGCGGAGGCGGTGAAGGCGATTTGTGGCGACGACGATTTTGGTTACGTCGGGTAAGGTTCGGGTTCTACACCTCATGCATGGTGTGCGGGTGCGGCTAACGTCTCTCGGGAGACCTCATCGTTTTTCTTAATATTATTATGTATGAATACAAATATCAATTGTGAGTACAAATATTCATTTTGGGTACAAATATCAATAAGTTACAAATATTTATTTATGAGATACCAATAACAATTTCCAAAAATTTACTTCACATTCATATTATTTTTAATCTCTTACTGTTCATATAACGTAGTTTAGCTTTTTAACTTCTTCATTCCTTATCTTCTATATTTTATATTGTTGGAGACCTCCCAATTGTGTCACGATATCATTTACATCTTTATAAATTGCATGATCATAGCGATCTCTTTGAAGGTTGATGGGCACAAACAAGTCGACCCAACCAAGTGAATCATGTATGCTCATAGGGTCAAAGTCACCCTAACCAACCACACATGGCCACCGCGCGCTGCCAGAGTGCACGCGCACGACCAGCCTCAGTACGCCTCCGGCTTCCTTCGTCCCCCTTCGGCTCCCTCCGACGCTTCGGTCTGCCACCGTTGTCGGGCACCTTGCCCGGGCTGCCCAGGGGCATGTTCATCATTTCCAAAATATTGGTAATCCAGGTTACCAGGACGGAACAACGTCATTCGCCAACCCAAAATCCAACCGGATGCAATTACCAACAAGTCCATTAATTTCTTTAAAAAAACTATAAAAAGGCCTTCATGCCCTCAAATAACAAGCAATCAGAGAGATTAGAGAGAGCAAGTACGGGAGGAGGCATAGAAGAACGCTCTCGTAGACACTCCAGCTCTGTGGACTTGGCATGTTTCCTCCCCCTCACGGTCCTAGGATCTTGACACTTGTAACAACAATAGAACTAGTGGATCTTAAAAAAACGGAGAGGGAACAGGTCACCCTCCTAGGATCTTGACACTTGTAACAACAATAGAACTAGTGGATTTTGGCCCTTCAAAGACCTGACCACATGTTTTTTTTTTACCATTTTCGGATTTTCCACGCGAAGAAGTCTCGTTTGTCAATGTTATTAGATCTCTTTTATTGTATGCGCGCTCAGCTCACTCTCGAGCTAAGACAATCCGATACTTTGGACTGGGGGAAAATCGAGCAACCCGCAAGAAAAGTCAGGATGACGAGCTGAAACCTACAAATGTTAGAATATTGATGTGCTAGAGCCTACCGAGCTCAGAATGATGTGTTAGAGCCTGTCAAAGTCAGGATAATGAGATGGAGCCTGCTGAGGTCAGAATGATGAGTTGGAGCTTGCCAAGGTCAGGATGAGATGCTGCATCCTACCGAGGTTAGGGCGACGAGCTAGTGTTTGTCGAGAGAAGGATGACGAGCTGGAGCCCGGAGCCTGTCGAGGTAATGATGACGAGCTGGAGCCTGTCGAGGTCATCGTGACGAGATTGAGCCTGTCGAGATAAGGATGATGAGATGGAGCCTGCAAAGGTTATGATGACGAGCAAGAGTCTGTAGAGGTCAGGATGATGAGCTAAAGCCTACCGAGATCAGGTTGACGAGGTCTTTTAGCGGTGTCTCCTGACGAGGAATACGCCCTTTGCATTTTTGATCTCGCTGAATTATGAGTTATATACAATCTTCATTCTTTTCGAGCTCGATACGAGCTCGAAAAAATAATATAGGACCCGTGATTTGAAGAAATGGGCACTACATGATATGACATATGAGGTCCCACCCAGGAGTGGAGCTCAACTAGAGGAAGTAGAGAAAGTCAACACCTCCCAAACAATTTGCTAGACGAGCGAGCTGTTGAAAATAGAGAAGTGAAAGTGGGTGATTGGGCGACCTGGGCCTGTTAGCGCGGTCTATGCGGACAGGACTGGCGGTTAGCCAGGTCGGCAGAGTTGATGCAGTCGGCTTATTCCTTGGCGGCCTGGGCGGTCTGTTCGCGCGGTCTGTGCGGACAGAGGTGACGGACAGCCAGGCCGACTTATGCACAATAGGCAGGATGTTCACAGAAGATAACCGGGCGGATAGCTTCAGTATCCGTGGAGTCCGACAAGATGCGGACTGGACTGGAGCTCGGCAGACCGGCATGGCAGATGCCTTGGTCTTGCTCTGGTGGTGCGGCTGACGGAAGCCGCGGAGTTCGCCAATTAGCGCGGACTGGGCTGGAGCTCGGCAGACCGGCATGACAGATACCTTGGTCTAGCTCTAGTGGTGCGACTTGCGGAAGTCGCAGGGTTCGCCGGTTAGAACGGACAGGTGATGGAGTTCGACGGGATTGGCAGACTGGTGCCCGTGTCCGCCAGTAAGTGCGGACTGGCCCTTGTGCCCGGTGGTGTGGACTTGGTTGTTTCTGAACCGTCCATGTTGGCTCAGTCCCTGGAGATCACACGGTTAAGCGCGGACTGCTTCTCAGTCCGCCAAACTAGGCAACAGTTGACTTGTGGGTTTGTTGCGAGCTTGGTGAATGCGGACTGGAGCAGTGTCCGCCTGGGTTTGCGGATTGTGTTCCTTGTCCGCCGAGTCCGGCAGTTATCTTCGTGGCTTGGCTGCGAGCTCGGAGTGCGCGGACTGGTATTGTGTCCGCAAGGCGTGCAGACTAAAGTCGGGTCCGCTAGATTATGCAGACTGCTTTCATTTTCCGCCAAGTTCGGCAGTTGGCCGTTGTGCCTTGGTTGCAAACTTGGGGGTGCAGACTGATGCTGTGTCTGCAGGGCGTGCAGATTGACACGGTGTCCGCTGGCATGCGAACAGGTGGTGTTGCCACATGGTTTGTTGGTGGCGGCCTGTCCCTGGCTTGGCCTTTGGCGACAAGGTGGACAGGGTTGCTGTCCGGCTTTGGTGATGCTGTTGGTGGTCTGACTATCCTGCACAGGTCGCGGCGGACTGGTTGTGTATCCGCGACTTGCGGATACACTTGGTGTCTGTCGTGAGATGGGACAGTTATCTCATCGGCTAGGGCGGTGACCACACTGCTCATTGCGTCTATAAATAGAACCCCCTGTCACATCAACAACAAGGACGAATGAAAAGTAGGTGAACTCGCAGATAGTTGTTGTGGACTGGATTTTTGTATCCGCGCGGTTTGAGGAGGTTAACCGGTTTGTGCTGTGCAGGTTGTGCGGATGGCGCTAGAAGCCAGCGACTAAGTTCTGACTGCGGTCAGGGACAGTGCAGACTCTGCGGATAGCAACCAGCGGTTAGCAGCAGGTCGCGGGTTGCGGCTAGGCGGTCTCTCTTCTGCAACTAGCTTCCCGGTTCAATAAGTTGTCCGCTTTCGGCGGCCTGTTCAGTTCGGCAGCAGCAGACCGTGCGGTCAGGAGGCTAGGCGACCTTGCAGTTAGACGGCTTGCTGATCGATGAGTAGAGCTTGCATTGGAATAACGGGCAGTCCGCGTAGCCTGATTGTGGTCTGGCGATTAGGCAGGTTCAGCGGACTTCGTAGTGCTGCAGTAGTTCCGGCAGTTACTCATTTAGTCCGCGTTGTTTGATATTTGTTTTGTATTGTTTCTGCTTCGTTGGATACATCGGCGAATCATGTCGCGCTATGTATGTCTCGCATTGTATAGAGTATTATAGTACAAGATTCTTGCTCTTCTATTTTGCATCTGGTTGATTTGGGCTCAGATAGGTTGAGTGTTCCTACGCCTTGTTTCCCGTCTTCCGCTATATCAAATTTCAACATGGTATCAGAGGGAACAGAGGCTTGAGCAGTGGATCAACCAGCAGTTTGCTTCAGTGATTCTGTGAGTCTAAGTGAATCAGGGTTAAGTGCAATGTAAGGTGATTTGGTAAGAGATCTCAGAATGAAGCTTCTTACATGGAGTAACTTTGATAAGTGGAAGTCATGTATGAAAAGCTATCTTTTTTGCGAGGACCTTTGTGAGGTGGTTTGCATAACAGAAAGGCAAGAGGTTACTGCTGTCACTGGCAATGCTGAAGCGGGGAGAGCTTGGAAGAAGACAAACGCGAAAGCGGAGGTTGTTCTCAAGTAGGTAATCTCATCGGATCTCTTGGACCACATTAGCGGATGTCGGTCGGCTGCGGAGATGCGGACTTCCCTTGTTAGGTTATTCAACAAGGAGGTGAAGTTGACTGCTGAGGTTAGTCCTTCTACTTCATATCAGTAAGAGAGTAGTGTTTCTCCTAGGCGTGATGGGAAGAGGAAGGAAAGACCAAAGTGTTTTAGATGCAATCAACCTGGTCACCTCAGGAAGGAGTGTAAGGTTGTCTTGCACTCGGTGAATGTTGCTCATGTTGGGAGTAAGGAGAAGAACTTGGTTGAGTTGTCAACAAGTTCTGATGCTGATCGAATGAAGGCCAATGATAGTGCAGCTATCTGGCATGAAAGACTAGGACATGTGGTGATGGACAAGCTGAAAGCAATGACGGTGAGGAGCCTTGTGAGAAGTTTGCCTAGATTGTCATCCTACGATGACGGTCAAGCTTGTGCGGGATGTCAACACGGTGAAGCTTATCGCTTTACGTTTGATAAGGCGCAGTCCAGATGCAAAGCACCGTTGGAGGTTGTCCATGGTGATCTGGTGGGACCGACTGTCACTGTCTGTCTTGGAGGCAACAGATACATGTTGATATTCGTTGATAACTATACGACGTATACTTGGGTATACTTCATGAAGGAGAAGTCAAACATGTTCCGCTTGTTCGTGGAGTTCAAGAAGCTTGTGGAGGGCCAGCTTGACTAGCAGATCAAGAAATTGAGAACGGGCAACAGAGGTGAGTTCGGCTCAACCGTGTTCTCGAACTTTTGCAGGAAGCATGAGATCTGAATGGAGCTCTCTCGTGGAAATACTTCACAACAAGTTGGTGTTGCAGATCGGATGATCCGTCTTTTGACGGAGACCTGCATGTGTTGGCTTCAGTGCAAAGGCATTCGTAAGGCCTTTTGGGCGGAAGGGATGACCTGCGCAGTTCATGTCATCAATCGAATGCCTCTAAGTCCGATCATCATAAAGACTCCGTATGAGTTGATGTTCAGGGTGAAGCCAAGTGTGAAGCACTTTCAGGTGTTTGATTCTACCTGCTATGTACACACTCCAGAGGCTCTCAAGACGAACTTAGTCTTCGTTGGGTATGATGAGCAAAAAAGGAGATGGAGTTGTATGGATCATGTGACGAAGAGGTTCGTTGTGTCAAGAGACGTTGTATTCGATGAATTGACGTCGTATTGGGGTAGCTCATGTGTGGAGCTAGAGGAGAGCAGGTCAGGTGGTGGGCAGAAGGAGGCTATTGCTAAGGTTCAGGTGGAGTTGCCTGTGTCACCAGGAGCTCCAAGTTGTTCTAGCTCTGTGTCAAAGACGTCTGGCTCAGGAAACAGGGGGAGCGATGCTCCAGGTGCTTCTGGTTCCAGTATGGAGGCTTCTGGTTCAGGAATCAGGGGGAGCGTTGCTCCAGGTGCTTCTGGTTCCAGTGCGGTGGCTTCTTGTTCAGGAAGCACGAGGAGCATTGTTCCAGGTTTGGCTGAGAACGGAGCTGGTTCAGAAGGAGCAGCGGAGGTGGTTGGTCGTGATTTGGGTCTTCGGAGGTCGAAGAGGATCATCAACCCACCAACTCGATATAGCGGAGGAAACGCGGTGAGTTTGGTCTCATGTTTCCTTATTGGCCCTCCGATCGAGCGAGTGTCTTCTAGCTGTGATGACACCACTGGAGTCAAGGAGGTGGTTGATGACAAGGTTGAGGAGGTGACTACCCTCAGAGGAAACGAGGCTTGCGGCTTTGTGCCCAAGATCGTTGGTGATACTCCTATGACGTACAAGTGGAGGTCAAAGCTGAAGAAGAAGGCAGAGGAAAGCATGGCTCCCTTTGGGAGATGCTGGAGAGATCCCTTATGGTCCAGGATATGCGTGACGAGGACTATGTCTCGAACATCTTCTCGATGACGCTATCAGAGGGACCATGTGCAAGTTTACAGGAACTGCTGTGGTTGTTCACCACTTCTCAATTCAACGAGTAGTGTTGAAAATGGTGAAGTGAAAGTGGGTGATTGGGCGACCTGGGCCTATCCGCGCGGTCTATGCAGACAGGACTGACGGTTAGCCAACTCGGCAGAGTTGTTGCAGTAGGCTTGTTCCTTGGCGGCCTGGGCGGTCTGTTCACACAGTATGTGCGGACAGAGGTGGCGGCCAGCTAGGCCGGCTTATGCACAACAGACAGGTTGTTCCCAGAAGGTAACCGACCGGATAGCTTCACTCTCAGCGGAGTCCGGCAAGATGCAGACTGGACTGGAGCTCGGCAGACCAGCATGGCAGATGCCTTGGTCTTGCTCTGGTGGTGCGGCTGGCGGAAGCCCCAAAGTTCGTCGGTTAGAGAGGACTGGGCTGGAGCTCGGCAAACCGGCATGGCAGATGCCTTGGTCTAGCTTTGGTGGTGCGGCTGGCGGAAGTCGCAGGGTTCACCGGTTAGAGCGGACAAGTAATGGAGTTCGCCGGGATTGGCAGACTGGTGCCTGTGTCTGCCAGTAAGTGCAGACTGGTCCTTGTGGCCAGTGGTGTGGACTTGGTTGTTTCTGAACCGTCCATGCTGGCTCAGTCCGGGGAGATAACGTTGTTAAGCGCGGACTGCTTCTCAGTCCGCCAAGCTCGACAACAGTTTACTTGTGGGTTGTTTGCGAGCTTGGTGAATGCGGACTGGAGCAGTGTCTGCCTGGGTTTGCGAATTGTCTTCCTTGTCCGTCGAGTCCAGCAGTTGTCTTGGTGGCTTGGCTGCGGGCTCGGAGTGCGCGGACTGGTGTTGTGTTTGCAAGGCATGCAGACTGAAGCCGGGTCCGCTAGGTTATGCAGATTGCTTTCATTGTCCGCCAAGTTCGACAGTTGGTCGTTGTGCCTTGCTTGCGAACTTGGGCGTGCGGACAGATGCTGCGTCCGCATGGTGTGCAGATTGACGCAGTGTCCGCTGGCATGCAGATAGGTGGTGTTGCCGCAGGGTTTGCTGGTGGCGGCTTGTCCTTGCCTTAGCCATTGGCGACAAGGCGGATAAGATTGATGTCCGACCTTGGTGATGTTGTTGGCGGTCTGACTATCCTGCACAGCTCGTGGCAGACTGGTTGTGTATCCGCTGCTTGCGGATACACTTGGTGTCTGTCGTGAGATGGGGCGGTTATCCTATCGGCTAGGGCGGTGACCACACTGCTCATCGTGCCTATAAATAGGACCCCCTGTCACATCAACAGCAAGCACAAATGAACAGTAAGTGAACTCGCAGATAGTTGTTGCGTACTGGATTTTTGTATCCGCGCTGTTTGAGGAGGTTGACCGGTTTGTGCTGTGCAGATTGTGCGGATAGCGCTGGAAGCCAGGGACTTGGTTCTGACTGCGGTCAGGGACAGTGCAGACTATGCGGATAGCAACCAGCTGTTAACAGCAGGTCGCGGGTTGCGGCTAGGCGATCTCTCTTCTGCAACTAGCTTTTTGGTTCAATAAGTTGTCCGCTTCCGGCGGCCTGTTCAGTTCGGCAGCAGCAGACCGTGCGGTCAGGTGGCTAGGAGACCTTGCGGTCCGGCGGCTTGCTGATCGACGAGTAGAGCTTGCATTGGAATAACGGGCAGTCCGCGCGGCCTGGTTGCGGTCCGACGATTAGGCGGGTTAAACAGACTTCGTAGTGCAGCAGTAGTTCCAGCGGTTACTCCTTGAGTCTACGCGGTTTGATATTTGTCTTGTATTGTTTCTGTTTCGTTGGATACATCGGTGAATCATGTCTCGTCATGTATGTCTCGCATTGTAAAAAGTATTATAGTACAAGATTCTTGCTCTTCTATTTTGCATCTGGTTGATTTGGGCTCGGATAGATTGAGTGTTCATGTGTCTGATTTCCCGTCTTCCTCTATATCAAATTTCAACACCAGCTCAACTAGAGGAGGTGGAGAAGATTCAACACCTCCCAAGAGTCGAGCTCAACTGGAGGAGGTGGAGAAAATTGACACCTCCGAGTCCATTTACTATACGAGCGATCCATCCTATATTTTCTGAAATGAGAACACATACATCCTGGTTTACAACACAAATTTCATACTTGCTACCACAAGAGGTCCCTCGCAGCCTAGCCTGTGCATACGGCTACTGAAAACTCAATGACAACACCAGTGGTAACCTATGAGAAATTGTAGAAAAGGGGCTCCCCATCACTAGTCAATCCTATAGTGTATCGTTAGCTTTTGAGATCGTTACTTTACCTTACTAATACATGGACAAATATTTACAATGTTGTAAGAATAGTCCCCCAATTTGTTAGTAACCCCTCTGAAATGCATGAGTGCAACAAAAAATTAAAGATCTTGAAGTATGGAAAAGGAACAAAAGATCTGGAATTGTTATATAACTGAGTGAAAAAGACAACTTATAAGCAGGGCAGAGGAGTGGCAATGAGTAGGATGGATCCTTAGATGATCAAATCAGCATTAACAGATATATTATGTTTCTTGGCACAAAAATAAGTTTCCTGGAGCTCAAAGCAACAGAAAATTGTAGTTCTTTCCTGGAGCTCAATGACTATGATCATTTGAATATAAACAGTGTTTAAAAAAATAGAAAACACAGAAGGAATATAAAACAAGAAGAGGAGAAGAAAGCACCCCCTGACTTTAGTCAGCCATGGCAAGCGCACACAATTGAGTATTTCATTAGAGAACAAGGCATGTTGATCTCAAAACACCATTTTGTGCGACAATAAGTTGAAATCAAAGCAATTGCTCCCTCGAGGTAAGAAGGGGAATATTAGAAATAACCGTCGGGGAGTTATCTTTACTACATTAAAAGGGAAAAGTTGTCTTTGGCGAAACATTCAAAATTGTCAAATATAGTTGATGGGGCTCCCCCTGAAATTTCCAAGTCAAGCCGGAGAGGATTTCGGCCGAAGACACGGGGGTAAGCAAACCTGGCTAGACAAGCTGCGCGCAAAAAGCCGCGCTCACCCAAAAGACCCAAATACACCTGAGAAGGGGACAAAACCGCACGCACCCCCGCCAGAGCACCGGGACAGCACGCGCGGAGAAGCGCCCCGCGTGGCCTGCATGCACGCGCGGCCTGCGCGCGTATGGTCGTGCGACAGCGCAAGGCCACACTGCCACACTGCCGCACTGCCGCACTGCGCAAAGCCGCACACTGCGCGACCACGCACGGCCTCGCGACCGCGCACCGCGCGACCGCACTGCGCAAGGCCGCGCCCCGCGTGCGCGCACCATGCACGCGCGCGCACCATGCACGCGCTCGCGCCGGCAGCGGCCGTTGGTGACCCTCGCCTTTTTCGTCCGCCTTCGTCGCCGCCGACCACCTCCGGCCACTGCCGCCTCCAGGCAGCGTGCCCGAGCCGCCCGAACTGCCCAGAGGGCACTCCCGTCATTTCGACGAAATTGGGGATCCAGGTGATCGAAACGGAGTGACGTCATTCGCTAGCACAACTTGCTCTCACGCGCAATTACCACCAAGACCCTCCAGAGAACTATAAATAGGGTCTCAGACCTTCATTTGAAGACAAGCAACTCCAGAGGTAAGAGAGAACTCCGTGGTTTTTCCGGCGAGATCATGAACTTAGGTCGATTATTTGCTTATGAATTCTCTCCGCTTCACTCCTTGCGTTAAGGTTTCAAGAAGCTCCAAGTCACGTCAATTGCATCCGCAAGAGCGCTCTCATCAAGACCCCGCTTCAATGAGAGCGCTCCCTCCAGCAGCTTTGTGGAATTAGAGAATTTCCAGCCGGAACGCTACCACCAAGGTTCCATGAGTTCAACAACATTCCAAGGCTGGATCGCTACCATCGAGACTCCGAGGACTTAGCTGTTTTTCCATTTTTTGTACTTTGCGCTTATAACACACTAGCGACCTGTCGCTCTCTGAGATCAAATCAATCTTTGTAAAACTTCGAGAAGCTAGTGAATTTTGGCTCGACACAGATTTAGCCAAATATTTTTTCACCTTTCCGGGTTTTCCATGCTAAAAACATCTTTTGTCATTTGTTAGGGTTTACTTTTGACTGTTTTAGCGCCCAGACGATTCCGAGCTAAGGAGGTCTGATTTCTCCCGATGGGAAAAAATCGGGCGACCAACAACTGTTTGGCTTTGTCTATACGAATGTGTTCTCAAAAGCTCTGACAAGTTTCAGCATCCCCTAACTAGCAGCAATGACGAAGAAAAGCACACAAACCGCCAGTAACGTGGAACTAGAGGAGCACACCAATCCAACCCCCGTCGACTTGCCTGTAGGTAATGCCCTGCTTCAGGGAGAATTTGAAATTCTCAAAATGGATTTACGTATTAACGCAAGTGCACATGTCAGATCAAGTAATATAAAGTGAGTTAAGATCGTTCACCCGGAGAACGATTAGTTTAGTGCTTGCAAGTACTAACTCTACTTTTTCTTAAAATTCAGCCGACTAATTAGAGTGAATTTTGATAATGGAAAATTAAGAGAAAATAATAACACAATTAAATAATGCTTACTTAAGAATACTTTTATCAATTTAGATAAATAACCTTGTACGTTGATTTCTTTTGTCTATTGTGAAGAGTTTTTAGAGTGAACCTTCATGAAATGCTTGATTACTATCCTGCAATGATTTGAATTTAGACGTCATCATCTCTCAATCTCAAAAATTCGATATCATAATTCCTCTAGTTATGTCTAACTTAGGTAGAACAAGAATAACATAAAACGCACAAATCAATGTTGCTAACACAAGATGAAATCTCTTTCTCTCTTTATGCTATATTGATATTTATATCACATTTATGTTACTCCTCTTTCGAATTTTGCAGCATAGTATAAAGATGAAATTTGGCTAAAGATTTACACAACTCCTCTCTTGAATCTCGCTGCACAAAATAAACGATTCAACCCTAAAATAACGTAACTTCTCTCTCGAATCTCACCAAGCAATTTAAAAAAAGAATACTTGATCTAAAAATTTCACAAAATAAAAACATAAATCCAACAAGATAGTTTTTCAAACAATCATAAATGAGAAATTAAATTCACAACATCCACAACAAGACAAACTACGTACTTTCAACATACAAGATTTAGAAACTTAGTTCATGATGGAATGATGAAATCACATAATAAGAAAGATCTTACTAGACATGATTATAAAAGTTTAAACACTGCAAAAAAATTATTTTAGATTTGGCTTCAAGGCATTCTTCTTTCTTGTCGGTGTGTCCAAACTTTTTCGAAATATAAATCCCGCTTTACTTCTGCAGATCGATTTCTTCGGCATTTCTAGCAAAATAACATAGGAAAATAATCAAATTAGCCACAAGTAAAATAAATATGAATTTTTTACTGAATAAGTTATCACACATCCACACTTAATCATTTGCTAGTCCCTAGTGTTGAAGGCAAAATTTGACTTCGACGAAAGTTCGAAAATACGGGCGTAGCCAACTCCTACACGTCCCAAGCTCTGACCTCCGACTGGTCGTAAAGGAGTAGAAACCGACCCAAAGCCTCAGCAGGGAGCTCCTACCGCTTACCCGGAAGATGTCTAAGAGCTTGCCTTCCAAAGCCAAAAGCTGTGCTTGAAGCTCCTCAGAAAGCACAGGAAAACTCTTCAAATCCCGGGAAAAAAGGTGATTCTGAAGAACTCCTATGGGCCTATTTATAATTTTCTGAGTTGGATCTGCAAATAACCACACTGAACTAACCTGAAAATACCAAAGTACCCTTGGTTGGGTCTGACAACAGCCAAACTCCGCTGTTCTGAGGAGTTATATGCAGACCACCAAGGGCAAAATGGTAAAAATCACCCGGGGTAGAAGAGTAAAATCCCCCATGTGTATATAATTGTCAAAACGACCCTCTCTCTGTATGGCGAGTAGGGAAGCACCCAGCGGCGAGACGATCCCTCCTGGCCGTCTCGCAGGCATCCTTCGTTATGGGGCCCTCTCGCCGATAAGGGCCTACTCGCTTCTCAAAAGGGCGTCTCGCCCACTGCAGAGACCACCCGTCCCGCCCCCTGCGAGGGGACCACGTGGTCCCGCTCGCCTCGAAGGCATCTCGCCAGCTTCTGTTGTTCGCACCTTGAGGGCCTCTTGCGAGCCCGAGGTTGTACACAATCCCCGCTCTTTTCGAGATTGTTTAAAGCTCGAAAAGAATGTCCAACCGAGGGTCGTGTCATTAAAGCGTGTTTGAGGCGTATTTATGAGGGAATCTTTGGTGAGACTCTCCACCGAAGCCTATAAAAATAGGGTTCCTACCCCGAATGGAGGATGCCCCTTTGTCAAACTTCCTCCTTCCTTGACTCTACCGCAACCATGTCTCATAACCAGAGTTTTCGCGAGCGCCTCGCAATGGTGCGTAAACAGAACAAGGCCAACGTGGCCGCTTTTAACTCAACTTTAGTTCGCCGCCTACCCCCTTTACCGTCCTCTCCGTCTCGCCTGAAGAGGGTAAAGACAGGTGACCCCTCCTCACCTACCGAGGAGACATCTCGCGTAGTCCTGGAAACCTGTCCCACTCCTCCCGCGTCTTCTAGAGAGAAGGAGGTGAGCTCTCGCTTTTGTCTCTGTTACTCCTTCAATCTGTATCTGCCTTTTTATTATTTGTTTCTTCAGGGAGCCCCCGCAGCTCTACAACAACAGGGAAGTCAGCGAGACGACACCGTCGTCCGACGCGAAGATTCTGACTCGCAACAACCTTCCACTCCTCCGTCTACTCCTCCCAGCGAGAGGAGGGACGACCCTTCGCAGGCCGCCGGGACCTCACGTCAACCTGATAAAAAACCTTCTCTCGCGTTTCTCTGTCTCACTCGCTACTCCCACACCCTCCTGCGAGAGCCTCTCTCACCCAGCCCCTCCACTTCTTGCGTAGGCGCCCTGGCCGACTCGCCCGCTGAGGAACTCTTTAGGCGACTCCCCATCTCGCCTCCTCCTCCTATAGACGGGATTGAAAACTACCTGGGCGATCCCATGGACCCGGTGAAGATGAAGCGCAAGACGGCCGGGTTGTTTAGGAAGCACACGCGTATCATCCATTCGCTGGCGCAGGACAAGCAGGCGACGGATAGGCGCATCGAATGGCTAGAGAACGAGTGTGTTCGCCTGTCTTCTGAGGTTGACCCTGTGCTAGAGGTTGAGGGGACTGACCCTCGGGCCATTATTAGCGAGGTCGACGGTGGCCGCTGGAAATGGCTCCCGTATAAAAGGCCGACCGTCTCGCCCTTTTCTTCTTTTCCTCTAAGCGCTGTAATAACTTTGTAATATATTATGTCTTCGTCTCCCCAATAACCTGAGGTTTGAGAACACGGTGCCCGCATTATGCGGGACGACACATTTTTAAATTTCTATGGTTGGCTTAATTTCTTAATTTCCTTAATTTCTTTTCTTTTTTATTTATTTATTCTACCTTGTTGAGGAAGTTTGCGATGGACCGCGCGAATCGAGATTTAGGAGAGAGAGAGTGAACCGCCGGCCGACTCTTCCCCTTCCTGCATATCTTTCTTTCCCGCCCATTTCATGTTTGTCAATATCCACTATAAATACCCCGGCACCGGATTAGAAAGATATACGCGCTTTTACCCCGGTCGTGTCCAAGCTCTTGCCCCCTTGCTCCTTCCGTCTCGCCACTCCCTCTCGCACTTTTCCTCCTCGGGTCGTCTCGCCAATTCTCTTTTCTCACTTCTTTTCTCCAACCGTCTCTCCTGCATCTGTCTCGCCAAACATGGGGAAGAAGAAAGTGGAGGACGGCAAGGGGCGCAGCCGCTGCGGGAAGCGGTTCACTGACCTTGACTTCCCGCTCGGCAGGCTTTCTGAAGAAGATTACCGCGGCTTCGTTCGCGAGTATCTGAGGGAGGGGCTCGAATCGCGGCCCCCCAAGGTCGGCGAGTCAATCAACACTTACTACCCGGGAGAACTCGCCTTCCCCGTCTCGCACTTTGAGGCGGCGTTGAGGTTGCCTCTCTGGCCTGAGGTAAAGCAAGTCTTCAAGTACTTCAGCGTCGTCCCGCCGAGGTTTAACCCGAACGCAATTTCGGTGTTAATCGCTTTCGCCTGCTATATGCACCGGGAGTGAATCGAATTCAGCTTGACGGTTTTCCGCAAGCTTTTTATTTACCACGCCAACGCCGACAGCGTCTCGTATTTCACCGGGCAAGGGCTCAAGGTGTGTGAGACGCCAAACAAAAATCATCATTGACTTACTAGATTCGTCTTCATCCGTGGCGACTTCGGGAGCGTCCCGCTCGCGCCTATGTCGCCCCACGAGAGTTTCTACCTGTCCCCGCAGGTGGGCGGCACGGATAAGTTGTTTGATTTCTTCGTCGGCAAAAATTTCGAAGTCAACTACTTACGGCGAGGCATCGACTCGCTGCCTCCAGTGCTCCCCGGCGAAGGTACTCTCGCTTTCTTGTCTCGCCTTGTGTTTGATTATTACTCCGTCTAGCCTTCTCATCACCCCATTGCTTGTTTTTTAGGGGAGCGAGTCGTACCAGTCCACCCCCCTTATAAGAGCAACATCCATCCAACAAAAGGCCTCAGTCTCGCCAGCGCGGCGGCTGAGGCGGCGAGAGGGTCCCTGGATCCCGCCCCTCCAAAGAAGCATGCAGGCGACAGCGCCCCCTCTCGCTCCAGCCCTCCCAAGAAGAAGATGAGGAAGGCTGTGGTCGTTTCCAAAGAAAAGAGGAAAGCCCCGAAGGAGAAGAAAGAGATGTCGGGGTCCTTGAGCCCCATCTCTGTAGAGGGGTCCCAGTCGCCCCGCTCGCCTCCTCATCAGGCTGTCTCGCCTATTCGCGAGACGGCTCTTCCCGACCAGCCTGCCGCAACATCCAATCAACCGGCTGCCGCCACCTCTCGCGAAACCGCTTCCTCTAGCCGTCCCGCCCCCTCTTCTCATATGAACTTCAACTTGGGCCCCGTGGTTTCAGACGCCGCCGGCGACCCTGTTCTGATGTGGGGGCGGGACGTCAATCGCGTGTCCATTTCCACCCTCCTTCCCCCTTGGAAGGAGCAGGAGCTTCCCACCAGCCATGCTTTCGCCGTGGGGTACGGTCTTTACGGCGGTCTCGATGCAGTCTCCCCCGAGAGCGAGTCCACGCAGGATCTCGTCCTGAAGTCCTCCCACGCCCAAATGCGCGCTTTGGAGTTCTCGCACCGCGCCTCGCGCCGCCTAATTTACATCAATAAAAAATGGAAAGACAACGAGACGAGCCTGGCGACGGAGCGAGAGAAATCAAAAAACCTTGCGAAAAGGTTGTCTGTCGCCGAGACCCTCCTTGCGAAAGCCCAGGGCGGCGTGGTAAGCCATAGCCTTATCCTTGGATTTTCCTTTCAAACGCTCCTTGCTAATGATCGGGTGTCTCGCAGGATGCCGAGACGGCGGAGCGGTTGCACTCGCGCGTGGCGGCCCTGGAGGAGGAGGTTAAGGATCTGAAAGCCCAGAACACTCGTCTTCAGGACAACTCCGCGTCGTCGTCTCGCCGCGAACCCTTCCAGGCACCTCCGCCTCATTACTCTTTTGATGAAGTCAAGGAGCAGTGTCGAGACGCCAGCATCAGGGCGGCAGAGCTGGTCCTGAAAATGATGAGGAGCTGGGGGTCGTGAAGGACGAATCCGAGACGGTGACCGTTCGCGATCTGGTCCCCCAGCTTTATGGCGAGGAGAGCGAGGATTCTTCTTCCGGCGAGGAGGAATGACGTGCTTCCTTCAAGATCAAGAATCTCTCTTTCCTCCCTTTTCTTTTTTGCTGCTGTACAACTTGAACTTTTTGAGATCCTTTTGAAGATGCATTCATGACACAGTGATGAACAGATGGACCAAATGCACATTTTCTCTTGTTACTTTGTTATTCATTTTGCGAAACGAATTATTGGTTTGCTTTTGCTTGCGAGACGGTGCTGTCTACCCGTCTGCGCGACCCCCAGCAAATGAGAGGTTTGGTTCTTGGTTACTTTTGCACTACCCCGAGCGCGGCTCGGCCCCAGGTAGACCCGCTGCGCAAGCTCTCATTAGCTGGCAGTTTCTAAGGCTCGCCTGTGGGGGAGAGGATTGATTCTTGAAGTTTTGGTTCTTGGTTCTTGGGAATTCTACACCACCTCGAGCCTGGCTCGGTCCACAGTAGACTCGTTGCCCAGGCTCTCATCAAGTTAGCGGGGCAGTAAACTCACTCGATGATAGAATGGTTGGGAAAACCTCCTTAAGAAACATTCCTGCTTAATCTTATGAAAGATAAATTATGGAAGACAAAGGCTAGAGCAGTGCGAGTGGAGGCACTCCTAGCTGATGGCCACGGGGACGGTCTCGCCCCTGGCGAGTGGGCACTCGCGCGAGACGGAAGACTCGGCCTGATGATAGGGGGCCAATTATATCACTAAGAGACACTCGCGCCGGGAGTCCCCTGTGGCGAGGTGAGAAGATTACGTCAGTTGTTCTCACACATAAAAAAGACAAGGGAAGTGACGATTCACGCTCTGAAAAAAGTCCTCCGCAACGAGGTAGCGAGACAAGACGTAGCACCGTCTCGCGGGCATGAGCGCATCAAAGGGTCGTCTCGCAGTACACAAAATAAGGCAAAATATAAAAAGTAAAGGCGAGACAGCGAGACGGGTAGACAGCACCGTCTCGCAAGCAAAAGCAAACAAATAATTCGTTTTGCAAAATGAATAACAAAGTAACAAGACAAAAATGTGCATTTGATCCATCTGTTCATCACTGTGTCATGAATACATCTTCAAAAGGATCTCAAAAAGAAACTCAAAAAGTTCAAGTTGTACAACAGCAAAAAGAGAAGGGAGGAGAGAGGGATTCTTGATCTTGAAGGAAACACGTCATTCCTCCTCGCCGGAAGAAGAATCCTCGCTCTCCTCGCCATAAAGCCGGGGGGCCAGATCGCGAACGGTCACCGTCTCAGATTCGTCCTTCACGACCCCCAGCTCCTTCATCATTTTCAGGACCAGCTCTGCCGCCCTGATGCTGGCGTCTCGACACTGCTCCTCGACTTCATCAAAAGAGTAATGAGGCGGAGGTGCCTGGAAGGGTTCGCGGCAAGACGACGACGCGACGTTGTCCTGAAGACGAGTGTTCTGGGCTTTCAGATCCTTAACCTCCTCCTCCAGGGCCGCCACGCGCGAGTGCAACCGCTCCGCAGTCTCGGCATCCTGTGAGACACCCGATCATTAGCAAGGAGCGTTTGAAAGGAAAATCCAAGGATAAGGCTACGGCTTACCACGCCGCCCTGGGCTTTCGCTAGGAGGGTCTCGGTGACAGACAACCTTTTCGCAAGGTCTTCTGATTTCTCTCGCTCCGTCGCCAGGCTCGTCTCGCTGTCTTTCCATTTTTTATTGATGTAAATTAGGCGGCGCGAGGCGCGGTGCGAGAACTCCAAAGCGCGCATTTGGGCGTGAGAGGACTTCAGGACGAGATCCCGCGTGGACTCGCTCTCGGGGGAGACTACATCGAGACCGCTGTAAAGACCGTACCCCACGGCGAAAGCATGACTGGTGGGAAGCTCCTGCTCCTTCCAAGGGCGAAGGAGGGTGGAAATGGACACGCGATTGACGTCCCGCCCCCACATCAGAATAGGGCCGCCGGCGGCATCTGAAACCACGGGGCCCAAGTTGAAGTTCATATGAGAAGAGGGGGCGGGACGGCTAGAGGAAGCGGTTTCGCGAGAGGTGGTGGCAGCCGGTTGATTGGATGTTGTGGCAGGCTGGTCAGAAAGAGCCGTCTTGCGAATAGGCGAGACGGCCTGATGAGGAGGCGAGCGGAGCGACTGGGACCCCTCTACAGAGATGGGGCTCAAGGACCCGGACATCTCTTTCTTCTCCTTCAGGGCTTTCCTCTTTTCTTTGAAAACGACCACAACCTTCCTCATCTTCTATAATTTACTCACATGCAAAATTTCTTATTGAACCTCCGCATTTATTGGAAATGATAAGAATAGACTAAACTTTCAATTTATCATCTACATGAGTTAGTAATTTAATTGAAAGTGAGATTGTATTTGGCGTGGTTAGAAATTTATGGATAACTTTGATAGTGAAATGACGTTATCTAGTTAATAATCTTAATAATTCATCATATTATGTGGTCTATCAACATATAATTTTTTTAAACATATTTTATTCATAGTAGAGATCATTCCAAGTATAAGTGCACGTACCTAGGCCACATATCACTATGATGTTTCTTCTTTTCATTTTCTCTCTTTTTTATAATCATAGTTGAGATCATTTTAAGTATGCATTGACATACCTAGGCCGCATATCACTTTAGCATCCATTTATCCTCCATTTCCTGAGCTCCTCAGCCACTTTGACATTCACTTCGACAACAACCTCATTGATGTGGCGTTTCACCCACGTAATCATGTACTCTTCATCCTCCACTACTCCTGCACTTGGAAATAACTCTGTGATGAGAGCCAGGAACCAAAGTTATCGAGGCTTCTCCTCCCTAATATTCTTCCAAAGCTGCAAGACAATGATTTTTCCTAGATAGAATTGTATTCCCATTATGATGTCATAGATCAGAGCTACCTTGTCGACTGTCACACTGCTCGGGTGTCAGGTGGGCATAATGCTTGCATTAATAAAGAGAAGCCAAACATTTGTCTCCCACATTAAACAAGTGTCTTCATGATTTTCTATGATTTGCTCACCCATTCAGGTGTCGGTGTACAACACACTACCTCCGTCATTTCCATTAGAGTTACTTTGTTTAGAATCTCAGTGTAATCATCATAGCCTTGGTCTTCTAGATTGAACAGATCCCTTATCCAAGCTGCTGAGAAGTTTATTTCCTTTCCTCTAACAATCACTATCTTGCCATTTACACTATTAGCGTTTGCATAGAACACATACACCATAGGCAGGATAGCCTCAGTTCTCGGGTGGCAAAATTACTCCCACTGGAGTGCTTGAATTTGCTGGGCATAAGTGATACTCCAGACTCTTTTTTCTATTTTGAATCCTCTTTCAAAAATGAAAGGGAGTGATTTCACCGACTAGAATCATAGCCAAGCCCCTTCATTCGAAAACTTCACAATTTTTCTGACACTCTCCTTCTCCTTCCCTTTCTTATCTTTTCATTTAGATGACATAGACTAATCTTAGCACATACACAACAAAGCAAGAAAAACATAGAAATACATTTTCCATAATTTGATCTTCTCCATAGGTGCAGGGTTATGAGTTATACCCGAGGAATCTCCCGAATCCGCGACTGCAAAAGACTCACACGCTGCTTCCCATAACCTTAGTTGGTGCTATTGTGCTCGCCGACAACCTATTTTGCCGGAGGTTGATGATGTCGTCGCTATCTTCTTGTTCGTCTCTCGAAATCCTAATCTCAACTTCGCCGTCGGCCACACACAACCACTTGTTGATGTCGCTTCGATGTTCCTCCGTCCTTGCCGATTTCGCCTATTTCACCCCTCTACCATTCGACTGGATGCTGCTGCTCTCTCGCCTTTCCCCTATTCCCTTAACCTAGCCGGCGGATCGGGGAGTAGTGTTGATGGGGTCTTGAATTGGAAAGGGAGATTATATATTTGGGAGTTAAGGCAATTGTTAATCGTAACCCGGTTTTGACTACTCGCACCCTATTGTTAACCGCAATCCGAAAATATAACCGCACCCCATTTTTTCTTACCGCACCCCGATATTTTTTTTGACGTATCCGAAAATATCCCCTAATGGTGTGCGTGAGACAGCTAATTGAGTAAGTTTGCACGAGGAAGATGCCGGAGACGAGGGCAGCTCGGCGAAGAGGAAGACGGGGTGCGGCTTCCACGAAATGGGGAAGATAGGGTGCGAGTAAAGTTTTAGAAAAAAAAAATTAAAACAAAATGGGGTGCGAATAGCCATATGATAGGTGTCGTTAACAATCACCTTAATTAAAAAGATTAAGTTAATTAGGGTTGAGCTAGATTTAGAAATGTATTTCACAGATTTAATAATTGAAAACATATATAATTAGTTTGAAGAAACTCGACCCCAGACCGTTGGAGTCGTGAACGCGCGCGCGCTAGTTCAATTGAGTCTAGCCGCACTCGACGCTACGCCTCGGTTCAATTGGGTCGGTCGCACTCGACGCCACACCCTTGATCGGTTAGGGCTGAGCATATTATTCGAAACTCGAAAGTCGCTCGAAATTCGATCGAAAATTGAGTCGAATCGGAATCGGTTACAATTGATTTGACTCAATTGGAGTCGATATAATTTGATTCGAATTTGATTTCGAGTCGATTTCGAGCAAGCCCTGAATCGCTCGAAATATGATTCAAATCAACTCGAATTAATTAAATATATTATGTATTTATTGATATATTCTTATTTTTAAATTAAAAATAATAAAATTTAAATACTAATAAAAAAGAATGAAGTGTTTAAATATTTTGTTTGCTATATTTATAGGTTGTCCGATTTAATTTTGAGTCAAATAGGAAAAAAGAGAAAAACTGCTCAATTTCGAGCCGACGCAATTCGATTTCGAGTCTACTCGGAATCGAGCCATTTCGAGTCGAGCCAACTCGACTCGAAATCGATTTCGATTTCGAGTCAATTTCGAGCCGAGTACGAGTTGAAAATTTCGATTTCGAGCCGAGCCAAAATCTTTCAAACTCGAGTCGATATCAGCCCTATGATCGATTGGATCCGGCCGCACTCGACACCATGCCTCAGACAAATTGGATCCGGCCGCACTCGGCGCCACAACGCCTTTCAAGAAGAGGCGAACAAAAAACGTGTTGTAACAGCCTTTTTCGGTTGTTGCAACAACCCATTTTCAGCAATTTAAAACCAGATTCAGTCTGTTTTTTCGCTCATCCAGATTTGCAGTCTTACAAATTTTTATGCACAGTCAGCTAGAGGCATGTGGCTTCTCTCCCTCCGAAATTTTTTAGTATACTAACATGTTGAGAACCAAGGTCCAGCGGGATTGGGTGTGTTTGGGACCGCATATTTGGGCTTCCCCATCGCGTTCCTGGTCTGGGTGTTGACCCCGGTGGGCCCCCCGTGTGGCGGAATATCCCCGCCATCCCGTGGTTGGA
The DNA here is from genome assembly GCA_039583875.1 of Platanthera guangdongensis. Taxonomy (NCBI): domain Eukaryota; kingdom Viridiplantae; phylum Streptophyta; class Magnoliopsida; order Asparagales; family Orchidaceae; genus Platanthera; species Platanthera guangdongensis. The sequence continues at coordinate 142,505,249 of CM077165.1, forward strand.
TTAGTCTCACATTGCCTGTAGCGGGTGGTCCTTGGTGTTTATGTACCCCCGTCCCCCCTTACTATCACCTCGGGGTTTTGGGAAGATGTGTGGTGACGGGTGGTTTCAACATGGTATCAGAGCCATCCCGCTGCGGGGGTGTGTTGAGAACCAAGGTCTAGCGGGATTGGGTGTGTGTGGGATCGCATATTTGGGCTTCCCCATCGCGTTCCTGGTCTGGGTGTTGACCCCGGTGGGCCCCCCGTGTGGCGGAATATCCCTGCCATCCCGTGGTTGGATTAGTCCCACATTGCCTGTAGCGGGTGGTCCTTGGTGTTTATGTACCCCCGTCCCCCCTTACTATCACCTTGGGGTTTTGGGAAGATGTGTGGTGACGGGTGGTTTCAACATAACAAAAACAAACCAAAAATTTTTTATTTATTATATATGTAATTATATATACAGTTATATATTATAAGATACGATGAGTTGCCTCCCACCAAGCGTTTCATTTAAAACGTCCCGGCCAAACGTTTTCCGCTCCAATGATCATCAAAAGTTTATGAGCATCATTTCGCGATGATCAATGTCTTCATAATATTCCTTTAATCTTTGTCTGTTTACTTTGAACTGGGACTCATTCTTCTCATTACCAATCGTAATTACTATGTACGGATGTGCCTCCTTCACTCAAAAATGTTGAGACCACCTAGACTTCAATTTCTCGGGGAATAATCTCAATCTTGAATTATATAAAAGTACTAGTTATCCTATCATGAACTCCCATTTTCTAAATCTAGAGTCATGCCATTTTTTGGTTAGTTCCTTAGACAACCTAGCATTTTTGTACGCATTGAACCAAATCTCCTCCAATTCATTAAGGTGAAAAAGCATATTCTTGCCAGCTTTCTGAAGATCAAAATTTAATCTTTTAATTGTCAAGCAAGCTTTATGCTCTAGCTCTACGGGAAGATGACATGCTTTTCCAAAATCATTTTGTAATTAAGGAGTCACTCATACAGGAGTTTTGAATGCAGTCATATACGCCCATAATACATCGTTCAGTTTTTGTGACCAATTCTTATGAGTTGCACTCACTGTTTTCTCTAGAATTGACTTTATTTCTCTATTTGAAACTTCAACTAACTCATTAGTTTGAGGGTGGTAAGCAAGAGCGTCTTTATGTGTTACGATATATTTCCTTAAAAGTGATATAAATTGTGAATTGCAAAAATGTTTCCCGCCATCACTTATTATAGCTCTCGTCGCATCAAATCTAGTGAAAATATTCGACTTAAGAAATTTAAGCACAACCTTGGCATCATTTTCCTGTGTAGCTATAGCTTCCACACATTTAGAGACGTAGTCCACATCTAATAGTATAAGTATGTTTCCATTTGAATTTACAAATGCTCTCAGGAAGTCAATCCCCCATATGTCAAACTCCACCACCTCTAAGATGTTGTTCATTGGCATGCTACCCCTTGATTAATATTATCTATCCTTTGACATCGATCACATCATTTTGAAAACATATGAGCATCCATGAAAAATGTTGACCAGTAAAAGTCAGCCTCTAATACCTTTATAGCGGTTCTTTCTCCCATAAAATGTCCTCCATAAGGAGATGCGTGACTGTTGAAGTTGGTGACCGGGCGGTCTGGCGGTTTGTCTTGGCGGGTTGAAGGCCGCGCGGTCTGGCGGTTTGTCTCAGCCGGCTTGGAGGCCGGGCGGTCTGGCGGTCTACTCTGGCTGTCTCTCTTCCTCTCTGGTGGTAGCCGTGCGGTTAGCCCTGCTATCTAACCGCGCGGCTTGTGCGGTTTGTTTTGTATAGTCCGCTTAGTCCTGTAAATTTTAGTCCCACATCTCTTATTTGTATTCTCTCATCTCTCCTCCATTCTATATAAAGGAGGGCATACCATTGTAATAGATACCTTTTTTGGATAATAAAGTTTCAATTATTCAAAAGCTTATCCGCTTGTTCTCCCCTTTTCGCTTCTTTTCGCTACTTTCTGACATGGTATCAGAGGACACGGTCATTTCCTCCTGATTCTGTGCGCTCTCTGTTGTTCGCGGCTTGTTTTCCGCGTTCTGCGACTTGTTCGCGGCTTGCCTTCTCTTCTGTCCGCGCGGCTTGTTTCTGTCCGCTGCTCTGTTCGCGCGGCTTGCTTCTTGTTCTCTTCTCCTGGTGCCTGTTCGCAGCGACCTGTTTCCTTGTCGCCGCGCTCCTTGCTCTTTTTTGCATCTCCTAGTCTTTGCGACTTGTGTCTACCCGCTGCGGACTTCTTCTCCCTGTCCGCTTCTGCTTTCCCCATCTCCGCTTGCCCCTATACTCGCGGTTTGCTGCTGTGATCTGCCTGACCGTGCGGGTTGTTCCTTTCTCACCCGCATCTTGGTCGCGGTCACCTGCCCTTCTCCTCTCTTCTGTTCGCTCGGCCTTTTCAGTCCGCGCGACCTCTTCCCCGCTGTGCCTTTGACCTCTTGCTAGCCGCTGCTGTTCGCGCTACTTGTTATTCCCCTCTACCCGTTCCTGCTTGCTAGTCGCGCCGGCCTCATCTTTTGCCGTGCGACCTGTTCTCCTCTGTTCGCCCGACTTTTTCAAGCCGTGCGACTTCTTTTCCTCTGCTTTGCTCTGCTTCTTGGTAGCGGCCTTCCTAGCCGCCCGACCTGTTGCTGTTCGCCCGGCTTGGTGCTCTTTTCTCTTCTTGCGGCTTGTTCTTATCGTCGCGGCCTGCTCCTCTCTTGCCTCCATGGCTTTTCCCTCCTCAGGCCTGTCCGCCTCCGTGGTCACCTCTTCTGGTAGTGCTCATGTTGTTACTCACGGCAGATGGCTCATCGACTCTGGTGCAACCAATCATATGACAGGCAATCCTCAATATTTCTCTCTTCTGGACACACATGCTCAGTTGCCCCCGGTCATTGTTGCTGATGGATCTCCCTCCCCGGTCCATGGGACGGGCATGGTTCAAGTCACTCCCTCTCTCTGCCTGGCTGATACCTTCTATGTGCCCAAGTTTCCGTGCAACTTATTATCGGTTACTTCTTTATGCAAGCAACTAAGGTGTTCTGTCATATTCACCCCTAGCTCTTGTACTTTTCAGGATCCGGATTCCCAACGGACGATTGCTACCGGGACTGAGAGTGGTGGCCTCTACTTCCTCGACAACGTTTCTGCTTTCTCCGCCTTCTCCTCCTCCTCTACAGATCTTCTCCAATGGCATCTTCGCCTTGGACATGCTCCTCCCCGAATTCTCCGCCAGCTCTTCCCGCACCTCCCTCCTCATCATCCTCCTCTAAACTGTGATGCATGTCAACTTGGCAAACATCACCGCTCATCCTTCCCCCAACGCAAAGTCGAGGCTCTTCCCGTCCGTTCGACCTCGTTCACTCTGACATATGGGGACCCGCTCCTAACCTCACCATCGGTCGGGGTAGTTCCTATTTTGTCACCTTCATTGATGATTTCTCTCGATGTACGTGGGCATATCTTCTCAAAGATCGCTCCGAGCTGTTCTCTGTTTGGACCTCCTTTTATTCTATGGTTAAGACTCAGTTTGATACGTCTATTAAACTCCTTCGTTCTGACAATGCTAAGGAGTATCTTAGCCACGACTTCTCCTCCTTTTGTCTTCACCATGGTGTTATTCGTCAAACAAGTTGTGTCTACACCTCCCAACAAAATGGGGTGGCGGAACGCAAAAACCATCACCTTCTTGATGTCGCTCGCACTATGATGACTCAAATGCATGTTCCTCGCTCCTATTGGGGATATGCTGTCCTCCTCTCTTGCTATCTCATCAATCGCCTTCCCTCCACAGTTCTCCACGGTGCTACCCCCTTCTCCATTCTTTATCCAGACAAGGATCCCTTTCCTCTTCCTCTACACATCTTTGGGTGCACCGCTTTTGTGCACTCTCCCGCTGCCACCCGTGACAAACTCTCACCACGTGCCACCAAATGTGTCTTTCTGGGCTACTCTCCCACTCAGAAAGGATATTGCTGCTTTGACCCTGTTACCCGCAAGCAATTTGTCTCTGCGGATGTCACCTTCTTTGCCAATGCCTCTTACTTCTCTCCCGCTTCCTCTTCTCCTCCTCCTACTCCTACTTCTCATACCAACCCATCCATTCCCTCTGCTCCCACTGCTGTTCCGCCCTCTCCACCCACTCCACCATCTTCCCCATCCTCATCATCTCCCCCCTCTACTCCGCTTTCTCCCTCCACTCCGCTGCCATCTCTCTCTACTCCCGGGCCAGCTGTTTCCACCACGGATACGCCGGATACTGAGGCACCTGCTGACCTAGAGCATCAGGCAGATCAGGGGTTCGGGCCTGAGGCACCTGCTGACCTGGATCTCCCGATTGCTCTTCGCAAAGGAGTTCGGGCCTGTACCCAACACCCGCTTGCTGCAGTTGTTTTCCTATGATCGTCTTACCCCTGCTCGCCGAGCTTTTGCACTGGCTATCTCGGCCACTGCCACCCCCCGTTCCTACCAGGAGGCCCTTACTATTCCTCATTGGAAAGTTGCCATGGATGAGGAGATTGCTACTCTAACTGAACGGGGCACCTGGACCCTTGTTCCTCCTCCCTTCGACACCGATGTTGTTGGCTGTCGCTGGGTCTTCGTGGTGAAGTTTCTACCGGATGGCAGTGTGGATCGTTATAAGGCTCGCCTGGTTGCCAAGGGTTTTACCCAAACTTATGGGATTGATTACTTTGACACTTTCTCTCCTGTGGCCCGTCTCAGCACTATTCGGGTTCTTCTCTCTGTGGCTGTCAATAGGGATTGGCCCATCTCGCAGCTAGATGTTAAGAATGCCTTCCTCTATGGTGATCTGCAGGAGGATGTTTACATGGAGCAACCTCCTGGGTATGTTGCTCAGGGGGAGACACGGGTATGCCGGCTAAAGAAGGCTATCTATGGCCTCAAACAGAGTCCTCGTGCCTGGTTTGACAAGTTCAGTGGCATTGTTGCGGCCATTGGTTTTACAAGAAGCTCAGCAGATCACTCCTTGTTTGTTCGGAAAATCGCCTCTGGTCTTGTTGTTCTTGCGGTTTATGTTGATGACATTCTTCTTACTGGCGATGACCAGGATGGGATATTGATGACCAAGAAACACCTTCGTCAACATCTGGTCACAAAGGATATGGGCTCCCCGAAATACTTTCTGGGCATTGAAATCTCTAGAAAGCCCAACTCCATGGTCCTTTCACAACGGAAGTATGCTCTTGATCTTTTAAAGGAGGCAGGACTGACTGGTGCTAAACCTGCACGTTGTCCTATGGCTGTTGGAGAAGACAAAACTTGGACAGATGACTCACCTCTTCTCTCCGATCCTACAAGATACCGGCATCTGGTGGGCAAGCTCATATATCTCACGGTAACCAGACCCGACATCTCTTATGCTGTTGGCAAGGTGAGCCAGTTCATGCAAGCTCTGAGGGAGTGTCATCTACAATCTGCTCTGAGGATATTAGAATATATTAAAGCTGCTCCAGGGAAAGGACTCTTATTTCAGAACAATGGTCACCTTAGGGTTGAAGCGTACTCTGATTCAAGCTATGCGGATGATAAAGGGGACCGCAAATCGACTTCAGGTTTCTGCACATTTGTTGGAGGCAATCTTGTGAGTTGGAAGAGCAAGAAACAGTCTGTCGTTTCCAGGTCCAGTGCAGAGGCGGAATATCGCAGCATGGCATCGACTACATGTGAGTTGAAGTGGTTGCGGGCTCTCATGCTTGACTTAGGAGAGGTTTACAACTATCCTCTTCCTATGTTCTGTGACAATAAGGCCGCGATACACATTTCCAAAATCCGGTCTTTCATGAGAGAACGAAACACATAGAAGTCGACTGTCATTTTATTCGGGAAGAAATATTGAAGAAACAGATTTGCACTCCATTTGTTACTTCCGACAACGAGTTGGCAGATGTCTTCACCAAGCCGGTGTCCGCTTCCTTTTTCCACATCTGCGACAAGCTGGGCATGATCGATATATATGCTCCAGCTTGAGGGGGAGTGTTGAAGTTGGTGACCGGGCGGTCTGGCGGTTTGTCTTGGCGGGTTGAAGGCCGCGCGGTCTGGCGGTTTGTCTCAGCCGGCTTGGAGGCCGGGCGGTCTGGCGGTCTACTCTGGCCGTCTCTCTTCCTCTCTGGTGGTAGCCGTGCGGTTAGCCCTGCTATCTAACCGCGCGGCTTGTGCGGTTTGTTTTGTATAGTCCGCTTAGTCCTGTAAATTTTAGTCCCACATCTCTTATTTGTATTCTCTCATCTCTCCTCCATTCTATATAAAGGAGGGCATACCATTGTAATAGATACCTTTTTTGGATAATAAAGTTTCAATTATTCAAAAGCTTATCCGCTTGTTCTCCCCTTTTCGCTTCTTTTCGCTACTTTCTGACAGTGACATTTTTCTAAGATACTACGAACTTCTACTTCTGATACGCATCTACGGATCACTTGATCAGTACAAATCCTAAAAAATACGGCACATCCCAAATGTAGGATTTCACCTGATGGAGAAATCTTTTTCTTTGTTGATAGTACATATCAGGGGGTAACACATTACTTACTATATAGTTCACAAAATCTGCATACCAAGGAACACTACCCTCAGTGATAACTAATATTCGATCATCAGGAAAGTTTTCTCTGATCTTTACTTGACCATTATTTTCACACTCATATTCTAAACATGATAAGTGGTCCGCAATTGGGGTTTTCAGCTCCCTTACGGTCTTTGATCTCTAGATCAAATTCCCATAGGAGGAGAAACCACCTGATAAGTCTAGGCTTCACATCCTTTTTGTCCACTAAATACTGAATGGCTAAATGGTCAGTGTAAACTATAACTTTAGAATTTATCAAAAATGCATGAAACTTGTCAAATGCAAACACCAATGCCCAAAGTTCCCTTTTTGCGGTAGTATAGTTTATTTGAGCATTTGTAAGTGTTTTACTTGCATAGTATATAGTGTGAAAGACTTTGTCGTGCATTTGCCCTAATATGGCTTCCACTGCATAATTGCTAGCGTCACACATTAGAATAAAAGGTAATGACCAATCAGGTGCTTTAACAACAGGAGAGGGCACTAAATTTTTCTTTAATGTTTGAATTGCCTCTAAATGCTTATCATCAAAAATATAAGGAGTGTCTTTTCAAGTAAATTACATAACGACTTAGATATTTTTGAAAAATCCTTTATGAACCGTATATAAAATCTTGCATTGAACAAGAAACTACGAATACCTTTGACATTCATTGGTGGAGAGAGTTTCTCAATAACTTCAATTTTTGTTCGGTCGACTTTTAAACCCTTATTAGATACCTTATGACCTAGTACAATTCTTTCTCGTACCATAAAATGACACTTCTCCCGGTTTAATACCAAGTTGGCCTAAACACACTTATCCAAAACCTTCTTTAATTCTTCTACATAATCATTAAATGATTGGCCAAAAACAGAGAAATAATCCATGCATATTTCAATTCCTTCATCCATTAAATCAGTAAAAATAGAAATCATACAACATTGAAATGTAGCAGGAGCGTTTCATAATCTAAAAGGCATTTTTTGGAATGCAAAGGTTATATAAGGACATGTAAAATTAGTCTTTTATTGACCTTCTAGTAATTTTCTGAAAATTACTGCCAATGTCTTTTGTACATTATAGTGGTGTACAAAAAAACCGGTCCTAACCGGTCCGGTTGGGACCAGACCAGCTAAAGACCGGTCCTGGTCGAGACCGGTCCGGTCCCGGACCGGTCCTAGAAGTCTCAAGAAGTCCCTCATTTCACTTCAAAAATCGGTCCCGGACCGGGAGCGATAATAGATCGGTCAAAGCCCGGTCTTTTACCGGTCTTTGACCGGTCCCGGACTGGGACTAGAACCGGGACCGGTAAAAAGACCGGTCCAATATATTAAAGAGCCAAAACGACTCTAAAAAGTGCTATTTTTTACGGCTCTTTTTAGAGCCGTTTTTAACGGCTCTTTAAAGAGCCGTTGGCCAATTGGTGGTTGGCATGGCCGGCCAGCCATGCCAGCCACCAAATTTGTTTTTTTATTTTATTTAATTATTTAAATAATTAATTTTATAAAATTTAAATTTTATATAAAATTCAAATTTTTAAAAATTTAAAAAATAAAATCCTATAAATACCCCCCCCCCCCTTAAAAATTCTTTTTCATCTCTCTCTCTCCCACTTACTCTCCCTCTCTCTCTCTCTCTCAACTCTCACTCACTCTCAAGTCTCGAATGACGTCTTTCTCATCCATGCCGGCTTCTTCCTCTGCGTCTGTCGCGCACGAAGTAGTAGAACACCACCACAAGGCGGCGGTCTGGGAGAAATTCGATAAAGTGCAGATCGACGACGAATTGAAGGCGAAGTGCAAACTTTGCGGGAAGCTAATGGCCGTTGGCAGCAATACAACGCTCGTCCGACATGTGAAATCGTGCATTTCAAAACAAGCCCTGGAGTCTACTCAAGCTCAAATTTCGACGTCCAGACACATTTGGACATACGATCAAGCTCAGCAGCGGGAGTGACAAATGGAGAACGTCATCAAGAAGGGACTTCCATTCAGCCACTACGACGATGAAGAAATGACATCATACATACACGCGGTACTCCAACCCAAATATCAGCAAGTAAGTCGTTCTACCACTAGACGCGATACTTTAGCGACTTATATGCAATCTAAAGAATATTTAAAAAATTATTTTGAAACATTTGACGGTCGCGTTAGCTTAACGAGCGACGTCTGTACAAGCGGTATATCTGAGGGACACTCATATATTTGCATTAACGCTCACTGGATCGATCCCAATAGTTCGGAACTAAAAAAAAGAATAATTTGTTTTGAATAATTTAAATATACGCATACTTGTAAAACTATTTACCAGGTAATAATTAAGTGTATTAGAGAATTTAAAATAAAAAAAATTATGAGTATTTCTTTTGATAACACTTCAAATAATGCCACCGCCATAAGATATTTGATTTCAGAGTTACAACCAATGTTAGATGGAATTTTTTTTCATACACATTGCGTCTGTCACATTTTAAATTTAATTGTATAAGATAGTTTGGTTTATATGAAAGAGTACGTAATTAAAATACGAACTATGTTACGAGTTATTTACAGTTCAAAAAAAGAAAACAGGATTTTAAAAAATTTGTTATTTTACAAGGTAAAAATTTTTAGATCCTTCTTACGATATGCCTATACGCTGAAACTCAACTTATAAAATGCTAAAGCAAGCTTTGACACAAAAAAACTTATTAATAGAATTTTATAATAGAATGGAAACACATGATTTAGGTGCGTCAGATTGGGCGGTCCTCGAAGATTACGTAAATTTATTAGAATATTTTTATCGATCAACAATGATTTTATCTGTAGTTTATTATTCTACTCCTCATTAGTTATTAAAAATATTTTATTAATTACTGAAACGTTTAAAACATACAAAATAAATGAAATGTGTCGTCCGTTAATATTAGTAATGGAGGAGAAATTTTAAAAATATTACAAAGAAATGCCACCCATGTTTCATGCGTCGCAGCTTTAAACTCTTTAATGAGTGTGGACGTGGTAGAAAATTTTATAGAAGAAATTAATCGAAATTTAAATTTAAACGAAACGGCTAGTGATTTTTTAATTTAAATGTTTCAAAATTTAATTCTGATTTTACTCGTTTCTATAATTATTATGATAATATGTATGGATCGCGAGCTCGCGAAGAATCCACCCAACCTAAAATAAAAGATATTTTAAAAACAAACTTTTAGAATTAGCCTTTAGAAAAAAACAACGAACTTCGAGTACTTTAAATGAATTAGGTTTATATACAAAAACACAATTTCAAGATTATATGACCGCAAGCGAAATAAAAAATTTTGATATTTTAAAATAATGGAAAACTAAAACAAATATTTATCCTATTTTGGCCTTAATGACCCGTGATTTACTAACAATCCAAGCTAGTACGGTAGCTTCGGAGTCTGCTTTTTCTTTGAGTGGCAGGATTCTAAACGAGCGAAAAAGCCGTTTGAACAAGGAATCTTTGGAGATTTGCATTTGCTACAAGGATCATTTGGATGCTATAAGGAGGAGGCAACACGTCTCGTCTATTGAAGATAGTGAGTCCGAAGTGGAAGACGAGATGAATAGCTTAAGTTTGGGAAGCGCGACGGAAGAATAATTAGGCAAAATGTATTTTATTTTTCATTTTATTTCAATTTTGAATATTTAAATGTAATTTTCATATTTTATTTTAACTTAAATGTAGTTTTCATTTTTGTTTAATGTTATTTTATTTTTGTCATAATGTAAAATGCAAATATATAATTCTATTTCATTTTTAATAAAAATTAAATTTGATTTCATTTTGAATTTTATGTGGTTTTAATAAAAATATAGAATTTAAAATTTTAATATAAAAAATCCGATCCAGGACCGGTCAGGACCGGTAAGGACCGGTCCTCCGATCCCGGCTGATCCTCCTCTTGAGCAGGAAAACCGGTCCCGGACCGGGACTGGTTTGACTGGAACCGGTTCGGGACCGGCAAGGCAAAAGACCAGTCTTTTAAAAGACCGGTTCGGGACTGGTAGGGCAGTCTTTTTGGACAGGATTGCATACATACATACATTTATACTCATATATTTAATTTTATAAATTATATGAACTTTATAATTATATAAATATTTCTATGAGCATGTGTTTATATATAAATTATCGCTCCCTTAGAACAAATTAGTTAGTTAGGTGAGTTGGTTAAGTATAATTTATGATGTGCAAGAGGTTAAGGGTTTGATTCTCACCAAAACATCATTGAAGGTCATTTTTTTGTTTACATATAAATATTATTTTTATTTTATTAAATAAATAAATAAAATAAAAAACATTAGCAAGAAATAAATTTAGGAAGGATAAAATACCAAACTAAAAATTCCTTGCAAAATAGCAAGAAATAAATTTGTAGCTAAAATTAGCTATGAGCATATTAGCTAGGAATTTTTTTTGTTCCTAAATTCCTAGTTAATTAAAATTAGCAAAAAAATTTGCTAATTAGAAAGGAATTTTGCTCCTTGCTAAACAAGGTTTTTCTTGTAGTGTTTCTTATCAAATGGTAACCTCCCATAAGAATCAAAATCCTTGAGACATTCATCTATTTCTAAATCTTCCTCCCATTCTTCATTAGTTAAAATGTTTAAAAGCTTATGTTCTAGATCACTATTATTATGCATCATTTGGGTAGACATCTCCACTTCTTCAATAAAATAACATTCCTCTTTATCGTTTTGAAATTTAATAGCTTTAAGAATATTAAATATTGCTTCTTCATCATTAATTCTCATTGTTAACTCTCCTTTTTGGACGTCTATGAGCGTTCACCCCGTAGCTAAAAATGGTCTTCCTAGAATTATTGATACATCCTTATCCTCATCCTCATCCATGTCTAATACTACAAAATCAGTTGAAAAGATGAATTTTTCTAACATAACCAACATATCTTCAACAATTCCCTTAGGAAACGTTAAAGATCTTTCGGCCAATTGAAGGGTAAGAGATATTGGAGTAATCTCTTCAAGTCCTAATTTTGTATAAATAGATAATGACATTAAGTTAATACTAGCCCCCAAGTCACTTAATACACTTCCGAAAAATATCACTCCTATCGAACATGGTATTGTAAAGTTTCCGAGATCTTTTAGTTTTGGTGGTAGTTTCTTTTATAAAATTGTGCTACAGTCTTCCGTTAACTCTATTATTTCTTTGTATATAAACCTTCTTTTCTTTGATAAGATATCTTTCATTAACTTAACATAACTAAGCATTTGTTCTAGCGCTTCAGTAAACGGAATGTTTATAGTTAATTTCTCAAAGATATTCATGAATTTCTAAAATTATTTATCAAGCTTTGTTTTTGCTAGCCTAGATAGAAACAGTGGTGGTGGATAAATAATTTCTTTCTTTTTATTATTTGGTCGTTCAATTTAAACTACCTTCGGTTCTTTATTCTCTAAAGGCTTTTCTTCTTGAGATTCACTTGGTTTAAGAGCTTTTTCTCTTTTCTCCTCCTCTCTAACATTTTCTAATAACTCATCCCCACTTGAAATTTCTACCTCACTCCTTAAAGTGATAGCCTTGCAATGGTTATTTTGTTCATCTCTTATATGATTAGGTGTAGTATCAGAAGGTAATGATCCAATTGGCCTTTGACTTAATAAATTTGCTAGTTGACCAAAGGTAGTTTCTAAAGATCTTAAGGAAGATTCAATACCTATCATCCTAGAATCATTCTTTTGAAACATTTCTAAATAAATTTATCAATCAATTTCCTAGAATTTACTTGGTTATTTGAAGGATTATTTTGAATTGAGTTTGAATTTTGATTGAATCCTAGTAGTTGAGTCAAACCTTGATTATTGTTCCAGGAAAAATTTGGATGGTTTCGCCACTCAGGATAATAATGATTTGCAAAGTCCGGTGGTACTTGTCTTTGTTGACCCCCAACATAGTTAGCTTCTTTAGTTATTTGATTAATTTGTTCTATGATAAGTGGGGCACTAGGTGTAGGGATAAATAAATAATCTAACCTCTTATTAATCAAGTTAAATTAAGATGACATTTGAGCGACCAAAGATGTTATCTGGTCCACTTGATGGACTCCCACCGAATTACTATTCCCTTATCTTTCATAAACTTGATAGTTATTAGATATGAAATCTTCTAATATGACATAAGCATTTTCAGGATATTTCTTTATTAAGGAACCCCCACGGTTCCGTCAATTAAAATCATGGTTGCAGTTTGTAATTCATTATAAAAAAATAAACACTTGTTGGTGTTGAGCTAACCCGTGATGTGGACATTTTCTTAATAACTCTTTAAAACGCTCTCATGCATCATAAAAAGTATCTATTTAACAGTCTTAGAAGGCAGAAAATATTTATTTAAGAATTAATACACTAGTTGCTCTCATGTAGTGATTTTGTCATTCGGTAGTGAATCTAACCAATCTTTCACTCTTCCCTCTAAATTGAAATAACCTTAGTAGAATTATGTCCTCAGTTGTTCTATTAAATTTAAACATGTCAAAGATTACTATAAAAGTTCTTAAGTATGAGTTTGCATCTTCATTACTTAAACCTCCAAACTTACTATGTTGTACTAGTTGCATGACTGTGGTGTCCATTTTAAAATTAGTTGCTGCAATTTCGGGTCGAGCTATGCTAAAGTGCAAGCCTCCTCTTAATGGAGTATTATAGTCAAGACATGTCATTTGTGGCGTAGCAGGTTGACCATTTTGATAAACTTGACTCTCATTATCATTCATGTTATCTTGTGTATTATTATCCATCTCAGGATGAATAGTATTGTTCATTTTAAAAGCTTTTCTATTTTGTCTGCAAGTACGTTCAATTTTAGAATTTAAAGGTAATAATCTAATGTTCTGATATCTAGACATGCACTAAACAGACTTCCAAATAAAAAATGAAATAAAAATAGAAACTTGATCTCCAAATACTCGGTATTCACTAATATTGCAAGAAATAAACACTAAATCAGTATCACCTCTCCGATAACCCCACCAAAAACTTGATACGCCCAAAATAGATTTACGTATTAACGCAAGTGCATGTGTCAGATCAAGTAATATAAAGTGAGTTAAGATCGTTCCTACAGAGAAGTGATTAGTTTAGTGCACACAAGTACTATCTCTACATTTTCTTTAAATTCAAGCGGATTAATTAGAGTGAATTTTTACAAGGAAAAATTAAAAGAAAAGAATAACAAAACTAAATAACGTTTATTTAAGAATAAATTTATCAATTTAGAGAAATAGTCTTGTATATTGATTTTCTTTGTCTATTGTGAAGAGTTTTTATAATGAACCTTTATGAAATGCTTGATTACTATTCTACAATAATTTGAAAGTGGACGTCATCATCTCTCGATCTCAGAAATCCTTTTATCCTAATTCCCCTAGTTATCTCTAATTTAGGTAGAATAAGAATAACATAAAGCGCACAAATCAATGTTGCTAACATAAGATGAAATCTCTTTCTTTCTTTATATTATTTTGATGTTTACATTATACTTACAGTTCTCTCTCGGATCTTGCAACACAGTATAAAGATAGAATTTAGCTACATAATTACGTGACTCTTTTCTCGAAACTCGTCGCACAAAATAAAGGATTCAACCCTAAAATAACGTAACTCCTCTCTCGAATCTCGCCACGCAATTTAAAATAAGAATACTTAATTCAAAATTTCCATAAAATAAAAACATAAATACAACAGAGATAGTTCTTCAAACAATCATAAAGGAAAAATTACAATCACAACATTCACAACAAGACAAAATACTTTCAACATATAAGACCTAGAAATTTAGTTCATAATGGAAGGATGAAACCGCACAATAAGAAAGATCTTACTGGACATGATTATGAAAGTTTAAACACTGTAGAAAATTGATTTCAGATCTTGCTTCAATGCCTTATTCCTTCTTATCGGCACGTCCAAACCCTAGCCATCTTCTTCTTCTCCAAGATGATGGCTCTCTCATTCTCTCCCCTCTAATGTTTTTGTGCGTCTCTTTAGGCAAGAGATCACTCTATTTAAAATGCGCAACCCTCTCCTCAAAGATGCCTCTTTCTAATTTTGAGTTTGGAATAGAATTCTAAATTTGAATTTAAAATTCATCCAGAATTTGTTGCAACACCTTTTTCAGATTGTTGAAATAACCTGCGCAGACCAAAATCTAAATCCAGCTTTACTTTTTCGGATCAATTTCTTCGCCATTTCTAGCAAAATAACATAGGAAAATAGCCAAATAAGCCACAAGTAATATAAATATGAATTTTACTTATATTTTTACTCGTTTAAATCATTTTTTCATTATGATGAACATTAAATAAAAATAAAGAACTAGATAACTTATTTTTGAGAAGTTATCAAAATCCATCATCACTAAATCTCAAGCATCAGGCGTGAAATGAAGCCATCTGATAAGGAAGCGCCACACAAGAACTAGATTACATCACAGATGAGTGGTCCGGTGTTGTTGGCTCGACACACCATGCATTTCTCGACGGGCTTCCTCTGCACGCATGTGATAATTCTTGTAAGGAGGTCGCCGCTCAGGCTGATAAAGAACTCACTCATGAGGAAGTGAGACATAATATCAAAAAGGAATATGGACGCAGGTGGAACCAAGACACAAACGTGGGACGCCCCATCCATCGCATCTCACTGTTAGCTCCATCGGTCCTAGCATACGCCATTCCGCCCTGGATCAATTCCTGAGACTTCGAGACGTTTGACGTGACAAGCGATCCTCTAGAGCACATCAGACACTTCTTAACCGTCATACGCATGTACAATTCCCTAGACCTGGTTCGGCTCCCTAAAGGAGGGGGTAATCAATAACTTCGTAGAGCTAACTCAACTTTTTACAGAGCAGTTTATCACCAACCAGTGAATCGTTGAATACCCATCACAACTCGTGGGCATCCATAATACCGAAAGAGAATCGCTCAAGGATTTCTTTCGCCACTTCACCACGGAGGCACGACAAATTTCGGGGGTTAACCCCAAGCTTCTATGCGGAATTTTCTTCGAAGGTCTCTGACTAGGAAAATTTTACTCCATGATGATGAGTGAAACACAACACAACTACCGTGACCTCATCCACTGAGTCAAGGCCCAAATCACAGTGGATGAAGTAATCAAAGTGCATCAGCTATAGTTTGAAGGAAGATCGAAAAGGAGGAGGAATCAGGAGTCGTCGCTAAGTCCCGGGGGAAGCAACGAGCACTGTGACGACTCCCTCCAAATTAGGGAGCACCGCCGCAATCAAACCTTAGCTCCCCTTAACACTTCGCAGGCAGAAGTATTGCTTGCCATCCATGAGTATCCTTCTCTTCAAAGTCCAAGAGCTCTCACACCAAGCACTGGAGACCAATCCAGGTACTGCGACTACCACCAAGGGCTTGGGCATAGCACAGAGAGTTGCGTATGACTGAAAACAAAAATCAAATGACTTATTTGCCTGGGACTTCTTAGAAAATTCCTACAAGACAAGAGTTCTGAATCAACCAATCTAGAGTAAGCCTGCGTAGGGGAATTCCCCAGGGCGACCGTCCTAAGGAAGAATCTATTCTCAGCTTATAAACGTTCAAGACAACTAACACGTGTACTTGTATCTCATTTTTTCAGCATCAATGCAATAAGACTCGAGTTTCTCATCACATGCCTCTCCCAAACAGAGTGTTCGAATATCCCAAATGTAGATTTCGACCACTCCCAAATAGTGTGTTCAAATATCCCAAAAGGAGATTTCGGCCTCTCCCGAACAGAGTGCTCAGATATCTAAAGTTAAGATTCTGGCCTCTTCCAAACACAGTGTCCAGATATCCCAAATGGAGATTTTGGCCTCTCCCAAACAGAGTGCTTGGATATCCCAAGTGAAGATTCCAGCCTCTTCCAAACAGAGTGTTCAGATATCCCAAGCGGAGATTTTGGCCTCTCCCAAACAGAGTGTTCGGATATCCCAAATGGAGATTTCTGCTTCTCCCAAACAGAGTGTTTGGATATCCCAAATGGAGATTCTGGCCTCTTCTAAATAGAGTGTTTGGATATCCCAAGCAGTGATTCCGACCTCTAAAACTGAATGCTCAGATATCTTAGAAGGAGACTCTGATCAAGAGGACGAATCTATCTCATGCGAGATCAGTGAAAGCCCTTCCACACCTCCGGCAATACAGACAAAGGAATGTATGTACCTCCTATGTGAGACAAATAAAGGTTCATCTGAACCTTTACTCGCACAAACCCTAATTATTTTAAAGCGTAAACAAATAAAGGTTTCTTTACCACCTCCACCTGGATGAATCCTGGTTCTCCAAAGGCGCAAGCGAACAAAAGTTCTTCTCCACCTCAACTCAAACGAACCCTGGTTCTCCTAAGGCACAAATGAACAAAGGTTCTTTTCCACCACCACTCGGACAAACCACAGTTCTCCTATAGCACGAACAAAGGTTCTCTACCATCTCCGCTCAAGATACGAGCAAACAAGGGCTCATTGCCCCCAAATCTAAGGCAGCTTACTACTCTCCCAAAAATGTGAGTAAACAAACATCCACCACCACTCGGATGGACCCCGGTCCTCTTGAGACATGAACGAACAAAGGGCTATTGTTTGCTCGAACAACTGAGATGGTGATAAATAGGATACAATGGAAGGTGTTCTTGTTAAGGGTTTCGGGTTCAAGACCTTGCGCCAACAACTGGCCCTACTGAGAAACAGACCATAGATTTGGTTTGGGTGTACGGGCTGCATCACTGTATCGATGTCGGGTTGCCTTCCTGGTTCTTTACAGTCTTTTTTAAAACAATTGCTGCCCTACGGGCTACATCATTATGTGCCGATGCAAAGACGTACCCGCAAGATAAAGCAAAGGCGAAGCAAACAGACCAAAAAGGACACAATGGGATCATCCATCAACATCAATGTTAGCATCGTCATCTGGTGCATCCTCCATGCCCAGATCACCGCAGTCCGGTAATCTCTGAGCAACCCAAAACCCCTTGCCAAAGCCCAAGCGGTACGCAGCTTCACACTCAAGTAGATCAATCCCAATCATCATCATCCTAGAGCGAACTTCCTTTACGATACAGTATCGCTCCATCTCAAAGTCATGAGACCCGCTATACTCATCCATCGTAGACGCTCGCATAACCTCGACATTCTCTAGTTCCACGGTCAATTGAGTCTTCTCTTTTTTAGCTACTCCACCTCCATCTGGACAGACTCAGGTCCTCCTAAAGAGCGATTGAACAAAGGTTCTTCACTGCTACCGCACATATGAATTCTGGTCCTCCCTAGGAAAGAGTGAGCTAAGTCTCTTCACCAAATCCAGGGCACTCTCAAAGCATGCAAGAACCAAGGTCCATCGCCGCCTACCGAAATAAACAAATCTCTCGGTCTATCCGCACTACCAAGTCAAGCAGGGCAAGTGTCATCCCTATCGCGCTTAGGCAATAAGTTCTTGCAACTGATGCTCAGCGATAATCACCAGCAATAAAACCCTGCGAATAGGGAACATAAAAGCATAAGAAGATCTCGGACCGCCACAACACACATCACGACACCAATACGCTGCAATAAAGACAACAATATGGAATGGTTTGAAAACCACTAAGATCCCCCGCCTATTGACGATGACGAGATCTTCACCACACAAGATCGACACCCTAGGGAAATCACATGCTCAACATGTCAAGAGAAAACTCGTACGACCGAGCAAAATAAGGGATAAAGGAATGCACAAACTAGCAATGCCAAGCGAGCATACAACACGGGTGCAATCAAGTGCTCCCCCATCGCCAACACCATCCTTCAAGGTAGCACCTACTTGGGGTACGGAACAAAACTACATCCTTCACAGCATGCGAAGCCCCCGCCAAATATAAGGCAGAGTTTAATAGTACGCAACCACAACGAGACAACCTTCATATCCATCATCTTAAGGTCCACTCAGCTATTCGGCCTCACCCCACTCCAAGGACCCAGGGCTCCCCGTGTTCTGCAAACATGAAAGCTCACATCATTTCAACATCTTGAGGATTAGACACCATTGATGGCCTCCACCCTCAAAAGCTCCATCCCAGCTCCTGATAGGAATGCCATCGAATCATTCTAAGCTATAGTACCGAAACAAACACCATTTTCTTCCCTGTTTTCTAGTGGCGACAAGCCCATAGGTCCATCTACAACGTCGAGGCAAGGGGGCAGCACATTCCTCCACGTCACGTCCAAGGATCTGCTACTAGTACAAACAGACTATGATAACCACACAAGTTAACACGTAGCATCATACTTGTAAATTAATAAAAAGGGAATGCAAAAAGCGACATGCCTCCCCACCAACGCATCCACAAAGCATAATGTGGGAGAATGATTCCATGACGCGCTATAGGCGCCGCGCAACAAGCAAGGCCAAGATCGCTCAGGAATTCATCATTAAATCTCCATCCCATGAAGTAGGAATGGGCGGTTCTGCGCCCACACCAAGGCCTAACCAAAGGAACATTTCACGCTGTAAATGAAAGTAACTTGTGACACACAAACCGAGGCAATTCTAAGTTCGTGTATCTTAAGGCAAGTTATCAAAGCTAAACATTTTCGTGCTCGATGCTTCTCGAGTCACGACCCACGAAAATTTGGGGGATTTTGATAGGGTCCCCCACTGAAATTTCCAAGTTGAATCAGAGAGGGTTTCGACCAGAGAAATAGGGGCAAGCAGACCTGGCCAGATGAGTCAAGCACAAAAGGTCGTGCTCACCCAAAAGTCCCAAAACACTCGAGAAGGGGACAAAACCGCACACACAACCGCCATAGCGTCAGGACAACACATGTTTAGAAACGCCCACATGGCTTACATGCGTGCTTAGCTTGCACCTGCGCGGCCTGCGCACGCACGACCGTGCACAAGCGCGCGACCGCGCGACTATACAAGGTCATGCGACCGCGCAAGGGTGCACAACCGTGCAAGGCTACGCGGTCGCGCGGGGCCGTGTATCGCGCTACCGCACTGTGCAAAGCCATACACCACACGACCATGCAAAGTTGTGCAAGGTCGCATGACCATATAAGGCCGCACGTCTGCACAACGTCGTGCAGACGCGTAGGGCCACATACCACACAATATCACTACACGAGGCCGCGACAATGCAAGGCCGCGCAGCCGTACCTAACACGGTCGCGCCCCCCCCGCGCTCACCGCACCCACGCTTGTGCGCCGACGGCGACTGCCACCGCCTCCAGCGACCCGCGTCATCTCTGAATGCCTTCGCCGCTGCCGGCCACCTCTGGCCACCGCCGCCTCCGGGCACTTTGCCCGAGCCGCCCGAACTGCCCGGGGAGCACTCCCATCGTTTCAGCAAAATTGATGATCCAGGTGATCAAAACGAAGCGATGTCATTTGCTAGCACAAATCACTCATTGACGCAATTTCCCCCAAGACCTCCAGAAAACTATAAATAGGCCCTCAGACATTCATTTGAAGACAAGAAACTCCCGAGGTAAGAGAGAGATCCGAGATTTTCCGACTAGATCGTGGACTTTGGACGATTATCTGCTCAGGAATTCTCTCTGATTTTCTCCTTGCACTAAAATTTATAGAAGCTCCAAGTCACGTCAATCGCCTCTGCAAGAGCGCTCCCATCAAGACTCTGCTTCAATGAGAGTTCTCACTCTAGCAGCTTCGTGGACTTAGAGAATTTTCAGCCGGAACGCTACCACCAAGGTTCCATTAGTTCAACAACATTTCAAGGTCGGAGCACATCCATCGAGGTTCCGAGAACTTAGTCGTTTTTCTCATTTTTTATACTTGATGTAATGGAGTAGCGACCTGTCGCACTCCGAGATCAAATCAATCTTTGTAAAACTATGAGAAGCTAGTGAATTTTGGCTCGACACAGATCCAGACATGTGGTTTTTTACCCTTTCCGGGTTTTCTACATCAAAAATATCTCTTGTCATTTGATGTTGTTTACTTTGACTGTTTGCGCGCCTGGTCCGATTCCGAGCTAAGGCGGTCTGATTTCTCCCGACTGGGGAAAAATCGAGCGTCTCGTAACAATAGTCTTATTGTTTTCATCTAATGACTTATAACATATATTATAATTTTAAAAAATAACATAAAATACAATACTCATTTAAGTAATTACATCCAATTCACAATCTAAAGTAATGATGAAAATTCACAAAATTGAAAAAAATTTTTAGTAAAGCTCATATACTTACTATTGTATGCTTTCATTAGGCATGTCAACTTTATTAAAGTTGATTTAGGCTCCGTTTGGCGTTACTAATATCACCGGTCAAGCGGTTACGATCGCATGAATCAGACCTTAATTAAGATTCGGTTCATGCGGTCGTAACCACTTTACCGGTAAAAATAAGTCACCCCAAACGGAGCCTTAGAAAGTAATGGTTGAACCAATCAATTTAATCTGAAAAAATAATGATTAAAATTTAATAATATATGAATAATGGTGAGATATTTTTAACAAAATTTTTAAAAGTGATTTCTAACTATATTTCGCAATAATTAATTAATACTATATTTATTTTAAATTACATTAATTAATTGATAGGGGAGGAGCATCGTTGCCGTTGCGGTCGGGGAACTGTCACAACCGGGGTACTGTCATGATTAGCCGTAGGAGCGGAGTCCTGTGTCCATCACTTGTATGTAAAATATTAATAGTTTGTACGATGTAATGAGCAAATAATTTAAGTAGTCCTAGTAGGACAAATATTGTTAAAACCAATAAGAGGTGGATATGATAAACTTAAAAAAACATCACATATGCATAAAAACGGGGTGCAAGAAAATGAATGAAATACTGAGGATGTCATCGTCACCCAAATGCTGAGGAAGAGGAAGCTGGAGTGCTCAGCTTCAAACATTTTTGGTCGGTCAGGGAGGTCACATCCTTTATCATCTGATGTAGGCTTCATTTTTGGGTGGAGGTGCAGAGGCGCCATTTCAAGCAAAGGATCTGAGAACCTTTTTTGGAGTGGGTATCTAGAAGAAGAACGAGGAGAAGAAAAGGCAGGCAATGCCCTAGGTGGGAGGTAATTGTTGGGAAACAAAGATCCCACTGTGCTTGAGTAACCAGGTACACAGAGAAAATAAAATGCAGCAACAACAAGAAAATTGCACAACCAGAGAACACAAAAATTTATGTGGAAAACCCTCTCCAAATCAATGAGAGAAAAACCACGGGGCGGGGCAGACATAAATCCACTATTAAAACAATAATGATTACAACAAATATTCTAGGTTTGCCTTATTGAAGCATGTGTTCAGCATATCTTGGTTTGAGAATAACAAATACTGTGATATATTTGATCTAGTTGTTTGTATATTTATAGTGTGCAAGTTGTACAGGTTGAATGAGGAGACAAGTCCTCGGTCATGGGTATGATCCAAGGGTGTGTATATTTAGAAAAAAATAAAAGGATAAATTTTGTGTGATGAACTTCAAACGACCATAACTTTCAATCCGAAAAGAGTTACAGAACGTACCACCCCATTACGGAATGAGAACGAAGTCATATACAATTTGGAAAAGGTTTAAATAGCAAAAGTGAAGAGGAGATATCACAAGCGATAGCAACTATTGCCAGGCGATAGCCACTATCGCCAGACGATAGCAACTATCGTCAGGCGATAACAACTATTGCCAAGCGATAAAAAAATTATGTTAGCATGACGATGACCATGTTCATCACGATCGACATGTCGCGCACTACTCAACATTATCACCAGATAATAGCATCTATTGCCCCACGATAGCCCCATGACCCAAACACGTTTGTTTTCAATCGGCAAGATCATCGCAACGTGGGTTACATGGCGTCCTCAGGAGATATTACTTGTGATAGCTAGAAATCACCCGGTGATAGTGATTTTTCCTATAAAAGGCTGAAAACTTTGTGCACGTGAAAGAGACACCTTCTGAAGCAGTGATTCCTCCTCCACAAAGACAGAACTCTGATTACTTTGAGAGAGGGTAGTCTCCAAAGATAGAGAGATAAATCCTATGTGCAGATATGAAGATCTAAAGGTGATTTTGAAGGAGGAGGGCTACAACGCACATTCAACACAGCGAACACATCAAGAATGTCAACGTCCACACTAACTTCGTCTTCACCTTCAGATATCCTTGGGGAGTTTCTATTACTTTTTATTATCTTGTAATCTCTTTTGTTTTTTCTTTTTGCATCGAGAGAAGAAAAATCATTCGAGGAGAACGTCAGATTCCAAGGAAGGATTTCGTAGAAAATTCACATTTTTTTGTGGCAACTAGGCCCTTATGCGATTTAGGGGGAATTCACTGCCTTGTGTGCATCAACTAGGTTGAGGTTATATCTAGGGGAGGCTAGAGGCCATATCTGTGGTAAGATAGGCTATAGCTAGCCGAGCCTTGGGAGAAGGACCAGTGAAGCATCAAAAAGAGATTTGTCATATTTTTCCTCGATTTCTAGAGTTATAGAAATCAAACATTTTGTATTTATTTCTAAATAAATAAAATTGTGTCTCTCTTTATATTCATATCTTAATTTTATATCTATGCATAAAAAGCTTTAATAAATATTTCTCCCAAAGCTTTATTCCAAAATATATTGGATGGTTCGTTTTTGTAAGAAAGAAAATTTTGAATTCAATATCTGTGAGCTAGCACCTAGCGGTAAAGCTTACTGTTGGAGGTATTGAAAAAATATTGAATTTCTGTATTTTCTATAATTAATATCCAATATAATCTTTTCTGAATTATTAATTAAAGATTTTTATAAAATATTCTAAAACTTCATTTATAAACACTTACATTTTTATTAAAGATTTAAATCATATAAAGCCCCTATTCACCACCCTACGAGCGCCGTAAGATCCGACATGTGGTATCAGAGCCAGCTTATTTCAAAATAACTACACAACCCAAAATAATGAAACTTCATGATCTCGCAACCACTAGAGAGGATGAAATTTTATTTAATGAAAAATCACCATTATTTATGGGTGAGAAGTATAAATGGTGGAAACTTTTAATGGAATTTTTTTAAAATTCTTAAATACCGAAGTTTGGAATATTACAATTAAAGAGCCCCTAATTATTTTAAATAGAAACAAAACGGTTTTAAATGATAAATCATTAAATAGTTTATTTTGTGCACTAGATTAAAATATTTTCAAACTTATTTATACATTTCCTATTGCTCATGAAGTTTTGAAATATCTTGAGAATTCTTATAATCTTCCTTCCACAGATAATGAACAAGTGCAATTTCCTATGGAACTGAGAAAAGAAATCGATGAGGACTCATGTTTGGAGTAAGATTTATCAAATTCTTCTAAGAAAGAAGAATGCAACATCACAATATTATACTCAAATGTTGATAACACATCAAGCAGAAAGGAAGATGGAATCTCATCAATAGAAGTGGATAATGAAGATGTCAAAAGAACTATATGTTCAAATCAGGCCTCATTGAAAAGTATTGTAAGAAAATCCAATTCTTCTCGTTTTGTTATAAATTCTATTTCTACATATCACACACTTGAAATTGCTAATCATAAAATTAAGAAATTGAAAATTACTAATTCAAAATTACGTTTAGAAGATATAAGTTTAAAAGCTAGTGCTAATGTAGAATCAAATTTTGATGTGTCTAGTTCTCCCTCTTGCTCGTTAGTTAAAATATCTACACCTTGTATTGATTGTAATATATTTAAAGAAAATTCAAGGTATTTGAAGATGAGTTTTATTCTATAAAAGAATGAAATGAAAAATTATGTCTAGAAAATTATTTTTTGAAAAGTGATTGTGCAATGTATAAAAATTATAAAATTGCAATTAAGAAAATGGATGAAACATTTGAAGAATTGAGAAATACTTATATAACTCGTATAAATTCTATAACTTCAGTTCTTAAAAATAGCGCACTCACTTATAATAAAGCTAGACATAATCTCAAGATTAAAAAAAAAGAATTGAAAACAAAATTCAACGTACTAAAAGAAATTATAAATAAAAAATCACAAAACATAAATCTATAATATCAAGTCAAATCCAAAAGCAAGTTGAATATGAATTTTGATATTTTGACAAAGAAAAACAAAGGGATTGTAAAATACTGGATGTGTAAATCAAATTCTAAATAACTATCAACATGGTTTACAAAGGCATTCCTCTCCCAACACAAATTTAAATGTTATCAAGTTTCCTATAAATAATACTTTTAAAATTCATCATGTAAATTTGAATTATAAAAATATTAAACAATGGTATGAATGGAGACCCGTAATTAAAAATGACACATCAACTACACTTAAAAGAGCCAATTCATACTTCTCTCCCCATAAGCCAACACGTTATATTTGGATATCCAAAGGAATCATCACACTTGGTCTCCTTTGGATACCTAAATAACTTATTTATTAGTATCCAATTAAATATGTGAAGTAGAAACTAATCAAAATGAAATATAAAAAACTCTACTTTACGATGTACTGAATATCTGTTTTATTTTTTTATTCTTTATTTTTGTTTATTTTGGATTTTCCTTTAATCAAACAAATATCATGGCCACTTTATATATTTTGTGACATGACTTACACACATTAAGCAAATATTTTTTCATAAATCAAATTGAATGAATAACAAGTCATATTATTTTCAAGTGACATTTCTATCTTATCTTCTAGCTTTCATACTTATTAAATTTTTTGCCTATAATTGTCTTATAATTTCATTATGACTTGAATACTAAATTTATTGTGTAATATTATCAAGATTAATGAAATTATTTAAAAATGAATTTAAATGGGTTACTAAAGGGTCTTAAGCTAAAAAAATGTAATGCACAACTTTTTGATTAGTTGTCTTATTTCTTAGCTATATATGAGAGCCCTTATTTTAAAAAATCATAATCAAGATCAATAAAAATTGAAAAATCACGAAAACCATGTTTTTTGCATGACATTTTAGGTCTATGTTTGATACCGCCGAGCGATAATCCAACCGCCACTGGCAGCTGTAAACTCCAATTTTCTATAAGTGATAATATCTGAAAAATTATTTTACTATGATAAAGTATCATTATCTTCTATTTTCACATAATTTATATATGTTTTGAGTAATTTATAAAACTAAAACAAAATAAAAAAATTGCAAAATAATTTAAAAATCACCAAAATATATTCATATTTAAGGAATTCATTATAATAAATTAAAAGGGATAAATTTGAACATCTCATACACCAAAATGATCTTTTACAATTAAATTGATATCCTATTCTTAAATTTATTTTAATCATATATCATAATTCATGATCTATTAAGAATTAATCCTAAATTGACTATTTCTACCACACTTAAGAATTATAAATCATATGATTGGATATTGCTATTATGTTTGGTGTATTAATTTGCTACACTATTGTTTGCATGCATCTCACTTATATCTAGACCTTAGAATCAATCATATTTTAAAAAAAATCAAAAGTTTAATGATTTAATTCTTGGTCTATGAAAAATCAAAACTTTATGTTGAATAAATGCAAACCAAATTATATATATTAAACTTTATCATATTGTGGTATCTATATGTTTGTGATGAAGCAAAATATTATATATTTCAATTATAGTTATATTTTTGAAAGATCTTAAAGTATTGAAAAATCAATGATCAATTCATTTGACATAAATATTATTAATTTCAAAATCATTGTGTGAATGTATTATTTTTTTATGCTTGCATGTATCACATTTCTTTGTAAACCAAAGAATAAAATAAAAAATATAATTACTTAATTCTAGGTTTATTATGATAGAAACTCTATTTTTGAATACATGCAACATTATCACTTATTAATATTATAACCTAACATTGAAATCAAAATTCTAGCATTATCACATAATGAATATTATTATCCATGCTAGTTATTTCATATTGTCATGATAAAATAAACTAAAAGTTGAAAGATTAAAAGTTAAATTCATAATAACTATGTGATATTAAAATCTACTATAATTTTAAACATCAAATAAACACAGATTATGAATTTTTTCTTCAGATTAAACGCTTAGAACCCATAGTTTGTGCTTCACATTAAGGAGGGCGAATGATTGTGCGCATTAGAGACCTAATCTCTGAGTCATGTTTTGTCCTTAATTGGGTAGGGTTCCAGTGGGGCCTTGCGAGGCACTAGGGGAAAGTTTGCTAGGTTGAGCGTCGTCTTTTGTATGCATATGAGATTAACACCCCAACCTACGACATATATGTAGCTCCTCATGTACATCTATCACTTAGTATTGAGCTAGAGTGTAGTCATATAGCTTGAGTAGTTTAATCTAGGAATACTCATATCATATTCATTGCATGAACTTTATTTTGCATTTTTTGATTATTTATGTCATGCATATTGGTTCAAACAAGCGTATCTTGTGTTTTTCATACTATATTTATTTGGGGCATTCATGATTTTGAAAAATAACTTCTTTTACCAAAAGCCAATTTTTTATCCTCAACTTTTTCATTATTATTTTAAAATTTTGTAGTACTTGATGCTGCTTATCTTAGAAAATATAAGTCAAGAAAAATCAAAATGAAAAATTATCAAATATCATGTTTTCTATGCAATATAACATATTTCTGTTGCTAGCACTACACATTAGTACTAGTGCTGGATGTATCATTAAAATTGATTTTTTATTCATTTTTTGCATTTTTTTATCTGATATAAAAGATCATACTACTAACAAACACTTTAAAGAATTTTATGTTTTCCATAAATTATTTATTTTTAAAATATTTGAAAATCAAATATAAATTATAAAATGATTTCAAAGTACAAAATTTTTTTTTTCTTTTCATTTTTTGTGTGTCAGATATTTTTGGATTTCTTTTATAAAATTCAAAAATCGTAAAAACTGTTTGTTATTCATTGCCATTATCAAGGATGTCTAATTATATCAATTAAAGATTAAATACAATGTTAAATTTAATTTTTCAAGTTTCTCAAAATATTATTTTGATTATGTCGTTCCTTGAATATTATCTTGAAATGTGTAATGAAATTGATTGTAGAAAATATGTATATGATTGTTTAACATGCCTCTAAGTATGAGTAATATTTTATGTTTGATAATGATTTATTCACTCACTTATTTTGATAACCTACATGTGTTTTTAATCATATACTTGCATGATTGTGCAGTGTAACAACATAATAAATAAATTTCCTAAAAAGGTTACATATACTACATTGAATTATTTATTTCAATTCTTTATTTTTCATGCACTTAATCATTAGAGAAAAATAGTTTTAAAAAATTAATGATATTTTTTGCAAAACAGTTGAATTTTGAGTCCTTGGTCACAAGCCTAAAAAACATATAATAAATGACAAGGAAAACTTCACCAAACACTACTCATCCTCCTAATAAGTCTTAATGAGCATTGTGAGGTTGAGCATCTTGGAAAAGATTGTAAAGTGTCTTGTTGCAAACAAAAGTATTCATAACTTCTCTTAGTACACTGGATATCAAAAATAAAAATAAAGTTAAAAAGAATAAAAGTGATCCCCCAAGCACTACTTCGCTCCCTGATAAGTTTTAATGAGCATTGTGTATGTGTGAAGCACCCTGTAGTTGTATTTTTTATGTATGTGCATTGAAATATTGTCTAAGTAATTTTTATTTGTGCATTTTAATATTGTGTTATTTCATTATATATTATCATGTGTTTTGATTAATTCACTTGTATAACTTGTCAAAACACTATTTTGTACACATCTTTATCCTGCATAAAATTTCTACTTTTGAGAATTGGATCCTAATGCATGTCTACACTATTCTATACAAACCTTAGTAAATGCAATAGATTATGAAGCCTGACCGCTTTAATGTTTATGTTTACTTGAAATGCAAATTTTATTACATTGTAGTTTTGTATCTTTTCTTGATATTTTTAAATCATGATTACAATTTTATTTTAAAATCTCAATGAAATATCATCTCTTTGACTAAATTTTAAAACAACTTCTTATTAGTCTTAAAACTCATTATCTTTTATATGTTTTTACTTTTAAAAAATGTGTATTCTTAAGAATGCTTATTATACTTTATACTGTGATTACTACTTGCGCTTATTCATGACTTTTTTAACATGTGGTATTTTGAGAAAAGAAAGCTTACTCTATCATTTTAGCAATGTTGCTTACTACTTTCTATTCCATCATACTTATTTTTAACAAGTGGTATTTAACATGCTATATATTACATCTCATTTCCTTTTCTAAATTGAACACATTAATTTTTATTGCATACACTCACCTAATACCTTCTTTCGATAGTACCAAAAGAGGAGCATAAATTGCATAAATCTAATTATTTAGGAGTACATTAAAATTTCATAGGAAGCATCTATGTAGGAGGAGTATCTATAGGAGGTACATACTTTATTCATTGCTTGATAATGACTATTCTTCCAATAAGTTGTCCCTAATGTAAAAGATATACACTCATCCCTACCGACTTTTGCTAATAACAAAAGGGGGAGAATTAAATTGAGAAATCTAGTGAACTAGATATTATATTTAGGGGGGGGGGGTATATATGGAACACTTAGGTAGGGAGCCATCATATAAGAAGAGTAAGCATTTGTGCTTTAAAGCACTTACCTATTTTTCATGCATATCTTTTACCGTACTTACCTATAAACACAAATGTTCTTAAACTCACTAATTTCATATATAGGTATTTGTTATTATCAAAAAGGGGAGATTGTTCGAGCATGTGTTCCTCGTCTCTTGGTTTGATACTAATAAATATCGTGATGTATTTGATCTAGTCTTTTGCGTGTTTATAGTGTGTAGGTTTTACAAGTTGAATGAGGAGACATGTCCTCGGTCATGGGCATGATCCAAGCGTGTGTACACTTTAGAAAAAACAAAAGAATGAGTTTTTTTTACTGAACTTCAAACGATGATAACTTTCAATCCAGGAAGAGTTACAGAACGTGTCATCCCATTCTGGACTGAGAACGAAGTCATCTATAATCTGGAAAAGGTTTAAAAAACAAAAATGAAGAGGAGATATCACTGGAAATATCAACTATCGCCATGAGATAACAAAAATGGTGTTAGCATGATGACGACCATGTCCCACACGATCGCCATGTCGTGCACTACTCGGCACTATCGCCAGGTAATAGTAGTTATCTCCCCGCAATAGCCTCACAAACCAAACACATATAGTTTTAACTGGCTAGATCATAGTAACATGAGACACTTGGCAGCTTGAGGAGATATCGTCTGCGAGAGCTAGATATTGCCTAGTGATAGTGAGTTTTCTACAAAAGGCTGGAAACTTCGTGCATTTAAAAGAGACGCCTTCTGAAGCAGTAATTCCCCCTCCACCTAGCCATAACTCCAATTCTTTTGAGAGAGGGTTGTCTCCATAGATAGAGAGAGAAATCCTTTGTGCAAATACGAAGATCTAAAGGCGATTTTGAAGGAGAAGGCTACAATGCACATTCAACACAATGGGTGAATGCATCAAGAACGCCGACGTCTACACTGCCTTCATTTTCACCTTCAGAAATCTTTGGGGAGTTTCACTTACTTTTTATTATCTTGTAATCTTTTTTGTTTTATATTTTTGCATCATGAGAAGAAAAATCGTTCAAGGAGAACGTCGTATTCCGAGGAATGATTCCGTAGGAAATTCACCTTGTTTGTGGCAACTAGGACCATGCGCGGCTTAGGGGGAATTCACTGTCTTGCGTGTAGTGACTAGGTCGAGGTTAGATCTAGGGGGAGGCTATATGCTATATCTGTGGTAAGATAGGTTATAGCTAACCAATTCTTGGGAGAAGGACCAATGAAGCATCAAAAAGTGATCTGTCATATTTCTCCTCGATTTCTATTCTTATAGAAATCAAAATTTTGTATTCATTTTTAAGAAATAAAAGCATGCCTCTCTTTACATTCATATCTTGATTTTATATCTATGTATAAAATGTTTTAATAAATATTTCTTGAAGCTTTATTCCAAAATATATTGGATGGTTCGTTTTTGTTAGAAAGAAAATCTTGAATTCAGTATCTGTGAGCTAGCACCTACAGGTAAAGCTTACCGCTTGAGGTATTGAAGAAATATTGAATTCATGTATTTTCTATAATTAGTATTTAATATAATCAGTTCTTAATTTTTAATTAAAGATTTCTATAAAATATTCTGAAACTTAATTTATAAACTCTGACATTTTTATTAAAGATTTAAAATTTCATAAAGTCCTAATTCACCCCCCCCCCGCTAAGGGCTCCGTAAGATCCAACATGCCCCACCTAGATCCCGCTCAGATTTATAGATTGAATCGCCTTTCAGAACTCATGGAGAAAACTTCTCTTCAAGAAAAGGAACAAAAACCTCAGACCTCTCTTCCCCAACCACCAAAGCAAACAAGACAAGGTTGAAAATAACTCCGTACGGTGAAAACAAAGACCCTGATCTGAGGGAAACTTGTTCTTCAATCATAAGAACTCCTCTGGAAGTAATGGCATAACCACCTTCTTCTTCAAAAACCGAGAACTGCTCCTCCGTTCTTTGTTTCTCTCTCACAACTGATTAACTGCAATCCTTGCATCAGGAATAGATTGTAGCCTATTTAGGGCAAAGGGAGAGGCTATCACATCCCTAAACCATGAGACGATAGAAAAACTGAGACTTCACAGAAAAGATTCCGTCAACCACCATACAACTCCAAAAATACTGGACACTCGATGCTAAAGCAACAACTACTTCACTCGACACCAAGAGACAGTAATCCCCTGTCCTGCTTCCAGCACAACTCCAGACCGGATCTGATTTTTCTGAGTCCACCGACTTTTTAGGTGTTGGATCCCAACAAAATCTCCCTCCAAACCATAAAGGGGAGTTCCCATACCTAACATCTTTAGATAGTAACTATGCCAATCAATAATTGACAGAACTCGTGCTTCTCTCTGACATGACCATGGTCATAATGTCCGAAGGATTTTAATCTGTGTGGACATTCTTGTGCGAACAAAAAACAAGTAGACCGAAAAATTGAAGTAACAAAATTTTTATTATCCAAAAAGGTATCTATTACAAAGGTATGACCTCCCTTTTATAGAATGAAGGAGAGAAGAGAGATTACAAATAAGTAATGTGAGACTAATAATTACAGGAACAAGCATCTATATAAGCCGCATAAGCAATGCGGTTAGACTAACCGCCCGGTAACTACAATGTGTAGAAGACAACCCGACAATATCTTAAGTCGCCAGACCGCCAGACTCCAATCATCAACAGCTCGGCTACCAAGCCGCTGGGAGAAGCCGCCAGACCGCCAGACAAACCGCCAGACCGCCCGGTCTCCATGCTGCAACACTCCCCCTCAAGCTGGAGCATAAATATCAATCATGCTCAGCATGTCGCAAATGTGAAATAAGGAAGCGGACATCGGCTTGGTGAAGATATCTGCCAACTCGTTGTCAGAAGTGACGAACGGAGTTTAAATCTGTTTCTTCAAAATCTCTTCTCGAATAAAATGACAGTCGACTTCTATGTGTTTTGTTCTCTCATGAAAGACCAGATTTTTGGAGATATATATTGCAGCCTTGTTGTCATAGAACATAGAAAGTGGATAGTTGTTGACCTCTCCTAAGTCAAGCATGAGAGCCCGTAACCACTTTAACTCACATATGGTTGATGCCATACTACATATTCCACTTCTGCACTAGACCTGGAGACAACAGATTGTTTCTTGCTCTTCTAGGTCACAAGATTTCCTCCAACAAGTATGCAAAAAACCGATGTTGACTTGCGGTCTCATTTATCATCAGCATAGCTCGAATCTGAGTACGCTTCAACCCTCAAGTGACCATTCTTCTGAAAAAGCAATCCTTTCTCTGGTGCTGCTTTGACATACTCCAATATCCTCAGGGCAGGCTATAGATGGCACTCCCTAGGAGCTTGCATGAATTGGCTAACCTTGCCTACATCATAGGAGATGTCGAGTCTAGTCACCGTGAGATAAATGAGTTTTTCCACCATACGCCAGTACCTCGTAGTATCAGATAAAGGAGGCAAGTCATCTATCCAAGTTTTGTATTCTCCAGTATCCATGGGACATCGGGCAGGTTTAGCATCAAAGAGTTGAGCTTCCGAGAGATTTCAATCCCTAAAAAGTACTTGGGGAGCCCATATCCTTCATGACCAGGTGTTTTTTTATCAAAGCTACCCCAACCTAGTCATCGCTAGTTAGAAGAATATCATCCACATATATAGCAAGAACCACCATACCAGAGGAGGTTTTGCGGATGAATAAGGAGTGATCTGCTGAACTTCTTGCAAAACTAATGGCCGCAATAATGCCGCTAAACTTGTCAAACTAAGCCCGAAGCCTTTGCTTTAGGCCATAGATGGCCTTCTTCAGCCGGCATACTCATGTCTCCCCCTGAACAACATACCCAGGAGGTTGCTCCATGTAAACGTCCTCCTGAAGATCACCATAGTGAAAGGCATTCTTGACATCCAACTGGGAAATGGGCAATCCCTGTTGACAGCCACAGAGAGAAGAACCTGAATGGTGCTGAAACGAGCAACGAGAGAGAAGGTGCCAAAGTAATCAACAATATAAGTCTGAGTAAAGCCTTTGGCGACCAGGCAGGCCTTGTATCGATCCATGCTGCCATCCGGACGGAACTTCACTATAAAGACCGAGTGACATCCAACCACATCAGTGCCCAAAGGGGGAGGAATAAGGGTCCATGTACCCCTTTTAGTGAGAGTAGCAATTTCCTCATCCATGGAAGTCTTCTAATGAGGAATAGTAAGAGTTTCCTAGTAGGTGCGGGGAGTGGCAGTGGCAGAGATAGCCAAGGCAAACGCCCTGCGAGAAGGAGTTAGACGATCATAGGAAATAACAGCAGCTAGCGGGTGTTGGGTACATGTTTGTACCCCTTTGCAAAGAGCAATGAAAAGATACAGGTCGGCATGTTCCTCAGTTTCCGGAGCATCCATGGAGGAGAGAGCTGGCCATGGAGTAGAGAGAGATGGCTGCGGAGAGGAGGGAGATAGCTCTGGAGGTGGATACGGTGGAGTAGACGGTGGAGACGGTGGAGGTGGAGGAATCTCATTAGGTGTGGAGGGGATGGAAGGGGTGGTATGAGAAGTAGGAACATACAGAGGAGAAGAGGAGTCGTAAGAGAAGTAGGATGCATTTTCAAAGAAGGTGATGTCCGCAGAGACGAACTGCTTGCAGGAAACCGGTCAAAGCAACAATAACCTTTCTGAGTGGTAGAGTACCCCAAAAAGACACATTTGGTAGCCCGTGGTGAGAGTTTGTCACATGTGGCTGAGGGAGAGTGTACAAAGGCTGTGCACCCAAAGACACGCAAAGGGAGATGAAACAGATCCTTGCGCAGATAGAGAATGGAGAACGGTGGAGGGAATGCGATTGATAAGATAGCAGCATAACCCCAATAGGAGCAAGGAACCTACATTTAAGTTAGTACAGTGCGCGCGACATCAAGTAGGTGACGATTTTTGCATTCTACCACGTCATTTTGTTGTGAGGTATGTACATAGCTAGTTTGATGAACAATTCCATGTGTCATACAGAAAGAGAAAAAATCATGACTCAGATATTCTTTTATATTATCAGAGTGAAAGATTTTAATAGAGACAACAAATTGATTTTTAATCAGAAAATAAAAAGATGTCTATACATTGAATAATTCAGAGCGATCTTTTAAGAAATATACCCAAGTATAGAGGGAGTAATCTTCAATAGAAGTTACAAAATATGAACTACCCTAACCTATGATGAGGGTAGGAGTAGGACCCCAGATATCAGAGTGAACTAGATCAAAAGGTCGGGAAGATCCACGACCTTGCTTTGGTGGGAAGGAGGAGCAGTGATGCTTGCCAAGCTGACACGCGTCACAGTTGAGGGGAGGTCTCTGCTGAGGAAGGTGGGGAAGAAGCTGAGAAAGAAGTCATGGAGGATCATGATCAATATGAAGGTGCCACTGGAGAAGATCAATAGAAGTGGAGGAGAAGGCAGACAGGGCAGAAACATTGTTGAGGAAGTAGAGGCCGCCGCTCTCAGTTCCAATAGCAATCGTCCGTTTGGAGCCCGGATCCTGAAAAGAACAAGAAGTAGACATGAATGTGACGGAGCACTATAGTTGCTTACAAATAGAAGTAACAGATAACAAATTACAAGGAAAATTGGGCACGTAGAGTGTGTCCGCCAAGCGAAGAGACGGAGTGACTTGAACCACCCCTGTTCCATTGACCGGTGAGGGAGAGTCATCCGCAATGAAGATCGGGGGCAACCGATTATGCTGTTCTAGGAGAGAAAAACAATGCAGATTGTCGGTCATATGATTGGTAGCACCAGGGTCAATCAGCCATTTACCTTGAGTAGTGACGTGAGCACTACCTAAAGACGTGACCACCGAGGCAGACGGCTTTGAAGAGGAGGTGGAAGCATCCCCAATTGGTCGAAGATGAGGATGCTTATTCCAGCTGCGGTTAACCGTATGGACGGTGCAGCCACAATGAGAGCAGAGAAAATGAGAAGCACCGCGGTCGCCAGATTGGTGGTTGCGGCCACCAGAGCCACTTCGCTGAGTTTGGTGAGCGTAGTTGTCCGGTTGAGGAGGGGAGGATAACAGTGGACATTGTAGGAGAGAGGTAACCGTGGCTATGTGGGCAGTAGTGGCATCCAGGGTGGGAGATTCTGCCTCGCCAATGATCTTTTGACGAATCATGTCATATGACATAGGAAGTCACATAAGGTAGCACACAACTAGAAGCTCCTGGAAGTGTATGTGTTGCTCATCCAGATCCGCAGAGAAGGGGCGATTCTAGAGAATTTCGGCTACGAGAGCCTAAACTTGTTGGTAAGCAGCAGCGGGAGACATGGAGGGATGTGCAAAGAGGTCCGCATACAAAGTATAGATATGAGATATTTGAGCCCCCTTGGAGTAGAGAGCGACAAGATGAATCCAAGAAGCCTTGACCATTTCATCATGACGGTTGACGGGTAAGCATTCATCAGAAAGACTGTTAGCCAGCTATGTGCGGACAATAGTGTTGATGGCATCCCAATCATCAAAGATAGAGGAGTCTTGCGGAGGGGGTCATCGGTGAGATGATGACAAATGCATTGAGAGCGGATAAGGAAGGTGAAGGAGACACTCCAGTCCGGGTAGTTGGGACCAATGAGTTTGGAAACGGTGTCAAGGTTGCACGAAGGAGTAGGAGGAGTAAGAGAAGCGGCAACGAGAGTAGTGGTGGTAGAGATATCAGAGGTTGCCATAAAAGAGAGCAGAGAGCAGCGAGAAGAATAAGTTGCGGCTAGAAAAGGAGGGCGCGACGACTAAGCACAGGTCGCGGTAAGAAGAATAGGTCACGACAACAAGAACAGGTCGCCGAGACTTAAGAAGAGGTCACAACGACTTAAGAACAAGAGCGGCTAGAGAAGGAGTGTGCGGCGACTAAGCACAGGTCGCGGCGAATTAAGAACAAGTCACAGCTAGAAGAAAAGGGAATTAGAGAGGTCACACACAAAAAAGAGCAACGACAAGGATAGAAAGAAGCCACACGAACAGGGCGCAAATCGGTGGAAGAAACAAGTCGCGAAGACAGGTCGCAAGAAGAATGATCAAGCCACGCGGATAGGTCGTGCGAACAAAGAGAGCTCACAGAATCAGGAGGAAAAGATCGAGTCCTCTGATACCATGTGCGAACAGAAAACAAGTAGACCGAAAAATTGAAGTAACAAAATTTTTATTATCCAAAAAGGTATCTATTACAAAGGTATGACATCCCTTTTATAGAATGGAGGAGAGAAGAGAGATTACAAATAAGCAATGTGAGACTAATAATTACATGAACAACCATCTATACAAGCCGCATAAGCCGTGCGGTTAGACTAACCGCCCGATAACTACAATGTGCAGAAGACAACTCGACAATATCTTAAGTCGCAATACTACCAGACACCAATCATCAACAGCTCGGCTACCAAGCCGCTGGGAGAAGCCGCCAGACCACCAGACAAACTGCCAGATCGCCCGGTCTCCTACTGCAACACTTATCCACCTTCAACAACTTCTCCTCAATAACATCTTGAATCTAGTTATACCTCACATCAATGTGTTTTGTCTTGGAGTGTTAGGCAGGGTTCTTGGACAGAAAAATACTGCACCAACTGTCACTAAAAATAATGAACACCTCTTGCTGGAGTTCAAGTTCAAGCATGGACTTCTTCATCCATAAGATCTCCATTGAGGCATCTATCAGAGCAATGTATTCTTGCTACGTCATCGACAGCGTCACACACTTTTATAACTTCGACTGCCACAACAAAGACCCCCTACATAAGTAATAGCAAACCCCGAAGTGGATCTCCCAGAGTCAACATCTCCAAACATGTCTGAATCAGAGAACCCAATAAGGGTCGGAGACTTTGCACCACACTGCAAACAGCAACCAAAGGCACCTCTGGGATATCAGAGTATCCACTTCACAACATCCTAATAAATCCTCTTCAGGTTCGCCAAGTATTTGTTCACTACCCCAACTGTATAAGCTACATCCGGGCTCATGCAGACCATAACATACATCAAACTCCTCAGTGCAGATGCGTAGGGAACTTGACTCATCTCCTTCTATTCCTTCTCAGATGAAGGACACTAAGAGCATGATATCTTAAAGTGCCCACCCAACAGAGTATCTATCGGCTTAGCCTTCTCCATCATGAACTGCTTTAGCACTTTCTCCACATACTAAGTCATAGATAGCCACAACTGATCTGCACTCCCGTCTCTGGTGATCTTTATCCCAAGGATCTTTCTTACTGGTCCCAAGTACTTCATCTCAAAGGACTCACTAAGCTCCTTCTTCAACTTAACAATGCTCGACTTTTCATCACCGACAATCAGCTTATCATCCACATACAACTGCAGAATAACAAGGGTATTCTCAGTCTTCTTCACATAAACACAGTGATCAGCTCTGGTCCTTTGGAACTTGCTCTTCAGCATAAAGGAGTCAAAATTCTTGTACCACTATCTGAGTGCCTGATTCAACCCATAAAGACTCTTTCTAAGTCGACAGACTAAATGCTCCTTGCCCTTGGCCTCAAAGCCTTTCAAATCTCCTTGTAAAAATGTCATCTTGACATCCATCTACTCAATCTTATGATCGCTGGAGGCAGACAAACTTAATACTAGTATAATAGAAGATATTTTCACCACTGGTGAAAAAACCTCGTCAAAGTCCACACCGTACTTTTGACTGAACCCTTTGACTACCAACCTTGCCTTATATCTTGGAAGGGAAAGATGTTCATCAGTCTTCAACTTGAAGACCCACTTATTCTTCAAAGCTTTCTTCCCTTTTGGTAGCCCGACCAACTCATAGGTCCCATTCTTTTACAGTGAGTATAACTCCTCCTCCATAGCTATAAACCAAGACACTCTATCCTTAGATCTCTGAGCCTCCTCAAAAGACTCAGGTTCTCCACCATCAGTAAGCAAAACAAAGTCTTGTGGTGGATACCTAGTGCTTGGCCTTTGAACTCTATCAGATCTCCTGAGGGGTACCTCCTTAACAGGTGAAACATCCACAGACAAAGATCCCCCCATCAAGAATGTCCTCCTTATCTGGAATCTGCACATCTTCTTCCTCAGCATGCCCTCTATTATCACCAACATACTCTAGCACAGGAAATATATCAGAACACTCTGCAGCCGGTGGAACACGCAGCTCAGCAACCTCTTGGTCACCAACAAACTCATCTTATTCAAAGACCACATCTATGATTCTAATGATCCTCTTCCTCTCTGGGTCCAAGAGTCTATAACCAAACTCCTTATTTGGAACCCAAGCAAGATACACTCCTGATACTTCTCATCAAGCTTCAATCTCTCCTCCTTGGGGAACTGAACATGTACCCTATAACCAAACACATGCACGCATCCATAAGACACTTCCTTCCCAGACCAAACATTCTCTGGGATATCTCCATCTAAAGGTGGTGAGGGGGGATAAATTGATTAAATGCACAGTAGTCTGTACGACCTCTGCCCAGAACTGCTTGCCAATACCTGCCTGAGAGATCATACACTTGATCTTCACCATAATTATCATGTTCATCCTCTCTGCCAACCCATTCTGTTGTGCAACCTCAAAAATGTCTTCTTATACACGATGTCATGCTCTTTGTAGCAGTCAACAAAGGATCCAATGTACTTACCCCCATTGTCAGATCATACCCGCTCAATCACCTTCCCGGTCATCTTCTTTGTCTTTGCCCTAAACTCCATGAACTTTGCCAAAACTTCACCCTTTTGCTTCAAAAAATATTCCCATACCTTTCTTGAGTGATCATCTATGATCGTGACAAAGTAGGCTGCTCTGCCCACAAAATTAGGCTCTATTGGACCACACACATCAATATGTATCAAGCTCACCAACTCTGCCTTCCTCTTCGGTTCAGAATGTGAGAAGGAAACTCGTTTCCGCTTGCCAGCCAAACAGTGAACACACATGTCTGGAAGCTCCCATGATAACTCTGTAAGAACAGTGACGCATCTTCTGCAATCAAGGACTCACATGCACCCTTACTTGATTCTCCAAACTCCTTTGACTTATGCTTCAGATCTCTTTGCAACTTGAAGCAGACCGTCTTAAAGTGACCATTCTTCTTGCAATAATAACACTCAATCTCCTTCTTGGACTTGAGCCTAGACTTGCTTTTGGAGTTAGCACGTGGCTTACATTCCTTTTTCATCAACCCGCCTCTTCCCTTCATAATTATAGCATCAGATTTAGAGACTCCAGAATCATTCCTCCTTAGCTCCTTGTTCAAAAGATAGCTCGACACCATCTCCATCGACACCATGCCATCTAGTGCCGAGTTGCTCAATGACACCACGTGAGTTTCCCAACTCTCTGGGAAAGAACTAAGAACCATCAATTCTTGTACCACGTCCCCTAAGGTGATATCCATGGCCTCCAACTAGTTGATGATGCTTTGAGCAAGGTTCAGATGATCAGTCATCTGAGAACCTTCTTTATACTTAAAGTTCACAAGCTTCCTAATCAAGAACGCTTTGTTGCTCGATGTCTTCCACTCGTGCAGCGTTTCCATCTTTCTCCACAAATCTTCAGTCGATGATTTTGTGAATACATGATGAAAGACAAAATCATCTAGCCATTGTCGAATGAATCCTACTTGCTTCTGATTCATCCTTTTCCACTCTTCATCATCCAACATGGTAGTCGCCCCCTCCCAGCCCAACAATGGAGTATGGAGATCTTTAAAATATAAAAGATCCTCCATGCTCGGCTTTCAAATATTCCAGTTCTTATCATTCATGCTAATCATTCTTGGGCTCTGCTCCATCTTCTCTAACAACTCAATGGTCCGAGACAAACCTCCCTCTGATACCACTTTGTTAGGAAACAAAGATCTCACTGCACTCGCGTAATCAGGCACACAGAGAAAATAAAATGCAGCAACAATAAGAAAAAATGCACAACCAGCGAACACAAAAATTTACGTGGAAAACCCCCTCCAAATCAATGAGGGAAAAATCACGGGGTGGGCCACACAGAAATCCACTATTAAAATAACAAGGATTACAATAGATATTCTAGGTTTGCCCAACCTAAATTCCCCTCAGATTCACATATTGAAGCCCCTCTTAGAACTCACAGAGAAAATTTCTCTTCAAAAAAAGGAACAAAAACCCCAGAACTTCTACCCCAAGCACCAAGGCAAACACATACAAGGTTGAGAATAACTCCTTACGGCAAAAATGAAGACCCTAATCTGCGAGAAACTTGTTCTTCAATCTGAAGAACTCCTCTGGGAGCAATGGCAGAACCGCCTTCTTCTTCAGAAACCGAGAACTGCTATTCCGTTCTTTTTCCCTCTCTGATGGCTGATTAACAGCAATCCTTATGTCTGGAATAGATCGTGGCCAATTTAGGGCAAAGGGTGAGGCTATCTAAGCCTTTAGATCAAACCCTAAATCATCAGACGACATAAAAATTGAGACTTCATGATTAAATGGATGGGCTTTTAGGTTATGAAAGAAATTACTGGAAGACTTTTTTTGATGTGGGTGTGTGTATGTGAACACACACACACCACTATGTGAAATTTTAAAAGAATAATTTTTCTTGATAAAAATGAGAGGTGTGAAAGGTGTTATTAAGGCTCCATTTGGGGGACTTATTTTTATCGGTCAAGCGGTTACGACCGCATGAACCAGATCTTAATCAAGATCAGGTTCATGCGGTCGTAACCGCTTGACCGATAAAAATAAGTCCCCCCAAACAGAGCCTAAGTCATTTTCAAAATGAAGTTTTTATAATTAGAAATTAGATTTATGTAAACTATGCCTTCTTCGAACCCATCAATATAAGAAACTTTATTATAATGGCTTGATTTTTATCATAATTTTTATTTTGTAGTTTTTAATTATTAAAACATGCACTGTTGATTAAACAAATCAATTTCTTTGGCCTACTTTTTTGGATTTTTCACTTTTAAAACTTCCATTTTGTAATAGAATAAGAGAAATGTTATAAGCACATCTATATAGGCTATTGACACACCAATTCTAACTCAAAAAAAAAAATACAAACCCTAATTAACCTCACCTCCATTAAGCGCACACCGTTTTTTTTCTTGCTTCCGCTTCCGTCATTCGCAAGTTCAAGCCGCGAACCTTCTCCTTCCTCCCAGTTCGCCATTTCGCCAGCATAGGAGGCGATCGCCAGCGCCGAGGAGCTTCGTCGGAAGAATGCCTCAACCCCTTCATTTGAATGTAAGTTCTGACGTCCGTTTTTTGTGCTCCTCATTCCCTATTTTGGACGAACCCTAATTTCTTGAATCATTTGTTACCTTATTTCTCCCCAAAAATAGTAGGAGAAGACATTTTTGAGGCTCATACTCGATTAGAGGGTTCTATTGTGAAGATTTCAAAGTCTATTTTGTATTATTTGTCATTTTCTCAAACATTAAGATATAATTATTATTATTATTATTATGCACTGCAAATGTACTATGGGTTTTTCAATTTTTTCCATTTGTAGTTGTGTAAATTTGAGGAATGTTGTTTTTTAAAAAATTGGAATGATAAAAAAAATTATTTTTTTGGATTCTCTTGTTTGTAGGATGTAAATTGTTCCCAAATTAAATGAAATCGATGGAGGAATACACTTTGTTATATTTATGATTTTTCTTACAAAAGAGAGCTTAGTTGAGTGGGTCCGTAATGTTGTCAAATGATTAAGATTCGTTGCTACTATCCAAAGAGCAGACAAAATTGACGGGAGACCTAAACCTAGAGTTTTTAGGGGATGCAATAGATCCAATTTCCCTCGCGATAATCAACAAAGAAAGTGGAATGTTAAGAGAAACTTAAGGAAAACTATATGGATGTCAATTTATCCTATTTGGTCAAAAAAATGCATGTGTAGAAGAGTAAAAAATTGATGTTAAATGTGGCACACATAATCACCAATTTGTTCATTTGAAGGAACACAGTTATGCGGGTAAATTAAGTGATGAAGAACAAAGGATAGTTGAAGAGTGTACGGCTCCGGTGTGAAGCCTCGAAAAATATTATCCTCGTT
Organism: Platanthera guangdongensis; assembly: GCA_039583875.1. Classification (NCBI taxonomy): domain Eukaryota; kingdom Viridiplantae; phylum Streptophyta; class Magnoliopsida; order Asparagales; family Orchidaceae; genus Platanthera; species Platanthera guangdongensis. Next base: position 142,547,518 of record CM077165.1, read on the forward strand.
GAAAAAGATAAGTTCCTCCAACGATTCTATTATGAGAACAATATACAACTAAAAAGTTAAATTGCATAAGAAGGAGCTTGATGAAGGAACTCCAATCTAATTTCTCTACAAATGTATTATAGATGCCAAGTATAGTGGCTACAATTATGTGAATCCTTTGGTTGAAATTTGAAAAGTATCTATTTGCTCACCCCACTTCTATCCAACTGTGTAATATGTTTGCAGATGTTTTATAATAGATTCTTGAAATTTGTGAAGTGGAAGTGGGTGATGGGCAGGCAGGGCGGACTGTGCGGCCTGAGCGGCCTGAGTCCGCGGCCTGGGTGGGCTTCTGGTTGCGGTCTGGGTACCATGGCTTGGTTGTTCTTGAGGAGCGGCTTGTACGGCCTGGTGTGCGGCCTGAGCGGCTTGCTGCGGCATGGTTGGCCTTTGGCCAAGGAAGGGCTTCAAGAGAAGCTGTCTGAGCGGACTATGGTTTGCGGACTGTAGGCAGTGCTTAGTTTGATCAGTGGCCTTGTGGTTGTGCAAGCTTGTGTTAACCGGAGAATTGGGTGTTCTATCCGCAAGAGGCTTTGCGGACTGACGAGTCTGCGGTGTTCGCTGTTGCGGACTGTCCTTGGAGTTCGACTGTGGTCTTTGTCGAGCTCTGGTGGTGCAGTAGGTGTTAGCTGCTGTAGAGGACTGCGCGAACTGGTGTCGGAGTCCGGCAGGTGGCCGATGTCTGGGCAACTGTGCGAGTATAACTTGCGGATTCTGCCTTACATTGGTGGAGTTGGCGATCTGCTTTGAGTGTGGGCAACCTAGGCCTTGTCCGCCGAGCTCGTGCTAGGCCCTTTGGTGTTTTACTAGGCTTGGTCACATTCTGTGACAAGTCTAGTGTGTCCGCAGTATCCGCCAAGTTGGCTGTTGACCGGGCAGACTTCCTTTTGGTCGTGGACTTGTGGTGGATGGAGGATTTGGTCTTGTGTTGTGCGGACTGCCTCTTTCATGTGCGGACTGTGGCTGAAGGGGTTGTGGCTGTCCATGTGTGATGATGTTTGCGGACTGTGCGGACTGTACCTTGTCCGCATAGTGTGGGCGGACTGGTGCAAGTCCGCCTAGTTGTGAACATCTGTTTCTTGCTCCTGGTGGTTGTCTTGGAATCCGGCTAAGTCCATGCGTACTCAACGGACGGGTCTTTGCTAGTGCGCGAGCTAGGGTGGTGACTATATTCATTAGGTGGTGACCACACTCCTCACCTCGCCTATAAATAGATCCCCATGGCACATCTACAGTAACTGAGTGAACAGTAAGTGGGGCTTGGGCGATTGTTGCGGTCTAGTTTTTTCTGTCCGCGTGGGTTGAGTAGAGCTGACGGTTTGTTGTGTTCAAGTCGCGCGACTAGCTTCCCGGAGCTAGGAGTTTGGCTGTGACTTCGGTCAAGTGCTGTGAAGGGTGCGGTCTCTGCGGTCTCAGTAGGTCGCTTCTGCGGCTTGTCAGTTCTCTACTTCAACTTTTCCAAGTTCCAATAACCTGTCCGCCGGTCTCATGCGGGTATGCGGCCTATTCTTCAGTTCATCAGCAGTCAGCGAATAATGTTGTGTCCGCGCGACCTCGCGGTCTCGGCAGACTCCGTGTCTATTCGGTGTGTAGCAGCTTTAGCTCGGGCGGCTTCAGCAACCTTGGCTGACTAGGCGGTCTCGGCGGTCTCTAGTGCTGTCCGCCCGGCTTGTGTTGTGCTTTCTCTTTGTAGCTTGTGTACTAGCGAAATCATGTCTCACTATGTATACCTTGCCTTGTAAAGAAGTGTGAATGAATATAAGACCTGCTTGTTCTTCTGTTTGTGTTTGGTGTTAAGCTTGCTCTTTGGGCTTCCGCATGATCAAGGTGTTAACTGGATAGTTCTGAGAATATTAATTTGGCTTTAGGCTATCCGGCTGACCACCTTGAGAAAATTCAACATGGTATCAGAGCCATGTTCAGTTGCTTGAGCGGTGATCAATAGTTGTTGTTGCTCTGTTATTGCTCTATGCATCTGGAAGCTTAACCAAAGGCTGTTGCAATGAAAGTGAGCTATTCAAGAGGTCTTGGTAATGAACTCTTAACACCGACTAACTTTAAGAAGTGGAAGTCGTGCATGAAGAGTTATCTTCTGGGTGAGAAGCTATGGGAGGTTGTCGGTGGTGACGACAGACAGGAAGTGACTGCTGCGTTTGGTACTGCTGAGCAGGTGAGGCTCTGGAGAAAAACAAATGCAAAGGCGGAGTTTGTCCTTAAGAGAGTTATGTCACCAGAACTGTTTGATCACATCATTGGATGTGAGTCTGATGCAGATATTTGGACAATTATTGATGAGTTGTTCAATCGGAAGAATGTAGCCAGACTTCAGTTTCTGGAGAATGAGTTGGCTAGAACAACTCAAGGAGACCTGACCATCTCAAAGTTCTTTCTGAAGATGAAGAGCTTGTGTGCTGAGCTATCTGCACTTGATCCTAATGAGCCTATCTCTGAGGCTAAGATGAAAAGGCACATAATCTGCGGCTTGCGGAAGTAGTATGTTGACTTTGTGACATCTGTTCAAGGCTGGGCTACTCAGCCATCTCTGCTGGAGCTTGAGAACCTGCTTGCTTCGCAGGAAAGTTTGGCAAGGAAGATGGCTGGAGTCAATGTCAATCAGGAAGGTAGTGAATCTCTCTTCTCAGGCAAGAAGAAGAAAGGATGGGAAGGGAAGAAGAAGAAGAATTCTGCTGAAAATGAGCCTTCAACTTCTTATCAACCAGAGAGGAGCGTTGCTCCTAAGAAGGATTGGAAGAAGACCTTGAAGTGCTACAAGTGTCATCAGCGGGGACACTTAAAGCATGACTACAAGGTCAAACTGCAGCCTGGGCATGCTGCTGGCAAGGAGGAAGCTTGCTCTAAGAGTGAGGAAGCTGGATGGGGCGGAGCTTTCATGACGGGCACTTGTGTCCATGCCTTGTCTGATGTCGACTTCAACGATGATTGGATCGTGGACTCCGAGTGTGGTCATCACCTCACCGGAGATAAGTCGAAGCTCTCTTTCTTGCAAGCTAACTCAGGTAACGAAGCTATCATTACTGCTGATAATACTGTTTATGCAGTAGAGAAGGAGGGGGTTGTGTCTTTGGGTAGTGATAAGGGGTCACTCACGTTAATAAGTGTGTATCACGTACCTGAAATGAAGAAAAACCTCTTCCCTATGACCAATGCGGTAGACGCGGGTTATCACGTTCTGTTTGGGCCAACAGAAGTGAAGTTCCTTCGCAACGTATCAACGGTTAAGGCTGATATTGCTCATGTTGGGAGGAGAGTGACGAACTTGTTTGTTCTTGCAACTAACTCTTATGTTGATCGGATGAGAGCAAACGATAGTGCTGCTATATGGCATGAAAGTCTAGGGCATGTAGGAATGTATAAGCTGAAGGCTATGGCTAACAGAAGCCTTGTAAGAGGCTTGCCTAAGCTATCTTCATTTGGCGACGGTCACATTTGCGTGGGATGTCAGTATGGCAAGGCTCATCGCCTTCCATTTGATAAATCACAAACGTGGAGCAAGAGACCATTGGAGTGCATCCATGGAGACTTGATGGGACCAACCGCCACTGATAGCCTTGGTGGGAGCAGATACATACTTGTGCTGATTGATGACTACTCAAGATACACCTGTGTATATTTTTTGAAGGAGAAGTCTGAAGCCTTCCGATTATTTGTGGAGTTCAAGGAGTTGGTGGAGGGCCGGTTTGGCTTGCGGATCAAGAAGCTTAGAACTAACAACGGTGGTGAGTTTGTCTCCTCCGAGTTTTCTTACTTCTGCAGGAAGCACGGGATCCAACGAGAGCTCACTTGTGCTCATACTCCACAACAAAATGGAGTAGCGGAGCACAAGATTCGTCATCTGACGGAGACTTGCAAATGCTGGCTTCATGCAAAAACATCCCTAGGTCCTTCTGGGCAGAGGGGATGTCTTGTACTTCTTACGTCATCAATCAGATACCGCTCAGCCCGATCAACATGAAGACTCCTTTTGAGATGTTGTTGAAGGAGAAGCCCAGTGTGGAATACCTTCGGGTGTTCGGATCAACTTGTTATGTGCATGTCCCGGATGCTTCACGGACAAAGCTTGATGTAAAGGCAAGGAAGCTTGTCTTTGTTGGCTATGATGAGCGGAAGAAGGGATGGAAATGCATGGATCCTGCGACGAAGAAGTTTGTTGTCTCAAGAAATGTGGTCTTTGACAAACTGACATCGCATGGAGGTGGCTCAGTTGAGTTAATCAAGAGCAAGGTTGATGGAGAGCAGAAGGTGGCTGCTGAAGTTCTGGAAGAGGAGCTGGTTGTTTCACCAGCAGCTCCTGTTGTTTCAAGTTCTGGTGCTGAGGTTTCTGGCTCAGGAAGCAGGGGGATCATTGCTCAAAGCTTGCCTGAAGGTGGAGTTGAGCCTGAAGAAGCAACAGAGGTAGTGAGCAAGGAAAAGCCCCTTCAGAGATCAAAGAGGGTTATTAAGCCACCAACTTGGTAATGTGATGAGAATGTAGTGAGTTTTGTCTCCTGCTTCTTTGCAGGTCCTCTGGATGAGCGAGAGCCTGCAAACTTCAATGAGGCCACTGGAGTCAAGGAGTGAGATGATGCCAAGAATAAAGAGATTGCTGCTCTCAAGAAAAATGAAACCTGGGACCTTATGCCCAAGGTTGATAGCATTACTCCAGTGACTTCCAAGTGGGTGTATTAGTTGAAGAAGAAGGCTGATGGGCGCATTGATAGGTTCAAAGCTCTCCTGGTTGCTCGAGGATTCTCACAGCAGTATGGAGAAGACTATGAGGAGACATTTAGTCCAGTTGCCAATATGACTTCGGATAGAGTGGTGATCGCCTTGGCTGCTTGCAAGGGATGGAGGATGTGACAGCTTGATGTGAAGAATGCTTTTCTTTATAGAGAGATTGACAAGGACATCTTCATGGATCAGCCACTTGGATTTGTTTCTGAAATTCATCTGAACTATGTCTGTAAGCTCAGGAAGGCTCTCTACGGGTTGAAGCAAGCTCCTAGAGCTTGGTATGGGAAGATAGCAAAGTATCTTCAATTTTGCGATTATCTTGCTTCCAACTCGGATTCTATCTTGTTCGTCAAAAAGAAGGGGGAGCTTCAAGTCTTGGTCCTGCTGTATGTGGATGATATGATCATCACAGGTGTTGATGCGTGGAAACGGCACCGGGGGCACAGCTAATACGGAGGGGGTGCTTGGTCTCTCAGGCTAGGAGAGGAGGAAGGAGAAGGTTGCGGGGTAGAGGAGAAGGAAGCTTCTGAGTGCTTGAGAGTGGAGCAAACAGCTTGTTCAAGGAGGGCAGCGGGGGTAGAGGAGAGGCTGCTGAGAGCAGAGGCGAGCCTTGATCAAAAGAGAAGGTTGATCAAGGGAGGAAAAGGAGGTTGATCAGTAGCTGTCGAGCTGACAGTTACTGCGATGGTTGAACTTGCAGGTTGGTTGCCAAGAAGAACTGAGCTGAGCTGAGGGCAAGGCTTGCTGAGTAGAGAAGCAAGGCTTACTAAGCAGAGAGCAAGGCTTGCTGAGCAGAGGAGCAAGGCTTGCTGAGCAGAGGAGCAATGACTGCTGAGCAGAGGAGCAAGGATTGCTGAGCAGAGGAGCAAGGCTTGCTGAGAAGAGAGCAAGGCTTGCTGAGCAGAGAGCAAGGCTTGCTGAGAAGAGAAGAGAAGAGGGGGCCGCTAGCAGCGGCAACAGCACACTTCGCCCGCCGCGGCCTAAATGCCACTCTTGCGGCGGGCTTTCCTTTGATTAATAGCGAGAGATTACAAGCTTACATGTACACTTTCACAACAAATCAATAAAGGGGTACAAAGGGAAGCTGGCGGCTAAGGGAGAAGAAAATGCCAGAGAGCAGAGAAAAGAAGCTGCCAAAGACTAAGTAAAAGAGGCTGATAGCTGCTGGAGGACTGGAAAATTGAGTCTGTAGAGTCTGCTGGCAAGCTGCAGGTAAGCTGCGGAGGACTGTGCAGACAGGAAAACTGAGTCCGCAGAGCTTGCTAGAAGGCTGCTGGAGTACTGCGCGGACAGGAAAACAGAGTCCGCAGGGCTTGCTGTCAAGACTTGTCTCCACCTCTAGAACTCTGGATCCCCCCGAATGAGAGGAATCAGGGGCTATTTATAGGCCCGAGGAAGATCTTCAAAAAGCGGGGCCTAGTGACGTCAGCAAGACGACCTGCGCGGACTCCGCGGACTGAAAATTGGAGTCCGCCAGGTTGGCGAACGAAGCAGGCAGCAAGAGGCCGGAAGAGAATGGAGGCCGCCCCCTTGCGGGCGGCCTAGGCGGACTCCGGGGGGAGTCCGTCCGGCAGGCCGGGCCGCCCCCTAGCGGGCGGCCTGGGCGGACTCCGGGTGGAGTCCGGCCGGCAGGCCGGGCCGCCCCCGAGCGGGCGGCCTGGGCGGACTCAGGGTGGAGTCCGCCCGGCAGGCCGGGCCGCCCCCGAGCGGGCGGCCTGGGCGGACTCCGGGTGGAGTCCGCCCGGCTGGCCGGGCCGCCCCCTAACGGGCGGCCTGGGCGGACTCCGGGTGGAGTCCGCCCGGCAGGCCGGGCCGCCCCCGAGCGGGCGGCCTGGGCGGACTCCGGGTGGAGTCCTCCCGGCTGGCCGGGCCGCCCCCGAGCGGGCGACATGGGCGGTCTCCGGGTGGAGTCCGCTCGGCTGGCCGGGCCGCCCCCGAGCGGGCGGCCTGGGCGGACTCCGGGTGGAGTCCGCTCGGCTGGCCGGGCCGCCCCCGAGCGGGCGGCCTGGGTGGACTCCGGGTGGAGTCCGCCCGGCAGGCCGGGCCGCCCCCGAGCGGGCGGCCTGGGCGGACTCCGGGTGGAGTCCGCCCGGCTGGCCAGGCCGCCCCCGAGCGGGCGGCCTGGGCAGACTCCGGGTGGAGTCCGCCCGGCTAGCCGGGCCGCCCCCGAGCGGGCGGCCTGGGCGGACTCCGAGTGGAGTCCGCCCGGCTGGCCAGGCCGCCCCCTAGCTGGCGGCCTGGGCGGACTCCGGGTGGAGTCTGCCCGGCTGGCCGGGCCGCCCCCAAGCGGGCGGCCTGGGCGGACTCCGGGTGGAGTCCGCCCGACAGGCCGGGCCGCCCCCTAGCGGGCGGCCTGGGCGGACTCCGGGTGGAGTTCGCCCGGCCGGCGGGCAGAGGCCGCCCCTGGTGGGCGGCCTCGGCGGACGGCGGCAGGAGGCCGCCGCCCCTCGAGCGGCAGGGAGGCCGGAGCCCCTTGGGCGGACTGGGAGGCCGCCCCTTGTGGTGCTATTGGCGGACTTCTGCAAGGAAAAGCATTGCGCGGTTAGCGGGCCTAACCGCATGGCCTGCGAGGGTGAGCTATGGGAACAGCCCGTCGTCCCGCAGGGCACGCGGTTGCAAGGGGACCTTGATGGACAGGGAAAACTGTCCGCCTACGCTGGGGCTTGTCGCGATCAAAAGGGGGAATCTAAGGAGCGCGACTAGCCAGCTGGCTACCTTGGGAAGTATCGCCGATTTCTGGGTTAACATAATCCCCACACTTTTTTAAGTTCCGAAGGGAACTTCGAAAAAGTTGGAGACCCACGAAAATCGTGATCCACCCCAAAGGAAAGAGAAGGGGGGGGGGCGAGGAGAGATAGAACCTGAAGACTCTCCTTACAAGCTTTGAGTTTCCTGTCTATTTTCCTGCAACAGGAAAGTTAGGGTAAGCATGTATGAGTGGTACATCGAGTGTGTACCTGAATTTGCTTTTGCAAAACGAAGGTGTGTCTTCCGTTAAGTTCTGCAAAACAAAAGTGAGGGAAACAGAAAGGCATAATAACTCGCAAGTACCTGAAAAAGGCTTGCAAGCACCTGTTATCCTCTGCAAAAAGGGAAGGAAGAAGAGTATACAAGAAAGAAAGAAAAATGAGATGCAAGTACCTGGAAGGAACTTGCAAATTTTTGGTGGTTTCTGCAAAAGAAGAGTTAAAAGTACGCACAGTGCATGAAAGTGACTTGCAAGCACCTGAATGGAGCTTGCAAGTGTCGGTGATCTCTACAAGAAGAGAGTTAGAGGCAGGTATTGTATACAAAGATAAGCTGCAAGTACCTTAATATGACTTGCAGACGTCTGCTAACCACTGCAAAGTGAAGCGTGAGCAGCAGATATAAAATAATGATTTAAACTGCAAGTACTTGGATGAGGTTTGCAGGTGTCTGTTGTTCTCTACAAAGAGAAAAGTTAGGAGCAGACAATATGCATATGAAAGGAGCTTGCAAGTACCTGTGGAGAGGGCTTGCAAGAGTTTGCTAACCTCTGTGAGGAGATAAATTAGAAGCAAACAAGACATGAAGATAACCACACCAAAACTATTATGATAACCCATGAAGGTTGAAGAGATAAGGTCGATATGACCAAGTAGCAAGAAAAATGCCTGATGAACACTTTATCATGAAGCCCAGATCAATGCATCGAGCGTTAGCTGTCGATATGGCTGGATGGACATGATCAAAATGAATGCCGGAATCCTTTTGGTAGGTTGGATTAACATGTTCACCTGTGAAAGGAGGGAATAGACAAAATAAGGTCTATACTTGGAATGATTAAAGAAGGTTGAATGCTGCCACAGGTGTTCCCCGTAGGCCTTATGCATCACTTGCCTGAAAAAATCATCCCGAGTATAGTCCTACTCAAATCGGGCTGGCCGCGCATCCTCAAGGAGGGCACAAAAGAGAAGAGCAAGGGAAAGATCCTGAGAAGGATCGCTAGAAGCAACACTCTCTCACCTTGGGCACAAGCATCACTGATCAATGAGACTGGTTGCGCCAAGAGGCCTAGCTTGTCTGTGGATTGATCAGTGGAGTTGTGAGAACCCGAGAAGACACAGATCGAGGATACCGGAGTGTTCAACTTTTACAACTAGGTGATGATCGAAGAGACAAGACTACGCTTGATCGCTATTGCTTGTCAAGCAAAGATCATCATAACTGTAATGTATCCTAAGCAAAGCATAGCAGGGCTAACACATGGGGCTCCCCTAGCACACACTCTGTGTCAGATGCCAGCTAGGATCCGAAATATGAAGCTCGTTCCCGCGATTGAACTGCTCCCACTACACACATGGGTATACTCCCGCCATATGTGGTTGTAGCGGTGGTGCGAGAACAATCTACGGAGGGAATGTTTCAGACTTGGTGATATCTCATTGGTGTACTGATCCCAGAGAGAGAGAAGAGGAAGGAGCAACACAAGAAGGGAACTGTGTCAGTATGAGATCCCAGATAAAAAAGCTTTGTAGAAAAGCAAGTAAAGAACACTAAGAAGTGTTTGATGAAATGAAAAATGTTTGAAGAGAGAGATCAAGGGTTGAGATAACCCATGAAGCTTGCCAGGAGCTTTGGAGGACTATGAAGTCCATCGCTTGCTCAGAATAGCCTCCCAAGCACACCTTCGTCATTGGCATCGAAGCATTCGACGGCTAGGTTAACAACGAGGAGAGGAGGCTCTGTGACTTGGTTCACTCCTGTTGAGGAGCAAGGAACGTCTGCAACTTCTTTGCCCTTTGAAGTTACTGGATCAGGGCGTTCTTCTTTAGGAAGCAAGTCATGCATCTTTCCCTGCCGGAGCGTCCTTTGCACAAGTTGCCGGAAAGCTCGGCAGTCTTCAGTTAGGTGACCTGGTTCTTTGTGAAATTTGCAGTAAGGCTCTGAGCCCCTAGATCTTTGATCAGCTGGTCGATAGGGCTTCTTGAAGTTTGCCATGTCTTTCATGATCTGGATTACTTCCTGCATGACATCGTCAAGATCAGACTCATGCAAGTCGTTGTCTTGCTGCTGATGAACTGCTGCTGTTTACAAAGATGGAGCTAGCGGCAGCAATGGTTCTTGAGCACGATCACGGCTCGGGAAGGAGTATCGATGGAGATGAATCCTTCTCTCTTTCTTTGAGTGAGTTGGGAAGTGATTGTGAGGAGACCTTGGAGGATGCTTGCGAGAGAGATCCTCCTCGGATAGAAGCTTGGAGACGAGGCCTGGATTGCTCTTTTCGCCTCGGATATATGAGTTGGCTAGAGCAATCAACTCTTGATATGTCCTTGGAGCATGGACATTGGCTTCAAATTTGAGAGGCCCTTCACGAAGACCATGGATAAGAGCCACTCTGTACATTTCTTGATCAGTAACTTCGATGTCCAAAATCTCTCTTTGGAATCGATCAACAAACTGAGACCAAGTCTCACTTCCGCGCTGCTTGATCTCAAAGAGGGCTTCAGGACCGCCCTTTCTCTTGGTTGATGTAGAGAATCTGAGAAGAAACTCCCTTCGAAGATTAAGGTAGGAAGTGATGGAGTGACGACAGAGGCCATAGAACCAGTCCCTCACTTGCCCATCAAAGGAGGTGACAAGGAGCTTGCACTTGGTTGCATCTGAAAGGGTTTTGAGAGCAACAGCTGACTCAAAAGCTTGGAGGTGCTTTACTAGATCTGTTTCTCCAGTGTAGACTGGTAGTCGAGGCTCTCTGAAGTTTGCTGGAGTAGGCTCATGGCGAACACTCTCCGCGAATGGTGAAGGTTCTTCTTGCTCTCCTACAACATAAGGATAAAAAGGAGCATAAGCTGCAGCTGCAAAAGGAGCATGAGTATAAAAAGGAAAAGTTGCTGCAAGAGGAGCAAAAGCAGGAGCTGAAGGGTTGGGATGACTTCCCTGAAAATTGAGAACTCTAGCAGGACTTCCCCGGGCTGCTTCCCGGAAGAAGTTATGGCGAGCAGCAAACTCTTCGTCTTGAGTTCGCAAAGGAGCTGCAGGCCCTTGCGGAAAGGTTAGGGGTGTAAGGAGGATAGAACAGCGGGCAAGTTTGAGAGTAAGCTTGCTTATGCTCTGATGTTGGTGTTGGGTTGATTGGAGCAGCTGGAGCAGCTAGAGCAGTTGCTGGATGAGCGTCCAATCGCTGCGTGATTGCAGCAAGAACTTTGTTGATCGCCTGGAACTGTTGAGCACTCTCACGGCGCGTCTGCTCAAGGGCTTCCCAGAGAGGATTTTCACTGGGACTTCGAGCAAGGTTCTCGGCTGATTGATGGTCTGACATGGTTAACTGTTGCTTTCACTGCCTGTTCAGATCTGAAGGTCGCGTGTGAGCTGATGGTCCACTGTTGGAACACTCTATTACTAATTTGGGTCAGGATCACTATGTCTCTAGGAAACCAATGTTTGACCTCCTGTATAGCTCAAAAGGTCAATTAGAATTGAGTCTAAGGGTTAGAAGTCTAAGTTTGAAAGCTGCCCTCAAGACCAAGACTTTTTTAGTTTGAGACTAAGTCATATCGTCGAGCTCAGCACGACGATGCGTCGAACTCCGGTCGACGATCGTCTAGCTCAATTTCGACAGATCGTCGAACTCCATTCGACGATCGCTGAGCTCAACTTCATCATATCGTCGAACTCCATTCGACGATCAGTGAGCTCAGTTCGACTATCTTTGACTCAGTATTGGATCTCTATCTCTGAGCTCAGTTCGACGATCTTTGAGCTCAGATCGACGATATTTTGTTACAGTATAAGTCTCTATCGCTGAGCTCAGTTCGACGATAGCAGAGCTCGGTTCGACGTTTTCAGATAACTTCAAAGATTGTTTCAAGATTCAAATTCAAATCAGTTAAGGAGTTATTCTGCAATTAATTCAGAAGATTTTCTAGCTGTTTTCATTTATTTCTGCACCAAGTTTCAAGGGATTTTCAAGGAATATTTCTATGGACTTTCCTCCAGAAGACATTTTGCAATTAAGGATACAATTAATGCAGGCCAACGACTATTCTTGACAGAGGATGTTTTTCTATTCAGTACCAGAGAATAAAAGTGAAGAATTTTTGAATCGCACACACAGATTATAGATACACAGATACACAGACAGACAGAAAGACAGACATCAGTAATCTTCAGAACAAGAACAAAAATTATTCTCTGTCTCAAAGAATTCTCAAGAACACACATCCAAGGAGATCAAATATCTTCAGATCTCTCTTTTCTCAAGTGTTCCAGGCCAACATATTTCAAGACTCCAGACACCTAACATTTCAGCTGTTGCTGAAATCATCTTTTGCTGGAGCTCAACTTCTAAAGGCCTATCACCCTACAGCAAAGCTTCTTTTCCTGAAGATCTCAAGGACTCAGGGGGAGCTTTGACACCATCAATCCACATAGTCTTCTCAGCTGTTTGAGAAAGAGAAGACTTCCATCACTCTCTCATCCCCATCTCTGTAAAGGGTTTCTCAAACTCCCTTCAAAAGTTTGAGTTTGGTTTTTGAGCACCTTGTCAAAAGCTCATTGGTGGCAAGACAGCTGATCAAAAAATCTGATTTGGTTTTTGAGCACCTTATCAAAAGCTCATTGGTGCCCAGGACACCTGATCAACTCATCCTGCAGTGGATTCCTACCTAGGGTGGTAGAAGAGTGGATGTACCCAAGTTTAGGGGAACCACTATATTTCCTTGTGTCATCTGGTTTTGCTTGTCTTTATTTTTGTTTCTGGTTGTGATTGTTCTGTGTTTAGTTTGTAATTAGTTTAATTCTGTGATTAGATTTATTAACTGCTTCCCTGCTCACTCACATTATAACAATTATTGTAAAAAGTTTTCAAGCACCATATACTCTATTCACCCCCCTCTAGAGTATATCAGATCTAGCTGCACTTTCAATTGGTATCAGAGGCAGGTTGGTTAAACATACCACACCTTGGTGGTTGCACAGGCTAACACCTGAACCCAAAGATTCCTAGTTAGATCTGTTTTCTTTTGAATTTAGTATTAGAGTTTATTTTCACAAATCATGGCCCAAAACAAAGATTATGCTAGCACCAGACCTCTAGTGTGCAATCTATCCAAGTTTGCACTTTGGAAAGCAAGGATCAGATTATACATGAATTCTATTGACGAGGATATTTTTAACTCTGTTTTGACAGTGTGTCCAAGACCTCCAGAGAACTCAAGTATAAATGCTGTTCCACCTCCATCAGGAACAGATGCTGACATCAAGAAATGGAAGGTAGCTGATGCCAAGGCTATGAACATCTTAGCCCAGACAATGTCTGATGACATATTTCAAAAGATGGCTGAATGCAATTCAGCAAAGGAAATTTGGGACAAACTCTCTGAAATAGTCTCAGGCTCAGCTGATGAGAGAAAAGATAGGAGATCCCACCTCATATCTCAATATGAGAATTTCAAGAAAGGAGAAACAGAGTCAGTGGGAGATATGTACAACAGGCTCAGTCTAATTGTCGGTGAACTCAGGACATTGGATAAAGAGATCTCACTAACTGAACTCAATGACAAAATTCTAATGTGCTTCCCTAGCACTTGGGATTCAAGAATCTGGCCAATTAAGGATGCCAGAAGTTTGAATGAGATCACTACTGAAGCTCTATTGGGTAAGCTCAAATCTTATGAGCTACTCATCAAGAATAAAGAAGAAGAACAGAAGGCTGCCTCACCAGCCACAAGAAAAGAGAAGACCATAGCCTTCAAGGCAACTGAAGATCAGCCTGAAGACAAAGTCACAGACAATGATGAACTGCTCTGTCTGTTGGCCAAAAGATTTTACAAGATGGCCAGAAAGGACTTCAGAAGGAGATTATACAAGGAGCATGATAAGCCAAGGTATGACAAGTCAATTAATAATAAAGAAATTGTTTGCTTTGGTTGCAGGAAACCAGGGCACATAGTTCCTGACTGTCCAGAAAATAAAAACAAGGACAGAAGAGACAAGAAAGAAAGAAGAAAGGAGAAAGACTCCAAGAGGAATGACAATAGCAAACCCTAATCAAGCAAAAACAAACATACAAGAAAGGGGTTTGTTGCTGAATCCTGGAGTGAGACTGAAGAGGAGTCAGAAGCCTCATCCAGCTCCAGTGATGATGAGGATGATGCAGAAGAGAAAGAGTTCTGCATGATGGCAATCAATGCCTCACAATATAATTCAGAAGAAGAGGAGTCGGAGTCAGACTCAGAGACTCAACCTGAAGAAGACCAGGTAATTAGTTCTTTTGATTTTAATTCAGAGGACTTTAAATCTGAATTCAAAGCATTATGTTTAGACCTGCAAAAAATCTGAGAAAGAAATTATCTCTCTCAGAAATCATTTATCTGAACATAATACTTTAAAGTCAGAAAACCTCAAACTCTCTCAGGAGTTGGAGTGCTGTAGGGAGCAGATAGATTCACTGAAAAGTGAGCTATCTGAAGCCAAGAAGCTTGAAGAATCCCTTAATGGGAGAAGCATCAAGCTGATGGACATCACAAGCACAGTGAACTCCAGATTTAATAGTACACTGGGCTTGGGTGCTTCCTCCAGCCAACCCATAGTTCTAACCACTCCAATCAAGTTCATTTCTGACAAAGGAAAGGGAGTTGTAGAGGTAGCTAGGAAAAATTTTGATCTGCCCAAGAAAACCAAGTCCCAGCAGAAATCGTCGAACGTAGATCGACGATCGCCGAATGCAGATCGACGAACGCCGAACGCAGATCGACGATCTCAGGCAAAATCATCGAACTCAGGTCGACGATCTCAAGTTCCTGAACTCTGCCATAGTCGACCGTCGAACGGAGCTCGACGATCTGACCCAAGATCGTCGAACGCAGATCGACGATCGTCGAACAGAGGTCAGAACTCTGGAAAGTCCTTCAAGGGCAAATCAAAATCCAATCCTAAGGGTCCTTCATCCCAAATCTTTAACCCATATACTGAATGGATTATACCTCCAAGGAGATATCATCCTGAAGGATATAAGAGTCAACCTGAGATGTCTTTTATTTCAGAATTTAAAGGTTATCAACCTAGGCCCAAGGTAAACTGGGTCAAAAACAAATAAATTATCTTATGTGCAGGTGAAGACCTATCCAACATCTAACCATCAATGGTACTTGGATAGTGGGTCCTCTAAGCACATGACAGGGAACAAGGACAACCTCACTTCCTTTAGAGCCAAGCTTGGACCCAAAGTTATCTTTGGTGATTCAAACTTTGGACAGACTAAAGGATATGGTGCAGTCCAGATTGGATCAGTAACATTCAAGAAGGTAGCTTATGTGGAAGGACTGAAGCACAACTTAATAAGCATCAATCAGCTGTGTGATGAAGGCTAACAGGTGACCTTCAACAAAGCTTTATGCAAAATTAAGTCAGAGGACAACACAACTGTGTTGACAGGTAAAAGGAAAGGTAACATCTATCTAGTAGATTTTCTTTCAATTGATGTAGATATTTATCTGTTTAATTCTGTTTGTAGACCAAATATTTTATGGCATAAGAGACTAGGACACCTAAACCTTAGAACTATTTCTAGGCTATCCAATGACAACCTTGTTAGAGGACTACCTTCTGGCCCCTACAAGAAGGAAGTACTCTGCAGGGCTTGTCAATTAGGCAAGCAAACTAAAAATAGCTTTAAGTCACTTAATAAGAGTGATTCACCTAGGATATTGTATCTGTTACACATGGATCTTTTTGGACCCATCACAATACAAAGCCTAGGAGGGAAATCTTACACTTTAGTAGTTGTAGATGACTTCTCTAGATTCACTTGAGTGTTCTTTCTAAGGAAGAAGTCTGATAACTTTAAGTGTCTGACAGAGTTTCTCAAATGTATACAGATTGAGTTCAATACTCACATTGCCTTGATTAGAAGTGATCATGGGACAGAGTTTGATTCTCTTCTTATGCAAGAGTTCTGTCAGAGTGAAGGGATCAGACATACTTTCTCAGCTCCTAGAACTCCTCAACAAAATGGGGTAGCTGAAAGGAAAAATAGAACCCTTATTGAATCTGCCACTACATTGTTGTCAGATGCTCACCTTCCTCTATCCTTTTGGGCAGAGGTAGTGAACACCTCCAACTATGTGCTGAATAGAAGTTTGATACATAAATTAAAGGGAAAGACTCCCTATGAATTACTCAAAGGGAAGAAACCTAAAGTTGATTATTTTAGAGTTTTTGGTTGTATATGCTACATACATAATAATGACAAGAAATACTTAGCAAAATTTCAAGCTAAAGCTGATGAAGGAGTGTTTCTGGGATACTCTATGATCAGCAAGGCTTATAGGGTTTATAATAAATCATCTTTAAAAATTGAGGAATCTGTTCATATATCATTTGATGAATCTAACATGTCTTTCAAGGAGAAGATCTCTTCTACCATAGAACCTTTGCAGGAACATTCTCTTGTTGAAGACTTGAACAAGTTACAGGTTACCCAAAAGGATGAAAGCAGTGAAGATGAAGAAAGTGTTCAACATATTGAAGAACAACTTGAAGAGCCAGTTGTTATACCACAAGAGGAAACAACAACACAGGTTGGTGAACAATCAACACCCCCTATTGATTTAGTAACATCAAGAGACCATCCAATTTCCCAAATAATTGGAGACATCTCAGCTGGTGTGCAAACCAGAAACCAGGTCAACCAAAACCTGTTGCACACCTGCTTCCTATCTCAAATTGAACCTCAGTCCATTCAAGATGCAGAGCAAGATCCACACTGGAACATTGCAATGCAAGAGGAGTTGCATCAATTTGAAAGGAACAAAGTATGGGAACTAGTGCCAAATCCTAAGGATCACTCCATTGTTGGAACAAAGTGGGGGTTCAAAAACAAAATGGATGATCAAGGAGTAATTGTAAGGAACAAGGCAATGCTAGTTTCTCAGGGATATTCTCAAGAAGAAGGAATAGACTACGACCAGACTTTTGCACCAGTTGCAAGATTGGAAGCCATCAGAATATTTTTAGCTTTTGCAGCACATAAAGGCTTCAAGGTATATCAGATGGATGTCAAAAGTGCATTTCTAAATGGAGACATCAAAGAGGAAGTATATGTCAGACAACCTCCAGGTTTTATCTCTCCAACTTATCCTGATTATGTTTTTAGATTGAACAAAACATTATATGGTCTCAAGCAAGCTCCTAGAGCATGATATGAGACCTTAGCATGCTTTCTTTTGAAAAATGGATTTATAAGGGGTAGAGTAGACTAAACTCTTTTCATTAGAACTCATAAGTCTCATACCCTACTAGTGCAGATTTATGTAGATGATTTTATTTTTGGTTCTACTGACTCAAAATTGTGCAGAAGGTTTTCCAACCTAATGCATTCTAAATTTGAAATGAGTAGCATGGGTGAGCTATCCTTCTTCCTAGGATTGCAAGTCAAACAACATGCTGAAGGCATCTTTATTTCTCAAACCAAGTATGCAAATGAATTGGTTAAGAAATTTGGCATGTCTGAAGCATCTTGTATAAAAACACCTATGCCTACTAATGCTATATTGGATGCTGATGAACATGGGAAACCTGTTGATCAGACAACATATAGAGCAATGATTGGATCTTTACTGTACCTTACAGCTAGTAGACCAGATATAATGTTTGCTACATGTATATGTGCTAGGTTCCAAGTAAGCCCTAGAGAGTCACACCTAACACTAGTAAAGAGGATTCTCAGGTATGTTAAAAGTTGTCCAAATCTAGGTCTCTGGTATCCAAAAGATTCAGCATTTGATTTAACTGGATTTTCTGATGCTGACTATGCTGGATGCAGAA
Organism: Platanthera guangdongensis; assembly: GCA_039583875.1. Classification (NCBI taxonomy): domain Eukaryota; kingdom Viridiplantae; phylum Streptophyta; class Magnoliopsida; order Asparagales; family Orchidaceae; genus Platanthera; species Platanthera guangdongensis. The sequence continues at coordinate 142,565,077 of CM077165.1, forward strand.
TTGACAGGAAAGGCACCAGTGGAACTTGTTAGTTCCTTGGTGATAGACTTGTCTCCTGGTTTTGCAAGAAACAAACTTCTGTGTAAACTTCAACTGCTGAATCTGAATATATGGTTGCAGACAGTTGTTGTTCATAAATCTTGTGGATTCAAAACCAACTCCTAGACTATGGCTACAACATAAAGAAGTCTAAAATCTTCTATGATAACACAAGTGCTATTTCTATAGCTCAAAATCCAGTCCTCCATAGTAGGACAAAACACATAGAGATTAGGCATCATTTCTTAAGGGATAATGTTGAAAAGAATAAAATTGAACTACAATATATCCCAACTGATTTACAAAGGGGAGATATTTTCACCAAACCCTTGGATGAAAAGAAACACACCTTCTTCCTAAATCAGTTAGGAATGTTAGATGGAGGAAGTCTAAAATAATATCCAAGATTTTAAAAGCTTAAAAATTGACCAAGACTAGGCAAACATCTTGATTTTTCTTAGTGTATAGAGTGTTTCTGGTCTCTGAACTGCGCTCGACGATTTTCCCCCAGATCGTCAAACGGAGATCGTCGATTTCCGAAATCGTCGACCTGAGTTCAACATTTCTCAGATAGTATGAACTATCTCTTCCGGTCAACGATCGTCGAACGGCACTCGACGATTTTGTTCTCTGAACGATCGTCGAATAGAGCTCGACGCTCTCCAATATCGTCGAACGGAGATCGACGATGTTGAAGACTCTTCAGATTCCTTTAGAAGCCTCGATCGTCGAACTGAGTTCAACGATCTTTCCTTTTCTGCGTCGAACCCTAATATAAAATTCATTTTTCGCCGTCGTTCTCCTTTGCGCTTTCGATTTCTCTGCAAGAACTTTCTTTCCCTCCAAACACTTCTGCACTTGGTCGTTTTGTTTGTTGAATCTTTGCAGGTAACTATGGCTGTGTCTGTTGCTGTTCTCGCCGCCATGACGTTTGATGCTGGCTTCGACATCGACATGGAATCCTTCAGCACAACAGACCAGGTTTTTCAGGACATCATAGAGTTATTCAAAGAACATAAATTTACTGCAATCATGACTACAAGGATTAAGCTTGCTTCTAATGAGATTAAGGAATGGGTCTACACTGCACACAATCAGGACAACAACACCATTGTTGGATCAATTTCTGGCACTCAGGTACCCTTGACCCCAGCAATTTTAACAGAGGTTTTTGAGTTAAGAACTGGTGGAGATACTGCTGATTTGTCTGGAGAAGACTATGCTGACTTGCTTGCCAGAATGGGTCATTCTGAGGCTAACCCTAGCAAGCTATTGAAAAAGAATCTTTCTGTGGAATACAGATTCCTGGCTGATGTAGTTGGGAAAGTCCTACTGGCTAAGCACTCTGCTCATGATACAATCTCCAGGTATCAGCTCTGCCTAATGGGAGCCCTAGTAGACAGGAAGAATCTGAATTGGGGAGAGGTATTCTTTGACCTCATTAAGAAGAAGATCAATAAAAGTTTTGTAAATTTTGGAAGAATTCTAGAGGTGTTTCTGCAGAATAGGTGCCCTGCATTGCTGGTCTCCTCTGGAATCCATATTAATGCATCCAAGAGACTGTCCTGTGCCCTTTTTGGTAAATGGCACAGACAGATCATCAAGCCCAGCAGGCCCTCCTCCAGCACTCCTTCAGGCACCAAGACTCTCAGAGTCACTTCCCCACAGGTCTCTGCCCCTGCAGATGACCTGCCTGCTGATGCCTCTCCTCCTCCTCCTCCAATTCCATTTCTTCCCATTCCATCTACTATTCTAACTCCATCCACCATCATCATCTCCAGCCCCTCTCCAACATCTACACCATCTCCAGTCCCTACTCTTCCAATCACAGAAGACCAATTCCATCCATTATTCTCCTACCATCAACCAGATATCACTTCATCACCCTCCAATCCATCCTTCAACCTCCTTGAAGATTCCTTTATGGATGACTCACCATCCTCTCCTCCTGAGCTGCCCTCATCCTCAACATCCTATCAAGCTCTTCTGCAAGACATCATTGACCAACCCACCTTCACCCCATCTATCTCCATCCCACTGTCCTCCATATCCACCTTACCCACACCTCAGCCATCTCTTCCCCCATTCACCAGCTCTCCCCTACCATCATCAACTGCTACTCCTCCATCCTCTACCTCTGCTCCAGTCACTACTGAGCAAGTAGACATTCCAGCCCTTGCTGATAGGCTGTATGAATTGCTAGCCCCCAGACTATCTCTTCTTTTGGAGACCTCCTTGGCTCCATTACTCCTGTCAATGGCAGCCCTTTCTGCCAGGCTCTCCTCTCTTTTTCCTCAGGCAGCCCCTTCAGTAGTGTGCCTTGATCCAGCCATGTCTGAATCTAGGCAGGGGGAGATGCCCTATGAAGTAAGTCTGCCTGCTGCTGCTGTTGTTGTTGCTGTTTCAGTGAGCCCTCCTGCTGCTGTTTCCTCAGTTCTCGCTACTACTACTGCTCCTACTGCTGTGTCTCCAGTTCCTCCTGCTGCAGTCTTTGCAATAGACCTCAGGTCTTTGCTCTCAAATTTTGACTCTATATATTTCAGATGTCTGCTAGAGACAGTTACTATCCAGCCCCCAGAGGATCTGTCCAAGACCCTTGTGCCATTCTCTTGCTGTGACCCCAGCATCATCACCTCTTTTGTCCACTCAGTTTATGCTGCTGCTACTTCTGCTGAAAGCATTGCTGTTGTTTCTAATGTTGCTGCCCCTCCTGCTGCTGAAAGTTTTGATACTGCTGCTGATACTTCTGTTACTGCTGATGAGCCAATTTCTAAGGAGATCTTTATGACAGAGGCACATGAGTTTGAGCCTTCTGAATTTTCTGCTGATATTTCTGCTACTAATATTGCTGTTAGTGAAACTGTTGCTGCTGCTGTTGTCACTACTGTTACTGCTTCAACCTCTACTGCTACACCCTCTGCTGCCTCATCTGCTTCTATACAGCTCAAGAAAGATTTGATGAAGAAGATTGATGCCCTGTATGATGATCAGAGTTCTGAAAGTGATGAGTTCAGAACAGATTCTAATGATTCTTCTACTACCATTGCCAGGAAAAGAAAGGCAAGGAGCAAAGCCATGAAGAGAGTACCTCCTGCCAAGGTCAAGGATAACAATGATATACCATACTATATTCTTCATGATTGCCCCATCACTGAGCACTGGATGCAGTACTCTAAGAATCAACTCAAAGCAATGAAAAAGAAAAGGAAATATGAAAAGGGCTCCTCTCAATTCCAACATTATCATCCTCCTCCACCACCTCCTCCTGATGCAGGTGCAGGTGGAAGTTCTGCTGCTCAACCCCCTGCTAGAAGTCAAACTCCCTATCAGCCACATGTTAGATCCTACCATAGGGGAAGCCAATCCAGGGGTTCTCAATCCAGGAGAGGAGGATACATAGGCAATCAAGGAGAAGTCCAGGTCTACTCCAAAGGATACTCAAGGCAACATCCATACTCCAGGGAAAGACAAATTTCATATGACACCACCTCTGGTCCTTTTCCCTATAGACTGAAGGAAACTGTTTCATCCAGGCCTCCTCAAGACAATCCTTCTAATAGATATGAGCCACCAGTACCTTTTGAAGACCCTGAGAACAATCCAGCTGCTTGGACTGCAAGGATGAAAGAATTTGCTGTACTGGATCAGATCAAGAAAGCTAAAGAGCAAGGAAGGGATTCCTCTAACATCTCTACAATGTCTGAACAGAGAAAGAAAGAGTTGGAAAGATATGCATCAAGCAAATTTTTTGATTCAGATAGATACATGGAACTGCATCCTGAAGCTGTAGTTCCCAGGCCCAAACAGCAAACCACTTTAGGTGCAGCAGATGATACTAGATCAAAGAAAGAAGCCCTCAACCCCAATAGAGAAATCAAACTTGTTAAGGGCAAGGAAAAGAAATGATTATGTAAGGTGATAATCTCTCTGACTTTTGGTTATTATCTGGGATGATATATATATATATATCTCTGTGGTTCTGCATGTCCAGCTTTTCTTTTTATTTTTCTGTATTGTTGCTTGAATGTTGTTATTTAATTTTTCCAAAGTCTGTAAATAGTAATCCTAACCCAAATAGGGGGAGATTGTTGGAACACCCTATTACTAATTTGGGTCAGGATCACTATGTCTCTAAGAAACTAATGTTTGACCTCCTGTATAGCTCAAAAGGTCAATTATAATTGAGTCTAAGGGTTAGAAGTCTAAGTTTGAAAGCTGCCCTCAAGACCAAGACTTTTTCAGTTTGAGACTAAGTCATATCGTCGAGCTCAGCACGACGATGCGTCAAACTCCGGTCGACGATCGTCTAGCTCAACTTCGACAGATCGTCGAACTCCATTCGACGATTGCTGAGCTCAACTTCATCATATCATCGAACTCCATTCGACTATCGGTGAGCTCAGTTCGACGATCTTTGACTCAGTATTGGATCTCTATCTCTGAGCTCAGTTCGACGATCTTTGAGCTCAGATCGACGATATTTTGTTACAGTATAAGTCTCTATCGCTGAGCTCAGTTCGACGATAGCAGAGCTCGATTCGACGTTTTCAGATAACTTCAAAGATTGTTTCAAGATTCAAATTCAAATTAGTTAAGGAGTTATTCTGCAATTAATACAGAAGATTTTCTAGCCGTTTTCATTTATTTCTGCACCAAGTTTCAAGGGATTTTCAAGGAATATTTCTATGGACTTTCCTCCAGAAGACATTTTGCAATTAAGGATGCAATTAATGCAGGCCAATGGCTATTCTTGACATAGGATATTTTTCTATTCAGTACCAGAGAATAAAAGTGAAGAATTTTTGAATCTCACACACAGATTATAGATACGCAGATACACAGACAGACGGAAAGACAGACATCAGTAATCTTCAGAACAAGAACAAAAATTATTCTATGTCTTAAAGAATTCTCAAGAACACACATCCAAGGAGATCAAATATCTTCAGATCTCTCTTGTCTCAAGTGTTCCAGGCCAATATATTTCAAGACTCCAGACACCTAACATTTCAGCAGTTGCTGAAATCATCTTTTGCTGGAGCTCAACTTCTGAAGGCCTATCACCTTACAGCAAAGATTCTTTTCCTGAAGATCTCAAGGACTCAGGGGGAGCTTTGACACCATCAATCCACATAGTCTTCTCAGCTGTTTGAGAAAGAGAAGACTTCCATCACTCTCTCACCCCGATCTCTGTAAAGGGTTTCTCAAACTCCATTCAAAAGTTTGAGTTTGGTTTTTGAGCACCTTGTCAAAAGCTCATTGGTGGCAAGACACCTGATCAAAAAATCTGATTTGGTTTTTGAGCACCTTATCAAAAGCTCATTGGTGCCCAGGACACCTGATCAACTCATCCTGCAGTGGATTCCTACCTAGGGTGGTAGAAGAGTGGATGTACCCAAGTTTAGGGGAACCACTATATTTCCTTGTGTCATCTGGTTTTGCTTGTCTTTATTTTTGTTTCTGGCTGTGATTGTTCTGTGTTTAGTTTGTAATTAGTTTAATTCTATGATTAGATTTATTAACTGCTTCCATGCTCACTCGCATTACAATAATTATTGTAAAAAGTTTTCAAGCACCATATACTCTATTCACCCCCCTCTAGAGTATATCATATCTAGCTGCACTTTCATCCACGCTCACCGCACCAAAACTATTGATGCACGGAAATGGCACCGGGGGCACGGCTAATACGGAGGGGTGCTTGGTCTCTCAGGCTAGGAGAGGAGGAAGGAGAAGGTTGCGGGGGTATAGGAGAAGGAAGCTTCTGAGTGCTCAAGAGTGGAGCAAACAACTTGTTCAAGGAGGGCAGTGGGGGTAGAGGAGAGGCTGCTGAGAGCAGAGGCGAGCCTTGATCAACAGAGAAGGTTGATCAAGGGAGGAAAAGGAGGTTGATCAGGAGCTGTCGAGCAGACAGTTACTGCGACGGTTGCACTTGTAGGTTGGTTGCCGAGAAGAACTAAGCTGAGCTGAGGGCAAGGCTTGTTGAGCAGAGAAGCAAGGCTTGCTGAGCAGAGAGTAAGGCTTGCTGAGCAGAGGAGCAAGGCTTGCTGAGCAGAGGAGAAAGGCTTGCTGAGCAGAGGAGCAAGGCTTGCTGAGCAGAGGAGCAATGCTTGCTGAGCAGAGAGCAAGGCTTGCTGAGCAGAGAGCAAGGCTTGCTGAGCAGAGAAGAGAAGAGGGGGCCGCTAGCAGGGGCAACAACACACTTCGCCCGCCGCGGCCTAAATGTCACTCTTGCGATGGGCTTTCCTTTGATTAATAGCGAGAGATTACAAGCTTACATTTACACCTTCACAACAAATCATTAAAGGGATACAAAGGGAAGCTGGCGGCTAAGGGAGAAGAAAATGCCAGAGAGCAGAGAAAAGAAGCTGCCAAAGACTAAGTAAAAGAGGCTGCTAGCTGCTGGAGGACTGGAAAATTGAGTCTACAGAGTCTGCTGGCAAGCTGCAGGTAAGCTGCGGAGGACTGCGCGGACAGGAAAACTGAGTCCGCAGAGCTTGCTGGAAGGCTGCTGGAGGACTGCGCGGACAGGAAAACGGAGTTCGCAGGACTTGCTGTCAAGACTTGTCTCCACCTCTGGAACTTTGGATCCCCCCTGAATGAGAGGAATCAGGGGCTATTTATAGGCCCGGGGAAGATCTTCAAAAAGCGGGGCCCAGTGACGTCAGCATGACGACCTGCGCGGACTGGAAATTGGAGTCCGCCAGGTTGGCGAATGAAGCAGGCAGCAAGAGGCCGGAAGAGAACGGAGGCTGCCCCCTTGCGGGCGGCCTGGGAGGACTCCGAGGGGAGTCCACCCGGCAGGCCGGGCCGCCCCTTAGCAGACGGCCTGGGCGGACTCCGGGTGGAGTCCGCCCGGCAGGCCGGGCCGCCCCCGAGTGGGCGGCCTGGGCGGACTCCGGGGGGAGTCCGCCCGGCAGGCCGGGCCGCCCCCGAGCGGGCGGCCTGGGCGGACTCTGGGTGGAGTCCGCCCGGCTGGCCGGGCCGCCCCCTAGCGGGCGGCTTGGGCGGACTCCGGGTGGAGTCCGCCCGGCTGGCCGGGCCGCCCCCGAGCGGGCGGCCTGGGCGGACTCCGGGTGGAGTCCGCCCGGCTGGCCGGGCCGCCCCCGAGCGGGCGGCCTGGGCGGACTCCGGGTGGAGTCCGCCCGGTTGGCCGGGCCGCCCCTAGAGGGCGGCCTGGGCGGACTCCGGGTGGAGTTCGCCCGGCAGGCCGGGCCGCCCCCGAGCGGGCGGCCTGGGCGGACTCCGGGTGGAGTCCGCCCTGCAGGCCGGGCCGCCCCCGAGCGGGCGGCCTGGGCGGACTCCGGGTGGAGTCTGCCCGGCTGGCCAGGCCGCCCCCGAGCGGGCGGCCGGGGCGGACTCCGGGTGGAGTCCGCCCGGCAGGCCGGGCCGCCCCCTAGCGGGCGGCCTGGGCGGACTCCGGGTGGAGTCCGCCCGGCCGGCGGGCAGAGGCCGCCCCGGGGTGGCGGCCTGGTAGGCGGAGGTCGCCCCTGGTGGGCGGCCTCGGCGGACGGCGGCATGAGGCTGCCGCCCCTCGAGCGGTAGGGAGGCCGGAGCCCCTTGGGCGGACTGGGAGGCCGCCCCTTGTGGTGTTGTTGGCGGACTTCTGCAAGGAAAAGCATTGCGCGGTTAGCGGGCCTAACCGCATGGCCTGTGAGGGTGATCTATGGGAACAGCCCGTCATCCTGTAGGGCACGCGATTGTAAGGGGACCTAGATGGATAGGGAAAACTGTCCGCCTACGCTGGGGCTTGTCGCGATCAAAAGGGGGAATCTAAGGAGCGCGACTAGCCAGCTGGCTACCTTGGGAAGGATCGCCGATATCTGGGTTAACAACAGGGAGTTCGGAGGAGGAAGTAGCGAGGCTCAGGGCTGAGCTTGTTATACGCTTCGAGATGAAAGACTTGGGAGAGCATCATCACTTTCTCGGTCTTGAGGTGTGTTAGAAGTAGCGAACATGCAGTAGCAAACGGATAGAGTTTTGAATAATTGAAACTTTATTATCCAAAAAGAATATCTATTACAAAGGTATGCCCTCCCCTATATAGAATGGAGGAGAGAAGAGAGAATACAAATAAGAGATGTGGGACTAAAAATATACAGGACAAGCGTACTATACAGAACAAACCGCACAAGCCGCGCGGTTAGACAGACGGGCTAACCGCATGGCTACCACCAGAGAGAAAGAGAGATTTCCAGAGTAAACCGCTAGACCGCCCGGTCTCCAAGCCGGCTGAGATAAACCGCCAGATCGCGCGGTCTTCAACTCGCCAAGATAGACCGCCAGACCGCCCGGTCACCAACTTCAACACTCCCCCTCAAGCTGGAGCATATATATCGATCATGCCCAGCTTGTCACAAACATGAAGAAATGAGGCAAAAACTGGCTTGGTGAAGATATCAGCCAGCTCTTTATCAGAAGTGACAAAGGGAGTGCAAATCTGTTCCTTTAAGATCTCTTCACGAATGAAATGACAGTCGACCTCAATGTGCTTTGTTCTTTCATGGAATACCGGATTTTTAGAGATGTATATGGCAGCCTTGTTATCACAGAACATAGGTAGAGGATGGTTGTAGACATCTCCTAAATCTAGCATGAGAGCCCGCAACCATTTTAACTCACAAGTGGTCGATGCCATACTGCGATACTCAGCTTCTGCACTGGACATGGAGACAACAGACTGCTTCTTGCTCTTCCAGCTCACCAGATTTCCCCCAACAAAGGTGCAAAAACCTGAGGTTGACTTGCGATCCCCTTTGTCATCAGCATAACTTGCATCTGAGTATGCTTCAATCCTCAGATGACCATTCCTCTGAAATAGTAATCCTTTCCCTGGCGCTGCTTTGATATGCTCCAAGATCCGTAAGGCAGACTGTAGATGGCACTCCCTAGGTGCTTGCATGAATTGACTCACCTTGCCCACAGCATAGGAAATATCAGGCCTGGTCACTGTGAGATATATGAGCTTACCAACCAGACGCCTGTACCGCAAACTATCTGAAAGAGGAGGCGAATCATCTGTACAGGTTTTGTCTTCTCCAGTTGCCATGGGGAATCGGGCAAGTTTCGCTCCAGTCAATCCTGCCTCTTTTAAAAGATCAAGGGCATACTTACGCTGAGAGAGAACTAAAGAGTCAGGCTTCCGAGAGATTTCGATCCCCAGAAAGTACTTTGGAGAGCCCATATCTTTTGTGATCAGATGTTGGCGAAGATGACGCTTTGTCAGGGCTACCCCTTCTTGGTCATCGCCAGTGAGAAGAATATCATCGACGTACACATCAAGAACAACCAGCCTAGAAGGAGTTTTGCGAATAAAGAGAGAGTGATCGGCAGAGCTTCGCACAAAACCAACGGCCGCCACGATCCCGCTGAACTTGTCAAACCAAGCTCGAGGGCTCTGCTTGAGGCCATAGATTGCCTTCTTCAGCCGACATACGCGTGTCTCCCCCTGAGCAACATACCCAGGAGGTTGCTCCATGTAAACGGCCTCATGAAGATCACCATAAATGAAGGCATTCTTGACATCCAGCTGGGAAATCAGCCAATCCTTATTTACCGCCACAGAGAGAAGGACTCGGATAGTGCTGAGACGAGCCACTGGGGAGAAGGTGTCAAAGTAATCAACCCCATATGTCTGAGTGAAGCCCTTAGAAACAAGGCGAGCCTTATAATGATCCACAGTGCCGTCGGGGCCAAATTTGACCACAAATACCCAGCGATAGCCAACAACATCAGTGTCGAAGGGAGGAGTAACAAGAGTCCAGGTACCCCGCTCGGTTAGGGTCGCCATTTCCTCATCCATGGCCATCTTCCAATGAGGAATAGCAAGGGCCTCGTGGTAGGAGCGGGGTATGGCAGTGGCAGAGATAGCCAGTGCAAAGGCCCTGCGAGAAGGGGTAAGACAATCATAGGAAACAACAACAGTAAGGGGGTGTAGGGTACACGTCCGCACCCCTTTGCGAAGAGCTATAGGAAGATCCAGGTCAGCCGGGCCCGCGGCATCCGGAGCATCCGTGGTAGAGAAAGCTGGCCCGGGAGTAGAGAGCGACGGCAGCTGAGATGAGGGAGAGGGTGGTGGAGAAGGGAAAGAGAGAGGTGGAGGGAGAGGGGGGGATGGAGACGGTGTAGGGGTGGAGATTGTAGTAGGAGGCGAGGGAACGAAGGGAACGGCAGGAGAATCAGAAGCGGGGAGAAGAGGAGAGGAGTCATCCGAGAAGTAGGAGGTATTCTCGAAGAAGGTGACGTCAGCAGAGACGAACTGCTTACGAAGGACGGGATCAAAGCAACAATAGCCTTTCTGAGAGTTGGAGTACCCCAGAAAGACACATTTGGTGGAGCGAGGGGAGAGCTTATCACGGGTGGCAGAAGGGGTATGCACAAAGGCAGTGCATCCAAAGATTTGGAGAGGGAGAGGAAACGGCTCCTTGCCCGGATACAGAATGGAGAACGGGGTTTGGCCGTGGAGAACTGTGGAGGGAATGCGATTGATAAGGTAGCAGGCAAGGAGAACATCATAGCCCCAATAGGAGTGAGGAACATGCATCTGGGTCATCAAGGTGCGAGCGACATCGAGGAGGTGACGGTTTTTGCGTTCGGCCACACTATTTTGTTGTGAAGTATAGACACAACTAGTTTGATGAATAATCTCATTTTGCATGCAGAATGTAGAAAAGTCGTGACTGATATATTCTTTGGCATTATCAGATCGAAAAACTTTGATAGAAACACCAAACTGAGTTTTGACCATGAGATAGAAGGACGTCCAGACAGAGAATAATTCAGAGCGATCTTTTATTAGATACACCCACGTACAGCGAGAGAAATCATCAATGAACGTAACAAAATATGAACTACCCCGACCAATGGTAAGAGTAGGAGAAGGACCCCAAATATCGGAGTGGATAAGATCAAACGGACGGGTAGAGCCACGAACGTGCTTTGGAGGGAAGGAGGAGCGGTGATGCTTGCCAAGCTGACAGGCCTCACAGTTGAGCGGAGGACTTTGTGGAGGAAGGTGAGGCAGAAGTTGACGAAGAAGACGGGGAGGAGCATGACCAAGGCGTAGATGCCACTGGAGAATATCTGTGGAGGTGGAGGAGAAGGTGGAAAAAGCAGAAATGTTGTCCAGGAAGTATAGGCCGCCACTCTCAGTCCCAGTAGCAATCGTCCGTTGGGAGTCCGGATCCTGAAAAGAGCAAGAAGTAGAAGTAAATGTGACGGAACACTGTAATTGTTTGCAAAGAGAGGTAACAAATAATAAGTTGCATGGGAACTGGGGCACGTATAGAGTATCCGCCAAGTGAAGAGACGGAGTGACATGAACTATCCCAGTTCCATGGACTGATGATGAAGAGCCGTCAGCGAGAATAACCGGGGGAAACCGATCATGTTTTTCTAGGAGAGAGAAACACTGGAGATTGCCGGTCATATGATTTGTAGCACCAGTGTCGATCAACCATTTTCCCTGAGTAACAACGTGGGCACGACTAGAAGACGTGACAACCGAGGCGAACGTCTTGGAGGAGGAGATGAAAGCCATGAAGGGAGGAATAAGAAACTGCAGCGGTCTCGGTGACATCACACCAGCGGCAAGAAGGGCCACGACCAAGGTGCAGAGCAAGGAAAAAGGGGAAGAAGAGGGAAGCACAAGCCGCGCGACTGAACAGGAGGTCGCGGCGACTAACAAGCAGGAGCGGCTAAAGGAAGAACGGCAGAGAGGCCGCTCAAACAAGGAAGAATCCGCACAAACAGAGAGAAAGCCGCGGGGAGAGGAAAAGAGAGCAACCCGCGTGAAACCGCTGCGGTTTAAAGGGAAGAAGCCGCACGAACACAAGCGGCTAGGAAGCAGAACAAGGCACAGCGGGGAAGAGGTCGCGCGGACTGAAAAGTCCGAGCGAACAGAAGATAAGAGGAAGAAGGAGGAGCAGCGACAACAACAAGTCGCAAGCCGGGCGAACAGATTCAGGCCGCGCAGCTAGGGAAAAAAAAATAGGCGGCTAGAAGGAAACAGGTCGCTGCGATAACTAAACAGGTCGCGACGACGAAGAGCAGCAAGAGAAGGGACGAGAGGCAACAAGCCGCCCGAACAGAGGTCACGAGAAGCAGAAACAAGCGACGAGAAGCAGAGAGCGCACACAATCAGGAGGAAAAGACCGTGCCCTCCGATACCATGTTAGAAGTAGCGAACATGCAGTAGCAAACAGATAGAGTTTTGAATAATTGAAACTTTATTATCCAAAAAGAATATCTATTACAAAGGTATGCCCTCCCCTATATAGAATGGAGGAGAGAAGAGAGAATACAAATAAGATATGTGAGACTAAAAATATACAGGACAAGCGGACTATACAGAACAAACCGCACAAGCCGCGCGGTTAGACAGACGGGCTAACTGCACGGCTACCACCAGAGAGAAAGAGAGATTGCCAGAGTAGACCGCTAGACCGCCCGGTCTCCAAGCCGGTTGAGACAAACCGCCAGACCGCGCGGTCTTCAACTCGCCAAGACAGACCGCCAGACCGCCCGGTCACTAACTTCAACAAGGTGGAGAGGAAGGAGTGCGAGATTCTCATTTGCCTGAAGGGATATGCGGATCACATTGTGAGTCGATTCGGCATGGGTGAAGGGTGGAGTTGCTCTACTCCACTGGAACATGGGCTGAAGCTTTGACGAGATGAAGGAAGGATTCTTCCTAATCCCTTGGTGTTCAGAGCTCTAGTTGGGAGCTTGATCTACCTGGCGATTACAAGGACAGACATCGCTTACGCTGTTAGCCGAGTAAGTCGGTTTATGGCTGAACCAAGGAAGTCTCATCTGGTGGCGGCAAATAACATTTTGAAGTATGTCAAGACAACTTCTGATATGGGACTCCTCTATAGTAGGGATGCTGACTTTGCTTTGCTTGGGTACACTGATGCTGATTATGGTGGTGACTCGGATGATCGGAGATCAACTCGGATGAACTCTGTTCGACGAATTATGAACTTTGAATTTTTTTGCAACTGCATTCTTCGAAAGACATCTTGATTTTTCGAAAAGAATTTGTTTTTTCGAAAAATGAGTTAGCCTTTTCGAAAAAGACTTTACGCAGAATCCTTTGAACTCTGGAACTTATTTTTCGAAATGGATTTAATTTCTCGAAAAGAAGTATTTGACTTTTCGAAAACTAACTTCAACCTTTCAAAAACTGCAATGCTTTTTCGAGAACAACACTTGCCTTTTCAAAAACTTTTCATGGCTTTTTCGAGAAAAAAAATTATAACTTATTTCACGGAATTTTTCGAGAAGTGTTTATGTTTTTCGAGAAGAACATTACTTTCTCGAAAACTATACTTGGACTTTTTGAAAACTTCTCTTCATTTTTCGAAAGAAAGACTTAGCAAAATTTCTTGAGAGGTTTTTAGAAGTCGTGGTGTTTCCCGAGAGCAGTTTTGCTTTCTCAAAAACTTAGACTTTTCGAAAAATCTTCTTCTTTTCCAAAAATGTACTTAGGAAATTTTTAAGAAATTTTTTTCTTCTTTGTTCAAAGTTCAACAACTCTTCCTTTCTTCCACTTCGTAAGTACTTGAAAAAGAAGTGTATCCTAATAGAGAGGTTACAGGTGAGCCAACATCATGAATCACACAATGAGAGATTACATTGCATGATCCTGTGTTTAGTGACTTACTGTAAACTGATATTGGTCTACACTTAGCAATAATAACCTGCAATCACTCAACTAGAAAATAGCATCAAATACATACATAATTCATCTTAGTTCAAGGGTGAATTCATACAAATCTAAGTTATTGTGGATACAATACCCAACAATTCTCTTCTTCTCTCTCTCTCTCTTCCTTTCATTCAAAGCTCTTGAAAAGAAGAAGCTAAGGAAGAGTTGGGCTGATCTTTGTGAGAGTGCTGGAGGAGATTCAGTAATCGGAAGTTAGGGACGAGGCTAGATCCACGAAGAGGGAACTGAGGTGCTCCTTTCCATCAGGGTAGAAAAGCTTTGTCATGGCTCCAAAGAAACCTACAAGGGTAACGATCTTCCATCTTGGACAAGTGAAGTCCTTCTTTTGGCATATGCATGGAATCCCCCACCAAAAGGTGGAGAATTGAGGGAATTCCTTTGGGTCGATTCGTGAAATCCCCAGTGAGTCTTGCATATAGATCCGAAAATATGTAGTACAGAATATGCATGATGTGTGAAGCTCATTTGGACAGGTTGGTCTGGATTGGTGATGTTTATTTTGTGTGTCGGAGAAGACTCCGAGTATAAACGAGTAAATTACGGGGTCTGCGGGGTTGTACCTGTGAACTGAAAGTAAGAGGAAGTACTGGAGTTGCACTCCAGGAAAATACCCATGAAATACCACAATTTGAATGACTGTTGGATATCGCTGGGCGACAGTAAGTATTGCCAATGGCGATAGCTCTTGTTGAGCTACTTGTGTTGTGTGTTGTAAAATTCCAGTGTTTCTGGCACTGCGTGTTACTACAGGGTTTTTGTTCGGTCTGGTACAGAAAGTTAATTCTGTGGTTAACGCGTGGCGACAGTTAGTATCGCTGGTGATAGCTTCCAGATACCCTTTTGATTATAAAGTCTGTCTCTGGGAGACTGTGAGGTTAATCTGTGAGCTGCGAGCTCCTAAAGGCCAGTGAGCCGAACGAATAAAGGAAGCAGACCCGTGTCAGACTAGACATTGAATTGACGATTTGAGCAATGGGCAATGGCTGAACTGTATCCGCATTATGGTTTTCTAACTCGAGTGCCTAAGTTATTAGCGTTCGTTAGGATCGCATAATGAGAGTCTTAGGTTGTATGTCGTCAAGACTAAAGTATCAGGCCGGGGGATGTAGAGACTGTGAATGCTCAAAGTTAACTGTTATGTCTGGGACCTCTGAACGGTGGTTGGACCCTGATAACAGGTACACCGAAAATGTGTCCTGAGTGCACGGAACGTTTGGCCGTTGAGGCATTCATTTGCGATATATTGAACTGTGCGTGAGTGCACGTTCTTGTGATATTTCTGCTTGTGCTAATATTATGCCTGCAGGGAAGGAATACCACTACCCCAGGAAAGGGGTAGGGTCGTTATAAATTAGTTAGTTGAATACTGACTGTTGCCTTGTTTGCCACCCTTATAGTGGATTGTCCTTGTGCAGGTGCTGGAGAGCCGAGCGGTAAATAGCGGGCTGAAGCCCTTGCTGCTATGCTGTCCCTCGAAGGCCTTTAGGCCATAACTTTTGTGTATCTGTAAGTGGCAATGGCTGAACTTTTGTGTATCTGTAAGCGAAGAAGTTTTACTATTTTTATGCGTGGTCAGCCTGCGCGTCGATGTTTGTAAACCACACTTGTAAAATGTAACTGTAAGGCCTTTAGGCCATAACTTTTGTGTATCTGTAAGTGACATTCCAGTATATATATATATATATATATATATATATATATATATATATATATATATATATATATATATATATATATATATATGGTATGGTATGGTTTATATATATTGGACATTCAATTGGTATGAGTTCATGCAACTTTAAAGCTTCCGCTAGAATGCTCTGAGTTAGGGTGCGAGTAGTCTTTTGATATTAACTAGTAATCCCGCCGCCTGTTTGTGGAATAGGGTGTGCGGTCTCGGTCGTACCCTCTATTATATTTCATGTGATGGACAGAGGTGTTAAAATTTGGTATCAGCTTGTCTTGGTCTTCCTCCTGCGAATTCGTGGTCGAATTCTTTTGAGGGGTGGCGAGCACGTGAAAGTGCAACCCGTTATAACATAAATGAACTCAACAATGTCCACTAAGGAATGAAAAATACGCCTGTTTGAGGAACCTGTGCGTTACTACAAAGTCGCTGTTGCTTGTGCAAAGTCACTAAAATGTGTCTTTTACACGTATAAGTGACTCGAAGTGGTGCGGGGCAGTCTTAGCCACAATGTTCTGATGAGAGTGTGACACCAGCTGAGTTGACCACACTTCCTCCTTATGTGGAGACAGTGCGCTTAATTGTTGAGGCATTGTTTGCGATGATATAAGCTCAGCCTACTAAGCAGGACCTGCCTGCAGTGGTGCTAATACAGGTTCGTGTGAGGCCAGCACCTGTTGAGGCTGTTGTAGATCCACGAGCAGCGGAATGACAACTGAAGTAGTTCATGAGTTTCAGTCCGTCTACGTTCGTGGGGGCAGGGTCCCCAACACAGGTAGAGGACTGGCTCTTGCGCGAATCAAAAGAATTTTGACGACAATAAAAACTGAGGAGGAACAAAATGTCACCTGGGCCACTTTCCTGATAGAAGGAGAGGCGTGACTTTGGTGGGATGAAATAGAGCTGCACCACTTAGCAGGCAGACAACTAATAGAGGTCTTGATAGAGGAGTTTTCAAGACTGTTCTTGGCAAAGCTCCTACCGTCGGCGTAGCTCATAGCCATGGAAAATGAGTTCCAGTGTCTAACTCAGGGAGAAAGTAGTGTCGATACCTACTTACATGAGTTTACAAGATTGGAACGCTATGCAGGGTCTATCTTTGCTGAAGAAGAGCGTAAAACCAATAGGTTCTACGAAGGGCTGTGGGATGAGCTGCGATTCCAGCTCTCGAGTTCTGTACACTAAGGGTTTCAAGCACTAGTCGGTACGGCCCATGCGCTGGAGAAATACATAAAAAGGGTGCAGGGCAACAGGGACTTGGTCGTGACAATGCCCGACTTCAAAGTACAACATCGGGAAAATCTGGCTACCAAAAGAGATGGAGTAAGAAGTCCAAGTCTTATGGACAGGCTCCCTCTACTGTTTATGAAAGTGAGGGTTAGATCTACAATACTCTAGAGGGGGGGGGGGGTGAATAGAGTATATTTATTATTTGTTAGGTCCCAAAACAAAAAGTGCTGTTACAGCTTTTGCTGTAAATTGAAAGGTGCAGTAATTAAGAAACTGAAAATCAAAAAGTAATAATCCTAATCACAGCCACACAACAAGAAACAAAAAGAAAAAAGATAAGCAACCAGACAACACAAGAGATTTATAGTGGTTCCCCAAATCTGGGTAGTCCACTCTTCTACCACCCCTGGTAGGAATCCACTCAGGTTTTTGATCAGGTGCCTGACACCAATGGGTTTTGTTCTGGTCCCCAAAAACCAACTCAAGCATTTTGGTAAGGAGACTTGCAACCAGGAATCACTTTTGAAGGGAGATGACAACCCTTTATACATGAGGGGGTGAGAGAGTTGATTTTGTCTTCTCTGTCAACAGTCAGAGAGAAGACTTATGTGGATTGATGTTTAGCTAAAGCTCCCCCTGAGATATTGAATGATTCAGGAAGATCAGGAAGCTTTGCTGTAGCTTGATTGGTCTTCAATTAGAGTTCTTGACAGCAGTGATGCAGGATCTTCTTGACTGATTTGATATCTGTTGTCCTTGGAAGTCCTGGAGAGAATGTTGAAGAAGAAGACTCTTGATATAGTTTGATTGTTCTTCTTCTTCTGAATGAATATCACTGCCTATCACTGTAAGCTTCAGTATGATTTCTGTGTAAAGCTTTTCTACTGCTGTATGAAATCTTGCAGTCAGTCTGTGTGTGTCTATCTTTCTGACTGTTAGACTGAGTATCGATTTTTCATCACTTGATCCTTGGTGTCTTTTTCTTCTATCACCTTTCAAAAATTTGAATCCTCTGTAATTAATGCTGACGGCCTGAGAATAATCGGCATTAATGTATTTCCCCAACTATCTTGTGGAAAATCAGCAAGTAATATTCCTGAAGAAGACTGCAATTAATGCTTCCTCTAACGGATACATTCAGAGAATGTTTGAGCCATTAATTTGTCAGGAATTATTGCATTTGAGTGAGGATTGAATGCCGGAAATGGCTAAGTGTGGAATCGTCGAACGAATAACAGAATTCGTCGAGCTGAGTTACTAGTTCGTCAAACTGAGATTTTGTATTCGTCGACCAGAAAGCTTCTGTTCGTCGAGCTGAGTTCCAAGTTCGTCGAGCGGATAACAGAACTTGCATGCTTCAGAACTTTGCCTTTTCTGTCTGAAGTTCGTCGAGCTGGCAATTGCATTCGTCGGCTGGAGTTCAGCAACAATTCTGGACTTAGTCAAATATTTTGTGTTGACTGATATTCTGTGTGTTGACATGAAAACTTCTGGTGTCGACAAATGTGGGTGTCGATTGATTAATCTTGGTGTC
This sequence comes from Platanthera guangdongensis, assembly GCA_039583875.1. Classification (NCBI taxonomy): domain Eukaryota; kingdom Viridiplantae; phylum Streptophyta; class Magnoliopsida; order Asparagales; family Orchidaceae; genus Platanthera; species Platanthera guangdongensis. The sequence goes on from CM077165.1 coordinate 142,583,299, forward strand.
GACACAAGTCTTCTTGTATTGACATAGTTGGTGTCGACACATGCCCTAAGTGTCGACACAAATCTTCTAGTTCCAGAAATCGTCGACCAAAGAACACAGTTCGTCGACCTGAGGATTCGTCGGCCTGAGAAGTTGACTTCGTCGACCTGAGATCTTCTAACAGGAGGTTGTTGTGAACTCGAGGTCCAAATTTGTCGAGCTCAAAATCTTGTTTGTCGACCAAAGTCTGAAGTTGGACTTAGAATAATCTGAAGTTACCCTGTTCTTCAGTTTGTTGAAGTATCCCAATTTTCGTCGACCAGAGAATGAAGATCGTCGAGCTCAGCTCAGAGAAATATGTTGGGTACATTGGTTTAAATGTACCTGATTTGAAGAAGCCTCACCCTACTCAATGATATACATCAAAATGTATTTGATGTATGTTGAGTTTACTTGTGCAGGTTAAGTATTTGCAGGAAAGAAGAAAAAGTTTCTAAGTCCATGTGTCGACACTCAGAGGGAAAGTGTCAACACTTAAGAAGACTTGTGTCGACACCCAGGCAAGCAGTGTCGACACTTGGAGTCATTGTGTTGACACCAGGGATGCAGAGTCGACACCAGACAGAAAGTGTCGACACAAGGAGCCGTGTCGACACTCAATGAAGAAAAGTGCAGTGAAGCAGTGTCGACACTTAGCAGTTGTGTCGACACCCAGTGAAACTGTGTCTACATCAGAAAGTGTCGACACTTGGAGGCTGTGTCGACACTCAGCAAAAGTCAGCAGAGTCTAAGTATAAGTGTCGACACCCAGAACAATGTGTCGACACACAGCAGAAGAGTCAAAACTTGAAGAAAGTGTCGACACAAGAAAGAATGTGTCGACACTCAGCTGAAGACTCAACACTTGAAGAAAGTGTCGACACAAGAAAGAATGTGTCGACACTCAGCAGAAGACTCAACACTTGAAGAAAGTGTCGACACTTAGCAAAGATCAGCAAAATTCTAAGTACAAGTGTCGACACTAAGGAGATGTGTCGACACTCAGCCAGAGTCTCAACAGAAGAAGAATGTGTCGACACAAGGAGCAGTGTTGACACTCAGCAAGTATCAACACAGAAGACATGTGTCGACACCAAGAAGATGTGTCGACACTAAACAAGTTCAACACATGAAGATGTGTCGACACAAAGGTGTTGTGTCGACACTTACAAGAATTCAGCAATATACTGAAGTACAAGTACTTGTGTCGACACACATTATCAGTGTCGACACATGAAGAAGAAGCAGTGTCGAGATATAAAATCTACAACACAAGGAGTTGTGTCGACACCTTGTAGGCTAGTGTCGACACTTAGTCAACTTGTGTCGACACTTAGTCTTTAAGTGTCGACACTTAAAGACAGACAGTCTCGACACTTTCAGACAGTTACAGATTTTTCAAGAACTGACTGGATGACTTGACAGCTGACATTCCAGCCGGTCTACTACACCTGTCAGAGTTGTCAGAAATCAGTTATGAACCGGACCAGCCGGTTACCATGAAGAAGGCCTATAAATAGGCTTATACTGTCTACAGAAACAGAGGATTGAATTGTTGTTCAAGTGATCAACATACAAAGAAGATCTAACTATTCCTTGAAGAATCAAGTGAAGATCTAAGTAGTTGGAGAGAGAGAGCTCCATCCAAGAAGACAGCCGTTGGAACCAGGCTGAGAAGAAGGGTTCAGATTTTGTTATGAATCTTAAGTAGCAGAGATCAAGGATCAACTGCAGAGGAGATCAATCTTATTGTGTTCTATATTCAAGAAGCTTTGAAGAAAGCCAAGTCAGTTTGATCTCAACTGAGTTCTTCCAAGAACTCATCAAGAAACTCACAACTCTTCTCTCTTGTCTCTGAGTTGTAGAGTTTACATTTTTGTATTCATATTATCTTGTAGGATCCTTAGGGATCTGAGTTTGTAAGCCTGTAATTATAAAGGCTGAGTGTAGGAGATTTGAATCTCTGAGTGTAGGCCTGTTGTGGCTGAGTGTAGGCCTTGGTGGATGAGTGTAGGCTTTGTGAAGAAGCTGAGTGTAGGCTTTGTGAAGAAGCTGAGTTGTAGGGCCTTGGGCCTGAGCTGTAGGAACCTGTTTTGGGGTTCTGAGTGTAAGATCTGAGGATCTGAGATAGTGGAGGAGTTTGGCCGAATCTAGTACACTGCTAGATAGGTGAAGGGGGAAAGTGGATGTGCCCAAATCTTGGGAAACCACTATAAATTTGTGTGTTCACTGTGTACTGGATTAATTGCTGTGACTGCTGGTTAATTGCTGTGTTAAAGTAATTATAATTCTGTGATAAACTCTGAATTCTGCCTAAAAAGTCAAAAAGATTTAAGTCACCTATTCACCCCCCCCCCCTCTAGGTGATTAGGTACAATATCTTTCAAGTGGTATCAGAGGGAGGTTACTCAAAAAGGGACATAACTGTCTGAGTAGATCCTGTTGGCAGATTCAGTCTAAGTATATTACAGAATCAAGAAAATCAAGAACCATGGGTTCCACGGAGAATCATAAGGAATTGGGATCCATGAAGCTACCCATATGCAGAAAAGAGATCTTTGGCATCTGGAAGGAAAGGGTGAGACTGTTTATGGAAGCCTCAGACCCTAGAATATATATCACAGTGAAAGAAGGGTCATATGTGCCCATGAAGGTTTTAGTCTTAGATGCAACTCAGAGAACACCTAAGGATTTCTCTGAAATGACAAAGGATGAGATAGTTCTAGCCACAATGGACAAGAGGGCTCAGAACATCATTGTGAGTGTTATAGATGATGCTACCTTTCAGAATTTGATACACTGTAAGATAACTAAGGAGATGTGGGATACTCTTATTGTGTACATGGAGGGTTCTGAAGAAGTGAGGCAAGACAGAAATCTTTGCTAAACCAAGAATATGAAAGCTTTAGGCAAGGTAGGGCTGATAGCATAACTGAATGCTATAAGAAGTTCTATAGGATTGTGAATGAGCTAATGTCCTATGGAAGAGAGTTCAGTAACTATGAGCTTAATGATAAGTTCTTAAGGTCCCTTACAAAAGATTGGGGCACCAAGATCTGTGCCATTAGGGAAATGATAAAGTTAGCAGAAATTCCTCCACCAACACTGTTTGGAAAACTGCTGTCTTATGAAATGCAGTTGATGGTGAGGAAAGAAGAGGAGAAATCTACAAGAAGTGAACTTAAAGAAAGGACAGTGGCATTTAAAACAGAAGCCCCCAAAAAGTATAGAAGTAAGTCACCAACTCCACCACCAAAAGTAGCTGAAACTGAGTCAGATGAGTCAGCAAGCAGAAAGTCTGAAAGCAATGAAAGTGATGAGGACTTTGCTGCCTTCACAAGACATTTTCAGAAGTTCTTAAAGAAGAAACAGTGGAGGACAAAGTCATCTACTTCACAGGGTAAAGAAGACTATTATCAGAATAAAAAGTCTTCAAAGAAAGACAGGAAAAAGACCAAGTCTAGCAAAGCAACTCTTTCAAAAATTATATGCTATTGCTGTAATAGACAAGGACATGTTGTTGCAGACTGTCCAGAGAAAAGGAAGGAGTCTAATGATAAGAAAAAGACTTCATTCAAGGGCAAGAAAGAAAAGTCTTTTGTTGCCAAAAAGGATAAGAGCCTGTCAGACTTATCTTCATCAGAAACTGAGTCAGATGCAGAAGCATACATAGGATTGTTTGCTGAGGAAGAAGAAGAAGAGTTCATTCAGATCATGAACTGTATACATGAACAAGAGGACAGTCAGTGCCAAGGACTAATGGCATTGACAGAAAGTGATAAAATCCAGGAGCAGCCTGGACCTAGTAAGGTACAAAATTGTTCTTTCAGTTCAATTTCTTGTGCTAGTTCAGAATCAGATTCATCATCATCAAGTGATGAGAGTGCATCTGAGTCTGAAGAGGATATTCATCAGTTGATAGATGAATATAAAGTTCTATTGCAAGCATTTAAGAAATGCAAATCCTTGGCCAAGAGTCAAGCTAAGGAGATTGCAAGTCTCAAAGTAGCTGCAACTGATTATGAGAAGTTGTTTGATCAAAAATTTAATGAGATAGCCAGACTGAAGCACATAACTGTGATTCAGATGGGGACTATATCATTTAAGAATGATCAAATCAAAAGTCTGGAGATTAATCTTCAGAAGGAGAGAGATTTAGTTGCTAGGTTTTCTAAACCAAAGTCAGTTCTACCCTTAATTGATGAATTTGTTCATCAAAAAGGTAAAGCTGGACTGGGGTTTACTAAACCAGCTAGGACTGTTCAGTCCAAGTCCAAGGGCAAAGCCCCAGCTCTCAACAAGCCAGCTGTTGATAAAACAGCTAAGAATGTACCTAAGCAAAGGTACAATAGGTTTGAGTGTTGGTGCTGTGGCAAGGTAGGCCACTTTGCCATGGACTGTTGGCACAATGCTAGTGCCAAAATGAGTAGCAAACTGCCTGTTGGAAAACCTGCAGGTAGCTTTGTTAGGAAGCAAACTAACCAGTACCAAGGACCCAAGAATTCTTTGGGTTCTAAGGTTCACTAATCTGTTTTGCAGGAGAGTCCAAGTGGCCATGCCCCAATATGGTACTTGGACAGTGGATGTTCCAGACACATGACTGGAACAAGGGGATTGCTAAAGGAATTCACTCCAATCAAAGATGGTCCAAAAGTCACCTTTGGTGGTTCTGAAAAAGGAATCATCAAGGGATTTGGTAACATTTCTAGCTCCCATATTACTATTACTCAAGTGGCCTATGTTAAAGGTTTGAAACATAACCTTATTAGTATAAGTCAATTGAGTGATGTAGGATATGACATCTCATTTGTGAAAGATGGTTGTCATATCAGGAGATCAAATGATCAAGAGATCATTTTGACTGGTTATAGAAAAAGGAATGTCTATTGTCTAGACATTATGGTTGAGAACAATGGTTCTCCAGTGTGTCTTGTAGCTGATGAGAAAGTCTCTCATTGTGTCAAATGACACAAGAGGCTAGACCATCTAAATTACAAGACAATTGGTCAACTCTTTAGCAAAGAGTTAGTGAGGAATGGTTCTCAAGTTAAGTGTATTAAAGATGGAATATGCTCAGCTTGCCAAAAGGGCAAGCAGACTAGATCCACCTTTAGTAGCATTGAAAACAAAGATGCTGTGAGGTGTTTATACCTCTTGCATATGGATCTCTTTGGTCCTATGCCAGTTTACAGCCTAGGTAGGAAGGTCTATACCTTTGTAGTTGTAGATGACTACTCAAGGTTTTCCTGGGTGTTCTTCCTTAGACAGAAATCTGAAACACCTAGTGTCTTCTATAGCTTTGTCAAACAAATTCAGAATGAACTAGCTAGTACAGTGGTCAAAATAAGAAGTGACCATGATACTGAATTTCAGTCTGATAGTATGGCAAAACTATGTGAAGAATTTGGGATATTTCAAGAGTTTTCTTCACCAAGAACACCTCAGCAAAATGGCATTGCTGAGAGGAAGAATAGAACCTTGATTGAGGCTGGTAGGACCCTATTAAGTGATACATCACTACCAGAATATTTCTGGGCTGAGGCAGTTAATACTGCATGCCATGTTATTAATAGGGCTACCATTACTAAAAGCCACAACAAGACCCCCTATGAGGTTGTGAAAGGCAGAAAACCAAACCTATCCTACTTCAGGATCTTTGGTTGTAAGTGCTTTATACTTAACAATGGAAAGTCTTACTTGACTAAGTTTACTGTCAAGTCCCAAGAGGGGATCTGTGTTGGGTACAACAATAATAGTAAGGCTTATAGAGTCTACAACTTGTCTACTCAAGTTGTAGAAGAGTCTGTACATGTAGTATTTGATGAAACTAGACTTATTAACAATGAGTTGTCTAGTAGTATATGCAGCTCCATAGGTATAACTAAGAAGATGGACAAGCTCACTATAGAAGATGAACCTACTGCAAGACAGCAAGTAGAAGATAGTGGCTGCCGTCCAGGGGGAGTACTACATGTACCTAATATAGAAGAAGTTCAAGGAGTGCAGCAAGATGAAGAAATTGAAGAAGTTCAACCTGAAGCCAGGATGCCTCCAGCCAATAGACATCTTAGAGATCATCCAGTAGAACAAATCATTGGTGATCCAAGACAAGGGGTACAAACAAGGAGCAGAAATCTGAATGCAGTGCTCTTCTCCAGTTTTCTATCCCAAGTTGAACCAAAGAAGTTTGAAGAAGCCATCCTAGACCCTCATTGGATTGAGGCAATGCAAAAAGAGCTGAATCAGTTCAAGAGGTGCAAGGTCTGGGAACTTGTTCCTAAACCTAAAGACCACAACATAATTGGGACCAAGTGGATCTTTAGGAACAAGATGGATGAACATGAAGTCATCATTAAGAACAAAGCAAGATTGGTTGCTAAAGGATATAGGCAGGAAGAAGGTATTGACTTTGATCAAACCTTTGCTCCAGTAGCCAGACTGGAAGCCATAAGGATGTTCCTGGCCTATGCAATCTTTCAAGGATTTAAAGTTTACCAAATGGATGTAAAGTCGGCCTTTCTGAATGGTAATTTAAAAGAGGAAGTCTATGTGGAACAGTCATCAGGTTTTGTTGATTCAACTCAACCTAATCATGTCTATAGACTTAGGAAAGCATTGTATGGGTTAAAGCAAGCCCCTAGGGCTTGGTATGAAACCCTGTCTAGTTTCCTCATTGAGAATAAGTTCACAAGGGGGAAAATAGACAAGACTCTATTCCTTAGGGAATCCAGAGGCAAAGTAATACTAGTCCAAATATATGTAGATGACATAATATTTGGGTCTACTGAAAGTAGTCTTTGCAAAAAGTTTGCAAAACTAATGCAAGGGCAATTTGAGATGAGTAGTATGGGGGAACTTAAGTTATTCTTGGGTCTCCAAGTTAGACAGACTGAGAATGGATTATCCATATTCCAGTCTAAGTTCACCCTAGAACTCATAAGGAAGTATGGTATGGATTCATCCAGTACCATGAAGACTCCTATGAGGTCAAGTATGTCTCTTAGCAAAGATGATGCAGGGAAACCTGTAGATGAGACTTTGTATAGAGGGATAGTTGGCTCCCTTCTATATTTTACTGCAAGTAGACCAGATATCATGTATGCTACATGTGTCTGTGCTAGGTACCAAGCATGCCCTAAGGAGTCTCATTTGACAGCAGTCAAAAGGATATTGAGATATCTAAAGGGCACTCCTTATCTAGGCCTCTGGTACCCTAGGAATGGGGATTTTGAACTAACATGTTATTCAGATGCAGACTTTGCAGGATGCAAAGAAGACAGAAAAAGCACAACTGGAACCTGTCAATTCCTAGGTGGAAGACTGATTTCATGGAGTAGCAAGAAGCAAACAAGTGTGGCTATCTCCACAGCAGAATCAGAATATGTGGCTGCAGGAAGTTGCTGTGCTCAACTTCTATGGATACAACATCAGCTTGAGGACTATGGAATTCAGGTAAGTAGAACTCCACTATTTTGTGATTCTACTAGTGCTATATCAATTGCAAACAATCCTGTTTCCCATAGTAGAACTAAACATATTGAAATAAAATATCATTTTCTTAGGGAACATATAGAAAAAGAAGATATTTTACTAGAATATGTTAGAACAGATAATCAACTTGCTGATATGTATACTAAGCCCTTAGAAGAAACTAAGTTCAATAGGTTTAAAATTGAACTAGGTATGATAAACTTAGAATAAGTTTATAGAAATGGCTAAGTAAAAAGGTGTCGACACACAGAGATATCTGTGTCGACACAGAAAAGTGGTGTCGACACTTCAGGGAAAAGGTGTCGACACATCTAGGAAGTTGGTGTCGACACTTCAGAATATTAGTGTCGACACATGACAAGTGTGGTGTCGACACTTCAGAATATTAGTGTCGATACATGACAAGTAGGTGTCGACACATCCAAAATGGTGTCGACACTTAGTGTTTACTCAGAATTATCTAAGTAAAGTCTCGACTAAATGTCGGGCTATGTGGTGTCGACACACAAACAAGTGTCGACACATATATTCTATTGACTAAACTTGTGTCGACACATAGGTGTCGAGACATTATAAGTCTGTGTCGACACTTTTCCACAGTGTCGACACAATTTAATTTAGTTAACCCGCCTTTTCATCTTCAAACCTAGAAAGGTATAAATAGAATTTCTCCATTGTCTGTCGACACGCTCGCTAAAGTTTCGAGACCAAACTTGTGTGTCGACACCTCTCTTCTCTCCAGTCAAATTCTTCAAACCCTAATGGCGCCAAAGCTCGAGGAGAACGTCAATGAAGGCTATGAACTGGTGCGACAAGCGTTTGACGAAGCAGAACAGGAAATCAAGGATGTAGTAACCCTAGTTGCAGACTCAGGGTTAGAATTTCTTGTTTCTGAGCCGACTAAGATCTGGAAGAAAGAAGTACTGGAATTCCTAAATGGAGCTAAAGTAGACGAATCTGGATTCAAGATCAAGTAGAGGGTCCATGGAGAAAAAGTGAAGGTCTCTCCCAAAAGTATAAGAAAGGTTCTAAACTTGCCAAGGACAAAAGAAGAGGATGAAGTAACTGCTTCTAAGACCAGAGAAGCATTGACATGGTGTGGTCTAGATTCCAAACTGAAAATTGGATCTGTATTCAATAGGAAGGGGATGAACAGCCAGGGTAAATTTCTATCAGAAATTGTTGGCAAAGTGATGTTAAGTAAGCCTGGAGGGCATGACACGGTATCTGCCCATATATTCAATCTCATGACCAGGATAATCTTCAGCCTAAAAACTAATTGGTCTGTAGTAGTCTTTGAAAAGATCAATGAGAGTATGAAGAAACCCAATTTGGGTAGGATCTTAAGTCTATACTTGGCTGGTAGTATACCAGAAGTTATGAGTCAAGATGCTGGCACTAAGATCAACCATATGAGGAAAATGGACATGAGGATCTTCTCCAGATGGGATAGGGTTTTGTCTAAGGAGATGCCAACCCCTGAGAAAATAACTCCTGAGAAAGTAACACCCCAAAAGAAGAAGAATAAAATTGCCCCAGTGGCTCAGGTTTCATCTAGCAGCTCTGGTAGTGAAGAGCAAGTTGTCTTTACTCCAGAAGAGGATGTAGAAGGAAATGCTGGGAGGTCTCCAGCTCAACAAGATACTGCAGTGAGACAAGGGGAGCTACCATCAGCTAGCCCCTTACACCAGGATTCAGTCCAGGGGGAGCCACTAGTTGTGGAAGAGCCAACTCCACTAGAAAGTGAGCAAGCTACAAACACAATTCTTGAGGTAATCACTGAGCTTAATGCTTTAGATTTCCTTATAGAGGATAATGTTTTGTCTGATTCCTTAAATAATGTTAATCAGAAAACTCAGATTGATAGCCAACTCCCAGATGTTGTCATGGAGGACACATCTGTTACAGTTCAAGTAGTATCTGATCCAGTGGTAGATTAGCCAAGAGTTTCTCCAGCCCATTCTCCACAAGAATATACCATGGAAGATCTTTTTCTCAATCTGGATCAAACAGACTTTGACAGGAACAATGCTGCTGCTGAGGGGGAGAAGTCCAAAGTTGAGGGGGAGCAGGTAATACTTAATGAAGAACCTGCAAGGCAAGAACCTGAGAAACCCCAAGCTGTTGAGGAGCTACCTAAGGAGAGGGTAGAGATAGCAAGTACATCAGCATCTGAAGATGAGGAAGCTTCAAGGGCAAATAAAAGGAAATTTCAAGTATTTAAAAGAAGGAGCCAGAGTTATAAGAAGGCATTGCAAACCATAGCACCACAGCCAGCACTATAGCCAACTCCAACTGTAGATTACAGTGCTTTGATGGTTGCTATGCAAATTAAGCTGGATGAGCACAGGCAAGCCATTGAGAAGTATGTGGATGAAGGGCAAAAATCTTTACAGTTTGATCTGGCCCAGGATATAAAGTCTATAAGATTTGAAATGAATCTTAATAAAAAGGAGATGACTAACTGCTTCCACAAGGGAGGGAATGCAGTAGTCTATTTAGCAACTCATCAAGAGAAAATAAAAGCTCAAGTAGATGACATTGCACTGAAGCAAGGGTATGTTCTTGAGAACCAGATCAGAATGAATGATAATTTGAGAGCTTCACACAATGCAATTGTCACTGAGATGAAGAACATAGCTACTGGACTAACTACTTCTAATGCTACTGCAAAGGCAGAGTTTGATAAAGCCTTGCAAAAGAGTTTATCTGATGTTACAACTACAATTCAAGACTCTCAGAAGTTGATAACTGACAAACTCCAAAGGTTGAAACCTTTCTTTAAAGATGGAGTCAATTATTTGGATAACCAGGTCAGATTTCAGAAAGATGATCTAAGAGATCACATGGAAAGAGAAGTCATAAAGGGGGAGAGGGTGTTAGTCAAAGCCAGCTCTGATCATGCTAAGTGGATTTCTAATTCTATCAGAGCTACTCTTGGATATCCTCCTTTGTGTGATGATGACAATGTTGCAGAATCTGGGATACATCCTGCATATCTAGGAGGGGAGCAACCTGAAGTGGCTAAAGTAATCTACCCTCCTCCAGATTTTGATATGGTTCAAGCTGATATACAATCAATGTATAGCCCACCTGGGGGTCAGCAAAATGTCATCATAGAGAAGGTTGTTCAGACAGTATCTGAAGCTATGCAAGAAGCTTTGCAGAGAGAACATGAAGCTATGCAGAAAGAACAAGAAGCTAGATTGTCTAAAAAGAGGTTCAGAGAGCAAGCTGAACAAAGGCCAGACTTTGAGCAGTGGAGCCCCACTTCAAGAAACATTATCTTAACTGCATGGAAGGCTGCAAAAGATAATATTCAAGATAGAAATAAATGGTTTTCTGAACTAGAATGGAGGAAACATGAGACAAGGCAAGAAGCAATAGTGCAATATAGAAGGAAGGCCAAGATGGGAATGCTACCTCCTACTGCTCAGGAGCCTAGCAAGTACTTTCTCAAGCCTTATCATTATTTTGAGAGGCAAAAGATCAAAGCTGAAGAGCTAAAGAAGAAGGAGCTGAAAGGGAAAAAGCCTGCTGAAACTGAAAATGCTGAAGCTTCTGTGCAAGCCAAGATACAGTCTGGAAAAGGGATAGTAGTCAAAGATGCTGATCAAAAATAGCATAGAAATTTTCTTAAGTTTACTATGTAATCTTTTGATGTTAAACATTCTGTAAACTTTTGAATTATGAATATGACAAAGTGTTAGAACAATGAGATGTGTTATAAATTTATTTCATAATTGTTCTGAGATATTATCTGTGTATACATGTTTTGTTTGATACATGTTTATGTTTGCCCTGTTATATAATCCTGCTTTACATCATGCTATGATTTTATTCTGTATGGTGTATATCATTGACTAAGGGTTATGACTTCTCCAAATAGGGGGAGATTGTTGGGTACATTGGTTTAAATGTACCTGATTTGAAGAAGCCTCACCCTACTCAATGATATAAATCAAAATGTATTTGATGTATGTTGAGTTTACTTGTGCAGGTTAAGTATTTGCAGGAAAGAAGAAAAAGTTTATAAGTCCATGTGTCGACACTCAGAGGGAAAGTGTCGACACTTAAGAAGACTTGTGTCGACACCCAGACAAGCAGTGTCGACACTTGGAGTCATTGTGTTGACACTAGGGATGCAGAGTCGACACCAGACAGAAAGTGTCGACACAAGGAGCTGTGTCGACACTCAATGAAGAAAAGTGCAGTGAAGCAGTGTCGACACATAGCAGTTGTGTCGACACCCAGTGAAACTGTGTCTACATCAGAAAGTGTCGACACTTGGAGGCTGTGTCGACACTCAGCAAAAGTCAGCAGAGTCTAAGTATAAGTGTCGACACCCAGAACAATGTGTCGACACACAGTAGAAGAGTCAACACTTGAAGAAAGTGTCGACACAAGAAAGAATGTGTCGACACTCAGCTGAAGACTCAACACTTGAAGAAAGTGTCGACACAAGAAAGAATGTGTCGACACTCAGCAGAAGACTCAACACTTGAAGAAAGTGTCGACACAAGGAGCTGTGTCGACACTTAGCAAAGATCAGCAAAATTCTAAGTACAAGTGTCGACACTAAGGAGATGTGTCGACACTCAGCCAGAGTCTCAACAGAAGAAGAATGTGTCGACACAAGGAGCAGTGTTGACACTCAGCAAGTATCAATACAGAAGACATGTGTCGACACCAAGAAGATGTGTCGACACTGAACAAGTTCAACACATGAAGATGTGTCGACACAAAGGTGTTGTGTCGACACTTACAAGAATTCAGCAATATACTGAAGTACAAGTACTTGTGTCGACACACATTATCAGTGTCGACACATGAAGAAGAAGCAGTGTCGAGATATAAAATCTACAACACAAGGAGTTGTGTCGACACCTTGTATGCTAGTGTCGACACTTAGTCAACTTGTGTCGACACTTAGTCTATAAGTGTCGACACTTAAAGACAGACAGTCTCGACACTTTCAGACAGTTACAGATTTTTCAAGAATTGACTGGATGACTTGACAGCTGCCATTCCAGCCGGTCTATTGCAACTTTCAGAGTTGTCAGAAATCAGTTATGAACCGGACCAGCCGGTTACCATGAAGAAGGCCTATAAATAGGCTTATACGGTCTATAGAAACAGAGGATTGAATTGTTGTTCAAGTGATCAACATACAAAGAAGATCTAACTATTCCTTGAAGAATCAAGTGAAGATCTAAGTAGTTGGAGAGAGAGAGCTCCATCCAAGAAGACAGCCGTTGGAACCAGGCTGAGAAGAAGGGTTCAGATTTTGTTCTGAATCTTAAGTATCAGAGATCAAGGATCAACTGCAGAGGAGATCAATCTTATTGTGTTCTACATTCAAGAAGCTTTGAAGAAAGCTAAGTCAGTTTGATCTCAACTGAGTTCTTCCAAGAACTCATCAAGAAACTCACAACTCTTCTCTCTTGTCTCTGAGTTGTAGAGTTTACATTTTTGTATTCATATTATCTTGTAGGATCCTTAGGGATCTGAGTTTGTAAGCATGTAATTATAAAGACTGAGTGTAGGGCTTGAGTGCCTGAGTGTAGGAGATTTGAATCTCTGAGTGTAGGCCTGTTGTGGCTGAGTGTAGGCCTTGGTGGCTGAGTGTAGGCTTTGTGAAAAAGCTGAGTGTAGGCTTTGTGAAGAAGCTGAGTTGTAGGGCTTTGGGCCTGAGCTGTAGGAACCTGTTTTGGGGTTCTGAGTGTAAGATCTGAGGATTTGAGATAGTGGAGGAGTTTGGCCGAATCTAGTACACTGCTAGATAGGCGAAGGGGGAAAGTGGATGTACCCAAATCTTGGGGAACCACTATAAATTTGTGTGTTCACCGTGTGCTGGATTGATTGCTGTGATTGCTGGTTAATTGCTGTGTTAAAGTAATTATAATTCTGTGATAAACTCTAAATTCTGCCTAAAAAGTCAAAAAGATTTAAGTCACCTATTCACCCCCCCTCTAGGTGATTAGGTACAATATCTTTCAAAATATCCAAAGTTCGTCGAGCTGAGAACGTCTTTCATCGACCTGAGTTCGACGAACGTGGAACTCATTTTACTTAGTCTTGAAATCTTCGAAGTCTTGAGTCTCTGATGGTCTTGTTGATAGCTGGTCCATCTGATGTTGACTCTAAGGACTTGGCCTACACTCTAGGACACAAATTTTGACCCTGGCTATACATGTTGGGTCACATCCTAAGTTAGTGAACCGAGCCCAAATCAACTAGGGATCCAACAATCTCCCCTTATTTGGGTGAGGTCACTAATAGACTCAAAACATAAACATAAAGATAAACAAAGCAAGAAAAGATATATCTGGCAGAGAATTACTAACACATGCAGCAGATATATATGTACATGAGCTTTGTTTAAACAGTTAGCACAGTTTGAAAGTAAATGCAGAAAGAAGAGCAGAGAAATTAAAACAAAGTAAAGATTACTTCTTCTGCTTCTTCTCTATGGTCTTGTCCTCTTTAGGCTTTTCTCCTGGCTTGGTAAAGATAATTTCTCTCTTTGTATCCAAAGCCTGTGCCTGTATCATTGTCATATCAGCTGCCCAAATAATCTTCAGGGATGTAGTTCTGGGGACAACTGCTTCAGGATGTAGCTTCATGTAATCATCAACATTAAACAGTTTGTTGGCTTTATCAAATCCTTTGAGTTCTTCCTTCCTGTATTTTGACATAGTTGTATATCCTGATATGTCTTTGCCTTCAGCTTTTGCTTTATTAATCAAGGAAAGACCAACAATTTCCTGAAATCTATCCATTCTAGCAGTGTTTGCTGTCTCAGGATCCTCAAAAGGAACAGGAGGTGAATATGGTCTTTCAGGACTGTTAGCCTTCTGATCTGCAGGGATACTTTGTTGTTGCTGCTGAGGTTGTTGATGTTGTTGATGTTACTGTTATTGATTTCCTGAAGAATGATGCCCTTGCTGACTACTTCCAGAAGATCTCCCTTGATGTCTCTGATAAGTTTGCATAGGGGCAGATCTCTGAGAGCTAGATCCAGTGGCACTAACTGCTGGAGGAGGTGGAGGAGGTGGATCTCTTCTGTATCTCTGGACTGGTGGAGGAGCATATTTTCTACTTCTTTTCCTCTCCTTTTGCTGATTTTTAGACAGCCACATCCATGCTGGCATTCCTTTATAAGGAGTAATATTTTGAAGTATATAGAATGGGGTGCCATTCTTTGAGCTTGGCTTAGCAGGAGGAGGAGGAGGGGCTTTCCTTTTCTTTGATAACAGTTTCTTCTTTTTCTTGGCAGTTTCTTCATCTGAATCTTCTTCATCATCATCTTCATCTGAATCACCGGCAGAACCCTGAGGGTTATCATATAGAGCATCCAATGCTTTCAAGGCTTTATCATAAGTTTCAGTCTTTTCTATAGCAGGAGCAGAGGTTTCAGAGGCTGGAGTTTTAGCAGGGGTTGAAGAAGAGACTATACAAAAATCATAAGTAAATGGGACAGAGCTTTCAGCTGCTGCCTTATTTTCTTCTTCAATGTCAACCAAGATCAACTCATCTAGATCTGGCATAGGGGAGTCATCCATCACAAAGATTGGTGCTGAGATAGCTTCTAGAGGGGATGAAATGACTGTCAAGATTGGTGCAGAAACTGGAATTGCAAAACTGTTACAGAGTTGCTTAGCAACTGCTTGACTGATAGTAGAAGTATAAGGCACAATAGCCAAATGTGGCTTAGTGAATGTTGCTGGAGGAGGATGCATATAGGCAGTATCAAAAGTTTTCAGCAATTCTTGTAAATTAACCGTGGAATTGAGGATAAAATCACCAACAGTTTCATCAATGTTCATATCAGTATCAATAAAATCAATTAAATCAATTAAATCATTATCTATACAATCTGTATATGCTGCTGTGGGGACTGGGGTATCTGCTGTGGTGACTGGGGTATCTACTGGTGCTGGAGCTAAAGTGTCTGAAGCTGTTGTTGCTGCTTCATCATCAGGCATCTCCCCCTGCTTGGTTTTAGTGGGAGCTGAGGCCAGGCCCCTGACTGAGGAGGGGGCAGCAGTGAGGGAAGATAGTTGAGCAGATAAGGAGGTAATGGTGGTAGCAAGAGGTGTAATGGCCTCTGCTATAAGGGATTTAAGAATGGGAGTGATGATGGTGATGATATATGAGATGGTAGTGGGGTCCAATGAGAAAGTTGTAAATGATGTTGCAATTGGTGTGGAAGAGGTGGCAACCAGTGATGGAATGGAGGGTGGAACATCAGGTATATGTAGGTTAGATGTTGATGGGGATGGAAGGGTGGCATCTTGCATCATGGAGTCTGATGGTAGGATGTAAGAGGGTATGGAAAATAAATGTGGGGGAAGTGGAGACTGTGGTGGTGTAGGAATGTAGGTGTCTTGAGGTGATTCAGGAGGTGTTGGTTATGGATTTTCTTGAAGAGGGGTAGATGGAATGTCAGTGATGTCAAGTGGTGAAGATGGAGGTGGAGTAGGAAAATGAGTATGATATGGTGATTGGGGTGTTGAAGAAATAATGGGAGAGGAAGTGAGTTGTTGTGCTGGAAGTGGTGCTGGAAGAGATGGTGGTGTGGGATGAGGCTCTTCAACATGTGTGGGAGTGGCTTTAACAGCCCAGGTGCCTTCAAAAGCTGGGGTGGAAGAGGTAGAAGCCTTAGTGGGCTTGGTGATTGTCCTCTCCCACCTGCCATATAAGGCACAGGTGAGCCTTTTACTGGCATTGATGAATATGGTCTGGGAGACCAGTGATTCAGCAGCCTTTTCCTTGAGGAAGATCCCTAGGATCCTTCCAAAACACACTTCTTTCTTGTTGTTTTTCTTCTTTATCAAATCAAAGAGGATCTGAGCCCAGTCCACTTGATTCTTATTTATTACTGCACACATGACCAAGAACTGATGTCTTGTGATGTAGTCATGGGCAGTATGCTTGCCAAGCAAGACCTTCCCAACAATGTCTGCCAGGAACTTGTATGCTGCAGATAAATGCCTTTTCAGCAATTTATTTGGGTTGTCACCAGCATAACCCATCAGATTTAGCATCATATTAAACTCTTCAGAATCAATTTCTAAGTCCTCTTCGTCATTTGTCAAACCAAATATTTCAGTTAAAATCGCGGGGGTTAAGGAGACAGTGTTACCAGCGATTGATCCTGTCATAGTATTGTCTTCAGAAGTGGATGAAGTATAGACCCATTCTCTGATTTCTGTTCCTGCCAACTTTATCCTGGTGGTCATCAGGTTCTTCAGATTCTGTTCTTCCAGAAGTTTCAGAATATATAGAAAGATTGAATCCGAGTGCTGGAATGATTCGAAGTTGACATCAAATCCAGTGTCAAACTTCATAGCGGCTAGAGCTCCTGCTGGAATCGTCATGGAATCACCTGCAAATGAGAGAAACGACAATCAAGTGCAAGGGAACAAAAAGCGCGGGATGGAGGTCGAAGAAAACCTAGATATAAGGTTTTCCAGAATATGAATCGACAATCTCCGTTCCACAAAAATACAATTAATTCTTCGAACTGAGTTCGACAAAATGAGTTAATAATAAATAATTTGTCGATATCATTCAGAAGACTTGAAGATAATTCGTCGAACTCCGGTCGACGAATATCTTCTGAAGCAAGTTCGTCGAGCTCTGGTCGACGAAAATTGTTTCACACAGAGAATTCGGCGAACTCCGTTCGACGAATATCTCTCAAACCTTCCCTGGTTCGTCGAACTCCTTTCGACGAACTTTGGAAAATTCATCGAATGCATACATAACTTAAGCTAAGTCTTCTCCATTGATCATTCCCAGCTGATTTAGAAAGAAAGCATGATTTTTCTCATCCAGAGGTTTGGTGAATATATCAGCTTTTTGTAAATCAGTGTAGATATAGACAAGCTTAATCTTATTTTTGTGTACACACTCCCTAATGAAATGATGTCTTATATCAATATGCTTTGTCCTACTATGGTGAACTGGATTTTGTGATATGGCTATAGCACTAGTATTATCACAGAATAAGGTTGAGTTATTTAAATTGAACTCATAATCTAGAAGTTGATTTTGTATCCACAGCATCTGTGAACAATAGCTGCCTGTTGCAATATATTCTGCTTCAGCAGTGGATGTTCACACTGATGTTTGGTTCTTACGAAACCAAGATACTAGTCTCATACCCAAGAACTGACAAGTTCCTGAAGTACTTTTTCTATCTACCCTGCATCCAGCAAAATCAGCATCAGAGTATCCAGTTAACTCAAATTCTGATTCAGCAGGATACCATAGGCCTAGATCAGGACAACTCTTTATATATCTTAAAATCCTTTTTAAGAAAATTAGATGAGATTCTTTATGGTTCACTTGGAACCTAACACAAAGGCATGTAGCAAACATAATATCTGGCCTACTTGCTGTGAGGTATAATAGGGACCCAACAATGCCCCTATAAAGTTTCTGATCTACAGGTTTTCCTGGTATATCAGAGTCCACAACAGCATTTGTGGCCATGGGAGTTTTCTTTGCTGAGGCATCAGCCATCCCAAACTTCTTTATAAGTTCTTTAACATATTTTGTTTGTGAGATAAAGATGCCATCGGGGAGTTGTTTCACTTGGAGACCAAGGAAATATGAAAGATCTCCCATGCTACTCATTTCAAATTTAGAATGCATGAGGTCAAAAAACCTCTTGCATAATTTTGAATCTGTAGAGCCAAATATGATGTCATCTACATAGATTTGTACTAACAAAATTTGGTCCTTATGATGTCTAGTGAAAAGGGTTTTATCTTCAGTTCCTCTTGTAAATTCATGCTCTAATAAGAAACTTGTTAAGGTCTCATACCAAGCTCTTGGAGCTTGCTTTAGACCATAAAGAGCCGTATTTAATCTAAAAACATAAGAGGTATAAGTTGGAGAAACAAAACCTGTAGGTTGTTCTACATAAACCTCTTCTTGTAGCACTCCATTTAAGAAGGCACTTTTCACATCCATTTGAAAGACTTTGAACCTTTTGAATGTTGCATAGGCAAGGAAAATCCTTATAGCTTCCAACCTTGCCACTGGTGCAAAGGTCTGATCATAGTCAATTCCTTCATCTTGCCTATATCCTTGAGCAACAAGTCTAGCCTTGTTCCTCACAATGACTCCTTGGGCATCAAGCTTATTCCTAAAAACCCATTTGGTTACAATAACTGGATAGTTTTGGGGTCTTGGAACCAAATCCTAAACTCTACATCTCTCAAATTGATTTAGTTCCTTTTACATTGCAAGGATCCAGTGGGGATCTTGCTCAGCATCATGAATGGTTAGAGGTTCAACCTGAGAGAGAAAACAGGCATGCATCAAGTCTTGGTTGAGTTGATGCCTTGTCTGTACACCTGCTGAAATGTCTCTAATTACTTGAGATCTGGGGTGATCCCTAAGTGTGACAAAATCAGTGGGTGGAGTTGGTTGTGCAACAACATTTTGAATAAATTCCTCTTGTGGAATTATATTTGATGTTGGTTGAGGCTCATGTTCTTCAGCTTCATCTTCTTTGCTATCTTCAATGACCTGTGGAGAGGGATGAGTGGGAACCTCTTGGGTGAGGTTTAGTCCATCCAATTTCTCACACAAGTGGGGTACCTGCAAGTTACTAATGGTAGAAACTTCTTTCTCCTTGCAATACATGCTAGTTTCATCAAAAGAAACATGAATTGACTCTTCTTCTTTTAATATTGATTTATTGAATACCCTATAAGCTTTGCTTACTTGGGAGTATCCTACAAAAACTCTCACTTCAGCCTTAGCTTCAAACTTTCTAATGTATTTCTTGTTGTTATTATGTATATAACATATACAACCAAATACTTTAAAATAGTTAATTTTAGGTTTCTTCCCTTTGAGTAATTCATAGGGATTCCTATTCTTTAGTTTGTGAATTAAACTCATATTCAGGACATAGTTTGCAGTGCTTACAGCCTCTGCCCAAAAGGTTAGTGGCATGTATGCATCAACAAGTAATGTACCTACAGCTTCAATGAGTGTTCTATTTTTCCTTTCAGCTACCCCATTTTGTTGGGGAGTTCTAGGAGCTGAGAAGCAATGTTTGATACCTTCCTTCTCACAAAACTCATGCATAAGAAGAGACTCAAACTCTGTGCCATGATCACTTCTGATCAATGCAACATGAGTAGAGAACTCAATCTGTATGGTCCTGAGAAAATTTGTAAGAACCTTGAATATATCTGACTTTGTTCTCAGAAAGAATACTAAACTGAACCTGGAGAAGTCATCCACTATAACTAAAGTGTAGGATTTCCCTCCTAGGCTTTGTACTACAATGGGTCCAAAAAGATCCAGGTGTAGCAAGTACAGAATCCTATGTGAATCACTCTTATTAATTGATTTGAAACTAGTTTTAGTTTGCTTGCCTAATTGACAAGCCCTGCAGAGACCTTCCTTCTTGTAGGGAGCAGAAGGTAGACCTCTAACAAGGTTGTGCTTAGATAACCTAACAATGTTTTTCAGATTTACATGTCTTAGTCTTTTGTGCCATAAGTCATTCTGATTACTAGTTAAATTCAGTAAGCAGATATTAGTTGTGGCAGAAGAAAAGTTTACTAAGTAAATATTTCCTTGTCTACTTCCAGTTAAAATAGTTTGGTTATTCTTATCAATGATAGAGCAAGTAGAAGGGTTAAAGTATACCTGATAACCATCATCACATAATTGACTTATGGAGATGAGGTTATGCTTCAGTCCACTTACATATGTCACTTTTCTGAATGTGACAGCTCCTATTTTTTACTTCTCCAATTCCTTCTGACTGACCACATTTTGAGTCACCAAAGATAACCTTTGGCCCCAATTTGGACTTGTAGTTGAATAGGATGTCCTTGCTGCCAGTCATATGCTTGGAGCAGCCACTATCCAGGTACCGAGTTTCATTTACCCCTGGACACTTTTTCACCTGCAATACAAACAGTTAGTGATTTTTGACCCAGGTTACCTTGGGCCCTTTGTATGGCTGATAGGAGAAACTAGAAATAACAGAAAATTCTGGCTGGGATTTATATCCTAGGGGGTGGTATCTCCTAGGTGGAATGGTCCAGTCAGCCAGGGGATTGAATGATTTCCAAGAAGTATTTGAGTTTCTATTACAGTTATAGTTTTGGTTAAGTGTTCCTGGGTTCGACGAATTTATGTAAGTTCGTCGACCAGAGTTCGACGAATTGGGTTGAGATCGTCGATCTCTGCCCATAGAATAAACATGTTCATTCTTTGCGCCCCACGTTCGTCGATCTCTGCTCGATGAACCATACAAGGTTCGTCGATCGCAGTTAGACGAATAATAATAACTATAGTTAGCGTTCAGAGTTCGTCGATCGTGGTTCGACGAACTAGCCCCTTTTCGTCGATCTGAGGTCGACGAAAATTGCTGAACTTTGTTTTTATTGGTTGTTTTCTGTTTTTCAATTTTGTCCTTAGTTTGAATTTGTTCAAGAATTTTATTTACTTTATATACTTGCTCTTCTTTCCTTTCTTAGAAATAAAATTAATGGGTTGTGACAGGCGGTTTTTCTGAATAACAGGTGGTTCACTAGATGATGCACCTAATCCTAACTTACTTCCATTAAATCTAGCATTAGATATGTTGGTGATTACTGCTAATTGTCTGCTTCTTCCATTTAGTGATTCTTCTAGCTGTTTTGCCTTATTTAGTTTATCTTTCAGAAGGGTGATTTGTTCACTAAACATATCTATTTCATTTTTCAATTTAGTATTTTCTAATACTAAGCTATCATAGTTAACTTGCTTGTCTCTGAGAAGTTTGATTTCCTTCTCAGAGTTGATTACATCCAAACACATGATTTTAAAATCTGATTTAAAAGATTATGAATTATAATCAAACAATGATAATACCTGATCAGCATCTGATTCAGAAGCTTCCTCATCTTCTGAATCTCCTTTTTCTGAGTTGCTTCTTGAGGCATCAATTGCCATGAGGCAAACCTCTTTTGCTCTTTCCACTTCTTCATCTTCACTGGAGCTTGAAGATATTGACTCCTCTTCAGTCTCACTCCAGGACTCAGCTACAAACCCCTTTTCCTTCCTCTTGTGTTTGCTGGAAGAGGGTTTGCTGGTGAAATGTTTTCTGGAATCCTCTTCCTTTTCTCTTCTCTTCTCCTTCTTCTGATTCTCTGGACACTCAGAGAGGAAGTGCCCAGGCTTTCTGCATCCATAACACACCACTTCCTTTGTTGGTGTCTTGTCATACTTTGGCCTGTCATCCTTTCTTGATGACTTCCTCTAGAAGTCATTTCTAGCCATCTTGAAAAATCTCTTAGCCAAGAGACTTATAAGTTCTTCATTTGATGTTGAAGACTCTGATTCTTCTGAGGCTTTGAATGCTATGTTCTGATCTCTTCTGCCTGCAGGACGTGTTCTTTGTTTAACAGCCTCCCTTGTCTTAATTAACTGCACATAAGATTTCAGTTTGCCCAATAGAGATTCAGTTGATATCTCATTCAGGCATCTAGCCTCCTTGATAGGCCAGATTCTTGTGTCCTATGATCTTGGGAAGCACATCAGAATTTTGTCATTCACTTCAGTGAGAGTGATGACCTTGTCCAGAGTTTTTATCTCATTAATGATTGAGCTTAATCTGTTATACATCTCTGACACTGTCTCAGCTTCCTGTTTCTTAAAATTCTCATATTGGGATATGAGATTTGATCTCCTATCCTTCCTTTCATTAGCTGATCCATCAACCATTTGGTTCAGGGAATCCCAAATGGCTTTTGCTGATGTGCACTCAGCAACTTTCTTGAAAATATCATCAGACATTGTCTGTGCCAATATGTTCATGGCTTTTGCATCAGCCATCTTGGCTTTCCTGTAAGCATCATTATAGTCTGGAGGAGGTAGTGCAGTCATATTTGTGGAAGTGCTTGGAGGAGTTGCAGGTGCTGGAGGTACTCCTGTTAAGATGGAAGCAAAGATATCTTCATCAATAGAATTCATATACAACTTGATTCTTGCCTTCCAGATTCCAAACTTTTGCAAGTTGCAAACTGGAGGTCTGGTGCTTGCATAATCTTTGTTCTGTGCTATGGTTGTGGTTCTACTTTAAAATATAAACAAAGTGATATGTATATCTAACACATGATCTTTGGTTCAAGGATTAACTTGTGCAACCAAAGGAACCTTGCTTTGATACCAATTGAAAGTGAGGGTTAGATCTACAATACTCTAGAGGGGGGGGGGGGTGAATAGAGTATATTTATTATTTGTTAGGTCCCAAAACAAAAAGTGCTGTTACAGCTTTTGCTTTAAATTGAAAGGTGCAGTAATTAAGAAACTGAAAACCAAAAAGTAATAATCCTAATCATAGCCACACAACAAGAAACAAAAAGAAAAAAGATAAGCAACCAGACGACACAAGAGATTTATAGTGGTTCCCCAAATCTGGGTAGTCCACTCTTCTACCACCCCTGGTAGGAATCCACTCAGGTTTTTGATCAGGTGCCTGACACCAATGGGTTTTGATCAGGTCCCCAAAAACCAACTCAAGCCTTTTGGTAAGGAGACTTGCAACCAGTAATCACTTTTGAAGGGAGATGACAACCCTTTATACAAGAGGGGGTGAGAGAGTTGATTTTGTCTTCTCTGTCAACAGTCAGAGAGAAGACTTATGTGGATTGATGTTTAGCTAAAGATCCCCCTGAGATATTGAATGATTCAGGAAGATCAGGAAGCTTTGCTGTAGGGTGATAGGTCTTCAATTAGAGTTCTTGACAGCAGTGATGCAGGATCTTCTTCACTGATTTGATATCTGTTGTCCTTGGAAGTCCTGGAGAGAATGTTGAAGAAGAAGACTCTTAATATAGTCTGATTGTTCTTCTTCTGAATGAATGAATATCACTGCCTATCCCTGTAAGCTTCAGTATGATTTCTGTGTAAATCTTTTCTACTGCTGTATGAAATCTTGCAGTCAGTCTGTATGTGTCTATCTTTCTGACTGTTAGACTGAGTATCGATTTTTCATCACTTGATCCTTGGTGTATTTTTCTTCTATCACCTTTCAAAAATTTGAATCCTCTGTAATTAATGCTGACGGCCTGAGAATAATCGGCAATGTATTTCCCCAACTGTCTTGTGGAAAATCAGCAAGTAATATTCCTAAAGAAGACTGCAATTAATGTTTTCTCTAACGGCTACATTCAGAGAATGTTTAAGTCATTTATCTGTCAGGAATTATTGCATTTGAGTGAGGATTGAATGTCGGAAATGGCTAAGTCTGGAATCGTCGAACGAATAACAGAATTCGTCGAGCTGAGTTACTAGTTCGTCAAACTGAGATTTTGTATTCGTCGACCAGACAGCTTCTGTTCGTCGAGCTGAGTTCCAAGTTCGTCGAGCGGATAACAGAACTTGCATGCTTCAAAACTTTGCCTATTCTGTCTGAAGTTCGTCGAGCTGGCAATTGCATTCGTCGAATGGAGTTCAACAATAATTCTGGACTTAGTCAAATATTTTGTGTTGACTGATATTCTGTGTGTTGACATGAAAACTTCTGGTGTCGACACAGGTGGGTGTCGACTGATTAATCTTAGTGTCGACACAAGTCTTCTGGTGTTGACATAGTTGGTGTCGACACATGCCCTAAGTGTCGACACGAATCTTCTGGTTCCAGAAATCGTCGACCAAAGAACATAGTTCGTCGACCCGAGGATTCGTCGGCCTGAGAAGTTGACTTCGTCGACCTGATATCTTCTAACAGGAGGTTGTTGTGAACTCGATGTCCAAATTCGTCGAGCTCAAAATCTTGTTCGTCGACCAAAGTCTGAAGTTGGACTTAGAATAATCTGAAGTTACCCCGTTCTTCAGTTTGTTGAAGTATCCCAATTTTCGTCGACCATAGAATGAAGATCGTCGAGCTCAGCTCAGAGAAGGCCCGCATACTTGTTATACCTACGGTAAGCCAGGACACTTTGCCCGTGACTGTCGGAGTGGTCCTCCAAAGGGTGATAAGAGGCAGGATCAACATATACTGAATAGGGAATGGCAGTGGAGTCCACAGCGTCCCACTATGCTCTTGCTCAACCGAGGGTCTACAACCTTGGCCAATAGGAGGTCATAAAAGTAAAGTGATGTCGTCATAGGTACGAGTTAAGATATTGTTTTACTGTTTTTTATACTTCATACCTTGTGTGAATCTTGTGTATGATTTGTTTGTATTAGACTTTGTCCTTATTCGGGCCGGACTGTCCGGCGAGAGCATTGTTTGATACGAGTGCTTCACATTCGTTTCTATCTGAGGACTTCGTGTCTCGGATTGGAGTGTCAACTTGCATGTCGACCGAGAGCCTATCGGTATTGTTACCTAATGGATATGTGATGCGGACAAATAAGTCTTGCTATATTGAAGTGCAGATAGGAAGTCGAGATTTCAGATTGGAAGCATTTATGTTGTCGATATCGGAGTTTGATGTCATCTTTGGTATGGACTAGCTCTCGGAGCAACGTGCCTTTATAGATTGCAACTCAAAGGAGATCGCACTGGGACAAAATACTGAGCTAGAGACTAAATTTGCTGGTATGCGAGGATAGAGCAAAATATTGATGTCTGCTCTCCAAGTCCTCAAAGCTGTTCGGAAGGCCGTGGAGTTATTATTCACGCTTATAAAGGCTGTTGAGACAAAAGCCAGTGTGAGTGACGTTCTGATTGTATCAGAGTATGCAGATGTGCTTCCTAAAGATTTTCCGGGGTTAACGCCCCAGCGGGAGATTGACTTCTCTATTGAGTTGGTTTTAGGTGCGAAACCTGTGGCCCTCTCACCGTACCATGTAGTCCCAAAGGAAATGGCGAAAGTGAAAGTCCAATTGCAAGAGTTGCTGGAGCAAGGGTATATACACCAAAGTATGACACCTTAGAGCGCATCGGTCCTCTTTGTGAAAAAAAAGGACGGAAGATTACGGCTATGCATTGACTATCGAGAACTGAATAAGCTGACGGAGAAGAACAAGTATCTGATTCCACATATTGATGACTTGTTCAATTAGCTAGTGGGACCAACTGTCTACTCGAAGCTAGATTTAAAGTCTGGTTATTACCAGTTGAGGATTCGGGAATGCGACATTCCCAAGACAGCGTTTCGAACACACTACAGTCATTATGAGTTCATAGTAATGTCATTTGGGCTAACAAATGCACCATCGGTGTTCATGGACCTAATGCACCGAACATTTCGAGAGTACTTGGACTTATTTGCAATCGTCTTTATTTACAACATTTTAGTGTACTCTTAGTCTGAAGAAGACCATGCGAACCATTTGTGGATAGTGTTGCACATCCTGAGAAGAAACAAACTCTATGTCAAGTTCTCAAAGTGTGAGTTCTGGCTGTCATCAGTGGCCTTTCTTGGCCAAGTGGTAAGTGGAGAAGGCATTGCGGTGGATCAGGCGAAAATAGTTGCGATACGGGAGTGGCCGGTTTTGTCTTTTGTGGCTGAAGTCTGAAGTTTCCTTGGACTTGCGGGCGACTACAAGCTCTTCGTAGAGAACTTCTCGTGAATTTTCTTGGCTCTCACCACACTAACGAGGAAGGATCAGAAGTTCATTTGGATGTCGGAGTGCGCACGAGCGTTTGAGGTGCTGAAAAGTCGTTTGACTACGACACCAATCTTGACGTCGTCATGTGGTTCGGACGGCTATGAAATTTATAGTGATGTATCAGGGAGCGGCTTAGCCTGCATTCTCCTTCAGTTTGGAAAGTTGATCGCTTCTGGCTCACGCTAGTTGAAAGTACATAAGCGAAAATATCTTGTCCATCACTTGGAGTTGGTGGCAGTGATATTTGCACTTAAGCTGTGGCGTCATTACTAATATGTCATGAAATTGGACATCTTCATGGACCATAAGAGCCTTAAGTATCTTCTGGACCAGAAGATCTAAATATGCGACAGCGGAGGTGGATGGAGATCCTCGGAGACTACATCTTTCAGATTCATTATACTCCCGGGAAGGGAAATATGGTCGCAGATGCCTTGAGTTGCAGGACTCCGGCAAGGGCAAGTTGGTTGCAGATACATGATGAGCATGTAATCCAGGAGTTGGAGGCCTTAGACATCTCTTGTGTGGACAAGAATGTTACGGCAAATGCGTGCCTGAACTGGACCGAGGTACAGTATGACCTTGCAGACAGGGTTCGGCGAGCAATGGAACTCGATGAGAGTCTACAACTCTATGCAGTGGATGAGGCAAATGCTCAATTCTCCTGGGATGACGGCCTTTTGCGGAAAGATGGTCGTTTGTGCGTCCCAAATGTGGGTAAACTTCGTGAGGAATTGATATACGAAGCACATTTTACAAGGTACTCAATTCACCTCACCCGGGGAGCACAAAAATGTACAAGGATAGGAAGAATGTGTTCTGGTGGCCAGGATTGAAGAAAAACATAGCCCATTACGTGGCAAAATGTCCAACATGTGCCTTAGTGAAAGCTGAATGGCAGAAACCTGGCAGTTTCCTGAATTCGTTACCAATCACAGTATGGAATTTTGATGACATTTTTATGGATTTCATGCATGGATTGCCGAGATCATATAACGAAAACAATATCGTGTGGGTGATCATTGACTGATTAACAAAAGTGTCGCACTTCATACCAAACAGGAAGGACGATTCAGTGGAAACATTGGCCAAACTATAAGCGGATAACATCGTACGATTGCTCGGCGTGCCCCGTAGTATTGTCAGTGACCGAGATGGGCGTTTTACTTTAAATGATTGGAGGCTAATCCACTAGTTTTTGGGTACTCAACTGAAATTTAGTATGACCTTTCATCCTCAAACAGATGGTCAGACCGAGAGGACCAACAAAACAATGGAGGACATGCTCCGAATGTGCACCTTGGATTTTGGGAAGAGGTGGGAAGATCATCTTTATATGGTTGAGTTCTCCTACAATAATAGCTATCAAGCTAGCATACAAATGACGCCCTTTGAAGATTTATATGGTAGGAAGTGTCGTACACCGTTAGCTTGGGCGAAAACAAGCGAGTCAAAGCTCTATAAGCTTAAGGAGGTCGAAGATGCAAATTCGATCATACGTACTATACGAGAGCGGCTGTTAATAGTTCAAGATAGGCAAGCAAAATACTATAACGCCAAGCACTGAAACGTGGAGTTTGCTGTTGGCGAGTGGGTGTACTTGAAGATCAAGCCCTTCAAAGGTGTATCCAAGATTCAGCATTTGAAAAAGTTGAGTCCGCAATATCTTGGTCTGTTTGAAGTGGTTGAGCGAGTTGGACAAGCTGCCTATCGGTTAGCTCTGTTTACGGAGCTAAGTGGGTTGTACGATGTGTTTCACATATCGATGCTGCGAAAAGCTGTGAAAGAGCTAGCTCAAATTGTTGCAGATGATCAAGTACCGGTCGATAGTCGAGTGACGACAAAAGTTCAGCCCATTCGGATTGAGGATATAGAGGTCAAGTAACTGTGAAACAAGACAATCGGGATGGTCAGAGTCAGGTGGGACAACTGTGGCCATGAAGAGCTGACATGGGAGCGTGAGCAGACCATGCATGAGGAATATCCCGAGTTGTTTGTATAGTGATGTTGTAACTTCGGATTTTGACTGTTATAACAAATAAGTTGTTGTATTTTTCCCTTATAGATGTATAAAAATTTCGGGATGAAATTTCTGTAAGGAGGGGAGGGTTATAACACCCCAAATTTGACAGCAAAACTTTTGATCGCTATTGTCGGGCGACAGTGGATACCACCGGGGCGATAACGATTGGTCTCGACGCCATAAAACATTGAGTGAACAAAACACGCTCGACGCCTTTCAATGAATCATTGAGTAGGAGACTATCGCGTGGCGTTAGTGGGTATCGCGCGATGATAGCACAGCTCTAAACTCATTCAACGCCTTAAAGCTTTGAGTGAGCTCGACGCGCTCGATGCCTTGAAGCGTTGAGTGAGCTACTAGCTTCGATAACGCCGGACGACAGTGGGTATTGCCTGAGCGATAACGGGAAAGCGTTGAGTGAGCGCAATGCACTCAACGCCATAAAGCATTGAATGAATTCAACACACTCAACGCCTGAAAGCGTTGAGTGAGCCATTAGCTTGATGTCACGTGGCGATAGTGGATATCGCCAGGCTATAGTGACACGTTACATGGACACATGTCAAATGGCTGTTAAGCGGACAAAGAGCGGTGGTTGACTGTAGTCAAGCGGCTGAAGTCGATGTTGCCAAACGACATCGATATCGCGCGGCGATAACAACTACTTTGACTTTTCAGCTGATTTTGCAGCCACTCGTTTCTCTTGATGGAATAAGCTTGTGGCTGGGATTAATCCTGAGGCCACTTAACCAAAGGAGAGGAGGAATGAGAAGTCATTCTCTTCTTCTCACTCTCTCTCTTCCTTTCATTCAAATCTCTTGAAAAGAAGAAGCTAAGGAAGAGTTGGGCTGATCTTTGTGAGAGTGTAGGAGGAGATTCAGAAATCGGAAGTCAGAGCCGAGGCTAGATCCGCGAAGAGGGAAGTGAGGTGCTCCTTTCCGTCCGGGTAGAAAAGCTTCGTCATGACTCCGAAGAAACCTACAAGGGTAACGATCTTGCTTCTTGGACAAGTGAAGTCCTTCTTTTGGCATATGCATGGAATCCACCACCAAAATGTGGAGAATTGAGGGAATTCCTTTGGGTCGATTCGTGAAATCCCCAGTGAGTCTTGCATATAGATCCAGAAATGTGTAGTATGAAATATGCATGCTATGTGAATCCCATCTGGACAGGTTGGTCTGTATTAGTGATGTTTATTTTGCATGTCAGAGAAGACTTCGAGTATAAACGAGTAGTTTACGGGGTCTGCGAGGTTGTGTCTATGAACTGAAAGTAGCAGGAAGTACTGGAGTTGCACTCTATAAAAATACTCACGAAATACCACAATTTGAATGACTGTTGGATATCGCCGGATAACAGTAAGTATCGCCAACGGCGATAGCTCTTGGTAAGCTATTTGTATTGTGTGCTGTAAAAGTCCAGTGTTTCTAGTACTGCAGGTTACTGCAGGGTTTTTTGCTGTGTCTGGTATAGAAAGTGAATTTTGTGGTTAACGTCTGATGATAGTGAGTATCGCTGGCGATAGCTTCCGGATACCCTTTTGATTATAAAGCCTGTCTCTGGGAGACTGTCAGGCTAATCTGTGAGCTGCGATCTCCTAAAGAACAGTGAGCCGAACAAACAAGGGGAAGCCGACCCGCGTCAGACTAGACATTGAATTGACGATTTGAGCAACGAGCAATGACTGAACTGTATCCCTGTTATGGTTGTCTAACTCGAGTGCCTAAGTTATTGGCGTTCATTAGGATCGCATAATAAGAGTCTTAGGGTGTACGTCGTCAAGACTAAAGTCTCATGTCGGGGCCGTGAAGACTATGAATGCTCAAAGTTAACCGTTATATCTGGGATCTCTAAACGGTGGTGGGACCCTGACAACAGGTGCTCCGAAAATGTTCCCTCAGTGCACAGAACGTTTGGTCGTTGAGACATTCGTTTGTGATATATTAAACTGTGCGAGAGTGCACGTTCATGTGATATATCTGTTTGTGCTAATGCTATGCCTGCAGGAAAGGAATATCACTGCCCCGGGAAAGGGGTAGGGTTATTATAAATTGGTCAGCTTAATGCTGACCATTGCCTTGTTTGTCACCCTTGTGGTGGATTGTCCTTGTGCAGGTGTTGCAGAGCCGAGCGGGAAATAGCGGGCTGAAGCCCTTGCTGCTATGCTGGCCCTCGAAGGCCGAGCGAAGAAGTTTTACTGTTTTCATGCATGGCCGGACTGCGCGCCGAAGTTTGTAAACCACACTTATAAAATATAACCGTAAGGCCTTAAAGCAATAACTTTTGTATATTTGTAAGTGGCATTCATGTTATATATATATATATATAAATGGTATGATTTATATATAGTGGACATTCATTTGGTATGAGTTCATGCAACTTTAAAGCTTCCGCTAGAATGCTCTGAGTTAGGATGCAAGTAGTCTTTTGATATTAACCTGTAATCCTGCCGCCTGTTTGTGGAATATGGTGTGAGGCTCCGTCCGGACCCTTTATTATATTTCATGTGACAGACGGAGGTGTTACAGCTCGACTGGGTGTTGTGCGCGCGGATGGGTGATGTGCGCCCCTGCGCGCTGGTTGCGCGCGCGATCGAGGGGCATGCCCTTGTGCAGGGCGTGCTCCCGCATGTTGTGTGCACGTGCGAAGGGTGTGTGCCATTCACAGGTACCTTTGTGTGGCGTGTGTCGCGCATGCATGAGCCTTTGCAATGAGTTTGGGTCCCTTCGAGCAAGCACTGTCCGTACCCGCTGTTGACTCGATCTGATTGTCTTGCATGCATGTCTTTATTGAAGTTTTCCCGATTTGATTTGGAAATTCTTAGGGGTAATCCAATCAAATCTATGTTTATGCTGTTATATTTTAAATTCTTACTTAATATTTTCCACATTTATATTTTGAAAGTTTTATTTCAAACTATTTATTTTACTTGTATTATACTATTATTATTCACTTGCATTCATGCATTGTGATATTTTATTCTAATTATTTTTACAATAAAAAATACAATATAACATGGACATTAACCATCACACCTTTTAATATAATATAGTATAAACGATTATTATAAATATAAAGTCACATTCACATCAACTCTCATAAAATGTTGCTTGTATTATATTAATTATTTTTTGATTACAATAGCAATATTATTATAAAATATAGTTGAATTATTTTTTTGATTAATCATTTAGTATTTTTCAAAATTGATTAACTTTAATATGGTGACAAATAAAAATAGTGTTTGGTAGGGGTGCAAGTGAAGTTAAGCATATTAGTGAGCTCGATGTGCTACCTCGAAAAATGCTCCAGCTGAAGTGTATGTAGCTCGATTTGGAGTTCTATTGCTAGCCGAGCTCGAGCTCTCATACTCTTGCTCATCAGCTTGTAAGCCGACTCACTAGCGGCTCCCAAGCTCTTGAAATTTCTTGAAATGTATTTTTTTAATTATAAATATAAAAAATACAAAATGAAGCTTGTGAGCCCCTCGAACTCTATATATTTGTCTCAGACTCGAGCTCAAGTCAATCAAGATGGGTCCTTCAAGCTCGAGCTTGTAATGTATGGTTAGCTCAGCTTGTGATCAACTCACTTGCATCCCTAATGTTCAGACGTTACGAAGGCATACAATTATTTCAAATAGAATTTATTTTTGACACATTTAAAGAGTTGTCAGAATTTGTTTTTTTTTTAAAAAGAACCAATACTCACAAGTCACAATACTTTTTTATAAAGATTATTTAAAAATAAACTCAACTAATAAATCTTATGAAACATATTTTTTTTATTAACTAGTAACTTATGAAACATAATTTTTTTATTAATTATTAAGCGGATTAGAGTTTTGAAATAATTTTAGAAAATTTAGAAATTAGAAAGACTTATTTCATGCATTTTTTAAAAAAATTTATGTATTAATTTCAAAAAGTCTCTAAAATTTAATATCTAATTTCATATTTTTTTTATCTATTCTGATTTTATCCCCTTCTAATTTTATTTTTTAAATGAATTTAGTGAATGTACAAAGAACGTTACATTAGAAATATTAAGTATTATCAACAACTACGTATGATATTACATTCAAAAAATAAAATATTAATCATCATCTAAAATAAACAACAAACTAAGACATAGTTAGGCAAAAGCTCACACCATGATAAGAATTAAACTCATAACTTTCATGTCAAGAAGCCTCGACTTCATTTGACGGTTATGAACCTGGTTGTTGAAATTGTTGAAGTGTGAGTTGTAAAAATTTGTGAAACACGGAAAACGGAAAATCAGGTCGCACGAACACTCAACTAAAAACAAATCAAATAAACCATATGCAAATAGGAGAGCAAGTAAATCTTGTACTATCAAAAATCTTTACACTGCGAGACATACATGGCGAGACATGATTCACCAATGTAAGGATTTTTGATAGTAAATCTTGTACTATCAAAGATCTTTACAGTGCGAGACATACATGGCGAGACATGATTCGCCAATGTACCCAAAGGAAGCAAAAACAACACGACAAAAGCTAGTTGCGCGGTTAGAAATTGTAACTGCCGACTCTGCCAAACTGAACAAGGAGTCCGCACAGTCCGGCAGACTCAAACTGACAAACTTAAGAACCAATCCGCACAGTCCGGCAGACTCAAACAACAGTCTGCACTAACCGGCGAACTCCGCGGTTTCCACTAAACCACTCCAAAACAAGTCCAAGGCATAAGCCTATGACGAACTCGCGAGCTCCAGAAGAGTCTGCAGCATGCCGGACTCGACGAACTCTAGAGGAGTCTGCAGCTCCCGCGGATACCAATCCTATCCGCCCGGTTTCATCCAGGGAACAAGCCAACTATAGAACCACTGGCTGACCTAGCTAGTCGCCAATCCTTTACACCCAGTCCACACGGTCAGACCACCCAGGCTGCCACTCTTGTCCTCCCAGTCCGTGCAGACAGACCGCCCAGGTCGCCACTTTCACTTCAAAAAATTCAACATGAGTGAAGTGGGGTAGGGGCGGTCTGATTGGGCAGACCGTAGAGACCGCCGCGGTCTGGCGGCTAGGAGATGGCGGTTAGCCGATTTCGGCTTCTATCTTTCCTCTCGCGGCCTGGTTTAACAAGCACTCTGGAGAAGTAACCAGACGGTTAGCTTTGTCTAATGGCAGTTGTTGCGGTTTGGACTGTGAGACCGCACAGTCCGCTTGAAGCTTTCAGGATCTCTGGTGTAACACCCTCATCCGTCACTTAGCATATAACAGAAGGTCTGGTCGGGGCCTGACGCCATATACAACGGACAGACCAAGGAGTTACTAAATTGAAACCATAATCTAATATTTCGCATCCTACCACAGAGTGCAAACAAGCGAAAGTAATTTAAAGGTTATAATTAGAACCCAACAACATCATGAATGTCCACTACCACAACTAGGAAGGCCGACCACACATGAATGATAAAATAACACAAGTATTCGACTTGGCCTTCGAGGGTCAGCACAACATTACTGAGCTTCAGCCCGTTACTTTCCACTTGGCTCAACATCACTTGCACACAATATTCCACCGCACGGTGACAAACAAAAGCAACTGTCAGCATTAACTGACCAAATTATAATGACCCCACCCTTCACTCGGGCTGACAGTGCTCCTTCCCTGCAGGCATTAGCTTAGACAACACTTGGCAATTAAAACGTTCAACTTAAGCACTGTTAGCCACAGACGTTGGCGCAAGCGCCCAACGCATCGTGCTCTCAGGGCACATTCTCGGTGCACATGACCGCAAGGATCGCACCACTGTTCACTGTATCGACGGTCAACAACGTTTGAACTTTCAGTCTCACAAGGGCCAAGGCCAGGGACAACGCCCCAATGCTACGACAAGTCATGTGATTTACACATAGACCACTCCAAGTTGACCGACATAGGATAGAGTATAGTTCAGCCATATCTCGTGCTCAAATCGTTTGGCTCGTAGGCCTCACGCGGGTCAGCATCCCTTTTCTCTTTTTCACATGATCCATAACTCTGTAAGGATCCTAGGCTAGCACACATGGCTACCAAAGCTGAGCAATTTTAGCTCACGCTCAATCAAATTATAGCCCTCAGGTCTCACAGAGACATGCTTCACAAACAATACATAGCTTACTGGAAGTTTGTTCTGCCCACCTAAGAAACTTCCTCCAGTTCAATGTTTAAACGGATGATGTTTGTTATATGAATGACAATCGTTCAACTCATGGGTTTACTACTGCCACCACCGTGCCTAACAGAGCGTTAATCCTTTAATTAAATAGAGATCAATTTTTTCTTTCTTTATTTAGAAAGCGATCTTTCCCGGTCAATTTAATACGGTACATTATATAATTATATTCACAGCTTTATTTATTTCTTCAGGAAATGTACATTTTTAATTATGTAATTGAGACAAAGTGTTTGACCTTATCAATGACTTGGCTGCATACTGAACTAATGTATATTTTATTCATGCTACAATCTGTAGTGATACTGGCACTGGAATGTATTTGAGGGCTGATCGCAAAGAAAACGTCTTTGTGAATAAATTTATTCCTTTGGCATTTTGAGAGAAGTTTGTTCTAAAAAAAATAAGAGTTGTTAACACTTAGGCTTGGTTTGGGGGGACTTATTTTCACCGGTCAAACGGTTACGACTGCATTAACCGGACTAGATGAGCTCGAGCTCATGAACAACACTAGATGAGCTCGAGCTCGCTCGTAATCAAGCTCGAGCTCGAGCTCCACAGGCTCGAGCTCGAGTCGAGTTTTTTTCGAGTCGGCTCATCGAGCTTTCGAGTCGGCACAACTCAACTTGCACCCCTACAATAGACATCGGTTGATATATTAACCGCATCGTTTTTTCTTTACAGTTTACTGCTTCATAGTATTTGAGATAGGTATGAATGTATTGAGAGCTGATAATTTGAGATATCATGAATTCATGATATCAAAAATTTTGTGCTTGCTACTTCTTGGTATGAATGTGTTGAGAATTGAGATATGAAAATATCATGAATTCATGATATCAGAAGATTCAGAACCCGTGCTTAGTTGCTTTTTTGTTTACTGACTAATGGTATAAATATAGAGATTTGCAAATTTGAGATATCATGAATCATGATATCAGAAGCTATGCTTAGTTGTTTACTGATTACTGCTAACGGCTATGAAGAAACAATTTGTGTGACTGTGTGTGAATAAACATTCTATCAAGCTAAAAAAAATAAAGTTTTAAACAACGACTATTATAATAACCGTTGTGTAAAGTATGACACGCAGACTATAGACAACGGTTATTACAATAACCATTGTCTATAGTCGACTATAGACAGTGGTTATCAAAATAACCGGTATTTATTGTCTGCATGCTATAAAAAGCGGTTATTGTAATAACTGTTGAGGTATATTGGAATAGGTGTGACAGGTACTTAATGGGTTGCGGTTTAGGATCCGATAGGAATCCAACAACCCGTAGTCGGGTATTTAAGGTTTGCCTATAAATACCCAAGTTAGGGGCAACGAGTAGACCGTTCCAAACTTGACGGTCACGCGGATGCTTCGAGCCTCATCATTCTCGAAGGTTTCTTTCGTTTTGCCCTAGCCACGCTCCGTCTCCCGCACGAAAACTAGCGCTGCTTTCTCGTCTTCGCGATCCTGCCGCGGCCGATCGGGAATTAGAAGCTCTCGGTCTTCCCAATTTCCGGATTCTGCGCCGCTCCTGCAGGTTTTTCATCGATCAAGAGGAAGACGCCCTCCGCCCTCGCCGCTGGAGGAAATCGATCCGCCGCCCCCTTTCGTTTTCGTTCTTGGGCTGATGTCGATCGGTGAATCTCGACCCGGTTTTCTGCCCTAATTGATCGCGAAGAAGGATCGAAGAAGGAGTGTCCCGTCGCTGTTTTCACGGGATCCGCCGCTCGTGAAGGAGGTGAACGTCGCTCCTGTGTGATTTATTCGATCGGGATTTCTGCCGATCGCGAAGAGGGAACAATAGATCATCTTCCCTATGATCGACCAGGGAATCAACTTGTACTGCTGCTATTCCTCTGCTCGCCTCAAGAGGTGTTGTCAGTGCTCGGTTGAAGGATTCCGGCTTGCATCAGAGCCAATTCTTTAGCTCCTAGTGTTCTAATTAAATTGGAGTTTGTGATTTAGTGTTCCAGTAGTTTGGCGTAGAAGTTTTTAGAGGAAGCTTATCATTCTAACTGGATTAGGAGATCCAAAGGACTGCTGCTCTTGGTCTCCTTGATCTTCAGGTTGAAAATCTGACCTAACCTAGTAAAGCAGTGCTTTGTCACAGTTCTTCTCCAGATCTACTGTGTTTTTCTTGTTCTGAAGACGACCAATTGATTGCTCAAAGCATTGTCACTTGGAGGAGCAATTTTTCTGGATTGGATCCGAAGACTATCGCCGGCTCGCTCAGGTGATTTCTTTCTTGTTTTACTGCTGTTGCTCTAGGTTGCTAGTGGTGCTCCAATTCATTTAGTAGGAACCCACAATGTCGAAAGCAAACAATTTATCGTCTCCGGTGCCGATGATCAAGCTGAAGAAATTCTCCAATACTGAGTACAGTGCCTGGAAGAGGAACACGCAGTTTAGCATGAAGTACCTGAACATCTTCTGCACAGTTCAGACCGACTTTGAATCCTTTAAAGGAGGAGAAGATGAAGATCAGTGGATCAACGACGAAGACTTATGTCGTGATTATATCCTGAATTGTCTCTCTAACAGGCTGGCAGAAACGTACAACAAGCTGAAAAGAGCCAAGGAGATCTGGGAAGGCTTAGAGGAGCAGTTCAAGGAAGAGGAGAACATGTCCAAGACGCACCTGGTGGACAAATTCATGGCTTTCACTTTCACTGAGGAAAGGGAAGTCCTTCCACATGTAGCTGATTTTGAAAAACTGGTGGACAAGCTGAACAGTGAGAACATACCCCTGCTAGATGCTTTCATTGCAGGAGCGATAATTTTTAAATTACCCTCGGCGTGGTATTCTTTAAAGACTGAAATGTATGGGAAGAAGATGCAGGTGAGCCTAAAAGACCTCAAGCGCTTCATATGCATTGAGGATGAGAACCGGACTAGGCACGCCTTAGAGACGGTTAGTAAGCAGAGCTCTGCTGCTAACATGCTCACGTATCCTAAGCGCAATACTAAGCCTGAAAAGACCATACCACCGACTAGTGCACCCACAGTTGCTGCCACCAGCAAAAAGATCAAAAAGTTCAAAGGCAAGTGTTACAACTGCAACAAGTGGGGTCACTACGCTTCCGAGTGCAAGCAGCCTAAACGGGGCGAATCCAACACACCCAGGACTGATAATAAAGCCAATATGGTTTATCAGATTGCGCCTACCGACTTTGTTGCCATGGTCGGAAAGGCGAAGGCCAGTTCAGAGTGGTGGCTCGATTCAGGTGCTACTTGTCATGTCTGCAACAACTTTGCGCTTCTGGAGGATGCCGAAGATGTTAAAGAAACTGTAACTGTTGCAAATGGTGCAATAGCTGATGTTCTGAGGGTGGGAAATGCTACTCTGACGCTCTCTTCAGGTACGCATTTACTTTTGAATAATGTTAAATTTATACGCTCGTTAGCTGCTAATATAATTTATATCAGTTTGTTATGCGATGCGTGTATGTCGTTTAACATTAGTGGTGGTCGAGTAACCCTTATGGTTCACTCGCATTATTTTGGCTGTGCTTATGTAGTTAATGAGATGTATAGACTGAGTTTAGCAAACGAGGTAGTCAATCAGGTTAGTTTAAATTTGATAGATCCTAAGACTTTACATGTAATGCTAGGATACATGAACTATAGGAAACTACTTCTACTAGCTAGAACTCACCACATTCCCTTAGACACAACCATTAAATTTGACAAATGTGAAATTTGTGCTTAGACAAAGATCACTAGAACACCTTTTGGTCAGGTTTCTAGGAGCACACAATTGCTAGAGTTAATACATTCCGATATTTGTGATTACAAAAATTTTGTCACTCGAGGAGGTCGGAAGTATCTGATAACTTTTATCGACGAATACTCTAGATTCAGTCACATTTACCTACTTAAATCCAAAGATGAAGCCTTTGAAAAATATCGTATTTTCAAAAATAGGGTTGAAAATCAACTAGACATGAAAATTAAAAGACTAAAGAGTGATAGAGGAGGCGAATACATCTCGGGGGAGTTCAGAGATTTTCTTGCCAGCAATGGAATAATTCCTGAAACGACTGCTCCGTATTCACCACAATCCATCAGTATTGCTGAGCGGAAAAATATGACTTTAATAAAAATGTTGAACTCCATATTGTTGACTGTTGGCATGCCTACAGCCTACTAGGGTGAAGCCGTCCTCACATCAAATCACATTCTTAATAAAGTACCACATGCAAAGTTGACTAAAATACCCTATGAGCTTTGGTTTAAGAGACCTCTTAGATTTGACAATTTTAAGACATGAGACTGTATCGCTTATGTTAGGATACTAGACTCTAGAAGAGCAAATATTGGA
Organism: Platanthera guangdongensis; assembly: GCA_039583875.1. Taxonomy (NCBI): domain Eukaryota; kingdom Viridiplantae; phylum Streptophyta; class Magnoliopsida; order Asparagales; family Orchidaceae; genus Platanthera; species Platanthera guangdongensis. Next base: position 142,621,933 of record CM077165.1, read on the forward strand.
CCTAGGACGAACACTTGTGTCTATCTAGGATGTGTAGAGGATAGTGCTGCAGACAGATTTCTAGATCTCTCAACTAATACTGTCATAGAATCTAGAGATGCAGTTTTCTTTGAGGATAAGTTCCTTAAGGATAAAAACCTGACGCTTCCTGGTCTGCCAGCCACTTCTACTGAGCCCATTGTTGAGCCAGAAATGAGAAACCCTGACACTGAGCCTATAAACACTAGTGGTTTAGCATTTAAAAGGTTATCTAATAGATAACGAGTGCCTAAAAGCTTCGGTACAGATTTTGTGACTTACCAAGTTGAAGCTGATCTGTCGACTTATAAGAAGGTAATGCGATCCAGGGATTCTCTGTTATGGAAAGAAGCCATAGATGATGAGATAAACTCTCTCCTGCAAAACTACACTTGGACTTTGGTCGACTTGCCCAAAGGGGCCAGAACCATTAGAAGTAAGTGGGTTCTGAAAAAGAAGCTTAATCCTAATGGGAGTATCACTAAATACAAAGCACGTCTAGTTGCCAAGGACTACACTCAAGTAAGTGGTATAGACTACTTTGATATATACTCACCTGTTTGTCACATTGCGACAATTAGGATACTTCTCGCGTTAGCATCTATTGAATATTTTGTTGTTCATCAGATGAGTGTCAAGACTGCATTTCTTAATGGAGATCTAACTGAGGAGATCTATATGCACCAACCTGAAGGGTTTGTCATAGAAGGTCTAGAGAATAAGGTCTGTAAGTTGATTAAGTCACTATACGAATTGAAGCAAGCACCAAAATTGTGGCACGAGAAATTTGACACTTGTGTTAAAGACTTGAGCTTTAAGTCTAGTCTATCAGATAAATGTCTGTACGTAAGAACAATTTCAGATAAAGTCGCAATTATATGCTTGTACGTTGATGACATGCTAATTCTAGGCACTGAACAGTCTGAGGTGAAAGACGTGAAAGTTGTCTTGACGACTAAATTTAGCATGACAGACTTGAGAGTGGTGAAGACCATCCTAAGTATGGAAGTGAACTTCACTGAAAAGGGTATTACCCTAAGTCAGAGTCACTACGTTAGGAATATACTAGAAAAGTGGGGTTACGTTAGTTGCAAAAAGGCTGAGACTCCATACGACTACAACAATATACTGAAACCGAATGAAGATTCATCTATTAGACAGTTGGATTACTCCAAACTCATAGACAGTCTCATGTATGCTACAACCTGCACTAGACCTGACATAGCTTTTACGGTCGGCATGTTGAGTAGATTCACGAGTAACCCTGGGAAGGACCACTTGGACGCCTTGGACAGGCTAATGAGATACTGAAAGTATACTGAGAAGTACGCTTTATGTTACAGTGGTATCCTCATGTGCTTGAGGGGTATTCTGACACCTCCTGGTGCTTAGAAATTGCTGATAGTAGATCCACTAGCGGTTTTGTGTTTACCCTAGGTGGAGCAGCAGTAGCTTGGAAGTCAAAGAGGCAAACGTGCATTGCATTATCCTCTATGGAATCAGAACTCTATGCTGTCGCTTCAGTTGGAGAAGAAGCAGAATGGATAAGAGATCTGATAATGGACATTCCAATGAAGAGTCTGAAAATACACTCTATTTCGTTATATTATGACAATCAAGCCACAAAGACCATTGCTACAAATACGTTGTTCAATGGAAAGCGAATGCAACTTAGGATGAAACAGGCCTGGTTGACCTATCTCACCAGTCAGGGGATAATCTCCCTTTTGGATGTGAGATCAAAAGATAATGTAGCAGATGTCCTTACCAATGACTTAAGTAAGGTTCTAACAACTAAAACACCGGGGAGATGAGATTAAAGTCCATTTAGGAGGACTTAATACCTTGCTTATGTTTTAAATTTTAGAACCGTAGTCTGCTTACATTCAAGCATCTAGAGTTGAGTACACTGAAGTATTTCAGATGCTACCTGATGAAAGCTAGAGATGATTAATTGCCAGTCATTCCAAACTTGATGACTTACGCAATTATTTTATTCAAAGGCTGAATTGGGTATCATTCCAAAAAGGAATACTGAAGTTGCTGATATGAGTGCTGATATTATGATTATTAATTATATCATTCCAAACTTGATGATATAATGGTCACAGCTTGTTGTATCATTCCAAACTTGATGATATAACACAATTGTGAAATTTTGAATAATAATCTTAAAAATCGATGGAACATGGTTTGGTTCTATGAAATCAATTGTCTAATTTTGTGTAAATTAGATAGAGATGATGATATGAGATTCTTTTTTACTTGTTAGAGTATTACGTTCTTTTACTGTTAGAACTAATCACTTTACTTTTGATTGACAAATGTTAGAATTCATAGAGATTTGTCTCACGACATTCTTATTGTATTTGTTTGCAGATCACATGGAGATTAGAGGAGAGAAAGTTGATTTCGACCCAGATGAAGATGATCTATTGTTTGCATAGATCAATTTTCATCTTTTGAGTTTTCTTTCAGATTTTCTATTGTTATGTTTGGGACTGTGTTTGAGTTTAGCATTTTGTTATCTAAACTCATATTTATGGTTTTCTGAAAAACTCATTTTGGTCGTTATTAACTATTATTTTAAGTAACTTGTATTGTACTAACACCTATTTACAATATAGGAGGAGATTTTTGAGGTATATTGGAATATGTGTGACGAGTGCTTAATGAGTTGCGGTTTAGGATCCGATAGGAATCCAACAACCCGTAGTCGGTTATTTAAGGTTTGCCTATAAATACCCAAGCTAGGGGCAACGAGGAGACCGTTCCAAACTTGACGGTCACGCGGATGCTTCGAGACTCATCAATAACTGCTGTCTATAATCTGCAGTCTATAGACAACAATTATTATAATAACCGTTGTCTATATTATAGTCTGAAGTCTATAGACAACGATTATTATAATAACCGTTGTCCATACTATAGACATCGGTTATTATAATAACAGTTGTCCATAGTCTGCCTTGTTTTTTAAAAAAATAAATAAATTGGCATCTTGCCAGTTGCTCGCCTTATTATCGCCTAGGCATTCGCCTTGTCTCCTAAGCGTCAAGCCGCCCGACGCTCGCCTTGGTTCGGCTTGTCGCCGTGACAAGAATGTTATTCGCACATCAAAAGAACTTAAATTCTCATTTAAAATCATTTCCTATTTTTTCTGAAGGCAAACTCTAAGCCGCACGCCCGATCATTTTGGCGAGAGAAATCATCGCCAAAACTCAATGTCAATCAATAATTGAGAACAATAACAATAACCTGGAATCTGATTGCTTACTAGAAGAGCAAACCTACAAGCTAAGAACAATTTTCAAATCAGAACAAACCTGCTCGTTTCCAAAGAGAACAAATCTCCAGAACGCTGACCAATAACAATATTCATTGACCTAAAAAGTAAGAACAAAACACCAAACCAAAAAGAACAAACCCCTAAACAACCAAACACAAAATGATTGATTCCTGAAAGAGCATTCTTGCCTAACCAGTGAACAAAATGCTGACCAAAGAACAAAAGATTACATGTCAGCCCTCGTAGAGAAGAACAAACCATCAAATGAAAGAGAAGCTGTCCAAAGATCAAATCAGTGAGATAATGTGCAAAGCCCCGTAGAGAAGAATTGTGACTCTTTGTACGACCATCTTTTCTTTTTATAGTTTTCTTTTAATAAAAGAAAATTTCTGCCTTTACATGTATTTCAACTTCGTCTTGTCCATCAGATCTCCAGATGATGCATTTTTTTTGTAACGACCTCCCCAGCCCACTGCTCGAAAGGACGACCGTCGGCACCTCTAGCATCACGCTCGAAAGGGTTCAACCTCAAATAGTCTGCAGATCATGCACCCCAACCCTCTCCATCCACCGGCAGGTTGTTGGAGGCCGCAATGTCACTTTGATGAGAAGCGATTCAATTAAGCGCCCCTACGAGGACTTCCCAGGAGGTTACCCATCCCAAGACTACTCTAGCCCGAGCACGCTTAACTATAATGTTCTTTTCCTTCTCATCATTATTTGAGCTGGATCCGGATCCCAAAAGAAAATGATATCTTCCAATCGAAAATCAATTAGGTGATGAGAAGAGCAAGCAAAATCAAATCACATCAAATCGAGCATAGCTTATACTCACCGTCACCATTAATTGCACTCCTACACCAAATTCACACACGAAGAAGATCCCGATTCACAAGCTAGGGCACCTAAACACACGGAGATGCAAACAAGAAGAACTCGATGCCGATTCGCCGACTGCTAGGGAACCAAAACAAAGGAAGACGTAAGCGAGGAGGAATTAGATGTCGATTCGCAGGAGGCTAGGGTACCAGACGAAGAATCCATGCTCTCGCACTTCAAAAAAGCCGTGTGACCTATTACCAGGCGGCTTCCACGAATTTTCGCACCTGAGCACGTGTCCAAAGTGCCTTAAGGTGGGTCCACTAATGTTAGAAAGTCATGTTGAACCGACTATTTAAAAACCTTTTAAACCACATTTCTTATAAACCCTCTCTTGCAAAAAAAAAAACTTCTCATCTAAACAATCTAAAAAGTGGGATGACAAGGAGAATAAAACTTTTCCCACCTCTACCAGCTCATCAAACAGAGCTGAGTATGAGAGGGACAACTAAATTATTCTCAACCCAAAAAATTCTAAATCAATCCAAGCCTAATTCGACACGCGTGATTTTTATCATTTACCTCACTCTCCATAAAAATGCGTCGCAATCGGCACGTAATTTGCACGAATCCGTTTTTGGTACTTATACGTACCTATTTTTGGAGGTGCGCTAGCAAATCTGGCCGTAGGATCGCAGATTTCAACATTGTAGATTATTTCCAATGAAATACGGTCTTATTTCTCGAATACGTTCGAATCCAAAAGTGACCGTAGTACGGTCACTTTAAATTTGTATGTTTATAATCTGCTCGCACATCAATATAAGATACCCATATGTACCACCATGGGCGGAACTAGCCCTGGGCACGGTAGGGCACGTGCCCGACCGGTTTTGGGCGCAACTAGCCCTGAACAGGAGGTTCTTCTTCTTCGGGCACGTGCCCGACCGATTTTGGGCGGAACTAGCCCTGGACATGAGGTTCTTCTTCTTCTTTTTCACTGTGAATTTCAGTCCAGATTTCTGTGAAAGGTTGATTTGAACGCACCATTGTGCTAATCTTCGAGCATTTTAATGTTAGGTACACACCATTGTGTTGCTGGAATCCATTGTGAATGGTTGATTTGGAGCTCCAATCGTCTTGTGTTGCTGGAACATATCATTGGTAATTACTCTTGTTCCCCGGTTTTCTGTTTTAGTTTGCTTAGGAGTTAGAAGGGCCACACGCCTGCAAAAAAAAAAATTTCGGGGTCGCTGCCCCGAACCCCCGCTCAGGGTGCGCTGCCCCCCGAATCCCCCGAATTGACAGTACTTAGATTGTGCCCGTGCGACTTCAAAATCCTAGTTCCGCCACTGTGTACCACATTATTTAGCGATTTAATATATAGCTGTATAAAAGAACCACTGATACAGCAGTGGTGAGCTGGAATAATTATTCATTCATACGCCGGCAATACATATATTTATATTTTTAATTGGAAAATTAATAATTCATAAATGCGTCGTGACATAATGTAGTCATATTATATCGGGAGCATTTTGCCCGTCTTCGAGAATGTTCCGTTGTGGCGATTGGTGCTGCCAGTATCCATCCGTTCAAACAAAAGTCAACGCCCATAATCAGCCATTGGTGCACCGCAAATATTAATAATAATAATAATTTTATTATTATTATTATAAATAAATATTATATAAATTCTAATATAATAGACGATAACATTTTGATCACCCCATTTGGGAAAATTTTCCCTGCGGCCATCCTGAGTTATATATAATGGTTTTTTTTTTCTGTCAGGACCTACTTTTTTTCCTCCATTGTGAAAAAAAAAATCGCAGGTAATTTTATCTTCCGCTCCTCTCCTCCAAATCCGGCGAAACTTAGTTCCTGTTAGTTTTCCGGCTAGTTACTGTGATCCTGCAGCATTTACCTCATCGTTCCTAGGTGATGGTCTCCTATGTAATAAATGTTTAAGCTTAGTATGTTCATGTCTAACTCAGATAAATTTCTTTGCGTTTTGAATTTGAAATCGGCCGAAAATGTCAGATTTGGGAGCAACAAGTTTCCATGACTCGGACATTGCTGACGAGGGAGAATACCTTGTAAGTCATTTTATCCTTATACTCGTTTACCTCAACTTGTGTTCATTTATTTTTTCACCTCAACTTGTGTTCATTTATTTTTTCAACTGCAATCCGTATACAAATTTCAGTTGCATTTTGAACTGAACTGCATTTTAATATTTGTTTGCAGTCGAATGTTTTTAAACACGAGTTAACCATTTCTATGATTTTTTCAGGTAAAAAAACAGTCTGTTGTATTTCCAATTGTGCATTCAGAGGCTGAGACATATGCTATGTATTGTCAGTATGTCCATAGTACAAGTTTCAGTGTTCGGAATCAACATTTGGTCTACTGGACTCACACAAGAATTATAAAATGACGAGAATATAACTGCGCCAAAGCTGGTTTGAGGAGTGCGGGACCATCCCCTAAAAAATACCGCAAGCTTGAAACACGCAGTGATTGTCTTGCACGTATATACTTTACTACAGATGAAGATGACAATAACTGAAAAGTTATAAAGTTCGTCGAGGAGCACAATCATGCAAGTGCGACAGAGAAAGAGCAACACTTATTGAGATCTCATCGCAGTTTTTTAAACATGCATGGTAGCCTTTTTAAGAATTTGACAGATGCGCGAGTGAAAACTATTCATGCATACAGCTTTCTATCTAATGAAGTTGGTGGGGTCGCAAATGTTAGGTTCTCTAAAACCGATACCTACAACTTTGTGCAGCGAGAGAAAAAGGCGCTAGTAGAAAATGATGACTGCCTTAGTTTTCTGAAGATATTACAAGAGAAACAGTTGAAGGACAACATGTTCTTATATGATGTTCGAACCGATGAGTTGAACAGGTTGACAAGTTTCTTTTGGATGGATGAACATAACAAAATAGACAATGACTGCTATGGTGACATGATTATTTTTGACACAACATACACATTGAATAAGTATAATATGGCTTGTGCGCCATTTATTGCAGTCAACAATCATTGGCAAAATATAATTGTCGGCGACGCTTTCATTGCCGAGGAAATGATTGATTCGTTTGTTTGGATATTCGAGACTTTTTTAAATTTTGTTGGTGGAAAAAAACCAACAACTATATTCACGAACCAAGATCAGGTCATGGTCGTTGCTATTGAAAAAGTACTTACAGGAACCCGACACCGGTTATGCCAATGGCATATCTAAAAAAAAGCCCCCTCAAAGGTTCCATGTTTTAACAGTGACAAAAGTGTGCGAGAGCTTTTTTATCAATGCATGAGTAAGTGTGATAATGAGTTTGAGTTTGACAGATAGTAGAACGAGATGATTACTAGGAGAGGGTTGCAAAAGAACAGATGGCTTGGAGATTTACATAAAGTTAGAGAAAAATGGTCTACAACATTCAAAAAAAATATTTTGGACCTTGGCATACTGTCAACACAACGGGGCAAATCTGCCAACAATGGATTGCATGGCTGTTCAAAGACAACTAGTACATTTGTTGAATGTTTCATAGAGTTTGAGAAATTGGTAGGTTCTTGGCGGACAGCATGACAAAGACTTTAGATGTAAGCAAGGGATGATATGCTTAAAGATTAAAAGTTTTTTGCTACTTCGACATGCGTCCAAGTTTTACACCCGCAAATTATTTACTATTTTTGAGAAAATTTTCATGGATAGAGCCGCCAATGTTTGTATAGTGGATGAGACTAGATATGATGAAGATTAGTTTTCCTATGTTACAAAGCAGTGTGATGACTCCGAAGATGATAAAAGGTGGTTTGTTAACTACAATGCAATTACCAATGATTCTGAGTGCTCATGTAGAGGTTTCAGGACAAAAGGTATACTTTGCAAACACATACTCAGGATATATGATATGAAAAATGCCCGACAGATTCCAAACAAATATTTGATTAAACGATTTAATATAAACACTAAGAAGGGTATCTACTTACCAAACACTCCAGGCATGATACAGTGTGAGTTTAATGTGATATTTAGAAGCCATTTTATGCATTTTTCATATGACATTGCTCACCGAATTGAGAATTGCCAAACTGCAAAGGTACATGTTTTGATGGTGATGAATGATCTAGATAGGAAAATTACTGAGATGGTTGAGGCGGATGAAAGACAGAAGAAAGAGTATAACGATGACAAGGATATAAGTAATCCAGCGGTTAGAGATTCTGTAACAAAGAGACCGAAAGGAATTTCAAATGCACGTTTGAAATCACATTGGGAGTCAAAGAATAAAAAACCAAGTATTGTTATGGCCCTCTCACCTATTCTCATTTCATAATTTTTTGTTCATATAAATGTTAATTTCTAGTCCAACTTGTAGGAAAGAAAGATACGGTTAAGACAAAGACCATTGTCTTAGAAGAAAACTTTGGAGACCGAAAGGAGATTAATTTTCTCGATCTTTCAACACAAGACCAACAACCAGTCAAATATATTGCTCCAACTGATTTGCATGAATACGATTATTTCGATTTGTCATTTTATTTCTCTAGCATTCCCGATGTGTTCAAATCATAGCCAATTATATATTATTTTGATTTGATGTTAAAGACTCTATATATTTTGATTAAGTTAATCTTTAGAACCACCTGATTTGTCATTGAACTAGATTTTGTCAATCAGATTTAAAATATGTGCACTCTCCTCCATGTTGAGCGGAATTCCCTGTTGAGCACACATTTTAAGAGAGAAGCAAAACCTATTGTTCAAATACATAAGACATTCAGACAAATATCGATAAAAAAACAATTATATGAATGTTAAAGGTTGTAATTGCACAATGTTCTACCAAAAAAGTTATCTTTAAAAGTACGTTCATCCCCAAAAATAAATCAATGATCCAATGCCTTAATCTTCACAGATATACAACTAGAAAATGTTTTTTGGATATCGCCAACGAGTTCGGCGCGAAAGCGAGACATATCGTCCTGCCATTTGTTATGGTCTTTCCAAGAAATAGCTATTTGTGACGAGACTGCTTCCATGAACTTCATTACGAAGACGTCGCAATCACATCTATTTTCTTGCTTGAACACGTCGACCGCATCCACGACCGGCCATTTAGTGAAGCCTTTTGGGAGCTCTTGTGCAGCGTCTTCATGTAGGGTCATTAGTTGTAGGAAGAAAACATGGATGATTTGAACATACAAGTAATATATATGAAAACGATGACTTTAATAATCACTAACATTCATATCTAAATCTTTGTACATACATTAGCACGTGCACCGGCCCGATGAAGGCTGCTTTGAGGTGAATCATAAATCTCCCAGCGGTTCTCTTTTAACCAACATACTAGTAATACCCAGTGGCTACTGACATGACAAGGCATAAGAATAATTTCCGAGGTATTAACCGCCTCAGTTGTAATATGACTGATAAGTGCATTGTAGTTCCTAACACCGCTTCTTTTATAGTACCGCACAATTGATAAGTAAATCATATTTGAAATTAGGTCAAATCATGGATACACAAATAACATACCTCATGATTGAGCGACACATATAGATAACTTCTATCTTGTTGTGACATTTATTTTCTTTTCAAACCTATCACCACAGAGTATGCATTTAAATGATTATCCATGACCCAGCCTTGGCCAAGAAGATCATCAATTTCACCTCTTGTGATAGATATGTTTCCACTATGAAAAATCAACATATTCCTGTTAACATAAAAACTTTAGATTTATATCAATATTCAACACAAAATTATTTCCACTGACAATAATTAACGCATTTAAATGATTACCTATCAACAAAGGTGTTCAGTACATAGTCAATTCTTTCCCCTACTCTTTCTGCGAGAAGTAATCGTCCCGGATAATTCGCCTCACTTTCTGAAATGTTGCTCTGAAGTAATCGTCCCTGTGTGCAAACAACCGCCTTCTTCAGAAGCCTTTTCTTTGGGCTGATTTTAACGACCATCGGTGACTCGAGATGAGTTTTGTCAGCTTTTGTGTACTCAATCATGGATGTTGGTTGTGATAGTTGTATGGGCAATGCGGTTGTGATATGTGGTGAAGGCGGGGTGGGTGGTGTTGAGGTGTTTGGTCCAAACTCTGCCAGAAAAAACTTAAACTTGGAATCAATAAATGTCTTAAACCCCTCAACCTCCTAGCTCTTTGATATATGTTTTGAGTTGGGATTCGATTCCTCTCCAGTCCTCATCAGATTTACTATCTGCAAAGCTCACTTTCTTCACTTCCCCTCTAATATTTTTCAACAACTTCTTCTCTTTAATCCTTAATCTCTTTTTCTCCTTTTTTTCACTCTCATATCCTAGAGAGTCATCCTTAATCTCTTCTTTCCTCTACTCTTTCCTCTTCTCTTTCTTCACCTTGACCGCCTCATAATCGGACTCAGGTTCCTCTGTTCCTAAAAGTGTCTTCTCTTCATCAAAAATATTTTCAATTTTCGTGATAACATACAAAACAAAACCAAATACAAAGGCAAAACTTTTAATGTCACCAGTTAGGCTTATTAAAAGAATGTACCAAATTACAAAGGCGAAAGTACATACATAAGTTTTGCGTATTAGATTAATTTCAACTTGGATGCAGAATTTACGGCTGTAACTTAGTGTTGGAGACCACCGACAAATTCTAGGACGTTCCTTGTCTTCATATGAAAGTTGAATCTTTGTGTGCTCATACATCCACACCTTCAAAACAAACGGCAGTTAGAGCAACCTAAAGTAATGAAAGTTAAAGTAAACTAAAGAGACGAGCATACCAGTACAATGGTGGAGCAACCCTCCAAGTAACCTATATTTTCACCCAGATCTCTAATGACACACAACTTGCTAGTATCGTCAAATTGTTGATGTAGAAATTTATGAATAGATTCCGGCCAGTTATACTTTATAAACCCGAGAAGATCATTGATCTTGACAATGCATGCAGGGACTTTTAGGTTCTTCAAAGGGAACATAAACATACATAATAAATACTTAATTAACATAGATACTCTCCGGCTCTCGAGTGTAGGAGACCACTATTCCTCGGTGATTTCTCGTATTCCTTCTGTAACACTCTTATGGGTAATGTCAAGAAGGGGGGACCAAACAAACTTAAATTGATCACCCGCGTTAGGGAGACCCAATATTAGTGCGATGTTGTTTACAGGCATCTTTATATAATAGTTTCCATGGTTTAAAAAGCTATCAGAAAGATAATTGGGAAAATGCAACTGCAATTGATATAAAAAAACTAACAACTCATGTTCGGGCAAGGAATGCAACTGCAATCAATGTTAAAAAAACTACCAAACACAAAGAAGCAACTGCAATCTATATAAAAACCAAACACCTCATGTTGGATAAGTATTGCGACTGGAACCATAAGGACTCCAAACAACAACAACGCGGAGTAGCATATATATACAAACACGAAAAGCTTGGATACCTTTCAAAGAAAATGAAGCTAAAAAATTTATCTTTAGGTGTCGTCTTCCTCGCCTTAGGGTTTAGACAAGTTCACGGAGATCTGGAGTAACAGCTATCACTGCTCCCAATGGAGGTGAGGGAGGAGAAGTTCTGACAAATTTTTTCACTTTAAGCTAGAAAGATGTCCCTGCAGAGGGGCTGCCGACAAAGTAAGGGCGGTGAGGCGAAAGCGGCGGTAATGGCGGAGGCTTTACGAAATCTTTCGGGAGCTTGAAATTATGAATTTGGAGTGGGTCCCGAATAAAAAAAACTCTTATATATAACACAGAATGGCATCTTGCCTTATACATAGGGAAAATTTTTCCCCCCATTTGACCTGTCTGGAACTACTTTTGGCATTTAGGCTTTCTTTGACACGACTTATTTGCTCTTGTGAGTTTGATCAAAAATGCTATTATCATACAATGTATGTTTGATAAGACAAAAATTATAACAACTGCAAAGAAAATAAGCATGTTTTGTGCATAAAATGAATTAATCTTTTCACAAGAGATCGGACGTTCACAAACAACAGTCATTCATGACCACCACATTCATGACCGCCACCATTCACGAACAACGGGTCCATGGGCGGACCTATTATAGGCCGAGTGGGGGCGGACGCCCACACTCAACTTTATTTCGTAAAAATAGGGTTTCACTGCTTAAATCGCTACCGGCCCTCTTTTGCGCTTCCATCCCCTGTGCAGCGGCTCGACGAAGACAAAAACCTAGGCGACTGTCGCGACATCCCTGTACCTCCTCTGCGCTCCCGCTGGATCGACAAAAATGCCGAGTAGGTCTCTCTCTCTCTCTTGCTCCTCCATCTCTCACTCTCTGGTCGCTCACGGCTCACACATTTTCAACCTCATTAGATAATCGAGGAGGAGGAGGAGCAGGCGAGCAGCTGCAGTTGAAGAGCTGAAGAGGTACGCTGGTGTCCATCCCTTCCCTGCAATTATTGAATAACATAGTTTCAATTTTTGGAAATTCGAAAGGGGAAGTTTCAGTTTTTACTATAATAAATTGTGAGATATGGAAAATAAGATTTTTCTTATAGGTTTAGAGAACAATGGTTTAAATTTCTGTAACTTTCATGGGGACGGCTATGGGGATTTCATTTGTATGTTGATTTGGATTTTCAATCCTTATTTCAGAGTTTTAAATCATGGATTGTTCTACATGTATGTTATGGTCAGCTAAATACATGTTTATTTTAGGTTAGGCTGTCCAAGGTTGGATTGCATTTGGAATTGATGGGGCTTTGATACCAACCATGCTGCAGTTTGCGGGAATCATGTTTAAGGCTATTAATAGTAGAGGTTATGCTGTGAAAATCAATGAAAACTGCTGGAAACTTGTACCTAATTGATAAAATTGATGTTTTATGTTCATATGATTGCTATCCTTTTTGGCGGCCTATTATTATAATTGAAGTTTGGGCTCATGGGGCTGCTGTTTTTCCCCCATGAGACGGCCATTTTTACATAGGATAATTGTAATTGCAACCGTGCTCATTATAAATCATGTCTATATATGAGTTCTTTTAATTTTTAGAGATGGTTTCAGTGTCCTAATTTATATAATTTTTTTTTCCAAAGTTGTAGGTACCTTTGAATGTCATGGATAGATATTTTAAAAGAAAAGTCATAGATCCACTGCAAAATCAGAATATAATTCCCCAAAGACTGCTCAATGTAGATGACCTTCCCGCGGGCCCAGGATTGCGGAAGAGTATTAATGACTATGATCCAAATGATAGAGTAAAAATTAGACGCTGGTATTTACAGAAGAAAGCATTCCAACCTAAAGATCATAATTTTCCAACAAGGGTTTTTGGAAAAGAGACATGTAGATTTATTCGTGGTTGGTTTCAAGAATATAGTTATTGGCTTGAGTACAGCATAGTCAAAGATGCTGCATTTTGCTTATGTTGTTATCTATTTAAGCCTGAGCATGGTGACCAAGGTGGTGGTGACGCTTTTGTTAGTGAAGGGTTCACAAATTGGAAACATAAAGACATATTAGATGTTCATGTTGGGACTCATAACAGTGTCCACAACCAATGTTTGAAGGCTTGTGTAGACTTGATGAACCAAAAACAACATATTGGAGTTGCTTTGTGTACTCAATCTGACCAAGCTCGACTGGAATATCACACACGCTTAGAAGCGTCGGTTGATTGCATTAGATTTCTGCTAATGCAAGGTTTAGCTTTCCAGGGTCATGATGAATCTTTTGAATCAAGCAACCGAGGAAACTTTCTTGAACTTCTTCAGTTCCTCGCAGATCATAATGAGAAAATTAGCAAAGTTGTATTACAAAATGCACCTGAAAATCTTAAATTGGTAGCACCAAGCATTCAGAGAGATATCGTGTAAGCTGTTGCAACAGAGACTACCAAGATTATCATTAAAGCTATTAGCCAAGCAAAATTATTTTTTATTTTAGTAGATGAAGCTCGGGATTCCTCGGTCAAAGAGCAAATGACAATTGTTTTACGTTATGTTGATGAAAAATGATATGTAACAGAGTGTTTTTTAGGGATAATGCATGTAGAAAATACTACAGCTTCATCATTAAAAGCAACCGTTGAATCTTCTTTGGCAAAAAATGGGTTGAGTATATCAAGCTTGCGGGGTCAAGGTTATGATGGGGCAAGTAACATGCAAGGTGAATTCAATGGGCTTAAAACATTGATTATGGCTGAAAGTCCATCTGCATATTATGTGCATTGTTTTGCTCATCAACTTCAACTGACACTCGTTGCAGTTGCAAAAAAACACAACAAAGTTTGCTCTTTTTTAGCTTGATATCAAGTATAACAAATATTGTTGGCGCATCATGCAAGCGTAGAGATATTCTACGCGAGAAGCAACATGCAAAAGTTATTGAAGAGATTTACAGTGGTGAAGCGTTGACAGAAAGAGGCTTGAATAAAGAAAGAGCACTAACAAGGGCAGGGAACATAAGATGGAACTCTCATTTTAGAACTCTCTTGAATTTAATTTCTTTGTTCCCTTCGGTGATTGATGTGCTTGAAGTCATTGAAAAGGATGGCAACCTTTCAGAGCATAGATCTGAAGCAAGTGATTTGTTGGAGGCTATGCAATGTTTTCAATTTATATTTTTGACTCACTTAATGAAAACCATCTTAGGGATTACCAATGAATTGTTACAAGCATTTCAAAGGAACGATCAAGATCTTGTAAATGCTATGACTCTTGTCAGAATTTCCAAAATACGACTACAAACAATGCGAGATAATGAATGAGATTCTATATTACGTGAAGTAACTACCTTTTGCCAAAAAATGATATTATTGTTCTAAGTATGGAAGACAAATTTGTAGCTCGAGGGAGATCAAGATGCAGATCAGAAGACAATACAAACCTTCACTTCTATCGTGTTGAATTATTTTATGCACTCATTGATCTACAACTTACCGAGCTAAATTGTCGATTTGATGAAGTGAACACGGAATTGCTTCTATGTATGGCCTGTTTAGATCCAAGTAATGACTTTTCGGCTTTTGATAAGCAAAAAATAATTTGATTTGCTGAGTATTATCCGTTGGATTTTTCTCCAATTAATATAATGGAACTTGATAATCAACTGGAAAGTTATATTTTAGATGTTCGCTCAGACAGAGAATTCTCAAATGTGAAAGGGCTTGGAGGATTAGCTCAAAAGTTAGTACAATTGAAGAAGGATGTTCTATACCCATTGTTGTATTTGCTCATAAAGTTGGCACTATTATTACCTGTTGCAACTGCAAGTGTAGAAAGAGCTTTCTCTGCAATGAAGATTATCAAAATATCATTACGCAATCAGATGAGTGATGATTAGATGAATGATTGTCTAGTAACATATATTGAAAAAGATAGCTTTTCCACCATCGACAACAAAGTTATCATGGAATGTTTCCAGAACATGAAGCATCGAAGATGAGTGTTGTAATCAAGTATGTAATCTTATTTTGTTAATTAAAAATGTCCTAATTTAAAGTTTTTTTTGCAAATTTGTAGTCATTTTTTATCGTACGTAGCAATTTTTTTAATCGTTGTTTTATTGAACGCACCCACTGAAAAATCTCACTGGATCCTCCCCTGAACGGGTCGGCTAGCGATTGGATCTTGGTTGGCCGCCGACGGAGAGCTGGGCGGCCGAGGGGCCGCCCGACCTGGGCGTCCGAGGGGCCGCCCAACTTGGGCGTCCGTTGTAACGGCCCCAAAATAAATAAAAAATAAATGAACATAAAAAGAAATTCCCGATGATGAAAGATTTGGAAATAAGTATCGAGTCAATGTCGCAAAATATATTTTTTTAGTTCAATATTTTATATATTTTACGACGTTCGTCTCGTAAAGAAATTCCCCGATGATGGAACTTTTTCAATATCGATTCGACGTCGTTCATTTAATTTTTAAGTTCAGAATTTTTGTTTTAAATGAAATGGCTGGTCGTGCTCACATTATTGAAGTGATACTATAGAACTATCTTTCATGTTAGCTGTTACTATATGACATAAATTGAGCGGTAGGCATATTTTAAGCGGCGGAATGATTATCTACGGCGGGGTTTGTTTCGATAGTGTACAATGGCTCCTTCTTTATAACTGCCCGACTTATCATTTATCGTCATTATTGCCGCCTGGGAGTTTTGAAAGAGCCGACTGGAGCTCACATCAGAGGGGCTTGTGCTTAGGGCTTTTCGATTCTCTTTCTTCTTGCTTGATATTCGCTCATCCTTGAGCCACGGTGCTGGAAGAGTTCTTGAAGCCTTTGTTAGGTCCTCTTTGTTCTATTGTTGTTTGTGACTTGGGTCTTCCTGATAGCTTGAGCCGCACCACTATTGTGAGCCTCCTCCTTCTTCCCCTTCTCTTCTTTCAATTGATGAAGTAACTGTTAAGGGAGTTCTAGTAGTATATGCATGACGATTTTGGGATTGCTTCGGGTTTTGGAATTGGGGCTTTCCTATTTTGGTTTGATTTCATTTTCATTATTGGTTTGAGTTAGTTACATGAACTTTTATTTGGGGTTTTTCCTATGTTGGCCGACAGTATTTGAGTGGGAATTTCTCGTCAGGTTGAGCTGCTATTGACAGGCCTCGACGTTGCGGTTACAACAGCCCTTGGAGGTGTTAATAACAACTATTGTTGTTAATAATGGGCTGTTTTTACCCTTGTTGTGAGCTGCCTCTTTTTCTGTTTTTGATTTCTTAATGTTCAGTTCGAGTCTTGATTTCTTCTCATGGGTTTTTAACCTTTGAATAAAAGGTTTAGTGGCTGAAATCTGAAGTTTGTCGCCATTATAAATTGAGAGTGACATTTTCTTTTGAGTCACCAAAAGTTAATCCTTCCCTAAGTTGTGGCCATCTTAGGAGTCCATTCGTGTGTATTTTTGGCGCAACCCTAAAGTAAATGATTTCTTGATACTGCAGAGGATGGCGTCCGGTGATAGACGCGACGAGAATCCGACGAGGGACAAGGGTAAAGACAAACTTAGGGTGGGTTCTTACTTCTTTACTACTTCAGTCTTTTGCTTCTCTATACTAAAAGTAACTTAGAAAAAAATTACTTTTGTATTTGTTTAGTTTGAAATCACTGATATCTCAAAATTGCTATATGATACGAAATTGGAAATAAGCAATAATTCTGAGGGAAATATCATAAATCAAATTCTCGTGATTTTTGAGAGTTATGAATACAAATGAAATAAAGAGGAATGTAAATGAAATGATAAGGGTTAACCCAGTGCTATGGGGGGGGGGGTATGAATACCCATGACAGAATATTGAAATTGTATGCAGTCGTGGAAGGCCAGAAGCCGTTGAAGGCTCAGAGATCGTTGAAGACCCGGATGCATGTAAACATATCCTTATGATATTAAACAAAACAAGAAGATGAAAACAAAGCATAAGAATGAGATAAACACTAATGTGAATGATAAGATACTGATTTCGTGTTTTCATGTGTACATGATATGAATATATATAACTATTTATAGCTGCTAATCTTTTATTGTTTCCTTGGACAGTACTTAAAGTGGTAAGTTTTCTCACTTAGTCATATTTGGTTTTATGACTAAACCCGTCGTCTATTTTTGTGTCAGTAATTGAAGCGACTGTAAGTGCGCAAGAAAAGGCTCGGTTATTAGAGGATGACCGACTCAGACTCGTGGCAGAGCGTCTGAAGGTATGGGTGTTTGTTATGTGTTTAGTTTGTACTCATGCATATATAAATATAGATATATATGTTGCAATGAATGCTTGGCAAATGGATACAAAGGTAGAATTTATGTGGGCCTGAATTGGGGCTTCACATCCATGGGGCTGCCCAATTTGGTGGCCGAAGGACCAGGAGGCCACATGGCTGCCCAACTTTAGCGGCAAAAGGGTCCCTAGATCTGGGTGGCTAGGAGGCCGCCCGATCCAGGCGGCTAAAGGGTGGGGCAACCTGGGGGCGGGCATTCTGCCCACCCTCTGCGGCAGAAGGGCCGCCCAGATCTGGGCCGCCACGGGCGGGGTGGCTAGGGGGCCGCCCTCCCTCTATGGCAGAAGGGCCGCCCAGATTTGGATAGCTAGAAGGCGACCCGATTTGTGCAGCCAGAAGGTGGGGAAGCCAGGAGGTTGTTCAACTCTACGGTGAAAGGGCTGCCCGGATCTGGGCGGCCATGAGGCCACTCGATCAAGGTGTCTAGAGGGTTGGGTAGCCATAGGGACTGTTGTAGTATGGAGACCAGGTGGTCTGCCGGCTTGTGTCTGGCGGTTTGGAGACCGGGCAGTCTGATGGTTTCACTCTGGCGACTTAGTAGCCGGGCGGTCTAGCGGCTTCTCTCTAGCGGATTGGTAGCCAAGTTGTTACTGATTGGAGACCGGGCGGTCTGGCAGTTTGACGCAGACGACTTGATAATCGGGCAATCTAGCAGTCTCTCCTTGCGGCCTAACTTCTCTTTATTATAGTTGCCGGATGGTTAGCCTACTCGTCTAACCGCGCAGCTTGTGCGGTCTGATGTTATGTATATCCGGTTGGAACATTATTTATTTATCTCACATTGCTTATTTGTAATCTCTCCCCTCTCCCCCATTCTATAAAAGAGAGGCTATACCTTTGTAATACTTAAATTTTTGGATTATAAAAATTATGTTATTCCAAATTTCAGACTGTTTCTTTCTTGTTCGCACATGGTATCAGAGAAATCGATCTTTTCCACCTGATTCTGTGAGCTTCTTCTATTCACGTGATTTGCCCTCTCTTCTTGCGGCCTGCTCGCGCGACTTCCTTTTTCCTATGATCTTCATCTGTCCGCTTGGTTTATCATTGTTGCGTGCCCTCTCTATCCGTACAGCCTTTTCACACAGTTTTCCTGTCTCTGTTCTCTTATCGCGCCCGCTTGCACGACCTTCCCTTCTTCCTGCATCATATTTCTGTTCGTGCGACCTGTTTTTGCGATTTGTCTTCGCGTGGTATTTTCTCTTCTGTTCGCGTAGCTTGTCTGCGCGCGATCTGTCTTGGCACAACCTGTCCTCGCGTGTTCTTTCTTGACGCGACCTTGTCTTCTTCCATTCCTGCGGTCTCTTCTCCTGTTTCTGCGATCTCTTCTTCTTGTTCGCGCGACCTGCCTTCGCAGCCTTGTTCATGCAGTCTCTTCCCCTTGTTCTGCTCTCTTCTCTTCTATGGCTCTCTCCGATACCTCCTCTTCACATCTTCGGTTAGTGCTCACGTCGTTACTCAAGGAAAATGGCTGATTGACTCTAGCACTACCAATCATATGACCAACAATGCTCAGTATTTTCCTCTCCTAGAAACACATGATCGGTTGCCCCCTGTCTTTATTGCAGGCGGCTCTCCCTCATCGGTCAATGAGACGGGAGTGGTTCAAGTCATTTTGTCTCTTTGCTTAACGGATACTATCTATGGGCCAACGTTTTCTTGCAATTTATTATCTATAACTTCTCTATACAAGCAACTACAATGTTCCGTCATATTCACTGTTACTTTGTGTTCTTTTCAGGATCCGGGCTCCCAATGGACGATTTATACTGGGTCTGAGAGCGACGACCTCTACTTCCTCGACAATGTTTTCGCTCTGTCCGCCTTCTCCTCCTCTTCAATAGACCTTCTGCAATGCTATATTCGCCTTGGTCATCCTCCTCCATAGCTTCTTCGTCAACTTCTACACACCTCCCTCCGCACAGTCCTCCTTTCAACTATGACACATGTCAGCTTGACAAGCATCACCGATCCTCCTTCCCACCAAAGTAAGGTCGTGGATCTTCCTGTCTGTTTGATCTCGTTCACTCTGATGTCTGGTGTCCTGCTCCTACCCTCACAATAGGGCGGGGTAGTTTATATTTTGTAACTTTTATTGATTATTTCTCACGCTGTACGTGGGTATATATTTTAAAAGATCGCTCTGAGTTATTCTCTATATGGACATCCTTTTATTTTATGATTAAAACTCAGTTTGATGTCTCTATTAAAATCTTTCGCTCCGATAATGCCAAAGAATATCTTAGTCATGATTTTTCTTCTTTCTGTATGCAACATAGGATTATTCATCAAACTAGCTGTGTCTATACCTCACAGCAAAATGGAGTGGCGGAATGCAAAAATCGTGCGACCTCCTTGATGTCGCTCGTACTCTGATGACACAAATGCAGGTTCTTCACTCCTATTGGGGCTATGCCGTTCTCATCTCCTGCTATCTCATCAATCGCATTCCCTCCACGGTTTACCACGGTCAAACCCAATTCTCTATTCTCTATCCGAGTAAGGATTTGTTTCCTCTCCCTCTACGTATCTTTAAGTGCACAACTTTTGTGCGCGCTCCTTCCGACACTAGTGACAAACTCTCCCCACGTGCCACCAAATGTGTCTTTCTGAGTTACTCTACCACTCAGAATGGTTATTGTTGTTTTGACCCTGTTCTTCGTAAGCAGTTCGTTTCTGCGGACGTAACCTTCTTTGAAAATGCGTCCTGTTTCTCTCGTGACACCTCTTCTCTTCTTGATGTTCCTGCTTCTCATACCGTCAACTCCGTCCCATCTATACCTACCAAGATTTCGTCTCCTCCACCATGTCCACCGTCTTCTCCTCTCTCTCCGCTTCCACTATCTTCCTCTTCTCTGCAGCCATCTTTCTCTACTTCTGGGCCAGCTCTCTCCGCCACGGATGCACCTTATGCCGAGGAACTCGCCAACCTGGATCTTTCTATTCCTCTTCGCAATGGGGTGTAGACATGTACCCAGCACTCGCAAGCTATTGTTGTTTCCTATGCTCGTTTTACTCCTTCTCGTAGGACTTTTGCATTGGCGATATCTGCCACTGCCACTCCTCACACCTACCAGGAAGCCCTTGCTGTTCCTCATTGGAAGGCGCCCATGAATGAGAAAATAGCCACCCTCACTAAGAGGGGTACATGTAACCTTGTTCCTCCTCAATTGGGCACCGATGTTGCTGGTTGTCGCTAGGTCTTTGTTGTGAAGTTCAGTCCAGACAGTAGTGTGGATCGTTACAAGGCTCGCCTTGTCTCCAAAGGCTTCACTCAAACTTATGGTGTTGATTATTTTGACACCTTCTCTTCCGTTGCTCGTCTCAGCACTATTTGAGTTCTCCTTTCTATGGTCGTCAACAGCGATTGGCCCATTTCCCAACTAGATGTCAAGAATGTCTTTCTCAATGGTGATATTTAGGAGGATGTCTATATGGACCGACCTCCCAGGTATGTTTCTTATAGGGAGACACAGGTATGCAGGCTGAAGATGGCCATCTATGGCCTAAAGCAAAGCCCTTGGGCTTGGTTTGACAAGTTTAGTGGGATTATGGCAGCCGTGGGTTTTACAAGAAGTTCTGTCAATCACTTATTGTTCATTCGCAAAACCACCCTGGGTCTGGTGGTTCTTGTTGTATATGTGGATGATATTCTTCTCACTGGAGATGATCAGGCTGGGGTAGCCTTAACAGAGAAACATCTCCGTCAATACCTGGTCACAAAGGATATGGGCTCCCCAAAATACTTTCTGGGGATAGAAATCTCTTGAAAGCTGGAGAAGATAAAACCTAGACAGATGACTCGCCTCCTCTATCAGATGTTACAAGGTACAGATGTCTGGTCGGCAAACTCATTTATCTCACAGTAACCAGACCCGACATCTCCTACACTATAGGCAATGTTAGCCAGTTCATGCAACCTCTTAGGGAGTGTCATCTACAATCTGTCCTGAGGATATTGGAATATATTAAAGCGGTGCCAAGTAAAAGGACTACTGTTTCAGAAGAATGGTCATTTAAAGATTAAAGCGTACTCAGATTTTAGCTATACTGATGACAAAGGATATCGCAAGTCCACATCGGGCTTTTGCACATTTGTGGGGGGTGGGGGGGGGACTTTATGAGCTGGAAGAGCAAGAAACAATCTATAGTCTCCAGGTCTAGTGCAAAGGCAGAATATCGAAGTATGGTGTCGACCACGTGTGAATTAAAATGGTTACGGGCTCTCATGCTTGACTTAGGAGAGGTCTACAACCATCCTCTACCTATGTTCTGCTACAATAAGGCCGCTATATATATCTCCAAAAATCCGGTCTTCCATGAGAGAACAAAGCACATCAAAGTGGACTATCATTTCATTAGAGAAGAGATCTTGAAGAAATAGATTTGCACTCCGTTCGTTACTTCATACAATGAGTTGACAGATATCTTCACCAAGCCTATGTCCGCTTCCTTTTTTTCACATTTGCGACAAGCTGGACATGATTTATATATATGCTCCAACATGAGGGGGAGTGTTGCAGTATGTAGGTCGGGCGGTATGGCGGCTTGCGTCTGGCAGTTTGGAGACCGGGCGGTCTAGCAGTTTCACTCTGGCAACTTGGTAGTCGGGCGGTCTAGCGGCTTCTCTCCAGCGGCTTGGCAGCCGAGCTGTTGCTGATTGGAGACCGGGAGGTATGGCGGTTTGACGTAGACGACTTGATGATCGAGTAGTCTAGCAGTATCTCCTTGCGGCTTCACTTCTCTTTATTGTAGTTGTAGGGCGGTTAGCCTACTCGTCTAACCGCACGGCTTGTGCGGTCTGATGTTATGTATAGCCGGTTGTAATATTGTTTATTTGTCCCACATTGCTTATTTGTAATCTCTCCTCACTCCTTCATTCTATAAAAGGGAGACTATAACTTTGTAATACTTACCTTTTTGGATAATAAAAATTCTGTTATTCTAAATTTCAGACTGTTTCTTTCTTGTTCGCATAAGGATGCCCATCCTTTATAGCAGAAGGGGCACCCGTATCTGGGCAGCCATGAGGCCTCCCGATCCGAGCAGCCATGAGGCCTCCCAATCCAAGCGACCAGAGGGATGTGTTGTCCGGTGGCCGCCCTCCCACTTTGGTGAGGTCATACACATATATGCGTGGCCTGGGGCCAAGCATAGGTGTAAGAAGCTAGACCGCATGGCTAGACCACACACAGTCTTGTGCGCGGTCAGGTGAGGGCACAAACGTGCTTGTGCATGGTCAGGAGCCCTGCATAGGTGGGGGTGCGCATGCGTGACTTTTGAGGTCGCACAATGGTGCTCATGGGAGGTGACTCCGCGTGTGCAGGTGCAGTCGATGGTTGAGGTCTCGCTTAAAGAAACCCATGGTTCAAATGAGCAACTATTGGGGAACCCCATCAAATGTCCCCCCTGCCATTTTTGGAGGTCATTTTCACGTAAAATAAGCACAAAATATCCCTAGCATGAATCTTTAAGTGTTTTTTTTCTTTGGTGAACGATTGTACCTTGCACGATTGTGGATTTGTTGTTCCTTTTATGTGATGGGAGGTGTCACCGAGTGTTTATGTCGAAGGACATTGCTTGGTTGGTGAGAGCTTGTTACGAGGCATATGTAACACCTCCCATGCAATGATCATATAATATGAGTCTGGTCGGGACCCCATAACATATAGACGCCACATCTTTGATATTATAGAATGATATGAGAATACTACCCACCTCAAAACTCAGAACACAGCACAACGAAACCATACAAACATAAACTAGGAGTTGTCCACAATAACAAAGGAGTTCAAATGGCTTTATTGCCTTACATCAACAAATGTCAAAATCATCAACATTACACATAGCAATGTGCAACAACACTCTTAGGCTATCTTGGCGTGCATGAAGAATCACAATGAAAGAAACAAAACATACAAGCAAACTGGAACAACAGGAGGAGGTATACTTCATGTGGGTTAGGTATTTTTGGCCGACAAGATGACTATAGCTTGTGATCCTTGCCCCGTAAAAATTTGATATAATAGGGTTAGCTAAGGCTGGCCTCAACTATGTAACAAACATCCCTCGTCCCATCAGCATATCACATCAATCGCTTGGGTACTCTCATTTCCCTAAATACATACAAGCCCCAGGCCGAGAATTCCCACTGAGATGCCACCCACACATGGATCATAACACCATCAAGCTTGTCCATCAGCTCCACTGTTCTCACCAATTTCACCAATTCAAGCAAACCTGATGCTAAGAACTCTCGTTAAGGCCTCACCCATAAATGGATCACAACACCATCAAGTCCGTCCAAAAGCGCAAATGTTCTTGTCAGTTTTCACGGAAGGGGGCTTGTCTTGTCGGGACACCCTTCACGCGTGAATCACAACATCATAGGGTAAGCCAACCGACCACAAAGACGAAGTCACTCCTTCATATATAAACAGACATCACAATCCATCACTTACATTTCCTCACCCTAGCCAAATATTTGCGTCCAAGCTACTCATTTATATCTGAGATATTTTTTTATTTGAGGTACAACTCTTTTATTTGAGATACATCTACTTTTACACATGGCACAATCTGGTTTGTCTCGGAAGGTCCAAGTCCCAGACACAAATATTTCATCCATTTGACGCGGCGGTGGAGGTTACGAAATGTCGTTCGACCTCTCCTAAGAAACTTCATTCACTTTTATGTACAAAATTAGTTCTTTGCGAATTAGCTGGCGCGCGTGGTCACAACATATGTCATGTTAAACATGTATTTTAGGATAATAATGGAGTTTTTGTTCAAACTCACTGGAACAAAAAGGTGAAATTTGACTTCAAGTAAGAGAGAGAAAATCAGAATCAGCCATGAGACAGCATGTGTAAAGGGCATTTTAGATGGATGTATTGGATTTGTGTGGTGATAATTCCAAAAAAAGTGAATGGTGTTCCTCTTCCCCGATTACAACCGGAACCCGGTTACAACCGAAGCCCAGTTACAACCGAAGCCCAGACACAACAAAAAGACAGCGCCAAAGGGTAAAAATTTCGGTCCGACTATAAGAGGCGTTTTCTTACTACTGGGCCCACCATAATTTCTTCTTTGCCTTCCGTTTCCGCCTTTCAAAATTCAAAACCGCTCATGCTAAACCCTCGCTGGAAAACCTAGTGTCGGCGAAAAGAAGATCACCGACACTTCGGCCCCACTCTCATCTGTCTTTAAAAATTCAAAAAGCCTCCGCTCAAACCCTTGCCGGGAAGTAAAACCATCTCGCTGAGAACCAGTCGTTAGAGAAAGGAGAAAACATCTCGTACCCTAAATGTTTGGCCACACAATTTCAGAGCAAGTTGCAGTTAGTGAGTCATTCCTTCGACGGAGACGCAGAGAAGTTAGCGGGTCTACGGTTTTCAAAGCAACGACATCTTGCAGAGACCGTTCCGACAGACTGAAGTAGAACCAGGTATGATCTCGTGACCCTAAATTTTTTTTTTGAATTCATAGAATAAATGCCATAAGTCCTTGGGATGGATATTGTATGAACATTTGTGAACAAAATATCATTTTATAGTGTGTTCGGTATAACTACTGATTGTATTTTCTGAGTTTGATTTTTTATGGGCGTGTAAGAACAGGGGGCCTCGTTTTTTACAGAATAGTGTTTCGTTTAGGTTAATTTTTTTTACATACATTTTAAAGATCCTGTTGGATCTATCCCATATGGAAACATCAAATTTTTTTGGCATAATTTTTTGTATATCCAGCTGGATCTATTCCGGATCACAAAATTAGTTTATGTATTTGTATGTACAGATGGAAGGCCATCCAACGGGTATATATCTGAATACTAGATGCACACTTTCAACATTTAAGAAACAAGCAAAACCAATGTTGGATGTTATTTCAGATGCTTCCAGAGAGATATTAATCAACTCTTTTTTGATGCATTTCTTCACCCTACCCGACCTACCCCAAGACATTCCTCTTTTGTGTCGACTCATTCGATTGTATAGGCTAGACAAATCTGCATTTTTGTTAGACCAGTATTATATTAAAATGACTGTTAAAGAGGTGGATGCTATACTTGGTATACCCATAAGGGGACATGATTATAATTTCAGGATATTACCCTTATCAAACATGACACAAGCCGAGCTTGTAAACCATATAAATGAATTATCTAATATAGAGTATGATTCCAATGAAATTGAGAAGGAAAAGGTTGATGCTCTGGTTGAGTACGTGCTCTGTCGGTTTTTATTTCCATTGAAATCTCTTAGACTTCCCTTATGTTTTGAAAAGTTTGGTGGATTAGATCAATTTAGAAGATATAATTGACCCAAGGCTGTCCATGCATTTCTGCACTAGCAGTTTGAGGATCTACATAAACTCAGTTGCTCTAAAACAAACTGCAAGTTTGGGTTACCTCGAAGGGTACTCCCTTATACTTGTGGTAAATTTTTTATTTGTTTAATAATGATTATGTTGTTGCACTATTGCTATTTTATTTTTTAAAAGTTTACTATCTTTCAGGTTTTGTTTTTCGAACACACCAACATTCATGTGCCAGTTGATGAGATGGTTTATCCACGGTTGTGCCGATGGGCCGCTAAAGCTGGTTTGTCATAAGTTCTACGAGGATCTACCAAGACTGTTGTTTCCAAAGAAAGAGGTAGCTTCATGTTCCCTAATTGGTTTGGTTCTTCTTATCACTTGTGGTTTGATTTGTTTTTCCTACTAGTTAGTGTTGTTCACAACACATCTTATTTTCATGTAAGGCCGACCTTTGTTTACTTAAGTTCAAAGAACCAAGATATGTTTGACCCTGGTGAGTTAGACTTCGATTTTGAGGGGGTACTAAAATTAAGGCTAGCGAAGAAGAATATTGAGAAAAATAAGAAAGAGACAGAGGAGTCCATGGATGAGGAGGAGGTTGAAAGAATGAAGGAGAAGAGTAAGGAGGAGAATGAGATGAAGAAGAAAGAGAGAGATCTAAAAAAAGTTAATTAGAAGGGAGATTAGACAATCAAAGGAAAATATCCTTACTGAGGTCCATGAGTTGCGAAATTACTGTGAAGAGAGATTTGATTCTCTTGTTACCATGATTAAGTCGATGTCCCAAGCGCATGTTCCCGAAGCAGCTGACCCCACACCATCTTCATCCATTTGTACCTTAGCTTCTCCTACACACAAAAAATCACCAAAGAAACAATTTGCGTCAGTGAATGCCATAATTCG
The DNA here is from genome assembly GCA_039583875.1 of Platanthera guangdongensis. Lineage (NCBI taxonomy): Eukaryota > Viridiplantae > Streptophyta > Magnoliopsida > Asparagales > Orchidaceae > Platanthera > Platanthera guangdongensis. The sequence continues at coordinate 142,649,056 of CM077165.1, forward strand.
AAAGGCCATAAAAGAATACGTCACAATGCCCAAGTGACCGGGGAGTCCAAAGAAGAAATCCAATTCCCAGGACGATCACATTTGACAGCGGCTGCAAGATAACTCGTAGACTCTACATTGAGTCGGTATGCCGCGAATTTCATATATTATAAGAGATTTTCAATCTACCAAATTCATATATTAGATCAACTTCATTGGTTCTTATGTAATCAATTGTTATAATTAAACATAACATACTGTTCAATAAGGTCTGTTTTTAGAAATAGTTGTCTGTTTGATTGCCAAGGAAAGGTGTGTTTGATTGCGAAGGAAAGGTCTGTTTGATTGTTTTTTTTACTTGCTTTATCAAATTACAAAGTTGTATAAGACTTGATTCTTAATTAAACAATTGTCTGTTTGATTGCCAAGGAAAGGTTCTTGATGATATTTTAGTAATAAATCACTCTATAATCATTGAAATTGTGACATGAGTAACATATCATATTCCTCCTACAAAATTTATGCATGAGTTATGTACAACCCCATATTAGCTGAGTGGATTTTTCCCCCCAAGGGAGGTGATTCAAGAGCTTTTCGCCAGAGTATACGAGAAGGCTTCAGCCTGGGTAGATGAAAAGTCCCCGGGGTAGGCAGAACTGTTTGGACCCAAGGCATTGAGTATAGCTCTTTCACTCAATGCTCTTAGTGCTTTTTGTCTTAAGGCATCGAGTGGAGCTCTCGCTCTCGATGTTCTCGGCGTCTTCTGCGTTAAGGATTTGAGTGTAGCTCTCTCTCTCTCTCTCGCGACGCTCTCAACGCCTTTTGCCTTGGCGTCAAGTGCAGCTCCTTCACTCAATGCTCTCAATGCCTTTTGTCCTCTGTCGTTGAGCGAAGCCTTTCCACTCAACGCTCTTGATGCCTTTCTAGCCTCAGGCATTGAGTGAGGCCTTTCCACTCAACACTCTCAATTCTTTTGGACTTGGATATGTCTCTTATAAGAGCAGTTGAGTGGGGTAGGCAAACCCGCACCCGGCCGGATATCGGCCTTTTGACAGATCATGCGAAAGGGCTTCCACCTAGGTGTGCGAAAGGCCTCCCGCCCAGTGTGATCCAGAGGTAAATTTACCTGGCTGCTCCTAGAGGTCTGCATATAGCCTTTTTGAACAGCAGAGTTTGGATGTTGGCAGACCACTTTGGGCTACATATAGTCTTTTTGAAAAACGGAGTTTGGTTATTGGCAGACCACTTTGGGCTGCATATAGTCTTTTTGAACTGCGGAGTTTGGTTGTTGGCAGACCATCTTTTTGGAATATATAAATAGACCCACGAGGTACCTCGGAAGGCAAGCTTTCTCATTCTCTGAAGTCTTGCAGCACTTTCTGAGGTATCCTTTACTCAACACTTGGCTAAGGAGGGGAAGCGCTCTGAGATCTTCTGGGTTAGTTGAGGGACCTCTGTGTTGTAGCCCAGGGTCAGTTCTTTAGTTCTTAGTAACTGGTCAAGGGTCTGAGTTTGGGATAAGTAAGTACTATCTACACCCCAGGGTTTTCAAACTCTCGTTGGGGCCAATTTTTGGTTCCAACATTTCTGGTGCAGTGAGAGTGGACCGTAGTTGATACTAGAAAATCTTGGGCTAAGTCTTATGGCCAGAGGTGAGGATGAAGGAGCAGGCTCAGTAGGTTCTCCACCTTCGACGAGTGGGGTGATGATGGGGATGCTGGAAGATTTCAGGAGGGAGGTCTTTCAGACCATCTAGTTGGCTTTCGCTGCGAGAAGCGACTGGGATATGCCTTCGGTTCCAATGGTTGCGGCTCCTTCTTTGGGCGAGAATGCTCCCTGACAACATCCCTGGAAGGAGATTCCGACAGAGAGTGCCGAGTGAGATATCACCGGGGGGGAGGGGGTGACTCTTCCCTGGGCAGGCCAGTGCTGACAGGGTTAATGAGCCGAGGCCGCATGATGTGCCCTTTCGCCAAGTTGTGGGCGGGATCCCTTTCATGAGTTGATTGTCTTTGACCCAGTCCACGATGGGTTCAGAGAGACAAATATTGTTGGATCTTACGACGCCCTTAGAGGGGGGGGGGGGGTGAATAAGGGTTAAATAAATTTTTTTAACTAGACAAAGTTTACGTGGTAAACAAAAATAACGAAATAATGAAATACAAACTAATTTTTCGTAAGTAGACTCAAACACTCAGAAATATATAAAAGCTAAAACAATAACAATTTATTTCAAATGTGCTAAAGTGAATACAAGGTGTCTCTATAAAGCTAGAGACAAAGGCTTATGAAAAATACAATTTACTTTTGTTTTCGCCGGTTCTTCTACTAAGAACTGGTAGGCTAAAGCGCATCTCTCCCTAGATCTTGCTACTAGCCTTCCCTAGATCTACCTCGATCTAAACGCTGCCCATAAGGCAACGATATCTCCCTAAGCCATACAAGGACTTGGACGCCATGCACAAGGCGGCGATTTTCCCCAAAGCCACACAAGTACAAAGATGCCACGCACAAGACGGCGATTTCCCCTAAGCCACACAATGACTTAGACATCGCGCACAAGGCGGCGATTTCTCCTAAGCCACGCAAGGACTTAGACGCCACACACAAGGCGACGATTTCCTCTCTCGATTACAATTGGAGTACAATAGGAATACGAACAAAACAAATTGAAAACTTAGAATTAAAACTCCCTTCAAACAATCTGCTGAAGATGACGACGAATCCTAACCAGGGTTGCTTTGAATGCTGTATACGTGCCGTCGATCTTTTGTGCTTCGGCCTTCTTGAGAGTATGGAGTAAATCTGAAATCTGGAGCTCTCTGGTTTGTATCAACAGGAAGGTGCACTCCAGGTAATGAAATTGGTGATCTCCTCAGAAAATTAAATGTCTTTTATACATTGGCGATATCGCCTGACGACACTGGGTATCGCCACCTTGCGATATTGATAACTGCTGCCACGTGTCCCACAAACTCCTCATTTTCACATCGCAGATCCGTCGATCGTCGAACATGGATTGTCGCATGGTGATACTGGGTATCGCCACCTGGCGATATCAATAATGGCTGCCACGTGTCCCAAGAACTCCTGATTTTCACATTACAGATTCGTTGAACGTCGATCGTCGATCGCAGATTCGTCGAACGACGCTGTCGCCAATCATTGATACCTAATATCGCCTGGTGATATCTCCTAAGCTAATCTGTTCTGACCTGAAACATCACCCAAAAGCCATTAGAGCTAGACCTGTGATATCTTCACATCATAAACACCCAATGATCAAATACAAATGAGATTTGTTATTAGCAAACCAAAGAAGCATGGAACACATGCTCCAATAATCTCCCTCTTTTGATAATAATAAATCCACTGAGAAAGAAATCATGAATGATATATGAAGTGTTAGAAACTATGAGTATTAAGACTAAGCATTTGTATGTGCACAAATTTCTCTTGGATGAAACACTCCCCCTACAGGTGTACTCCCCCTAAATCTAAGCATACGGAACCTTGAATTTTTAGTGAATGTATCATGTAGTAGTAAACCATGAGTATAAATTATTTCCTTAGTAAATTCTCCACCTTTGGTATTGTCAAAGGAGATGGCAGAGTGGAGCGAAAGCTAAAGAGGAAAAACACAAAGGAGAAATTAAGGATAGAACATGTGAATCAATGTATAGTAAAGAAGTAAATGAGTAAACACGAACAGTGGCAACATTCACCCATTTATATCACAGACACATACACTAGTGAAGACTATGTTGGAAACATTTTCGGTCCAATTCTCATAAGAAGAAATTTTAGAGAAGATAATGTTGTGTACATGTGATAGTGTGATGAAAAACACATATGCAGAGGCCTTACAAATACATGAACACGTGGAATGTGAAAAAATAACATAACATAGAGGAATACATGACTAGCTATGCTTGTACCTAAGAATTCAGAGCACATATAAATAGAATATCCAGATATATAGTTGCACAAGATACTTTATAATTTTTTTCAAGGTGCTCAACCTCACAATGCTTATTAAGACTTATCTGGAAGGTAAGTAGTGCTTGGTGGAGGTTCCTTGTCAGCCCCTTTTTATTTTAATTTTGAATGACATCAACAAAGGTGTTGAATTATTTTGAATTATTTTGAACATGTTGTTGGAACACCCTATTACTAATTTGGGTCAGGATCACTATGTCTTTAGGAAACCTATTTTTGACCTCTTGTATAGATCTAAAGGTCAACTAGAATTGAGTCTAAGGGTTAGTAGTTAGGTTTGGAAGCTGCCCTCAAGACCAAGGTTTTTCAGTTTGGAGACTAAGTCATATCGTCGAGCTCAGTACGACGAATCATCGAACTCCAATCGACGATCGTCTAGCTCAACTTTGACGGATCGTCGAACTCCATTCGACGATCGCTGAGCTCAACTTCAACAAATCGTCGAACTCCATTCGATGATCTGCGAGCTCAGTTCGACGATCTTGACTCCAGTGTTGATTTTCTATCTCTGAGCTCAGTTCGACGATAGTTGAGCTCAGATCGAAGATCTCTGTTGCTGTCTAAGTCCAAATCGCTGAGCTCAGTTCGACGATAGCAGAGTTCAGTTCGACGTTTTTCTGATGAGTTGAAGGATTTTTCAAGATTTAAATTCAGAATAGTTAAGGAGTTATTCAGCAATTAATTCAGAAGATTTTCTAGCCGTTTTCATTTATTCTGGACCAAGTTTCAAGGGATTATCAAGGAATGTTTCTTTGGACTTTCCCCCAGAAGACAATTGCAATTAAGGTAGTCAATTAATGACAGGCCAATGGCTATTCTTGACAGAGGATGATTTTCTATTCAGAACCAGGGAATAAAACTCAAGATTTTTGAATCTCTCTAACACTCAACACACAGCACAGATAAGCAGAACAAGAAGAACAAGAACAAAACACTCTCTGTCAAAGAGAATTCATACAAGAACACACACCAAAGGAGATCAATAAAATCTGAAATCTTCAGATCCCCTTTGATTCAAGTGTTCAAGACCAACATCTTTCAAGACTCCAGACACCTAACATTTCAGTTGTTGCTGAAATCATCAATTGCTGGAGATCAAATTTCTGAAGGCCTATCACCCTACAACAAAGCTTCATTTCTTGAACATCTCAAGAACTCAGGGGGAGCTTTGACAACATCAAATCCACATAGTCTTCTCAGCTGCTTTGAGAAAGAGAAGACTTCCATAACTCTCTCATCCCCATCTCTGTAAAGGGTTTTTCAAACTCCCTTCAAAAGTTTGTGTTTGGTTTTTGAGCACCTTATCAAAAGCTCATCAGCGGCAAGACACCTGATCAAAAAATCTGATTTGGTTTTTGAGCACCTTATCAAAAGCTCATTGGTGCCCAGGACACCTGATCAACTCATCCTGCAGTGGATTCCTACCTAGGGTGGTAGAAGAGTGGATGTACCCAAGTTAGGGGAACCACTATAGCTCCTTGTGTATTATGGCTGGCTTGTCTTTATTTTTGTTTCTGGCTGTGATTGATCTGTGATTAGTTAGGATCTGTGATTAGTTTCTTTTGTAGGTTGTAATTAGTTATCTGCTGTGTTTAGATTTATTATTTGCTTTCCTGTTCACTCAGATTACAACAAACTATTATAAAACGTTTTTAAGCAACATACTCTATTTACCCCCTCTAGAGTATATCAGATCTAGCTGCACTTTCAATTGGTATCAAAGCGAGGTTAGTTAAAAATACCACATCTCAGTGGTTGCACAGGCTAACACCTGAACCCCAAGATCCCTAGTTAGATCTGCTTGCTGTAGATTTTATTATTAGATTATTTCTTCACAAATCATGGCCCAAAACAAAGATTATGCTAGCACTAGACCTCCAGTGTACAATCTGTCCAAGTTTGCACTTTGGAAAGCAAGGATTAGATTATACATGAATTCTATTGACGAGGATATTTTTAACTCTATTTTGACAGTCTGTCCAAGACCTCCAGAGAACACAAGCACAAATGTTGTTCCACCTCCATCAGGAACAGATGCTGATATCAAGAAGTGGAAGGTAGCTGATGCAAAGGCTATGAATATCTTAGCCCAGACCATGTCTGATGATATCTTTCAAAAGGTGGCTGAATGTAATTCAGCAAAGGAAATCTGGGATAAACTCTCTGAAATAGTCTCAGGATCAGCTGATGAGAGAAAGGACAGGAGATCCCACCTCATATCTCAATATGAGAATTTCAAGAAGGGAGAAGCTGAGTCAGTTGGAGATATGTTTAATAGACTCAGTCTGATAGTTAATGAACTCAAGACTTTGGATAAGGAGATATCACTGACTGAACTAAATGATAAGATCCTAATGTGCTTCCCAAGCACTTATGATTCAAGAATCTGGCCAATCAAGAATGCCAGAAGTCTGAATGAGATCACCACAGAAGCTCTTTTGGGCAAGCTCAAATCTTATGAGCTGCTAATCAAAAATAGAGAAGAAGAGCAGAAGGCTGCCTCACCAGCCACAAGAAAAGAGAAGACAATAGCCTTCAAAGAACCTGAAGATCAGCCTGAAGATAAAGTCACAGGCAATGATGAACTGCTCAGTCTGTTGGCCAAAAGATTTTACAAGATGGCCAGAAAGGACTTCAGAAAGAGATCATACAAGGAGCATGATAAGCCAAGGTATGATAAGTCTAACAATAAAGAAATTGTTTGCTTTGGTTGCAGGAAACTAAGGCACATTGTGCCTGACTGTCCAGAAAACAAAAACAAGGACAGAAGGGATTGTTGAAATTTGTGAAGTGGAAGTGGGTGACGGGACAGGCCGGGCGGCCTGGGGCGGATAGCTTTGGCGGACTAGGCGGACTGGGCGGACTGAGATGTGCGGCCTGGTGGAAGGTCTAGTGGAAAGCCGGCTGTCTTCTGAGCGGCTTGTTGCATAGAGTCCGCGGACTATGCGGCCTGGTTTCTGCGGATATGGTGTTTGCTGATTGGCTTTGCCAAGAAGCGGCCTGAGCGGATGGAGGCTTGCGGACTGGTGCATTGCTCAGTGGCCGCGGGTGCAAGCTTGTGATGATAGGCGGGTTGGCTCATGTCCGCGGGAAGCTTGCGGACTGGAGTGTCCGCGGTGTGGGATGTTGCAGACTGAGCTTGGAGCTGGGTTGAGGCCTTGTCGAGCTCTGGTGGCACAGCAGGCGATTTACTGTGGAGATTGATTGGCGGACTGGTTTTGGAGTCCGGGGTTGGCTGCTGCGTTGGACAGAAGTGCGAGGAGCTCACGGACTCATGGCGGTCTGTGCTAGGGTGTTTGGCGGACGGGAGTTTGTGTCCGCCATGCTCGCATTGGCTCTTGATGGTTTTGGACTTGGTCACACTTTGTGCCAAGGCCATGGTGTCCGGGGTATCCACCAAAGTCCGCTGTGACCGGGCGGACTGTTGCTGTCTTCCTTTGGTCGTGGACTTGTGGCGGATTGAGGTGTGAGTCTTGCGGACTGCCTCGGGTTGGTGCGGACTGCCATTAAAGGGGGTTGCTGTCTTGTAGTGGTTGGAGCTTTGCGGGCTGATACCTTGTCCGCATAGCTTGGGCGGACTGGAGAGGGTTCGCCAATGTTTGCCTTGCTCCTGGCGGTTTGCCTTGGTATCCGGCTAAGTCCTTGCGGACTCAGCGGACGGTGTTTTTGCTATCGCGTGGGCTGGGGTGGTGTCGTTATCTCTTGCGCGGTGACCACACTCCTCACCTTGCCTATAAATAGGACCCCCCTGGCACATCTAAAGTAACTAGAGTGAACAGTAAGTTGGGTTGAGCGAAGTGCTGCGGTCTGTGTTTGCCAGTCCGCGCGGATTGTTTCAGGCTGACGGTTTGCTGTGTACAGGTCGCGCGGATAGCTTCAAGGAGCCAGGAGTTTGGCTGTGACTTCGGTCAAGTGCTTGGAAGTGTGCGGTCTCTGCGGACTCAGCAGGAGGTCGCTCTGCGGCTTGTTAGTTCTGTTTCATCTTTGCCAGCTTCAATAACCTGTCCGCCGGTTTCAGACGGGTAGGGGTGTTCCTCAGTTCAGGTTCAGCAGGAGGCGAATAACGGTGTGTCTGCGCGGCCTCGCGGCTTCGGCGGACTCCGTGTCTATTCGGCGGATTGCAGCTTAGCTTGGGCGAGTTCAGCGGACTCGGCGACCTCGCGGTCTTGGCGGACTCCGGTGCTGTCCGCCCGGCTTGTTTTTGGTGCTTTCTGTTTTCAGCTGTTATACTAGCGAAATCATGTCTCGCTATGTATGCCTCGTATTGTAAAGAAGTGAATGTATAAAAGACCTGCTTGTGCCTCCATTGTTTGTTGGGATTAACCTTTGTACCTCTAGTCCTTGGTTTCCGCTGGTTCAACATGCGAACTGGGTAGTTCCGAAGATATTAATTTGGCGTTTGGGCTATCTTGCTGACCACGTTGAGAAAATTTAACATGGTATCAGAGGCAGGTTTCTGAGGTTCAGTTGCGTGAGCGGAAGACAGCCAGTGTTGTTACTCAGTGATTGAGTGGTGATCAACCTGTGTTGTTGCTCGGAGCTGCTGAAAAAGGTTGCCAACAGGTGTTGCAATGGAAGGGAGCTTTGCAAGAGGTCTGGGCATTGAACTCTTAACGCCGACTAACTTCAAGAAGTGTAAGTCGTGCATGAAGAGTTATCTTCTTGGCGAGGAGCTGTGGGAAGTCGTCGGTGGTGACGACAGACAGGAAGTCACTGCTGCTTTCGGTACTGCTGAGCAGGTGAGGCTCTGGAGAAGAACAAATGATAAGGCGGAGTTCATTCTGAAGAGAGCCGTGTCTCCGGAACTGTTTGATCACATCGTTGGATGTGAGTCGGCTGCTGATATTTGGACAACCATTGATGAGTTGTTCAATAGGAAGAATGTGGCGCGGATTCAGTTCCTGGAGAATAAGTTGGCCAGGGCAACTCAGGAAGACCTTTCCATCTCCAAGTACTTCTTAAAGATGAAGAGCTTGTGTGCTGAGCTGTCGGCACTGGATCCTGATGAGCCTATCTCTGAGGCAAAGATGAAAAGGCACATTATCCGCAGCTTGCGGAAGGAGTATGTGGCCTTTGTTACATCTATTCAAGGGTGGGCTACTCAGCCGTCGTTGCTGGAGCTGGAGAATCTGCTTGCCTCGCAGGAGAGCTTAGCAAGGCAGATAGCTGGAGTGAACCTGAATCAGGAAGGCAGCGAAGCTCTCTTCTCAGGCAAGAAGAAAGGATGGGAAGGGAAGAAGAAGAAGAAGGTGCAGGCCGCTGTTGAGAAGGAGACTTCAACTTCATATCCGCCAGAGAGGAGCAATGCTCCTAAGGACTGGAAGAAGAATCTGAAGTGCTACCGGTGTCATCAGCGAGGGCACTTCAAGCGGGACTGCAAGGTCAAACTGCAGCCTGGGCATGCTGCGGGAAAGGAGGAAGCTTGCTCGAGAAGTGAAGAAGCAGAATGGGGCGGAGCTTTCATGACGGGCACTTGTGTCCGGGCCTTATCTGCTGAGGACTTCAACAGCGAGTGGATCGTGTACTCCGGGTGTGGTCATCACCTCACCGGAGATAAATCGAAGTTCACCTCCATGCAGCCTTACTCAGGTAATGAAGCTATTATCATTGCTGATAATACTGTTTATGCAGTAGAGAAAGAGGGGGTCGTGTCATTGGGTAGTGATCAGGGGCCACTCACGTTTAGGAGTGTGTATCACGTGCCGGGCATGAAGAAAAACCTCTTCTCGGTGACCAATGCGGTGGACGCTGGGTATCACGTTCTGTTTGGGCCAACAGACGTGAGGTTCCTTCGCAACGTATCAGCGGTAAAGGCTGATGTTGCTCATGTTGGGAGGAGGGTGAAGAACTTGTTTGTTCTTTCCAACAATGCTTATGTTGATAAGATGAGGGCCAATGATAGCGCTGCTATCTGGCATGAGAGGCTGGGGCATGTTGGCATGGACAAGCTGAAGGCAATGGCGAGTAGAAGTTTGGTGAGGGGGTTGCCGAAGTTGTCCTCCTTTGGTGATGGGCATGTTTGTGCTGGCTGTCAATACGGTAAGGCACATCGCCTTCCGTTTGATAAATCACAAACAAGGAGCAAGAAACCACTGGAGTGTGTTCATGGCGACCTGATGGGACCAACGGTTACTGCCAGCCTTGGCGGAAGCAGATACATGCTTGTCTTGGTTGATGACTACTCAAGGTATACTTGAGTGTACTTCTTAAAGGAGAAGTCGGAAGCCTTCCGTTTGTTCGTGGAGTTCAAGGAGTTGGTAGAAGGCCGGCTTGGCTTGCGGATTAAGAAGTTTAGAATTGATAACGGGGGTGAATTTGTCTCCTCCGAGTTTTCTAACTTCTGTAGGAAGCACGGGATCCAACAAGAGCTTACTTGTGCTCACACTCCACAACAAAATGGGGTAGCGGAGCGGAAGATCCGTCATTTGACGGAGACCTGCAAATGCTGGCTTCATGCGAAAGATATCACAAGGTCCTTTTGGGCGGAGGGAATGTATTGTGCTGCTTATGTTATCAACCGGATGCCACTCAGCCCTATCAACATGAAGACTCCTATTGAGCTGTTGCTGAAGGAGAAGCCGAGTGTTGAACACCTTAGGGTGTTCGGTTCAACTTGCTACGTGCATGTCCCGGATGCTTCACGGACAAAGCTTGATGCGAAGGTAAGGAAACTTGTCTTTGTTGGCTATGATGAGCGGAAGAAGGGATGGAAATGCATGGACCCTGTGACGAAAACGTTCGTGGTGTCAAGAGACGTTGTCTTTGACGAGCTGACGTCATATGGAGGTGGCTCGGTGGAGCTAACCGGAAGTAGCAAGATTGATGAAGCACCGGTGGACGCTGCTGAAGGCTTGGAAGAGGAGCTTGCTGTTTCACCAGCAGCTCCTGTTGCTTCGAACTCCGAGGCTGAGCCTTCTGGCTCAGGAAGCAGGGGGAGCACTGCTCAATGCTTGCCCCAGGTAGGAGTGGAGCCCGAAGAAGCAACGGAAGCTGTGAGCAAGGAGCCGGTTCTTCGGAGATCGAAGAGGGTGGTTAAGCCACCGGCTCGGTACTGTGATGGGAATGCAGTGAGCTTTGTCTCCTGCTTCTTTGCAGGTCCTCTGGATGAGCGAGAGCCTGCAAACTTCAATGAGGCCACTGGAGTAAAGGAGTGGGATGATGCCATGAAGGAAGAGATTGATGCTCTGAAGAAGAATGAAACCTGGGACCTTGTGCCCAAGGTTGATGGCGTTACTCCTGTTACTTGCAAGTGGGTGTATAAGTTGAAGAAGAAGGCTGATGGGAGCATTGATCGGTTCAAGGCTCGCATAGTCGCTAGAGGATTCTCACAGCAGTATGGAGAAGACTATGAGGAGACATTCAGTCCAGTTGCAAAGATGACTTCTGTAAGAGTGGTGATCGCCTTGGCTGCTAGCAAGGGATGGAGGTTGTGGTAACTCGATGTGAAGAATGCCTTTCTTTACGGATAGATTGACAAGGACATCTTCATGGATCAGCCGCTTGGTTTTGTCTCTGAAAAGCATCCGGACTATGTCTGCAAACTCAGGAAGGCTCTCTATGGGTTGAAGCAAGCTCCTAGAGTGTGGTATGGGAAGATTGTAGAGTACTTGCAATTCTGTGGATACCTTGCTTCTAACTCGGATTCAAGCTTGTTCGTCAAGAAGAAGGGAGAGCTACGAGTCTTGGTCCTGCTGTATGTGGATGACATGATCATCACAGGGAACTCGGAGGGGGAAGTAGCAAGGCTCAGGGCAGAGCTTGCTATACGCTTCGAGATGAAAGACTTGGGAGAGTTGCATCACTTTCTTGGTCTGGAAGTGGAGAGGAAGGAGTGCGGGGTTCTCATTAGCCAGAAAGGATATGCTGATCGCATTGTGAAGCGGTTTGGCATGGGCGAAGGGAAGAAGTGCTCTACTCCACTGGAATCTAGGCTGAAGCTTCGACGAGATGAGGGAAGGGTTCTTCATGATCCCTTAGTGTTCAGGGCTCTTGTTGGGAGCTTGATTTATCTGACGATTACAAGGCCGGATATTGCTTATGCTGTTGGCCGAGTAAGTCGGTATATGGCTAAACCAAGGCAATCTCATCTAGTGGCGGCGAAAGGAATTCTGAAGTATGTCAAGGCTTCTTCTGACATGGGACTTCTCTATAGAAGGGACGCGGAGTTTGTGTTGCTCGGGTACACGGATGCTGACTATGGCGGTGATTCAGATGATCGAAGGTCTACTTCTGGTTATGTGTTCACTTGCGGTTCAGCTGGCATCTCGTGGTGTAGCAAGAAGCAGGACTCGGTGTCAGTTTCAACCACGGAGGCGGAGTATAAGGCTTCGGCCTTGGCTGCTCGGGAAGCCGTTTGGTTGAGGAGGCTTATAGAGGATGTTCATGAAGAAGTGCAAGGGCCTACTTTACTCCGGGGTGACAATGAGAGTGCTCTCAAACTGGTAAACAATCCAGTGTGTCACGCCAGGACCAAGCATATAGAGATTGATCACCACTTCATCAGGGAGAAGGTGTTGGAGGGGTCTCTGCTGGTCGGGCATGTTCGGAGTGAAGATAATCTTGCTGACATCTTCACGAAGCCACTGTCGAAGGGGCCCTTTGAACGCTTGCGCAGCTTGCTGGGCTTGGTCACCACTTCCCACTTCAAGGGGGAGTGTTGAAATTTGTGAAGTGGAAGTGGGTGACGGGACAGGCCGGGCGGCCTGGGGCGGACAGCTTTGGCGGACTAGGCGGACTGGGCGGACTGAGATGTGCGGCCCGGTGGAAGGTCTAGTGGAAAGCCGGCTGTCTTCTGAGCGGCTTGTTGCATAGAGTCCGCGGACTATACGGCCTGGTTTCTGCGGATAGGGTGTTTGCTGATTGGCTTTGCCAAGGAGCGGCCTGAGCGGATGGAGGCTTGCGGACTGGTGCATTGCTCAGTGGCCGCGGGTGCAAGCTTGTGCTGATAGGCGGGTTGGCTCATGTCCGCGGGAAGCTTGCGGACTGGAGTGTCCGCGGTGTGGGCTGTTGTGGACTGAGCTTGGAGCTGAGCTGAGGCCTTGTCGAGCTCTGGTGGCACAGCAGGGGATTTGCTGTGGAGATCGATTGGCGGACTGGTTTTGGAGTCCGGGGTTGGCTGCTGCGTTGGACAGAAGTGCGAGGAGCTCGCGAACTCATGGCGGTCTGTGCTAGGGTGTTTGGCGGACGGGAGTTTGTGTCCGCCATGCTCGCATTGGCTCTTGATGGTTTTGGACTTGGTCACACTTTGTGCCAAGGCCATGGTGTCCGCGGTATCCGCCAAAGTCCGCTGTGACCGGGCGGACTGTTGTTGTCTTCCTTTGGTCGTGGACTTGTGGCGGATTGATGTGTGAGTCTTGCGGACTGCCTCGGGTTGGTGCGGACTGCCATTGAAGGGGGTTGCTGTCTTGCAGTGGTTGGAGCTTTGCGTGCTGATGCCTTGTCCGCATAGCTTGGGCGGACTGGAGAGGGTTCGCCAATATTTGCCTTGCTCCTGGCGGTTTGCCTTGGTATCCGGCTAAGTCCTTGCGGACTCAGCGGACGGTGTTTTTGCTATCGCGCGGGCTGGGGTGGTGTCGCTATCTCTTGGGCGGTGACCACACTCCTCACCTTGCCTATAAATAGGACCCCCCTGGCACATCTAAAGTAACTAGAGTGAACAGTAAGTTGGGTTGAGCGAAGTGCTGCGGTCTGTGTTTGCCAGTCCGCGCGGATTGTTTCAGGCTGACGGTTTGCTGTGTACAGGTCGCGCGGATAGCTTCAAGGAGCCAGGAGTTTGGCTGTGACTTCGGTCAAGTGCTTGGAAGTGTGCGGTCTCTGCGGACTCAGCAGGAGGTTGCTCCGCGACTTGTCAGTTATGTTTCATCTTTGCCAGCTTCAATAACCTGTCCGCCGGTTTCAGGCGGGTAGGGGTGTTCCTCAGTTCAGGTTCAGCAGGAGGCGAATAACGGTGTGTCCGCGCGGCCTCGCGGCTTCGGCGGACTCCGTGTCTATTTGGCGGATTGCAGCTTAGCTTGGGCGAGTTCAGCGGACTCGGTGACCTCGCGGTCTCGGCGAACTCCGGTGCTGTCCGCCCGGCTTGTTTTTGGTGCTTTCTGTTTTCAACTGTTATACTAGCGAAATCATGTCTCGCTATGTATGCCTCGCATTGTAAAGAAGTGAATGTATAAAAGACCTGCTTGTGCCTCCATTATTTGTTGGGATTAACCTTTGTACCTCTAGTCCTTGGTTTCCGCTGGTTCAACGCGCGAACTGGGTAGTTCCGAAGATATTAATTTGGCGTTTGGGCTATCTTGCTGACCACGTTGAGAAAATTTAACAGGGATAAGAAAGAAAGAAGAAAGGACAAAGACTTCAAGAAAAATGGCAATGGCAAACCCTCCTCAAGCAAGAACAAACACACTAGGAAGGGATTTGTTGCTGAATCCTGGAGTGAAACTGAAGAGGAATCAGAAGCCTCATCCAGCTCCAGTGATGATGAAGATGATGCAGAAGAGAAGGAGTTCTGCATGATGGCAATCAATGCCTCACAACATAATTCAGATGAAGAAGACTCATAGTCAGATTCAGAGACTCAACTTGAAGAAGACCAGGTAATTAATTCTTTTGATTTCAATTCAGAGGACTTTAAATCTGAGTTTAAAGCATTATGTTTAGACTTGCTAAAATCTAAGAAGGAAATTATTTCTCTCAGAAATCATTTATCTGAACATAATATCTTAAAGTCAGAAAACCTCAAACTCTCTAAGGAGTTGGAGTGCTGTAGGGAGCAGATAGCTTCACTGAAAGGTGAACTATCAGAGGCCAAGAAGCTTGAAGAATCCCTTAATGGGAGAAGTATCAAGCTGATGGACATCACAAGCACAGTGAACTCCAGATTCAATAGTACACTGGGCTTGGGTGCTTCATCTAGCCAACCTATAGTTCTAACAACCCCAATCAAGTTCATTTCTGATAAAGGGAAGAGAGTTGTAGAGGTAGCTAGGAAAAATTCTGATCTGCCTAAGAAAACTAAGTTCCAGCAGAAATCGTCGAACGGAGCTCGACAATCGCCGAATGCAGATCGACGATCTCAGGCAAAATCGTCGAACTCAGGTTGACGATCTCAAATTCCTGAAATCTGCCACAGTCGACCATCGAACGGAGCTCGACGATCTGACCAAAGATCGTCGAACGCAGCTCCACGATTGTCGAACAGAGATCAGAGCTCTGGAAATTCCTTCAAAGGCAAATCAAAATCCAATCCTAGGGGTCCTTCATCCCACAGCTTTAACCCTTATACTGAATGGATAATACCTCCAAGGAGATATCATCCTGAAGGTTATAAGAGTCAACCTAGGATGTCTTTTATTTCTGAGTTTAAAGGTTATCAACCTAGGCCCAAGGTAAACTGGGTCAAAAACAAATGAATTATTTTATGTGCAGGTGAAGACCTATCCAACATCAAACCAACAATGGTACTTGGATAGTGGGTGCTCTAAGCACATGACAGGAAACAAGGACAACCTCACATCCTTTAAAGCCAAGCTTGGACCCAACGTTATTTTTGGTGATTCAAACTTTGGACAAACTAAAGGATATGGTGCAGTCCAAATTGGGACAGTGACATTCAAGAAGGTAGCTTATGTGGAAGGACTGAAGCACAATTTTATAAGCATCAGTCAGCTATGTGATGAAGGCTACCAGGTGACTTTCAGCAAAGCATTATGCAAGATAAAGTCAGAGGACAACACAACTGTGCTGACAGGTAAAAGGAAAGGTAACATCTATCTAGTAGATTTTCTTTCAACAGATGTAGACATTTGCCTATTTAATTCTGTTTGTAGACCTAATGTTTTATGGCATAAGAGACTAGGACACTTAAACCTTAGAACTATTGCTAGGCTATCCAAGGACAACCTTGTTAGAGGACTATCTTCTGGCCCTTACAAGAAGGAAGGACTCTTAATAAGAGTGATTCACCTAGGATCTTGTATCTGTTACACATGGATCTTTTTGGACCCATTACAGTACAAAGCCTAGGAGGGAAATCTTACACCTTAGTAGTTGTAGATGACTTCTCTAGATTCACATGGGCGTTCTTTTTGAGGAAGAAGTCTGATAACTTTAAGTGTTTGACAAAGTTTCTCAAATGTATACAGATTGAGTTCAATACTCACATTGCCCTGATCAGAAGTGATCATGGGACAGAGTTTGATTCTCTTCTTATGCAAGAGTTCTGTCAGAGTGAAGGGATCATGCATACTTTCTCAACTCCTAGAACTCCTCAACAAAATGGGATAGCTGAAAGGAAAAATAGAACCCTTATTGAATCTGCCACTACATTGTTGTTAGATGCTCACCTTCCTCTATCTTTTTGGGCAGAGGCAGTGAACATCTCTAACTATATGCTGAATAGAAGTTTGATACATAAACTAAAGGGAAAGACTCCCTATGAATTACTCAAAGGGAATAAACCTAAAGTTGATTATTTTAGAAATTTTGGCTGTACTTGTTATATTCATAATAATGACAAGAGATATTTAGCAAAATTTCAAGCTAAAGCTGATGAAGGATTGTTTCTGGGATACTCCATGATCAGTAAGGCTTATAGGGTTTATAATAAATCATCTCTAAAAATTGAGTAATCTGTTTATATATCATTTGATGAATCTAACATGTCTTTCAAGGAGAAGAATACTTCTACCATAGAACCCTTGCAGGTACATT
Source organism: Platanthera guangdongensis (assembly GCA_039583875.1). Taxonomy (NCBI): domain Eukaryota; kingdom Viridiplantae; phylum Streptophyta; class Magnoliopsida; order Asparagales; family Orchidaceae; genus Platanthera; species Platanthera guangdongensis. The sequence continues at coordinate 142,665,739 of CM077165.1, forward strand.
CTCTTGTTGAAGATTTGAACAAGTTACAGGTTACTCAAAAAGAGGAAAGCAGTGAAAATGAAGAAAGCATTCAACATATTGAAGAAAAATAACTTGAAGAGCCAGTTGTTGTACCACAAGAGGAAACAACAACACAGGTTGGTGAACAATCAACACCCCCTGTTGATTTAGTAACATCAAGAGACCATCCAATTTCCCAAATAATTGGAGACATCTCAGCTGGTGTGCAAACCAGAAATCAGGTCAACCAAAACCTGTTGCACACTTGCTTCCTATCTCAAATTGAACCTCAGTCCATTCAAGATGCAGAGCAAGATCCACACTGGATCATTGCAATGCAAGAAGAGTTGCATCAATTTGAAAGGAACAAAGTTTGGGAACTAGTGCCAAAGCCTAAGGATCACTCCATTGTTGGAACAAAGTGGGTGTTCAGAAACAAATTGGATGATCAAGGAGTAATTGTAAGGAACAAGGCAAGGCTAGTTGCTCAAGGATACTCTCAAGAAGAAGGAATAGACTATGACCAGACTTTTGCACCAGTTGCAAGATTGGAAGCCATCAGAATCTTCTTAGCTTATGCAGCATATAAAGGCTTCAAGTATATCAGATGGATGTCAAAAGTGCATTTCTCAATGGAGACATCAAAGAAGAAGTCTATGTCAGACAACCTACAGGTTTTTTCTCTCCAACTTATCCTGATTATGTTTTTAAGTTGAACAAAGCATTATATGATCTCAAGCAAGCTCCTAGAGCATGGTATGAGACCCTAGCATGCTTCCTTCTAGAAAATGGATTTATAAGGGGTAGAGTAGACCAAACTCTTTTCATTAGAACCCATAAGTCCCATACCCTACTAGTACAGATTTATGTAGATGATATTATTTTTGGGTCTACTGATTCAAATTTGTGCAGAAGGTTTTCCAACATAATGCATTCTAAATTTGAAATGAGTAGCATGGGTGAGTTATCCTTCTTCCTAGGATTGCAAGTCAAACAACATGCTGAAGGCATCTTTATTTCTCAAACCAAGTATGCAAATGAATTGGTTAAGAAATTTGGTATGTCTGAAGCATCTTGCATGAAAACACATATGCCTACTAATGCTGTATTGGATGCTAATGAACATGGGAAACCTGTTGATCAGACAACATATAGAGCAATGATTAGCTCTTTACTGTACCTTACAGCTAGTAGACCAGATATAATGTTTGCTACATGTATATGTACTAGGTTCCAAGTAAGCCCTAGAGAGTCACACCTAACACTAGTAAAGAGGATTCTCAGGTATGTTAAAAGTTGTCCAAATCTAGGTCTCTGGTATCCAAAAGATTCAGCATTTGAATTAACTGGATTTTCTGATGCTGATTATGCTGGATGCAGAATTGACAGGAAAAGCACCAGTGGAACTTGTCAGTTCCTTGGTGACAGACTTGTCTCTTGGTTTTGTAAGAAACAAACTTCTGTGTCAACTTCAACTGCTGAAGCTGAATATATGGCTGCAGGCAGTTGTTGTTCACAAATCTTGTGGATTCAAAACCAACTCCTATACTATGGCTACAACTTAGAGAAGTCTGAAATCTTTTGTGATAACACCAGTGCTATTTCTATAGCTCAAAATCCAGTCCTCCATAGTAGGACAAAACACATAGAAACTAGGCATCACTTCTTAAGGGATAATGTTGAGAAGAATAAAATTGAACTTCAATATATCACAACTGATTTACAAATGGGAGATATTTTCACCAAGCCCATGGATGAAAAGAAACACACCTTCTTCCTAAATCAGTTAGGAATGTTAGATGGAGGAAGTCTAAAATAATATCCAAGATTTTAAAACTTTAAAAATTGACCAAGACGAGGCAAACATCTTGATTTTTCTAAGTGTCTAGTGTATTTCTGGTCTCTGAACTGCGCTCGACGATTTTCCCCCCGATCGTCGAACGGAGATCGACGATTTCTGAAATCGTCGACCTGAGTTCATCGCTTATCAGATAGTCTGAACTATCTCTTCCGGTCAACGATCGTCTAATGACGCTCGACGATTTTGTTCCCTGCACTATCGTCGAACGGAGCTCGACGCTCTCCAATATCGTCGAATGAAGATCGACGATATTGAAGACCTTTCATATTCCTTTAGAAGCCGCGATCGTCGAACTGAGTTCAACGATCTTTCCTTTTCTGCGTCGAACCCTAATGTAAAATTCATTTTTCGCCGTCGTTCTCCTTTTGCGCTTTCATTCTCTCTGCAAAAATTCTCTTTCCCTCCAAACATCTCTACACTTGGTCGTTTTGTTTGTTGATTTTTGCAGGTAACCATGGCCGTCTCTGTTGCTGTTCTTGCCGCAATGAAATTCGATGCCGGATTTGACATTGACATGGAGTCTTTCAGCACCACTGATCAAGTTTTTCAAGATATTCTGGAACTATTCAAGGAGCAGAAACTTGCTACTATCATGACCACAAGAATCAAGCTGGCTGCTGATGAGATTAAGGTGTGGGTTTACACTGCCCATAACCAGGACCAAAACACAGTAGTTGGTTCAATTTCTGGAACCCAGGTACCCTTGACTCCAGCTATTCTGACAGAAGTTTTTGAGTTAAGTTCTGGAAGAGAATCTGTTGATTTGTTTGGAGAGGAATTCTCTGATTTGCTTGCAAGAATGGGTCACTCTGATGCTAACCCTAGCAAGATGCTGAAGAAGAACCTAGCTGTGGAATACATGTTCTTAGCTGATGTAGTGGGCAAAGTTTTGTTGGCCAAGCACTCAGCACATGATACTATTTCTAGGTATCAGCTGTGCTTGATGGGAGCCATTGTGGACAAGAAACAATTGAACTGGGGAGAGGTCTTCTTTGACCTGATTAAAAAGAAAATCAATAAGAACTTTTTGAATTTTGGGAGGATTCTAGGCCTCTTTCTTCAGAACAGATGCCCTACCCTGCTAGTATCTTCTAGGATCCATATTAATGCTTCAAAGAGACTGTCCTGTGCCCTATTTGGCAAATGGGACAGGCAGATAACAAAGCCCAGCAGGCCCTCTACTAGCACACCTTCAGGCACCAGGACTGTAACAGTCACTTCCCCTCAAGTCTCTGCCCCTGCAGATGACTTGCCTGCTACTGCTTCTCCTCCTCCAACTCCAATTTCATCTCCTCCAGTTCCATCCACCATTCAAACTCCATCCACTATCATCATCTCCAGCCCATCTCCAACATCAATACCATCTCCAATTCCAACTCTACCAGTCACAGAAGAAATCTTCCATCCATTATATTCCTACCCTCAACCAGACATTGAAACATCATCCACCATTCCATCCTTCAATCTTCTTGATGATTCCTTCATGGATGATTCAACATCATCTCCTCCTGAGCTACCCTCCTCATCAACTTCTTATCAACAACTTCTGCAAGACATTATTGATCAACCCACCTTCACACCCTCTATCTCAATCCCACTGTCTTCCATTTCCACAATCCCCTCACCTCAACCATCATTTCCCCCATACACCAGCTCTCCACCACCATCACCAATTGCTCATCTATCCCTCTCTACCTCTACTCCAGTCACTGCTGAGCAAGTAGACATTCCTGCCCTAGCTGACCAGTTATATGAACTGCTAGCCCCCAGGCTATCACTTCTATTGGAGACCTCCTTGGCTCCATTACTTCAGTCAGTGGCAGCCCTTTCTGCCAGGCTATCCTCTCTATTTCCTCAGGCAATCCCTTCATCAGTGTGCCTTGATCCAGCATTCTCTGAATCTAGGCAGGGGGAGATGCCTTATGAAGTTAGATTGCCTGCTGTTTCTTCAGTTGTTGCTGTTGCTGTTGCTGTTGTTCCTCAAGCTCCAGTTTCAACCCCTCCAGTTGCAGTCTTCTCAGTGGACATCAGGTCCTTACTTTCAGTGTTTGATTTAGCTTATTTCAGTTGTCTTCCAGAGACTGTTGCAGTCCAGCCATCAGAGGATCTTTCCAAGGCCATTGTGCCCTTCTCTAGCTGTGACACCAGCATTATTCATTCATTCATACATATAGTTTATTCTGCTGAGCCTTCTGGTTCCAGCAATGCTGCTGCTACTCCTGCTGAGAATATTGTTGATATTTCTGTTGCTGCTACAAATGTTACTATTTCTGAGGATATGCAGACAGAGGCATATGAATTTGAGCCTGCTTCTATTGCTGATGATATTGATGCTACTGAACCTATTATATCTGAAACTGATGTTGCTGATGTTGTTGTATCTGAAAGTGTTTTATCTGAAACTGTTGCTGCCCCAACTGCTGCTGATATTACTACTGCTATACCTTCTAAGAGTGTTACTCCAGAAAACTTTGTGTCTGTTGTTACAACTGCTACTACAACTTTGTTGCTATTAGTGTTGTATCTGCTACTGTCACCACTGCTGTTTCATCTGTTCCAACCCAACTTCAGAAAGAATATATGAAAAAGATTGATGCTCTATATAATGAGCAAAGTTCTGAAAGTGATGAATTCAGGACTGATTCTGATGACTCCTCTGCCACTATTGCCAGGAAGAGAAAGGCAAGGAGCAAAGCTATTAAAAGAGTACCTCCAGCCAAAGTAAAGGACACTAATGACATTCCATATTACATTCTTCATGACTGCCCCATTACTGAGCATTGGATGCAGTATTCCAAGAACCAACTTAAAGCTATGAAGAAGAATAGGAAGTATGAAAAAGGATCTTCTCAGTTTCATCATCCTCATCCTCCTCCACCACCTCCTCCTGATGCAGGTGCAGGTGGAAGCTCAGCTGCTCAACCTTATGCTAAAAGCCAAACCCCCTATCAGCCTCATGCAAGATCTTATTATAGGGGAAGCCAGTCCAGAGGTTCTCAATCTAGAAGAGGAAGCTACAGAGGAAGCCCAAGGGAATTCCATGTTTACTCAAAAGGCTACTCCAGGCAACATCCATACTCCAGGGAAGGACAAGCTTCATCAGATACAACCTCAGGTCCTTTTCCCTATAAGCTGAAGGAAGTAGTCTCATCCAGAGCTCCTCTAGACAATCCATCCAACAAATATGAGCCTCCAATGCCCTTTGAAGATCCAGAAAACAACCCTACTGCTTGGACTACCAGGATGAAAGAGCTAGCTGCCCTGGATCAAATTAAGAAAGCTAAAGAGCAAGGCAGAGATTCCTCCAACATTACTACATTGTCTGAACAAAGAAAGAAAGAATTGGAAAGATATGGCTCAAGCAAATTCTTTGATTCTGATAGATATATGGAGCTGCATCCTGAAGCTGTAGTACCAAGGCCCAAACAGAAAACCTCTTTAGGTGTAGCAGATGACAGAAGGTCAAAGAAAGAAGCTCTCAATCCAAATAGAGAAATCAAACTTATAAAGAGCAAGGAGAAAGAATAACTATTTAAGGTGACAATCATTCTGATTTCTGATTATTGTCTGGGATAATATATATCTGTGGTTCTGCAATGCCCTGCTTATTGCATTTCTGTATTGTTGCTTTGTATGTTGTTATTTAATTTTTCCAATTTCTGTAAATAGTAATCCTAACCCAAATAGGGGGAGATTGTTGGAACACCCTATTACTAATTTGGGTCAGGATCACTATGTCTTTAGGAAACTTGTTTTTGACCTCCTGTATAAATCTAAAGGCCAACTAGAATTGAGTCTAAGGGTTAGTAGTTAGGTTTGGAAGCTGCCCTCAAGACCATGGTTTTTCAGTTTGAAGACTAAGTCATATCGTCGAGCTCAGTATGACGAATCGTCGAACTCCAATCGACGATCGTCTAGCTCAACTTCGACGGATCATTGAACTCCATTCGACAATCGCTGAGCTCAACTTCAACAAATCGTCGAACTCCATTCGATGATCTGCGAGCTCAGTTCGACGATCTTGACTCCAGTGTTGATTCTCTATCTCTGAGCTCAGTTCAACGATAGTTGAGCTCAGATCGACAATCTCTGTTGCTGTCTAAGTCCAAATCGCTGAGCTCAGTTCGACGATAGCAGAGTTCAGTTCGACGTTTTTCTGATGAGTTAAAGGATTTTTCAAGATTCAAATTCAGAACAGTTAAGAAGTTATTCAGCAATTAATTCAGAAGATTTTCTAGCCATTTTCATTTATTCTGGACCAAGTTTCAAGGGATTATCAAGGAACGTTTCTTTGGACTTTCCCCCAGAAGATAATTGTAATTAAGGTAGTCAATTAATGACAGGCCAACGACTATTCTTGACAGAGGATGATTTTCTATTCAGAACCAGTGAATAAAACTCAAGATTTTTGAATCTCTCTAACACTCAACACACAACACAGATAAGCAGAACAAGAAGAACAAGAACAAAACACTCTCTGTCAAAGAGAATTCATACAAGAACACACACCAAAGGAGATCAACAAAATCTGAAATCTTCAGATCCCCTTAGATTCAAGTGTTCAAGGCCAACATCTTTCAAGACTCCAGACACCTAACATTTCAGTTGTTGCTGAAATCATCAATTGCTGGAGATCAAATTTCTGAAGGCCTATCACCCTACAGCAAAGCTTCATTTCCTGAACATCTCAAGAACTCAGGGGGAGCTTTGACAACATCAAATCCACATAGTCTTCTCAGCTGCTTTGAGAAAGAGAAGACTTCCATAACTCTCTCATCCCCATCTCTGTAAAGGGTTTTTCAAACTCCCTTCAAAAGTTTGTGTTTGGTTTTTGAGCACCTTATCAAAAGCTCATTGGTGTCAAGACACTTGATCAAAAAATCTGATTTGGTTTTTGAGCACCTTATCAAAAGCTCATTGGTGCCCAGGACACCTGATCAACTCATCCTGCAGTGGATTCCTACCTAGGGTGGTAGAAGAGTGGATGTACCCAAGTTTAGGGGAACCACTATAGCTCCTTGTGTCTTCTGGCTTGCTTGTCTTTATTTTTGTTTCTGGCTGTGATTGATCTGTGATTAGTTAGGATCTGTGATTAGTTTCTTTTGTAGGTTGTAATTAGTTATCTGCTGTGTTTAGATTTATTATTTGCTTCCCTCTTCACTCAGATTACAACAAAGTGTTGTAAAACGTTTTTAAGCACCATACTCTATTCACCCCCCTCTAGAGTATATCAGATCTAGCTGCACTTTCACATGTTTTTTTGGCATGAAAAAGAGTTTGAATTCACTTGTGAGCATAAAGGATAATCAAATATGAGCGGTGCAATGAATAAACTAGGATAAAGCATTAGCGGTAGCATGCAATTCTAGTGGTTATGGTAGAACATTCACAGTTCACATATGCAGTAAGGTGAATCCATATGAAGGTTTTCATAAGTGCGAGGGAAAGAACATTATCATAACTAAAACATTTCTCATACTTAGAGGCATGCAAAAATAATTTCACAAGTATAAAAACACTAGTACCTATGTATGTAGAAAAGGATATGGGATGGTGGAACAATTGACCTATGCTATAAGGAACACAATATCAAAGAATATGCATTGAACCATGTCTAAACCTGGGAAAAGAAGAAAAATAGGCATAAACGTGAATTTTCACCGTCTCCCGGCGATACTGGGTATCGCTGATCGGCGATAGTGCGAAAATATAAAAGACATTCGTTTCTGGTCAATTGCACCTTTCCCAGTATTTTCTCCTGAAGACTCGACGTGGAAGACGAAGCGAAAACCGGAGAAAACCCTAGATCAAGGTAATTTTCATGAAAATTTTCTTTCATCTTGTAGATTTTGTAGATCCAAATGATTGTAGGATAGTTCATGGTACTTATGATGGAAATTGTTTTTTAGATTTTCAAGTTTGGCTTATGTTGGGTCTATTGATCTCAATATCCCAGATTTGCAAGAAGTCAAACAGGTCAATGACATACACACTAGTTAAATTTTGTCGAACTCAGCTCAGAGTTCGTCGAACTTAGCTCGCTGATTGTCGAGCTCAACTCAATATTCCTTGGGTTAAGCTTAAGTGCTCATGATTCAAGTTCGTCGAGGGCAGCTTGAATTTCGTCGAACTCAATCGACATTTCGTCGAGCTCAGCACAAAGATCGTCGAACTCAGCTCAACAGTTATCAAGGTAAAAGATAGAAAAATTATCTAAGTCAAAAAGCATTGAGACTGCTGAGAAGAACAAAGATCATGGAGCTCAGTTCATAATTCGTCAAACTCAGGTTAACACTTATCAAGCTAAAGTAAGAAAATCGGTCTAAGGCAAAACCGTTGAGTCCAATGAGAAGAAGGCATTGAGACCACTGAGACAGCTGAGAAGATGGCGTTGAGACCGTTGAGACAGCTAAGAAGATAACATTGAGACAACTGAGACAGTAGAGAAAACATTTACTAGAAATTTTCTAAGTCCAAAAGAGTTGAGTGAGGCAGGTTCACTCAACGCTTCTAAATAAAGCAGGAAGCGCTGAGACAGTTAAGATGTAAACAACTGAGAACAAATCTAGTTGGATTTTTCTAAGACCAGAAGCATTGAGTGAAGCGCTGAGAAAATTAAAAGAAAAAACCGCTGAGACCGCTGAGATAAAGGTTTGTCTCAGCTAAAAATGAACAACTGCTGAGAACGTTGAGACAAAATCGCTGAGACAGTTAAAGTTCAAAAATCGCTGAGACAACAAATAAGAGGAAAACGCTGAGACATAGGCTTGTCTCAGCTAATAATGAAAAACTACTGAGAACACTGAGATAAAGCCAGGGAATATTTTCTAAGTCCAGATGTTGATGGCCACTGCTAACATCATCAAAGTCAAAATTGTAGGAAGCCGTTGCAGGAAAGCTGCTACATCGCCGAAAATATAGTCCCTTTCTGATGGAGTTGGCGCTCACCAATCCCTGGTGGACCCATATACTATGGTGTCGTTGATTCAAATCAACTCATATAAAAGGGGAAACTGTAAAGCGATTAGGGTTAACGAAAACTCAGGCATCAAACGCAAAAAGAAGAAAGAGAAAAAGCAAGAGGCGGCTGGACATCTTCTTCCTCATCAAGTTTGAAAGCTAAAAATCTAGCCAAGTTAGCCAAAGGGCAAGAAGAAGATAGCTGGAGCACTTCCTGCTCAGCAAGTTGGTTCTCTCAAGAATAAAGCAAGCTGGTTGATCCACTCAATAGTAGATAGCTGCTCACCTGTGCAGCAAGAGAGAAGATAGTTGTAGAAGAAGACTCATCCCTTATACAGCAAGTTAGCTGGACTGATATCTGCTCAGTTCAGGAGAGCAAACTCAGAGATTTAATCTCTGAGTTATTTTTGTTTTCTTTTTCATCTTAAAACTTGTAACCATTTTACTGTAGGATTCAAGTTTACTGGATCTGAGTTGCTGGAAGGCTTAACAGTCTGAGGCTGGAGAGTTTAACTCTCTGTGGTAGGATCCAACTGGATCTGAGTTGCTGGAAGGCTTAATAGCCTGAGACTGGAGAGTTTATCTTTCTATGGTAGGATCCAAGTGGATCTGAGTTGCTGGAAGGCTTAACAGCCTGAGGCTGGAGAGTTTATCTCTCTGTGGTAGGATCCAAGTGGATCTGAATTGCTGGAAGGCTTAATAGCCTGAGGCTGGAGAGTTATCTCTCTATGGTAAGAACCAAGTGTGGATCTGAGGTAGAGCTGTCCTCCCAGTCTGAGCGTAGGGCTTTGTGCCCGAGATAAGTGGTTGTAGAGTCACAGAGCCGTAGGTGACAAATTTGTCACTGAGTTGTAAGCCTTGGAGGAGACTGAGCTGTAGGTACCTGGAGGTGTACTGAGTGTAGGTGATGTTGGATATTACATCCACAATAGCCCAGATTTATATGAAGTCACCCTTAAACTAAGATGAATAAAGTTTGTATTTAATGCACTTTTTAGTTAAGTGTTTACATGACTTAATTGCTAAACGTAGACCAATGTCCATCTACAATGAGTCTCCAAACACAGGACCATACAATGTAATCCCTCATTGTGTGATCCATGGTGTTGACTCATGTGTAGCCTCTCTATTGGGACACACTTTCTTTTCAAGCACTAAGGGCAAGAGAAAAGATGGATGCTAATTTTAATAAAGAATTAAGATTTTCAGTTTTTCAGAATTGTCTAAGTATTTTCTCGAGTACTATATTTGTACTCGAGAAGGACTTAAGATATTTCTTGAGTTAGACTTGTCTTAATTTCGAGTGGCAGAAGTTATTATCGAGAAAGCTTAATGTTGTTCTCGAGAAGGGCTTATGTACTCGAGTATTATATGACATTTCTTCTCGGGTTGTTTTTTTTCCAGACAATTATTTTTCTAAGTCTTTTTCTCGAGAAGACCAAATTTATTCTTGGGAAGACTATGGTTTATTCTCGAGATGCAAAAGTTATTTCTCGAGACCCCGAGTATTTTTCTCGAGAGCCAGACATTTGTTCTCAGGATAATTATCTGTTCTTGAGTACCAGAATGTTTCTTCTCGAGAACAAAAGTATATTTTTCTCGAGTACTTCTTTCTGTCTCGACACTGCAGATTTCCACCTCCACATTATTTTCTAAGTGTTTTTCTCGAGTTCCTCATTGCTCTTCTCGAGAATCAGTAAGCTTCTTCTCGAGTACTATCCTTTGTCTCAAGAACACCTGTACTGCTTTTTCTGAAATCTTCTAAGTCCAGTCAGACGTGAATTTCAAATGTCATTAGCGTGTGATTGGTCCATGTGGCTGTCATTAATTGCGATTATGATTGTTAGGAAAGTCCTATAAAAGGTCTTGTCATTTTCAACCAACCCTAAGAAGAATAGCAAGCTGCCGCAAGATTTTCCAAGTTTTTCTGAATCCCTAATTTTCTTTCCATAATTGGAAGCATCGCTCTTCATCGCCATTCTTGCCGACTTGCTTTCGATCTAGATTGATTCAGAGAAGTTGATTCAGAGATCAAGTCATTCTCAATCTACAGATCCATTACTTGATCTTGCTGAGTCCAGAGAATTTCAGATCCAGAAATCTTGCCGATTCTTCTTCAACTATTTTTGATAAAGCCGCATATTTCAAGGAAGAAGAGCAGACAGAAGTTTTCAAGATCTGAGATCAAATCACTGTTTGTATTTGTTTATTTCAATATATTCTTGTAGGAGATCTTTCTTCGAGTCGTAGTAGATTTGTTCTCCGAGTTCTTGTAGGAAGTTTTATCTTCCGAGTGTAGATCCAGTTTTTGGGATCGAGTTGTAGGAACGTTGTTCTGAGGTGTAAGATTGTTTTCAATCTGAGATTAGTGGAGTAGCCGAGTCTAGTGCATTGCTAGATCAGTGAGTGGAAAGTGGATGTACCCAAAGTTGGGGAACCACTATAATTCTTGGTGTCGTCTGTGATTGCTTGGTTAATTTTCTGTACATCGCTCATTAATTTTTTATTCTGCAAAAATACGCACAACTCACCTATTCACCCCCCACTAGGTGATTTAGGTAAGACAACTAAAATATTTTCAATTGTTATCAGCGGGAGGTTGTTCATAAAAAGGTTAACACCTTGAACAGATCTGCCAAAGTTGTCTTTTGAGTAATCCAAGCACGAACAAGGACAAGGATTTTGTAAAGCTTGCTCTGTGCACAAAAACCAACTTTCTCATGTGGAAAAAAAGGATTAAGTTTTTCATGGAAGCTGTGGATCCAAGGATCTTCATGATTGTTGAAGAAGGTCCTTATGTTCCAATGACCGTCTCCACTATTGATCCTACCAAAAAGGTTTCTAAGAAGTTAATGGATCTTGATAAAGATGAGATTGCACTTGCCTCATTGGACAAGAAAGCTAAAAATATCATAGCAAATATAGTCGATGATCCTATGCTGCAGAATCTGATTCACTGCCGATCCACTAAGGAAATGTGACAGTCTCTTATCACCTTGATGGAAGGCACTGAAGAAGTTAGAGATGATAGAAGATCCCTTCTAAATCAGAAATATGAAGCATTCCGACAAGGACCAAAGGATTCAATTGCAGATACCTTTGAAAGTTTCTTTAAAATTGTTAACGGCCTAAGAGTATATGGCCGGTTCTTCACAAATGGAGAGCTGAATGATAAGTTTCTAAGGTCCCTAACTAAGGAATGAGACAATAAAGTCTGTGCTATCAGGGAGTTTGGCAAGTTGGCAGAGACTGACCCTCAGAATCTCTTCGAAAAGCTGATGTCATATGAGCTGCAGATCAATTCTAGAAATGCTGAAGAAGAGAAGTGTCGGTCGTCATCCAAGGAGAAGTCTGTCGCACTGAAGGCAGACAGCTCAAGGAAGGTCAAAGCTGCATCACCTGCTCATGCATAGGAAGACAGTGAAGAAGAAACTTCAGAGCCAAGCACCTCAGGCTCAGGATTATCTGAAGGAGAGTTTTCTCTACTCTCAAGGCAGTTCAAGAAATTCTTGAATATGAAGAAACAATGGAGAGACAAAGATGCCTCGCACAGAAGATCACATCATGATGGTGATCGATATAAGAAAGGCTCAAGTAGCCAAGACAGGTATAATACTAAACAGAATAAACATATTTCTTCTGACATCATTTTCTATTATTATAATAAGCTAGGTCACGTCATCGCCGATTGCCCTCACAAGAAGAAGGAGGGTGGAAAGAGAGAGGAGAAGAAATCTCTATATAATAAGAAGAGAACTTAAAGAAGCCTAGTAGCCAAGAAGGGCAAGACTCTTAGCAACTCTGACTCATCTGAGTCAAGTGAAGAAGAGGAAGCCTACTTTGGGCTAATGGCACAAACTGATGATGAACAAGAACCCCAGTTCACTGGGAAGATAAATTCTCACACCCCTCTTTCTGAATCAGATGCTTCTGATCATGATCATGAGGACAGCTCTTCTAACGATGAGTTTGAACTCATGGCACAGTATAAAGAGTTAATCAAGGCTTACAACAAATGTCGTAGAGTCGTGAAAACTTAAGCCAAGGATATAAAGTCTCTCAAGGCTGAAGAGAGCACTCTGAGAGAGAAAGTCGCCAAGACAGACTCACTCAGAGAGAATTACAATGCTGCCATTGAAGAATACAATAAGGCTCTCGAGCACCTAGATCTGAAGGAGAAGATCATCAAAAAATTGGAAGAACAACTTGCAGCGGAAAAGAAACTTGTTGAAAGTTTCTCAAAGCCCAAGACTGTCCTTCCTTTTTTTGCTGAATTCTCAGCTTAGGCCAAAGGTGCTTGCCTAGGCCATGTTAAAGCTCCTAGTTAATCCTCTAAGAGAAATAAGGCTCAAAGGAAGAATACGACGATCAAGAAGTCTTGGTCCAAGGAGAAGGGGAAAGCTCCTCAAGGTCAGACTTCTTTTAAGAAGGTTATATTTCCAACGAACGAGTTTGATCTTGATTCGTCCTATGGTCACTTTGTTAGGCCTACTTATGTAGAGCCCAAGTCTCGTTACCATGGATGGACTCGTCCCCAGAACTTTGGTTAAAGTGTCTTTAAGGCACCTTATGAAGAGATTACTCTTCAGAGTTATGGCCCTTATAATCATGGTCATAACATTATGAAGGCACCAAAAGTAAAGCCTATTTTGGAAAAGCCACTTAAGGAGAAGAAGTCATGTGATTGTCATCACCATGAAGCTTCTACCTCCAAGACTGCTGCCCCTGCTAGACCACAATCTCAAAAGGTCAAGCAGGAGAATTTCAAGCAAAGATACAACAGGTTTGACTGTTGGTGCTGCGACAAAATTGGTCACTTTGTCATTAATTGCTTGTTTAATTCCAGAAATTATATAACTCCTCAAGTTAGCAATGTAAGAAAGACCACTCATAATGTTAATACACGTATGGGGAGTGTTCTAACTAGAGACCAAGGACCCCAAACGTGTTTGGGTTCCTAAGGCAAACTGATTTGTGATTGCAGGTATGTCCAGAGGCGACCAAAAATCCTATCTAGTATTTGGACAGTGGATGCTCTCGGCATATGACCGAGACAAGAAGCCTTCTACAGAATTATTCTCCAGTCATGAACGGGCCAAAGGTCATCTTTGGAGGTTCAGACTGAGGAAGTACTAAAGGCTACGGTATGATTACTAACAGTAGTATATCCTTCTCAGATGTGGCTTATGTTGAAGGATTGGAACATAATCTCATAAGCATAAGCCAGCCTTGCGATAAAGGATACATAGTAGAATTTCATGCAGATAAGTGCTTGATAAAATCGGTAGATAATTTGAAAATGATTCTATCAGGCACTCGTAGTAGAAATATATTTTGTTTGAATTTTATTTGCATAGACTCTTCTACACCAGTGTGCTTTTTGGCTAAATATAATGCTTCTCTTGGTGACCAACGACATAAGAGACTAGCACATATTAATTTAAAAACTATTAACAAATTATTTTCTCTTAATTTAGTACGTGATGCCCCAAATGTCAAGTACGCTAAAGATAGACCTTGTCACGCATGTGTAAAAGGCAAGCAAACAAGGGCTACTTTTAAAAGCGTTATTGGCAAAGACTCTAATAGATGTTTATATCTACTTCATATGGACTTGTTCGATCCACTGCAAGTTAAAAGTTTGGGAGGTAAGGACTATACATTGGTTATTGTTGATGACTACTCGCGCTTTGCATGAGTGTTCTTTCTAAAACACAAGTTAGATACTTTTGACATCTTTACTAGTTTTGTCAGGCAGGTCCAGAATGAATACAACTGTTCCGTACTCAAAATCAGAAGTGACAATGAAACAAAGTTCAAGTCTGAGGACATGACAGAATTTTGTGAAAGCCTAGGTATCTTTCATGAGTTTTCCTCTCCTCGTACTCCTCAACAGAATAAAGTAGCTGAGAGAAAGAATAGAACACTCATAGTGGCCTGCAGGACCATGTTGAGTGATGCCTCACTACAGGAATATTTCTGGGCTGAAGCCGTCAATACTGCATGTCACGTGCAAAATCGAGCACTTATAAATAAGAACCATAATAAGACACCTTATAAACTACTAAAGGGCAGGAAGCCAACCATCTCATATTTTAGAATATTTGGCTGTAAGTGCTTCGTCCATAACAATGGTAAGTATCATACTACCAAATTTAACGAAAAGAGTTTTGAAGGTATTTTGTAGGGTATAGTAATCATAGTAGGGCATATAGGATTTTTAATAAGAAAACCCTGGTTGTAGATGTCACAGCCCGTTTTTCAGCAGGCTCATTTTTGGGGTGACATGGCCTGGGATACGGGTGTGTCTCAGGGCGTGTCCTGCGTTCGACGAAGTGTTCGGGAGCAACACGCCCCGTGTCACGGGCGTGTCAGGCGGCGTGACCGCCCCTGTTGACACTTGAGTCCTGCGGTCGATGAAATGAACTCGACATTCGTTGAGAGCGGGAACACGCTTGGTGTCACGGGCGTGTCCCATCTGACATGGGCGTGTCCTCCCTGAGTGAACAGTCGACGAGTGGTCAACAAAATTTGGTCGGCAATTGTCGAGTACTTAGGACATGGCCTGTGACACGGGCGTGTCACAGGGCATGTCAGTGCAGTCGATGAACTCAGCCAGATGAATTGGAGCTAGGGCGTGTCTAGTGCTGTGTCTGGGCACACGGCTTGAGACACGGCCGTGTCACAGGCCGTGTGAGTCTCGGGTGATTTTGGGATTTTTCAGTCTAACGAACACGGCCACAGACACGGGCTTGTCTGAAGGTGTGTTATGTGACACGGCCCATGACATGGACGTGTCACATGGGCGTGTCACTGGACTGGGTAAGTCGGTTAAGCACCGCTTAGGGAACACGGCCATGGACACGGGCGTGTCACAGGCCGTGTCAGGCAAAATTTATGCTTTTGGGTGAAATCGTGGGCATCCATTTCTTCAGCCTGGATCCAAGGGCTGAGAGGTCTCCCTGTCTTCTTAAGGCCGAGAATGGGTTGGATAAACTCATTTGGCTTTTGACTCTCTCTTACTACACTTCTAGAGAGATAAAGAGAGAGGAAGAAGGAGGAGGAGGAGAGGGGCTGATCACCGGTAGTGCTGCGGTTTACCGTCGAGAGATCCAAGGCCGACATTGCGGAGGAAAAGCTCTTGTGAGTCGTTCGAGCCAGCTTAGAGCTCATGGCACCAAAGAGGTCTTCAAGGGTAACGACTTTTATTCCTAGCCATGTGAAGGCTTCCTTTTTGTCATATGTTTATGATTCCCCCACCAAAATGTGGTTGATTTTGGGAGTCTTTGTGTTGATTCATAGAATCCCCTTTGTTGGCATTTAGATCCAGAAATGAAGTACGAAATAGGCATGCTGTGTGAAGCCCATATGGACAGGTTGGTCTGGATTGGTGATGTTGCATATACGAACCGGAGAATACTCCGGGATAAACACGTAGTTTAGGAGTCGACGGGTTGGACCTGTAAAAGAAAGTAGCAGGAAGTACTCGAGTGGTAGTCCATGAAAATACCAGTAGAATGCTTGTGCTGCTTGTGCTCCTTGTGTTATTGGGTTAGACCTGTGAAAGGAAGTAGCAGGAAGTACTGGATTGGAATTCCAGGAAATACCCTTTGTAATGCTTCATGTTCATAGGGCGTCCACCTGTGAAGCGAGTAACATGAAGTACTGCTATGGCAGCTAGGAAAGACCCCTGATATTTGTGATATTTGCGGTGTTTACCTGCGAAGAGAGTAGCATGAAGTACTTGTGTGCCCAGGAAAGACCCGCTAATGTTGTGAGAAAATGAGTGTAAGAGTTATGCCCAGGCGTAACTGCCAGAACAGGATCGGTGAGACCTACCCGCGCCTTTATTTAGCTGCGAGTACGCTGTACTCGGTGATGGCAAGACGATTTGAGCAATGGGGGGTGGAGGATCCGACCTGTGCTATGTCCGTCCGACGTGAGACCAGAAAGTGCGGTATGTTAGAGCGCATAGCAAGAGTCTTAGGCCTACGCACCGCGATACAACGGGGGGCTATGGGCCCATCCCGGTTCACTAATACTATAAAACTCCGGTTGCATGACATGGAGTAAATGCTCAAGTGAGTTGTCGTTGGGCTGTGACCCTGATACGGTAGTGGGAAACTGATTTGCCAGTACACCAAGAATGTGCCCTAAGTGCACGGATCGTTGGGCCGGGTGGCTAACGGCCGGGTGCACGGACCGTTGGGCCGGGTGGCTAACCGTTAGGCCGGGTGGCTAACGGGTGGCATGTGTGCGTGAAAGCACATTATATGATATATATACATGCTTATGATATGTTATGCCTGCAAGGAAGGTTACCGCTGCCCCGAGAAAGGGGTAGGGTCATTATAATTTGGTCAGCTGAATGCTGACTGTTGCCTCTGATTATCACCCTTGGGTGGAATGTCCCTGTGCAGGTGCTGGAGAATCGAGCGGGATGCATAAGGGTTGAAGTCCCTACTACTTTTGCTGCTGCCACTGCTAGCCCTCAAAGGCTAATGTGGATGTAAATACTATGTTTTCTTTTGATGTGGTCGGCCTGCGTGCCAATGTTTGGGCCACTGTTTGAAAGCCCTGTAAGGCCATAAGGCCAACTATTTATATGTGTTGAAAGACATTCCTATACTCTATAAAATGTGGAGTTTTATATGTTGGACATTCAAGAGCGGAGTTCAAGTGTATAGGCTTCCGCTAGAATGCAATGTGTAGGTGCGCTGCGCTACTCTGGTATCACTCCGTAGCTTCATCATCTGTTTTGTGGTATATGCTGTGGGGCCCCGGCCAGACCTTGTAGTATATATTATATGAACGGATGAGGTTGTTACATTTTTGGTATCAGCTGTCTTGGACTTTTCCTCTCGAAGTCATGGTCGACTTCTTTTGTGGGGTGGAGAGCACGTGTCTGTGCAAAACACGTTAACACGTTTGATCGTGTTAGAACTCCTGAATGTCCATGATAGGAATGCAAAATTTTGTGTGTGAGGAACCTGCGCGTTCCTATCTTGTTGCTTACTTGTGTACTTTTTCGAATGTAGGCGACGAGTGCGATGGCATGGCAGCAGGAACCCCAACACTCGATGGGAAGCATGACAGCAACTATGGTACCAACATCTCCTCCATCGATAGAAACGACTCGACTGATTGCCGATGTGGTTTTTGCAACGCTCAAGGCTTACCATGAGGGACAGGTTCAATCGTCTGATCTGGTAATGCGTTCCATGCCGGGTAGTGAACTTGAGCAGACGACAAGGGGAAGTGCCTCAACTTCATCGCTGAACGTGTGTTTGAGCCAAGGAGAGGACACGGTTGAGGACTATTTTCATGTATTTGTTGTAATGAGACAACAACCCGAGTTTGTGTTTGAAATCGAGGGGATGAAGATCAATCGATTTTATGATGGGCTACGTCAGGACCTCCGTTTCTTGTTAATGGGTCCTAAGTTCTTGGGATTCCAACCACTGGTGGAGGCAGCTAGACTGTTGGAAATAGACTTGATGAGAGCCCAGCAGATGCCTGTGACCAGGAAAGTGCGCACTCCAAGGGCTGGGAAGTCTGCTCACCGTAAGAGGCAAAGACTCGAGAAGCGTACTTGTTATGCTTGTGGTCAGGAAGGACACATCGCTCGTGAATGTTGGGATGGTGTTCAACAGCCAAAGAAGCAATACAAGTGCTATTCGTGTGGTAAAGCAGGACATAAAGCCCGAGATTGTCACGTTGGCTCGTAGCTTGCAATAAAGTAGAAGGAAATGCCGACATAATGATGTACATAAATAATGGGGCTCCTCATGTATGGTGGATTATGCATGTGTCTATGTACAGTAAGTCGTTTTGTATGATAGTTCTATGATGGCATTTATATTCTATAACTACAATATACATGGATGTGTGGGATCAACGTGTTTGTCCGATAGCTGTGAACATGACAAATTGTTGATGTTTTATGCCATGGGGACATTTGTGCCCAACCTTACCAGGAGTCGTCGACGTCTGGTTGAGCAGTAAATCAGAGCATCTTATTTGGAGACGGGAAAAGCAGTGGTGGAGTCCTATGCATCCCAGGCGCAATCCTACGTGTTATGAGTGCGCGAGAATCATATTGCTTGCTTTTGTTTGCATCTTGTGTATGTTGCTTGTGTGTCTTACGTGCACCACAAGCTTTGCGATGATGTAGAACACGCTGACGCGAGCACCGTTTGATACGGATGCTTCCTATTCTTTTCTGTCTAGCGAGTTTCTAGCGCGGCTTGGGATACCTAGTCGTGTGAAGACAGATAGCGTCAGAGTGATGTTGCCAAATGATTGTTAGATGCTTGTAGATCAAGCTTGCGATGTGGCGGTCCAAATAGGACGTCGGGATTTCAGTTTGACTGCATCTGTATTACCCATGTCGGAATTGGTATAGATTGGCTTGCGAAGCAGCATGCCTTGATTGATGTTGTTGTCTGCACTCCAAGTCTTGTAGGCCATTCGGAAGGGTGCGGAGTGCTACTTTGCCCGAATTCAGGCTGTTGAGCCAAAGACCAGTGTGCGTGATGTTCCGATTGTGTCGGAATTTGCAGATGTGTTTCCCAAGGATCTCCCTGTGCTACCACCCCAGCGTGAGATTGACTTCACGATCGAGTTGGTGCCAGGTGCAAAACCTGTGGCTCGCTCGCCATATTGCGTCGCGCCTAAGGCAATGGCGGAGTTGCAAGTCCAATGACAGGGTTATATACGCCCAAGCATGTCTCCTTGGAGCGCCCCTGTGTTTTTTTTGTGACAAGTAAAGACGGTGGCTTGTGGTTATGTATTGATTACCGCGAATTCAATAAGCTGACCGAGAAGCATAAATATCCAATTCTGCGGATGGATGAGCTGTTTGATCAGCTAGTGGGATCATCCGTCTACTCGAAGTTGGACTTGAAATCTGATTATTACCAATTAAGGATCCGGGAAGAAGATATTCCCAAAACCGCATTTGGAACAAATTGCGGGCACTACGAGTTAATGGTCATGCTGTTTGGGCTATGCAATGCGCCCTCAGTATTGATGGACTTGATGCACCGAATATTCCGCGAGTACCTGGATTTGTTCGTGATAGTGTTCATTGGTGATATCCTGGTGAAACATTTGTGGTTGGTTATGAATACATTGAGGCAGAATCAGCTCTATGCCAAGTTCTCGAAGTGCGAGTTTTGGCTATCGTCGGTGGCTTTTCTGGGCCATGTAGTGAGTGGAGCGGGCATAGCTGTGGATCCAGCGAAGATAAGGGTCATAGAAGAGTGGCCAGTGTTGTCTTCAGTGGCCGAGGTCAAGAGTTTCCTTAGACTAGCAGGCTACTACCGACGATTTGGTGAAAACTTCTCGCGGATTGCTTTGCCGCTAACCATGTTGACGCTAACCATGTTGACGCGAAAAGAACAGAAGTTCGTTTGGTCGCCAGAGTGCACGCGAGCTTTTAAAGAGCTGAAGTTTCGGTTGACCACGGTGCCTGTGTTATCATCGCCATGTGGTACCGATGGATTTGTAATCTAGAGTGATGCCTCAGGGAGCGGCTTAGGCTGCGTACTTCTGCAAAATGAAAAGGTAATTGCTTATGGCTCACGCCAGCTGAAGGAGCATGAGTGAAATTATCCCGTCCATGACTTAGAGTTGACGGCGGTGATCTTTGCACTAAATCTGTGGCGACACTATCTTTATGGTGTGAAGGTAGAGATCTATACAGATCATAAGAGCCGAAAGTACAGTTTGGAGCAGAAGGACTTGAATATGCGACAACAAAGGTGGTTGGTGTTCCTCGGGGACTACACCTTTGAGATTCACTATATGTTGTCGCGGATGCCTTGAGTCGGCGGACTCCGGCAAGAGCAGCTCGGTTGCAAAGGCATGATGAACGTCTCATCCAGGAGTTGGAAGCGTTAGAGATTTCTTCTGTTGATAGGAATTTCATTGCCAATGCATGTTTAAACTGGACGGAGGTGCAATGTGACCTTGCAGACCGAGTTCGATGGGCAACAGAGTTGGATGAAGATCTCCTACGTTATGCGAAAGCTGGGCTAGAAGGCAAATTCTCCTGGAATGACGGTCTTTTGCGGAAAGAGGGCCGTTTGTGCGTCCCAAATGTGGGTAAATTGAGAGAAGAACTGATGTATGAAGCGCATTATACGAAGTACTCAATCCACTCAGAGAGCATGAAGATGTTTAGAGAAGCTCTTTTGGTGGCCAGGGCTAAAGAAAGATGTTGCTCTTGATGTGGCCAAATGCCAAACCTGTGCTATGGTGAAGGCGGAATGCCAGAAACCGAGCGGTTATTTGAAGTCGTTGCCGAATCCAGAGTGGAAATTTGACGATATTTCTAGGGATTTTGTGCATGGGTTACCGAGATCTCAGCGAGGGAACGATTCCATCTGAGTGCTTGTCGGTCGGCTGACGAAAGTGGCACATTTCCTACCAAACAAGCGAGATGATTCGGTAGAAAGTTTGGAAAAGCTATACGTGGAACAGATTGTACGGCTTCACGATATTCCTCGGAGCATCGTGAGTGATCGAGATGGGCGAGTCACGTTAAAAGTTTGGAGGCTAGTTCACCAGCTGTTGGACACGAAATTGACTTTCAGTACGGCCTTTCATCCCCAAACGGATGGCCAACCTGAACGAACCAACAGAACGATGGAGGACATGCTCCGAATGTTTGCCCTCGACTTTGGAAAGAGATGGGAAGATCATCTCTACATGGTGGAGCTTGCTTATAATCACAGCTACCAGGCGAGCATCGGGATGGCACCATATGAAGCTCTATATGGAAGGAAGTGTCGTACTCCCTTGGCTTGGGTAGAAGCGGGCGAAGCTAGAGTTTATAATCGGAATGAAGTCGATGAAGCAAACTCAACCATTCGTGTTATTCACGAAAGGCTACTTATAGCCCAAGATCGTCAAGCGAAGTACTACAACGCCAAGCACCAGAACATAGAGTTCGCGGTAGGTGATTGGGTCTACTTGAAGATCAAACCCTTCAAAGGTGTATCCAGGATTCGATGTTTGAAAAAGTTGAGTCCAAGATATTTGGGTCCATTTGAAGTGGTTGAGCGAATCGAAGAAGCTGTGTATCGACTAGCTCTTTCGGCAGACTTGGGTGGACTACATGATGTGTTTCACATCTCGGTGCTTCAGAAGGCCGTGAAAGATCCAGCTCAAGTGATCACGGATGATCGTGTTCCGGTGGAGTATGGGCTAACAACGAGGGTTAGACCCATTCAGATCGAGGATCGAGCTAAGAAACAGTTGCGGAACAAGACAGTCGGAATGGTTAAAGTCCGATGGGACAATTGCAGCCGTGAGGAGATTACATGGGAGCGAGAGCAGACCATGCGAGCAGAGTTTCCCGAGCTATTTTTGTAGCAATTGCATAGTGAAAACTTTATTGTAACATAAACGTTTCATGTTATAAAAATGTTTGGTTGCTGGTTGCCTTCCTGTATACAAATTTCGAGAACGAAATTTCTTGTAGGAGGGGAGGGTTGTAACAACCCATTTTTCAGCAGGCTAATTTTTGGGGTGACACGGCCTGGGACACGGGCATGTCCCAGGGCGTGTCCTGCGTTCGATAAAGTGTTCGGGAGGAACACGCCACGTGTCACGTGCGTGTCAGGGGGCGTGACCGCCCCTGTCGACACTTCAGTCCCGCGGTCGATGAAATGAACTCGAAATTCGTCAAGAGCGGGAACACGCCTGGTGTCACGGGAGTGTCCCATCCGACACGGGCATGTTGGAGGGCATGTCCTCTCTGAGTGAATAGTCGACGAGTGGTCGACAAAATTTGGTCGACGATCGTCGAGTGCTTAGGACACGGCATGTGACACGGGCGTGTCACAGGGCGTGTCAGCGCGGTCGACAAACTCAGCCAAACGAATTGGAGCTGGGGCGTATCTAGTGTCGTGTCTGGGTACACAGCCTGAGACACGGCCGTGTCACAGGCCGTGTGAGTCTCGGGTGATTTTGGGATTTTTCAGCCTGACGAACACGGCCACAGACGCGGGCATGTCTGAAGGCGTGTCGGGTGACACGGCCCATGACACGGACGTGTCACATGGGTGTGTCACTGGATTGGGTAAGTCGATTAAGCACCGCTTAGGGAACACAGCCATGGACACGGGCGTGTCACAGGCCGTGTCAGGCAAAATTTATGCTTTTTGGTGAAATCGTGGCCATCCATTTCTTCAGCCTGAATCCAAGGGCTGAGAGGTCTCCCTGTCTTCTTAAGGCCGAGAATGGGTTGGAGAAACTCATTTCGCTTTTGACTCTCTCTTACTACACTTCTAGAGAGAGAAAGAGAGAGGAAGAAGGAGGAGGAGAGGGGGCTGATCACCGGTGGTGCTGCGGTTTACCGACGAGAGATCCGAGGTCGACGTTGCGGAGGAAAAGCTCTTGTGAGTCGTTCGAGCCAGCTTAAAGATCATGACACCAAAGAGGTCTTCAAGGGTAACAACTTTTCTTCCTAGCCATGTGAAGGCTTCCTTTTTGGCATATGTTTATGATTCCCCCACCAAAAGGTGGCTGATTTTGGGAGTCTTTGGGTTGATTCATGGAATCCCCTTTGTTGGCATATGGATCCGAAAATGGAGTACGGAATAGGTTTGCTCTGTGAAGCCCATCTGGACAGGTTTGTCTAGTGATGTTGCATATACGAACTAGAGAAGACTCCAGGATAAAGGCGTAGTTTAGGCGTCGACGGGTTGGACCTGTGAAAGAAAGTAGCAGGAAGTACTGGAGTGGTAGTCCAGGAAAATACCCGTAGAATGCTTGTGCTGCTTGTGCTATTGGGTTAGACCTGTGTAAGGAAGTAGCAGGAAGTACTGGATTAGAATTCCAGGAAATACCCTTTGTAATGCTTCATGTTCATAGGGCGTCCACCTGTGAAGCGAGTAACAGGAAGTACTGGCATTGTAGCCAGGAAAGACCCCTGATATTTGTGATATTTGCGGTGTCCACCTGCGAAGAGAGTAGCAGGAAGTACTGGTGTGCCCAGGAAAGACCCGCTAATATTATGAGAAAATGGGTGTAAGAGTTATGCCCAGGCGTAACTACCAGAACGGGATTGGTGAGAGCTACCCGCGCCTTTATTTAGCCGTGAGTATGTTGTACTCAGTGATGACAAGGTGATTTGAGCAATGGGGGGTGGAGGATCCGACCTGCGCTATGTCCGTCCGACGTGAGACCAGAAAGTGTGGTCTGTTAGAGCGCACAGCAAGAGTCTTAGGCCTACGCGCCGTGATACAATGGGGGGCTACGGGCCCATACCGGTTCACTAAGACTATAAAACTCTGGTTGCACGTCATGGAGTAAATGCTCAAGTGAGTTGTCGTTTGTTTGTGACCCTGATACGGTGGTGGGAAACTGATTTGCCAGTACACTAAGAATGTGCACTGAGTGCATGGACCGTTGGGCCGGGTGGATAACGGTTATGATGGCATGTGTGCGTGAAAGCACATTATATGATATATATACATGCTTGTGATATGCTATGCCTGCAGGGAAGGTTACCGCTGCCCCGAGAAAGGGGTAGGGTCGTTATAATTTGGTCAGCTGAATGCTGACCGTTGTCTCATTTTATCACCCTTGGGTGGAATGTCCCTGTGCAGGTGCTGGAGAACCGAGTGGGACGCATAAGGGTTGAAGTCCCTACTTCTTTTGCTGCTGCCGCTGCTAGCCCTCTAAGGCTAATGTGGATGTAAATACTATATTTTCTTTTGATTTGGCCGGCCTGCGTGCTAATGTTTGGGCCACTGTTTGAAAGCCCTGTAAGGCCATAAGGCCAACTATTTATATGTGTTGTAAGATATTCCTATACTCTATAAAATGTGGAGTTTTATATGTTGGACATTCAAGAGAGGAGTTCAAGTGTATAGTCTTCTGCTAGAATGCAATGTGTAGGTGCGCTGCGCTACTCTGGTATCACTCCGTAGCTTCATCGTCTGTTTTGTGGTATATGTTGTGGGGCCCCGACCGGACCTTCTAGTATATATTATATGAACGGATGAGGTTGTTAAAGTAGAAGAATCTATTCATGTTGTATTTGATGAGACGAACTTGCTGCAAGTCAGCTCTTCTAGTGTGTTTATTGAAGATGCAGGTTCAAAGCTAAAAGAATTAAACTTGGATATCCAACTGAAGAAAAAGATGAAAAGTTCATCAAGATCACCACTCCAACCCCAATTAGAGAGGTTGATGATCAAGATAAAGAAACCATTCAAGTTGATGAAGTCATTCCTGTGGTTGAAGAAGCTTCAGATGCAAGAACCTTAGAGCTCAGACACTTGAAGGATCACCCCATGGACCAAATCATAGGAGATCCCCGGGATGCTGTCAGAACTTGTAGAGGTATAACTAATGAGAATTTATACTTGAGTTTTCTATCTCAGGTTGAGCCGAAGAAGTTTGAGGAAGCAAACTCAGACGCAGTATGGATAATGGTAATGGAAGAAGAATTGAATCAGTTCAAGCGTTGCCAAGTATGGAAGCTTGTTCCAAGACCCAAAAGTAAGAATGTCATCATGACAAAATGGGTCTACAGGAACAAGATGGACGAGGATGGGACTATAATAAAGAACAAGGCCAGACTCATCGCCAAAGGATACAGACAAGAAGAAGGAATCGACTTCGACCAGGCATATGCTCCAGTGGTAAGGCTGGAGGCAATCAGGTTGTTCCTAGCATATGTTGCACATAAGGGCTTCACTGTCTATCAGATGGACGTGAAGTTTGCCTTCCTTAATAGTGACATAAAAGAAGAAGTGTATGTGGAACAACCTTCAGGTTTCGTTGATTCTAACTTTCCTGATCATGTCTATCTTTTATTTAAAGCATTATATGGTTTGAAACAAGCTCCTCGAGCTTGGTACGAGATGCTATCTAACTTTCTTCTATGAAAACAAGTTCACAAGAGGAAAGATAGATAAGACATTATTTCTTACGGAAATAAAAAACAATATTTTACTAGTGCAAATCTATGTCGATGACATCATTTTCGGCTCTACTGATGACAACCTCTGCAAAAATTTTTCCAAACTTATGCAATGGAAGCTCGAAATGAGCAGTATGGGAGAGCTGAAGTATTTCTTAGGACTTCAGGTGAAACAATCTGAAGATGGAATTTTCATATCTCAGACGAAATTCACCAAGGAGTTGATTAAGAAATTCGGAATGGAGAACACAACCTCTATGAGGACTCCAATGTGTTCAACTATATCTCTGGACAAGGATGAGAAAGGGAAACCTTTCGATGAAACCAAGTACAGAAGCATAATTGGATCTTTGCTTTACATTACTGCTAGTAGACTGGATATAATGTTTTCAATATGCATGTGTGCTAGATTTCAAGTGAACTCTAAGGAATCTCACTATACTGCTGCAAAGTAGATTTTGAGATACCTTAATGGTACACCAAATCTTGGCTTATGGTACCCAAGAAGTAATGACAACAAACTAATTGGTTTCTTAGATGCAGATTTTGCAGGGAGTAAAGATAATAGAAAGAGCACTTCCGAGACTTGCCAATTCATTGGAAGGAGGATTATATCATGGAGTAGCAAAATGCAGAATTGTGCTGCAATCTCAACCGCCGAGTTAAAATACATTTCTAGAGGCAGTTGTTGTGCACAATTGCTGTGGATAAAGAACCAGCTTGAAGATTACAACCTGCAAGGCCAAAACATTCCTTTATTTTGCGACTCCTCCAGTGCGATTGTAATAGCCAACAATACAGTCTCTCACAACCGGACAAAGCACATAGAGCTGAGATACCATTTCATCCGGGATCATGTGGAGCATGGGGACATAGATCTACAATATGTCCCAACTGACAAGCAAATTGCAGATATTTTCACGAAACCGCTGGATGAGGCCAAGTTCTCATTCTTCAAAACAGAACTTGGCATGCTCAACAAGGATGAAGGAGAATAATGACAAAGGTAACAAGCAAGGTTAAGACCTGGTTTTACTTCAAAAATCAGAAAATTTCAAAATTTGGGCTTCATTTCTCGAGTACAACACTTGTACTCGAGAACAGCAGACTTGCCTCTCGAGAACAACAGACCTACTTCTCGAGACTAAATATTCTACTCGAGAACAACAAGTACTCTACTCGAGAACATGGGTCATTCTACTTAAGACCAAGGCATACTATACTCGAGTGCTGACAATCTTCTTCGCGAGAACAACTAGCCCTCTTGAGAAATATGGTGTCTAATTTTTCTTCAAGGTCAATTTCTCATATCGACACCCAAGCGCTTAACCACCTCTTTCCAGGTACTTTTAATGATTATTTATATGTTTTATTTTCAAAATTAGAGGTAACTATAAACAGAAATAAGTCAAAGAAATTTTTATTCTCGATTTCAAAACCCATCTTCTCGAGAAAAGCCGTTTTGTCTTCCTCCATCTCCGCTGTCTGCCGCAAGCCAATTTTCCCATTCGCCGGCCAGCCAAGAATGATTTTTAGACATTCATGGCTTCGTCTTCAATGCTTTGGATCAGGAGTGAACTCATTTCTAAAGGAATTGTAGAGATTTCAGACGATTTCAAGAATGTTCTACTTCTACTCGAAACAGCCAGTCTGTCTTTTGTTCTGGAACACCCTTGCCGCATTCTAACTTCTGCCGTTGAAGAGTTCTTCCAGCATGCCAAAGTTAAAAGGAATGGCAAGGTACTCAAGTCCAAGGTTCAAAATATCAAGGTAAAGATGACTGCCCTCTCTGTTTCTCAATTTCTGAAACTTCCAGTCATAGATCAAGAAGATGATCTGGTAGGCATTGATTATGAGAGAGCATATAGTTTCTGTGGTATTCCTCAATCCTATCACACAATTAGAAGACAATTTATGAATGTTGAAAGCAAGTTACTGGCTGATATTCTGGGCAAAGTACTTCTATGCAAAACAAGTTTTATAAGTTATATAACCCCTGAGTTCTTTGATCTAATGACAACAGTTATCTGTAGAAAGAAGTTCCAGTGGGGTATGATGTTTTTTGACAAGATTAAGGCAGCCATTAAGAGTCCAAACTATGGCAGAATAATTTCTCTTTACCCGAATCAGATGAATCCAGAAGCATTCCCCATGAAAATGGGCATAACCCTCCATCACATGAAGAAGGTTTCCTTTACCTCCATCCAGAGATGGGAGGTTAAATTACAGAAAACTAATAAAGCTGCTAAGGAAATTGAAGATGTGGACAGGACCCCATCTCCTCCTTCATGTCAGATAACTGATTCAGTTATTGAGAGGGAGCCTGCCCCATCTGTCTCAGCCCAGCCAACTCCAACTCCAGCAACAATCTCTTCAGAAATTCTAGCTCCAGTTAATCTACCTACAGCTATAGAAATTCCATCTATTGCTACTGCCACTTCCTATCTGATGCATACATACATAGCTTCTCCTACTGCCGAAGACATTCCAGATTATGATAATCTGACAGATGCCTAGACTCAATTCCAGATTCTGTCTACTGAAGATGACATCAATAAGATGATAGAGGAACTTTCTTCCAAAGAACCTCCCTTCATCAATCTTGAAGATCCTCCTCCATCTATAATAACTTCTCCCAAGTCTCTAGCAAAGTCTCCTCCTCCTCAACCAGAAAAATCCCCAGAACCAACACAGTCTCCAAAAAATCCAGAATCATTTCCTCCCGCTGATAAATCTCCTATACATGAACCTGAGAAATCTCCAGAAGATGTACATGATGATGAAATTATTTCAATTCATGATTTAGATGATGACATTCCAGTAGAAGCTGCTGAATAAAGACTTCTAAGTCTTCAATTCAACATTCCCTCCTTGCTTCCCTTAGATACTAAATAAGAACCCAACACTGTAAACAAAAAGTTAGCCTCTACTTCTACTGTTGTACTTGAAGAAATTCTTCCATGGACTATCCCTGCTCAGCCTCCACCATCTACTCAGAAAGAAATCTTCCCTGAAGGTACCATTCTACATAAAATTGAAGCTATGCTTGCTGATCAGAGAAAATACTTTGATTATTCTCTGAAGGTTGTCACTGATAAAATGACTGCATTAGAAAAAGTAATGAGCCGAGGATTTGCTGAAATCCAAAACAACACAGATGAATTTAAAAGGCTCCTGCAAATTGGTGGAAAAGCTATAGACCACACAATTACAAGCATTGGTACTGTTATGGAGCAACCAGTCACCCTTGCTCATAATCAGATTCTACTAGACAAGAGAGCTGATGAAAGGAATTTTAAAACTTATGAAAAAGTTGGAAAATTTAAAGAAGATGTCATTAGCGCCCTCTCCCTAGAAGTCAGAAAGGGGGAGGATAAAGTGAAAGAACTATTAGAAAAATAAGCTCAGTTTATGAAAAATCAGTGAGAAGATCATTTGAAAGAGATTCAGGCATCTGTTCTTAAAGAAATCAAAAGTACTAAGTTATATACTTATGATACTTCTATATGGATGCATAATCAGTTATTTCC
Source organism: Platanthera guangdongensis (assembly GCA_039583875.1). Taxonomy (NCBI): domain Eukaryota; kingdom Viridiplantae; phylum Streptophyta; class Magnoliopsida; order Asparagales; family Orchidaceae; genus Platanthera; species Platanthera guangdongensis. Next base: position 142,695,032 of record CM077165.1, read on the forward strand.
TGAACTATACATGGATCCTAATGCACCTCCTCCTGCAAACCTGGATGTAAACATGACAACTTTTTCTCCACCTCCAGAATACTTTGAAGGACCTCCTCCAAATTATTTTGAAGCTCCCCCTCCTGATGTTTATGAACAGGTATGGGAATCAGAACAAACACGTATGCCTCCTCATCCTCCAGAAGTTCAGAAAGCCAAAAGAAGAAAGTATGGTGATGGAGCCTCAACAAGTAGATTAACTCCACATCCTGATGTTGATAAAAGGAAAATACCTCAAGAGTTTACTGAAGTTTGGTGTCCAACCTCCAAATCTCTTATTTTGGAAACCCTGAAGCTGTTAGTTGATTTTAATGAAGACATGAACCTTCACTATATCCCTCAGGAATGGGAGGTATATGAAAAGTCCCTTACCAAGAGAAGGATTTATGACAGAGAATATGGTTGGAACAATCCCAAAGCTCCTCCCAGACCTCCAAAGTACTTCCCTAAACCTTACAGCTACTAAAAGAGGCTATAGGAAAAGTTGGAAAGACAGCAACATCAACAAGATCAGTAAATTGAAGATGCTGGAAGTTCTCCTTATGTTTGAAATTATGGAATTTAAATTTTCTCTTGGACAAATTTCTGTTTATATGAACTTCTAATTCTGCTGATCTGATTTTTACATATTACTGCTTTCTCCCAATTATCATGCCATTAGTTCCTTTATTTGTTTTTCTCTTGATGTAATTCATCATAGTGTAGAGGGTTTTGATTTCTACAAATAGGGAGAGATTGTTGGGTATTGCATCCACAATAGCCCAGATTTGTATGAAGTCACCCTTAAACTAAGATGAATTAAGTTTGTATTTGATGTTCTTTTTAGTTAAGTGTTTGCAGGACTTAATTGCTAAGTATAGACCAATGTCAGTCTACAATGAGTCTCCAAACATAGGACCATACAATATAATCCCTCATTATGTGATCCATGGTGTTGACTCATGTATAGCCTCTCTATTGGGGGACACTTCCTTTTCAAGCACTAAGGGCAAGAGAAAAGATGGATGCTGATTTTAATAAAGAATTAAGATTTTTAGTTTTTCATAATTGTCTAAGTATTTTTCTCGAGTACTATATTTGTACTCGAGGACTTAAGATATTTCTCGAGTTAGACCTTTTTTAATTTCGAGTGGCAGAAGATGTTTTCGAGAAAGCTTAATGATGTTCTCGAGAAGGGCTTATGTACACGAGTACTATATGATATTTCTTCTCGGGTTGTTTCTTTTCCAGACAATTATTTTTCTAAGTCTTTTCTCGAGAAGACCAAATTTATTCTCGAGAAGACTATGGTTTGTTCTCGAGATGCAAAATTTATTTCTCGAGACCCAAAGTATTTTTCTCGAGTGCCAGACATTTGTTCTCGAGATGATTATCTGTTCTCAAGTACCAGAATGTTTTTTTTCGAGAACAAAAGTATATTTTTCTCGAGTACTTCTTTCCGTCTCGACAGTGCAGATTTCCACCTCCACATATTTTTCTAAGTATATTTCTCGAGATCCTCATTATTTTCTCGAGAATCAGTAAGCTTCTTCTCAAGTACTATCCTTTGTCTCGAGAACACCTGTACTATTTTTTTTTGAAATCTTCTAAGTCCAGACAGACGTGAATTTCAAATATCATTAGCGCGTGATTGGTCCACGTGGCTATCATTAATTGAGATTATGACTGTTAGGCAAGTCCTATAAAAGGTCTTATCATTTTTGACCAACCTTAAGAAGAATAACAAGTTGCCGCAAGATTTTCCAAGTTTTTCTGAATCCCTAATTTTCTTTCCATAATCGGAAGCGCCGCTCTTCATCGCCATTCTTGCCGACTTGCTTCCGATCCAGATCGATTTAGAGAAGTTGATTCAGAGATCAAGTCAATCTCAATCTATAGATCCATTACTTGATCTTACTGAGTCCAGAGAATTTCAGATCCAGAGTCTTGCTGATTCTTCTTCAACTATTTATGATAAAGCCGCGCAGTTCAAGGAAGAAGAACGGGAAGAAGTTTTTGAGATCTGAGATCAAATCACTGTTTGTATTTGTTTATTTCAATCTATTCTTGTAGGAGATCTTTCTTTGAGTCGTAGGAGCTTTGTTCTCCGAGTTCTTGTAATAAGTTTTATCTTCCGAGTGTAGATCTAGTTTTTGGGAGCGAGTTGTAGGAATGTTGTTCTGAGGTGTAGGATTGTTTTCAATCCGAGATTAGTGGAGTAGCCGAGTCTAGTGCATTGCTAGATCGATGAGTGGAAAGTGGATGTACCCAAGGTTGGGGAACCACTATACTTATTGGTATCGTCTGTGATTGCTTGGTTAATTTTTTGTACATCGCTCGTTAATTTGTTTTTCTACAAAAAGATGCACAACTCACCTATTCACCCCTCTAGGTGATTTAGGTAAGGCAACTAAAACATTTTCAGGTGTGTTGCTTCACACTGAGAGTTAGGCTGTGGGCCTAAGGTGTAAGCTCTAAGGAGCATAGTGCTGGAGTTTGTGTCTTGTCCAACAAGTAAGTTGGAGAGGTGGGAGAGAAGTGGATGTACCCGATTGGGGAACCACTGTAAATACTTGTGTTCTTGTTGTGTGTGTTTGTTTTACTTTCTTATTGTAGGACATAAGGGCAAGCTCTAGATAGTGTAGTAAGAAAATATCAAAAGAAGCTATAAATTTCAAAGACCTATTCACCCCCCCCCCTCTAGGTGATTAACTAACCTTCAATTAAATAACTTTCAAGTGGTATCAGAGGGAGCTTATTCAAAAAGAATTTAACAATCTGAGTATACCTCAATGGTTAGCTAAAATAAAAGAAATGGGGTCTGGTGTAAACTACAAGGAATTAGGAGCCATGAAGTTGTCAATCTGCAAAAAGGAGGGGTTTGGGATTTTGAAGGAAAGGGTCAGGATGTTCATGGAAGCTGCTGACCCTAGGATCTACATCACAGTCAAAGAGGGACCCTTCTTTCCCATGATGATCTCAGTTCTGGATTCCAACATCCAGACTCCTAAATCATATGAAGAAATGAACAAGGATGAGCTCCTCCTTGCTCCATGGACAATAGAGCTCAAAATATCATTGCTAGTGCAGTAGATGATTCTACATTCCAGAATCTGGTGCACTGCAAGACCTCCAAGGAGATGTGGGACACACTAGTGGTGTTAATGGAGGGTTCAAAAGAGGTGAGGGATGACATGAAATCCATGCTCAACTAGGAGTATGAGGCCTTCAGACAAGGAAAGTCTGAGGGCATTGCTGAAAGTTTTGAAAGATTTTTCAGAACTGTTAATGAACTGAGAACTTATGGAAAGGTCTTCAGCACCTATGAGATGAATGACAAATATCTCAGGTCCCTCACCAAGGATTGGGACACAAAGATCTGTGTCATCTGGGAAATGGACAGGCTAGCCGACACACCACCTCCAACCTTGTTTGGAAAGCTACCGTCCTATGAGATGCAGCTTGCTGCAAGGAAGGAAGAAGAAGAGAAGGGCATCAAGTCACAGAGCAAGGAGAAATCTGTGGCTTTCAAAGCTGAAGCTTTAACCAAGAGTAGAAGGAAGATCTCTCTAGTAAGGAGAACTGCTGTGTCAGAATCTGAGAGCTCTAGGTCCAGCTCATCTGACAACCATTTATCTGATGAGGACCTTGCTGCCTTCTCCAGGCAGTTTCAGAAATTCATGAAGAAGGGGCATTGGAAGAACAGAAGGCCTTCTTCCTCCTCTCAGCATAGAAAAAAATCCTCTAAGGAGGACAAGTATGCTCCTAACTCTAATAATCAATCTTTCTCTATTATTATTTATTTTTTGCTACAGCAAACCAGGGCATGTAATTGCTGACTGCCTAGTAAAGATGAGAGAAGAGAGAGTGAAGAAGCACCATAAGGGAAAGAAGAAAGAGAAGTCCCTAGTGGACAAGAAGGAGAAGACCTGGTCTGACTCTTCATCTGAGTCAGACAGTGAAGAAGATGATGCCTACATTGGGCTTATTGTTGTTGCTGAAGAGGAACCTGCAGAGTTCACTGCTGCTAAAATAGGGATCAAGGCCCCTCTGTCACACCCAGAGAGTGACTCAGAGGTGGATGAATATGAAGAAGGAGATGCTCACTGCCATGGACTTATGGCAATGACAGATGAAGAAAGAAGCCAGGATCAGCCTGGTTAGTCTCAGGTACATGCTAAACCACATTCTTTTATTTCTAATCATGAGGCTAACTCAGTCTCCGAAGCTCAATCATCAAGAGATGAAGGGGATTCAGACTCTGAGGATGATGTAAACTCCATAATTGCCAAGTATGGAGAATTTCTTGAGGATTTCAAGAAATGCATGCTACTTAGTGCAAAGAGGCAGGCAAAAGAGCTTCTTAGTCTTAAACGTAAGTGTGAAGACCTAGAAAAAGCCCTCACTGACATGGTTGCACATGCAGGTCAGCTCAAGGAAATCATTGACAGTGAGTCTGTACTAAGAGTCTCAAATGAGAAACTTATCCAAAAATTTGAAAATGATCTCTTAAATGAGAAATTGTTGGTGACAAAATTTTCTAAGCCAAGCACTCTGCTACCCTTAAATGATACCCACCTTACCCAAGCTGGTAAGAAAGGGTTGGGATTTAAGGGACCTGTTAGACTTTCCAATCCAAGAGGAAAGGGAAAAGGGAAAGCACATGTTGTGCCTCTAGCCTCACTGCCTCAAATTTATTTTCAGAAAGTATTATTTCCTTCTAACGTGTATGACCATGAAAGTTGTTATGGTCACTGGGAGAATCACATATCCACTGGTATGGACTAATGTGGCCCCAGCTATGGTGGAAGGTACAACCATGTGAAAGCCTTTAAGGCTGGCCATGATGAAATCCAAATGCCCCATCCTGGACCATTTGTTTTTGGTGCACCGACCCCAAAACTAAAAGATATTGTTGCTGCTAAAAATCTAAATCATCCAGCAAAAGTTGTGACTCAAGGTGAGTCGTCTGGCAGGGCTGGAATGAAAATCTCAGATGCTATCAGATGCATGTTAGCTGAAAAGAGACATGCAACTGGTGCTTCTCAAAAAAGACCAAATCAGCCAGCTGAAAGACTGCCCTTCAGTCAAACTGCTGAGAGAAGACAAAAGAATAGAGCAGCACATCTCCCCACTGTTCAGAGAACAGTACAGTCTAATGCTACTCTCAAACAGAAGAAGAGATACAATATTTTTTAGTGCTGGTGTTGTGGTAAAGTGGGCCACTATGCTGTGGATTGCTAGTATAATCCTTCAGTGTATAGAGGTAGCCAACCTATCAGAAATTCTGCAGGAAGGCGTAATTAGTTTCATGCTAATATGAACCTAGTACCCAACAGAAATTGGGGTCCTAAGGTAAGGTGATTTTTATTCTTTTCAGGTAAGTTCAAGTACCGATTCCCCTAAATGATACTTGGACAATGGATGTTCCAGGCACATGACTGAGACAAAGGAGCTATTGAAGGAATACACTCTAGTAAAGAATGGACCCAAGGTCATCTTTCGAGGCTCAGATAAGGGGATAACCAGAGGCTATTGTAATATCTCAAATGGCATAATCACCATCACTAAGGTGGCTTATGTGGAGGGGTTGCAACACAACCACATAAGCATAAGCCAAATATGTGATCTTGGTTATGATATTTCCTTCCACAAGGATAAGTGCCACATCAAGAGGTTAAGTGACCAAAGGGTCACCTTAACAGGCACTAGGAGTAGGAATGTTTATTGCTTGAATTTTTCTTGCTTAGATAACAGTTCCACTATATGCCTAGTTACAAATGACAAAGTTTCATATTGTGTCCAATGGCACAAGAGACTGGCTCATTTGAATTATAAAACCATTGGTCAGTTCTTCAGTGATGAGCTTGTTAGGAATGGTCCCAAAATAAAATGCTCCAAGGAGGGTATGTGTGCTGCTTGCCAAAAGGGCAAGTAGACGAAGACCTCTTTCAAGAGCATTGCGGCCAAGGATTCAATGAGATGCTTGTATCTCCTGCATATGGACTTGTTTGGTCCTATGCCTGTTCATTGTCTAGGTATGAATGTCTACACCCTTATGTTGGTTGATGACTATTCCAGATTTTCTTGGGTGTTTTTCCTTAGAAGAAAGGATGAAACCCTTAATATTTTCATGAATTTTGCTAAGCAAATTCAGAATGAGCTTGCATGTTCTGTAGTCAAAATGAGAAGTGACCATGGAACTGAGTTTCAGTCTGCTACCATGACTACATTCTGTGAAGAGCAAGGGATTCATCAAGAATTCACCTCTCCAAGAACACTCCAGCAAAATGGATTAGCTGAGAGTAAAAATAGGAGTCTCATAGAAGCTGAGAGAACACTATTGAGTGACACCTCTCTCCCTGAGTATTTCTAGGCTAAGGAAGTTAATACTACATGTCATGTGCTCAATAGGGCTTCTATCACCAAAGGCCACAAGAAAACTCCCGATAAGATCTTGAAGGGTAGAAAATCAAACCAATCCTATTTCAGGATCTTTGGTTGCAAGTGTTTCATCCTTGACAATGGTAAGTCAAGAATGACTAAGTTTGCTGTCAAATCCCATGAGGGGATCTTTGTTGGGTACAACAATAATAGTTGGGCATATAGAGTCTATAACTTGACAAATCAAGTTGTAGAAGAGTCTATCCATGTAGTGTTTGATGAATCATACATGATTAATAGTGAGCTGTCAAGCTCTTTACCTAGCTCTGCAGGTATAGAAGTCATGATGGAAAAGCTCTCCATCAAAGATAAAGATCCAGCTTTGTAAGAAGATTGTGGTGAGGGATGCTGTCCAGAGGAAGCACAGGGCAATCGAGCTGGAAATGAAGACCAACCTGCTGCAGAAAATGATAATCAGCAGGAAGCAGTCAGACTGCTCCCTGCAATCAAATATCTTAGAGATCATCCTCCAGAGCAGATAATAAGTGAGGCCAGCCAAGGTGTACAGACCAGAAGTAGGAGTCTCAACACAACACGCTATTCCAGCTTCCTGTCATAAGAAGAGCCCAAGAAATTTGAAGAAGAAAATCAAGACCCATTCTGGATTGGTGCAATACAGGAAGAACTGAACAAGTTCAAAAGGTGCAAGGTCTGGAAGCTGGTTCCCAGATCAAATGAACTCAATGTCATTGGAGTCAAGTGGATTTTCAGAAATAAACTTGATGAAAATGGCATTGTAATCAAGAATAAAGCCAGAATGGTGGCCAAAGGGTATAGACAGGAAGAAGAGATTAATTATGATCAAACCTTTGCCCCAGTTGCAAGGTTGGAAGCAATCAGACTGTTCCTTGCATTTGAAGCCTTCTAGGGATTCAAGGTATTCCAGATGGATGTCAAGTCAGCCTTCCTGAATTTAGACTTGGAGGAAGAGGTTTATGTAGAGCAGCCTCCATGTTTTATTGACTCTAACTCTCCTACTGCAGTATATAGACTTAGGAAAGCTCTTTATGGGCTTAAGCAAGCCCCAAGAGCATGGTATGAGACATTGTCTACCTTCCTCATTGAGAATAAATTCTCAAGGGGGAAGATAGAAAAGACTATATTCCTAAGGGAATCTAAGGGCAAGATCATCCTAGTCTAGATTTATGTTGCTGACATAATATTTGACTCTACTGATGACAACCTCTACAGGAAGTTCGCAAAACTTATGCAGGGAAAGTTTGAGATGAGTAGTATTGGTGAATTGAAGTTTTTCTTGGGACTCAAAGTAAAACAAACTGATGAAGGTCTATCCATATACCAGTCAAAATTCACTAGGGAGATAATTAAGAAATATGGCATGGAGAATGCTTCCACCATAAGAACTCCCATGAGCTTAAGTATGCTTGTAGGCAAAGATGATCCAGGGAAGCCTGTTGATCAAACTCTGTATAGAGGTATAGTTGGCTCCCTTCTCTACCTCATAGCTAGTAGGCCTGACATTATATATGCAACCTGTATCTGTGCTAGGTATCAGGCCTACCCTAAAGAGCCTCACTATACTGCTATCAAAAGAATCTTGAGATATCTAGGGGCGAGCAAACTTAATGCCATTATCGATATATATAAAGCTAGGTTTGGTAGAAATCTCCAAAACTTCCATAACCTTGCAACTGTCCGATAGAACATTGGCACTTCCGAAAGGGATAGTTGAGGATGTACTAGTAAAGGTGGATAAGTTCATTTTTCCGGCAGATTTCATGGTCTTAGATATGGAAGAAGATAAGAAAGTTCCTATTATCATAGGGAGACCATTCCTAGCCACGGGTAGGACGTTGATTGATGTGCAGAAGGGAGAATTGACAATGAGAGTATATGACGAGCAAGTAACATTTAACTTACTTAAGACAATGAAGTTTCCCCATTGAGAGGAGGACAATATGGAGGTGGTAAATCATCTGTCCATTTATGATTATGATTCGACTCTCTCATTGTCTGATGAACAAGATGTTCTATTGACTCACGTATTGACACAGTAGGATTTATCCAAGGAGGAGGAAGAAGTTCAAGAATGCTTACAAGCATTCGATAGGTAGCTAACTTGGTTTCGTAAGCTAGAGCCACTAGAGATGCCTGAGAAGTCGACCTCAGTAAAGCCTTCCATTGTTGAGCCACCGGCATTATAGTTAAAACCCCTTCACGAACACCTTTCGTATGCGTATCTAGGTGAGAATGATACTTTACCGGTAATTGTTAACTCCAAATTAGAACCGGGACAACTACTGAAGCTTATTTAACTTTTAAAATGCTACAAGGCGGCAGTAAGTTGGACCATATCAGATATCCGGGGAATCAGCACATCATTGTGCATGCATAAGATCCGCTTGGAGGACTCTTGCAAAAGATCGATTGAACCCCAACGCCGTCTAAGCCCACCGATGAAGGAGGTGGTAAGGAAATAAATTATAAAATGGCTAGACATAGGGGTCATCTATCCTATCTCAAATAGCTCATGGGTGTCGTCAGTGCAGTGCATCCCAAAGAAAGGAGGAATGACGGTAGTAAGAAACGAGAAGGGTGAGTTAGTACCCACTAGAATAGTTACTGGGTGGTGGATTTGCATAGACTATACGAAGTTAAATAAAGCCACCATGAAGGATCATTTTCCCCTTCCTTTCATTGATCAAATCTTGGATAGACTGGCAGAGAATGATTTCTTCTGCTTTCTAGATGGTTACTATGGTTACAATTAGATTACGGTAGACCTAGAGGATCAATAAAAAACTACCTTCACCTGTCCCTTTGGGACATTTTGTAACACCCCCTATCCGTCGCATAGCATATAGTAGTAGGTCCGGCCGGGGCCCGACGCCATATACCACAGACAGACCGGGTGGTTACTCAATGGAAACCATCCAACCAATCACAACGTCCTACACAGAGCATTCTAGCGGAAGTAGTTTAAATAGTTGCAATTAAAAGAACCCAGCAACAAGCATGAATGTCGACTAACAAGCCAAAAATGAATGAAGTACATAGACAAGTACTGGCCTTAATGACTTACAAATGGTTTACTCATATTACATGTTTTCCATACCACAGCACGTAGGCCGGTCATACATGAACCAAAGCAAGTAAACACTCCAATTGGACCTTCGAGGGCAGGCTTCGCAATTTGGGCTTTAGTCTGCTATTGACCGCTTGGTCCAGCAGCACCTGCAAGCAACAAACCACCGCAAGGTGGCAAACAAAAGCAACGGTCAGTAATGCTGACCAAATTATAACGATCCCGCCCCCAATTCGGGGCGGCGATGCTCCTTCCCTGCATTTTATCAGCACAACCAAGCAGTATAGAAATATATTGCATCACAGGCGTTGGCACGCACGGCCACACGCCCCGTGCTCTCAGGGCACATTCTCGGTGATCACGGTCTAAGTCCGCCGACTCACCATCATCCCCAGGACGGCAATCTCTCGTGAGCAGTTGAGTCTTCTAGGCAGAAGTTATGACACTTAAAATCATCAACAGCCTATAAGCATAAGTCATGACACTTTAAATCATCGACAGCTAAAGACCCGACCTCTATGCCCTCGGCATAGAGTAGGAACGGTTCCACTCAACCCGTTGCTCACTTGCCATGACATTTAAAATTATCGGCACGAGTTAAGTTTCCCCGAAGCCCGTGAATCGAACGCACAATATTACATAACCCAGTTATGTACAAGTTGGCTCCCAGGACACCAAAATGGCAGAATCACGCATCCGCCCAGTTTTTCGGGTGCACCTTGGAGTTAATCCCCAAAGCTCCTTGTTGCAATCTACCTCGTAGAAAACCCGAAAAACAACATTTGCGCGGAGTCTTCTCCGGCCATTTATGCAATGCAACATCACCGATCTAGACCAACTTGTCCGGGTAGGCTTCACACATCATGCCTATATCCGTTCTCGATTACAGACTCTACATGTACACAACGGGGACTATTCATGTCTACCCGAAGGAACGCCTTAAACTCACCGCAAACTCGCGAGAGCGGGCTTCCCTATGCAAAAGAAGTAGAGCTTCACATGCTCAAGTAGAGAATCGTTACCCTAGCGTTCTTCCTTGGCGCCATGGAAATGTAAGCGGATGAAAAGCACCGCAATCTCCTTGCCTTCGTAGATCCGAAGTCGGCTCGCGATTTGGAGCTCTGAAACTCCTCCAACGACTGGATCTAGACTTCTTCTTCCTCGTTTGCTCTCCCCTCTCTTTAAGATTTAGACAGAGAACACGACATGAAAAATAAGGGTTCTGAAACCCTTCTCTCTGGTATAACCCCTTCGGGATAACCATAGCCGTCGGATCCCACAAAAAGGGATGCACGGACACGATCCAAGTCTTACCTGGACAAATGGGGCTAAACACCGCTTGGCACGCCAACAGGAGTAGGACACGTTCGCAACAAAACAGTGTCGGAACATTTTAGTCAACTCCCGCCAAAACCCCAGCGTCAACACTCCGCGTCGACAGAATCAAACACGCCACATTGTGCCCCGCGCTCGACGATCGTCGAACCAAGATCGTCGACCGTTGCCAGATCGTTGAACAGAGCTTTCTGGCCAAATCGTCGAACGCAGCCAAATCATCGAACGGAGATCGCTGGCCCGATCGTCGAACCCACGGCCCGATTGTCGAACCCACGGCCTGATCGTCGAACGTAGAATGTCGACCAAATCGTCGATCGCAGAATGTCGACCAAATCGGCGACCGTAGAATAACGACAGATCGTCGACCGCAGAATTGCGACCAGATCGTTGACCGCTGCTCGACGATCGTCGAACCCAGATTTCTGCTTGATCGATTTGCCAGAACTTTTAACTAACCCGACATACCCTGTGACACGCCCGTGTCCAGGGCCGTGTTTGCTGCTCGACGATCGTCGAACCCAATTTCGTCGACCTCTCGGCCAAATCGTCGAACCCAACACGACACGCCCTGGGACACGCCCGTGTCCCAGGCCGTGTACCTCCTGCCAAATTCCAAATTTGGCCCGGAATGCCTCCCGTCGCTCTTTTGAGTTTCGGGGCGTTACAACTCTCCCCCTCTTAAAAGAATTTCGTCCACGAAATTACATAAAGGAAAGATAAGCACAAAACTAAAACTGTACCTGAGCGGAACAACTCCGGGTACTCATCAAGCATAGTCTGCTCTCGTTCCCAAGAGAGCTCTTCTCGGCCGCAATTGTCCCAATGGACCTTGATCATCCTGATCTCTTTATTGCGTAGCCGCTTGACCTCCGAGTCCTCAATCCGCACATTCTTGACCTTTGTCGTCAACCCACTATCCACTGGCACTTGATCAACCGCGATCACTTGCGAAGGCTCTTGCACCGCCTTCCGTAGCACCGATATATGGAATACATCATGTAGACCACTGAGCTCCACAGATAGCTTCAACCGATAAGCCGCTTCGCCAATCCGCTCCAGAACCTCAAACGGCCCAAGGTACCTCGGGCTAACCTTTTTAAGTGCCGCACCCACGAGATACCCTTAAACGGCTTGATCTTTAAGTACACTCAGTCGCCCACAGCGAACTCCACGTTCCTGTGCTTGGCATTATAGTACTTCGCTTGCCGGTCCTGAGCGATAAGCAATCTCTCCTGAATGGTTCACACTAACAAAGTAGCATCTTCCACCTCTTGACGTTTGGACAACTTTGACTCACCCGTTTCCAACCAGGACAACGATGTGCGACATCTTCTACCATAAAGGGCCTTGAAGGGCTCCATTTGAATACTCGCATGGTATCTATTGTTGTACGCAAATTCCACCAAATAAAGATGGTCTTCCCATTGATTTCCAAAGTCCAAGACACACATGTGGAGCATGTCTTCCATAGTTCTATTGACCCTCTCGGTCTGCCCATCCATATGCGGATGGAAGGCTGTGCTAAAACTCAGCTTTGTTCTCAACATTTGCTGCACAAGCCTCCAATCATTGGACGTGAACCGCCCATCTCGGTCACTCACGATGCTGCGGGGCACACCGTGGAGCCGCACTATGTTATCCACATATAACTTTGCCAACTTCTCCACTGGATCGTCCTTCCTATGCGGAATCAAATGTGACACCTTCGTTAGCCGATCTACGACCACCCAGATGACGTCATTCCCCTTTTGCGACCTTGGCAAACCGTGCACAAAGTCCATAGTGATGTCGTCGAATTTCCACTCCGGAATAGGCAAGGACTTCAGAAATACTCCTGGCTTTTGGCACTCCGCCTTCACCAAGGTGCAAGTTTGGCACTTCGCCACGTAGAGCGCCACATCCTTCTTCAAACCCGGCCACCAAAACTGTAACACCCCCTATCCGTCGCATAGCATATAACAGTAGGTACGGCCGGGGCCCGACGTCGTATGCCACAGACAGACCGGGTGGTTACTCATGGAAACCATCCAACCAATCATAACGTCCTACACAGAGCATTCTAGCGGAAGCAGTTTTATAAAAGTTGCAAATAAGAACCCGGCACTAAAGCATGAATGTCCACTAAAACCAAATAGGAATGTTACAAATACACCAGTACAAGCCTTAAGGCCTCACAAAATGGTTCACTTGATATTACATGTTTTACAAACCTCGGCACGCAGGCCGGTCATACATGAATAAAGCAGTAAACACTCCAATTAGGCCTTCGAGGGCCGGCTTCGCAAAATTGGGCTTTAGCCCGCTATTGACCGCTTGGTCCAGCAGCACCTGCAAGCAACAATCCACCGCACGCTGGCAAAACAAGGCAACGGTCAGCAATGCTGACCAAATTATAACGATCCTGCCTCCAACTCGGGGCGGCGATGCTCCTTCCCTGCATTTAATTAGCAAAAGCGAGTAATATAACAACTCATTGCATCACAGGCATTGGCACGCATGGCCACACGCCCCGTGCTCTCAGGGCACATTCTCTGTGATCGCAGTCTGAGCCGCTAACTCACCACCATCTCCAGGACGACAATATCTCGTTAGCAAAAATGGTCTTTTAGGCAGACGTTACGACACTTTAATGTCATCAACAGCCTATGTCACGACACTTAAATGTCATCGACAGAAAGACCCGACCTCTATGCCCTCGGCATAAAGCAGGAACGGTTCCCACTCAACCCGTTGCTCACTTGCCACGACACTTAAATATCATCGGCACGAGTAAAGTTTCCCCGAAGCCCGTGAATCGAACGTACAATGTTACATAACCCAGTTATATACTAGTTGGATCCTAGGCCCACAAGTTGGCAAGATCACGCATCCGCCCAGTTTTCCGGTGCACCTTTGGGTTAATCCCCAAGGCTCCCTGTTGCAATCTACCACGTAGAAAACCCGAAAAACAACCAATCGCGCGGAGTCTTCTCCGGCATTTATGCAATGCAACATAACCGATCCAGACCAACATGTCCGGGTAGGCTTCACACAACATGCCTATGTCTGTTCTCGCTTACGGACTCTAAACAACGAGGACTTCACATATCTACCCGAAGGAACGCCTCCAACTCACCGCAAACTCGCGAGAGCGGGCTTCCTATGCAAAGAAGGAGAGCTACTCATGCTCAAGAAGAGAATCGTTACCCTAGAGTTCCTCTTTGGCGTCATGGAAAATTAAGCGGATGAAAAGCACCGCACTAGCTTTGCCTCCGTGGATCCGGAGTCGGCTCGCGATTTGGAGCTTCGAAGCTCCTCCAATGGACGGATCTAGCTTCTTCTTCCTCCCTTGGCTCTCCTCTCTTTCTAAGATTTAGAAAGACAACCACTCATGAAAAGTGAGGGTTTCTAAGGCCCAATCCCGGGTATATCCCTTCAGAACAACCCCCAGCCGTTAGATCATCAATTAAAGAAACGAACGGCTTTGATTCGGGACTGAAATGCCCAATCTGGACCGCACACGGCCTGGCACACGCCTGTGTCCAGGGCCGTGTGCCTCATTCGCCGTCAAAATCGGCTCGCCTGGAACAACACACGGGTATCGAATACGCCCGTGTTCGACCTGACACGCCCGTGTTCCACCTAACACGGCCGTGTGGCCGGCCGTGTACCCCCATCGTTTTTCCCCGAAAACAACCCGAGCACTACACGGGTTCTAGGACACGCCCGTGTCCTTGCCCGTGTCACCTCAACACGCTTGGGCTCCAGGCCGTGTACACGGTCTCGACACTCGACACTTCGTAGAGCGAAGATCATCGACTTGACGACACGACCTTGGACACGCCCGTGTACTAGGCCGTGTGCCTTGTCTCGACACAATGTCGAGAGCAAAGTGTCGACTTCCTGGGACGAGTGTCGACACGGGTCGACACGCCCTGCGACACGCCCGTGCCACAGGCCGTATGCCATGTCTCGACACTTCGTCGAACGCAGAGTGTCGACTTCGCGGGCTAAGTGTCGACACGGGTCGACACGCCCTGCGACACGCCCGTATCGCAGGCCGTGTGCCCAGTCTCGACACAATGTTGAGATCAAAATGTCTACTTCCCGGCTGAGTGTCGACACAAGCTTGACACGCCCTGGGACACGCCCATGTCCCAGGCCGTGTGCCCCCTGCTAGAACCCAAAACTGGCCCAAAACATCCCCCGTCGCTCCTTTGAGTTTCGGGGCGTTACAAAAACAGTTTCTTAATGTCGCGGTACACCATTGTGCTCCCCGGGTGAATCGAGTACTTGGTATGGTGCGCCTCGTACAACAAATCCACCCGCAAACTGCCCACGCTTGGGACGCAAAGATGACCGTCTTTCCAAAGCAATCCATCCACAACTTCATATTGGGAATTTGACCCATCCAGAGACTCTATCATGAGTTGCTTCATGTGGCCATCCAAATCCAAAGCCTGTCGAATCCGATCAGCCAGGTCATATTGAACTTCAGTCCAATTCAAGAGTGCTTCAGCACTTGACTGTTTATCTACACAAACAATCTCCAACGCCTCCAACTCCTGAACCAACCGCTCGTCATGGACCGATAGCCAATTGGCTTGAGCTGGGGCTCGGCGACTCAACGCGTCTGCAACCACATTGCCCTTACCAGCCATGTAGTGGATCTTGAATGTATAGTCCCCCGGGAACTCCATCCATCTACGCTGCCGCATATTCAGGTCTTTCTGATCGATCAAATACTTCAGGCTCTTTTGATGGGTGTAGATATCAATCTTCACACCGTACAAATAATGCCTCCACAGCTTCAAGGCAAAAATCACGACCGCTAACTCCAAGTCATGGACCGGATAGTTCCTCTCGTGCACCTTCAGCTGTCTCGAGCCATATGCTATAACGCTTCCATGTTGTAACAGCACACAACCCAAACCACTGCCTGAAGCATCACTATAAATCTCATAACCTTCGGTCCCACTCGGCGAACTCAGCACAGGTGTCATGGTCAACCGACACTTCAACTCCTCAAAAGCTCGCGCGCACTCCGGCGTCCGAACGAACTTCTGCTCCTTCCTCGTCAAAGTAGTGAGAGGTAACGCTATCCGCGAGAAGTTCTCTACGAAGCACCTATAATAGCCGGTAAGCCCCAGAAAGCTCCGGACTTGCACTACCGTAGAAAGCTCAGGCCACTCCCGTATCGCAACAATCTTCGCCGGATCCACTGCAATACCTTTCCCACTCACTATATGACCGATGAACGCCACTGAGGATAACCAAAGCTCGCACTTCGAGAACTTGGCGTACAGTTGATTCCTCCTTAGCGTCTCCAAAACCAAATGAAGATGCTTGAAGTGATCTTCCTCACTCTACGAGTACACCAAAATATCGTCGATGAAGACGATCACAAAATGGTCCAAGTACTCCCTGAAGGTCCTGTTCATCAAATCCATGAACACTGATGGCGCATTAGTCAGCCCAAACGGCATGACCGTAAACTCGTAATGTCCGTATCTCGTACTGAACGCTGTCTTCGGGATATCACTCTCCCTTATTCGCAGCAGATAGTACCCGGACTTGAGGTCCAACTTTAAGTACACCGTCGACCCGACTAACAGATCGAATAGATCATCAATCTGGGGGATCAGGTACTTGTTCTTTTCCGTCAACTTGTTGAGCTACCGATAATCAATACATAGCTTCAAGCTTCCGTCCTTCTTCTTAATAAAGAGGACTGGTGCGCACCAAGGCGAAGAACTTGTATATACATACCCTTGCTCCAACAACTCTTGCAGTTGAACCTTCAGCTCTGCCATTTCCTTAGACGCTAGCCGATATGGAGAGCGTGATACAGGCTTTGCACCTGGTACGAGCTCTATCGTAAAATATATCTCCCGCTGTAGTGGGGCTCCAGGAAGATCGCTCGGGAACACATCAGGGTACTCTGATACCAATGAAATACTGTCCAACGCGGGCTTAGGCTTTGCAACCTCCACTAGTGTAAAGAACAGTTCTGCACCGGCACGAACTGCCTTCACCACCTGAAGAGCAGACATCAACGTCTTGCTTGACCCCTTCAAGCCCGTGAAAGTCGTCTCACGACCTGCTCCCAGCTTGACTTCCTTGCTACCACAATCAATATAGGCTCGCTGCTTCGAGATCCAGTCCATGCCAAATATAATGTCGAATTCCACTAGCGGCAATAACGACGCTTGCAGATCGAACTCTTGATTCCCAATTCGAATCTTCACGCCACAGATTCTATCCGCTTGTATAGAACACCCATTGGGCAACAACACATCCAACTTGTCCTTCGCCATCGAAGAAGGTACTCCGATGCGCGATATGAATTCTTCGGACAAAAATGAGTGTGAAGCTCCTGTATCGAAGAGTGCTCATGTCGGATTTTCACAAATCAAAACAAATCTTAAACAAGCAGTGGTAAAGTAACATGCACATAATAAGTATTTAAAAGATTAACTTGCTATAAATTTAAATTTTACCTGTCACCATATCCGCCTATTTGATGGCCTCCCGTTGTCCAAGATTATAAACCCTTGGTTGGGCCAGAGCATAGTGGGACGCGGTTGACTCCACCGCCTTGCCCTTCTCTTCATAAGTTTCTCCCGGCTTCCTTTAGGACTTGGGACGTCTGCCCCGGCACTCACGGGCATAATTCCCCGACTTCCCACAGTTGTAACATGCGCCCGGGGTCCGACCCGTAGTCGCCCCAGAAGCACCAGCAGAGGGGGCTGGACCTGAAGTCCTAGCTTTCTTGTTCCACTTCCGGAACACAGACTTTGAGGAGTTCGGCACTTTGAAACTTCGACCACTTATCACCGAAGCTTTTCTTTACTAGAAACTTCTTCATGTCCTTCTCCAAGGACCAGGCCGTGTTGACCAAGGTCAAGAAACCCTGCGTCATCGGCCCCGAGAATAGTAGCCTCAAATCATCTCTCAACCCTTCGTAGAATCGATTCGTCTTGCGCTCCTCATCCACGATGGTGGAGCTAGCATAACGACTCAGTCGAGTAAACTCGTGGAGATATTCATCCACACTACTGTCTCCTTGAACCAACTTTAGGAACTCGTTCTCCAACGCTATCCTCTACGCCGAAGGGAGGTACCTAGCCAAGAACAGTCTCGAGAGCTCTTCCATCGAGACGTCTGTAAGTTGCCTACCTCTCAATAGATGCAGCTCCAATCCTTCCCACCACAATCTCGCTTCACCATCCAGAAGGAACGTAGCAATAATGGTCATTTGCCATTCTTCCGTCTCCGTTGCTGTCAAGACTCTCTTCACACGGGAGAGCCAGTCTTCAACTTGAGATGGGGTTCCCAACCTCGAGAATACCGGAGGATTAAAACTCATGACATGTTTGAGCTGTCTCTCGGTTGCCCTCCTTGGCACCAATGGTTCCTCTACTACCTGTTCCACCCTTCTCTGCTCAGCCGCTTGCAGTGGTACCTGATCCATCGCAGGAGTGGGCTGCTGCATTTGCCTTGCAGGCTGCCCATTAATCATGGAAAACACTGCTTCAGCCACCAGTCGAATGGTTTCGGCCAAATGAGTTGTTGCAGAAGCATCATTTGGTGCACTGCTAGCCTCAGAAACTCAACGTTCCGACGGCCCAGCACCGTCTATGGTCACCTATAGTGGTACAAAACATCATTAAGTGACCAAACAAAATTGCAAATAGCAATTATAGGAACACGCAGTTTCCTCAAACACGTGTATTATCATTCCTAAGTGGACATTCATGGGTTCTTTTGTTGTTATAACGATGACGCACACACATGTGCTCACCACCCCTTAAAAATAATTCGTCCACGAATTCATTTAAGGCTGACCGAAACCAGTAGTCTGATACCAAATTGTAACACCCCCTATCTGTCGCATAGCATATAGCAGTAGGTCCGGCCGGGGCCCGACGTCATATACCACAGACAGACCGGGTGGTTACTCAATGGAAACCACCCAACCAATCACAACGTCCTACACAGAGCATTCTAGCGGAAGCAGTTTAAATAGTTGCAATTAAAAGAACCCAGCAACAAGCATGGATGTCCACTAACAAGCAAAAAAGGAATGAAGTACATACACAAGTACTGGCCTTAAGGCCTTACAAATGGTTTACTCATATTACATGTTTTCCATACCACGGCACGCAGGCCGGTCATACATGAACAAAAGCAAGTAAACACTCCAATTGGGCCTTCGAGGGCCGGCTTCGCAATTTGGGCTTTATCCCGCTATTGACCGCTTGGTCCAGCAGCACATGCAAGCAACAAACCATCGCACGGTGGCAAACAAAAGCAACGGTCAGCAATGCTGACCAAATTATAACGATCCCGCCCCCAATTCAGGGCGGCGATGCTCCTTCCCTGCATTTTATCAGCACAACCAAGCAGTATAGAAATACATTGCATCACATGCGTTGGTACGTACGACCACACGCCCCGTGCTCTGAGGGCACATTCTCGGTGATCACGGTCTAAGTCCGCCGACTCACCACCATACCCAGTATGGCAATCTCTCGTGAGCAGTTGAGTCTTCTAGGCAGAAGTTATGACACTTAAAATCATCAACAACCTATAAGCATAAGTCATGACACTTAAAATCATCGACAGCCAAAGACCCGACCTCTATGCCCTCGGCATAGAGCAGGAACGGTTCCACTCAACCCGTTGCTCACTTGCCATGACATTTAAAATCATCGGCACGAGTTAAGTTTCCCCAAAGCCCGTGAATCAAACGCACAATATTACATACCCCAGTTATTTACAAGTTGGCTCCCAGGCCACCAAAATGGCAGAATCACGCATTCGCCCAGTTTTCCGGGTGCACCTTGGAGTTAATCCCCAAAGCTCCCTGTTGCAATCTACCTCGTAGAAAACCCAAAAAACAACATTTGCGCGAAGTCTTCTCCGGCCATTTATGCAATGCAACATCACCAATCCAGACCAACTTGTCCGGGTAGGCTTCACACATCATGCCTATATCTGTTCTCGATTACGGACTCTACATGTACAAAACGAGGACTATTCATGTCTACCCGAAGGAACGCCTCAAACTCACCGCAAACTCGCGAGAGCAGGCTTCCCTATTGAAAGATATGGTACCTAAACACCTAGAGGGGGGGGGTGAATAGGTGACCTAATCCTTTTCTAACTTTGTTGGCAGCCACTTAGTTAAATCACAGAGTTTTAACTACTTTTGCACAGCAAACAGCAATAACAAAACATATACAGCACAATCACAGCACAGCACACAGTGTTTTATAGTGGTTCCCCAAGATATGGGTACATCCACTTTCCCCCTTCGCCTATCTAGCAGTGTACTAGATTCGGCCAAACTTTTCCACTGTCTCAGAACCCAAATTGGTTCCTACCTCAGGCCCAAAGCCTTACAACTCAGCTTTATCCCAAAGCCTACACTCAGCCAATCAAGGCCTACACTCAGCCAATCCAAGGCCTACACTTAGCCAACAAGGCCTACACTCAGAGATCTCTATCTCCTACACTCAGGCTAACAAGCCCTACCCTCAGCCTTTATAAATACAGGCTTACAATTCACTCAGATCCAATGGATCCTACAAGTTAAAAATGTAATACAAATAATATCTCTACAACTCAGAATTAAAGGAGGGGAGTTGAGAGTTTCTTGATGAGTTCTTGGAAGAACTCAGCTGGATTCACCCTGACTTAGCTTTCTTCAAAGCTTCTTGAGTAGAACTGAATAAGACTGAATCCTCTGCAGTTGTTCCTTGACCTCTGCCACTTAAGATCCAGAACTGAATCTGAATCCTTCTTCTCAGCCTAGTTCCAGAGGCTGATTTCTTGGATGGAGCCCTCTCTCTCCAACTTCTTAGATCTGCACTTGGAATGCAAGATCTTCTTGTATTGATACTCTGTGTACCACTTTTCTGATTACTTGAACAATAATCTGTACCACTTGTTAATCACTTGATCAACTCTTTCAACAACAGTTTCTGTAAACTGTGGGTGCCTATTTATAGGCCTTCTTCATGGTAACCGGCTGGTCCGGTTCATAACTGACTTCTGACATCTCTAACAGTTGCTGTAGACCGGCTGGAACGGCAGCTGTCATGTCATCCAGTCACTTCTTGAAAATCTCTAACAGTCAGTAAGTGTCGAGACTTTCTGTCTTAAAGTGTCGACACTTATAGTCCAAGTGTTGACACATGTTGTGTAAGTGTCGACACAAGTCTACAAGGTGTCGACACAACTCCTTGTATGTCTCGACACAGATTCTTCTTCATGTGTCGACACTGAAATTGAGTGTCGACACAAGTACTTGTTCTTCTAGCTTTTGCTGAATTCTTCTATGTGTCGACACATCTCCTTTGTGTCGACATATCTTCTTGTGTTGAATCTGTCAAGTGTTGACACTGCATCTTGGTGTCGACACATAGTCTTCTACGTTGAATCTTACTGAGTGTTGACACAGCTCCTTGTATCGACACACCTTCTTGTTGAGACTTCAGCTGAGTGTCGACACATTCCTATAGTGTCGACACTTGTACTTAGAATAATTTGTTGTTCTTTCTGTTCTTTACTAAGTGTCGACACAGCTCCATGTGTCGACACTTTCTTCCAGTGTTGACTCTTCAGCTGTATGTCGACACATTGTTCTGGGTGTCGACACATACTTCAAATGTTGACTCTTCTGTTGAGTGTCGACACATTTCGTTGAGTGTCGACACATGCTTCAAGTGCTGACTCTTCTGCATAGTGTCGACACATTGTGTTGAGTGTCGACACTTGTACTTAGACTCTGCAGACTTTTGCTGAGTGTCGACACAACTCCAAGTGTCGACACTTTCTGGTGTAGACACAGCTTCACTGGGTGTCGACACAGCTCCTTGTGTCGACACTTTCTGTCTGCACTTTTCTTCACTGAGTGTCGACACAGCTCCAAGTGTCGACACTTTCTGTCTGGTGTCGACTCTGCATCCCAGGTGTCGACACAATGACTCCAAGTGTCGACACTGCTTGTCTGGATGCCGACACAAGTCTTCTCAAGTGTCGACACTTTCCCTCTGGGTGTCGACACATGGACTTAGAAACTTTTTGCTTCAGTCCAGTGATTTCTTAACCTGCACAAGTAACTCAACCATACATCAAATACAATATGATGTATATCATTGAGTTGGGTGAGGCTTCTTCAAATCAGGTACATTTGACCAATGTACCCAACAATCTCCCCCTATTTGGAGAAGTCATAACCCTTAGTCAATGATATATACCATCCATAATTAAAATTACAAAATGATGTACAGCAGATTATAAACAGCAGGGTAAATATAAACATGTAATATTTCACACATGTATACACATTCAACATTGCAGAACAAACAAGAAATAGACATATTCTCAGAACAATCATGAAATATATTTATCATATATTGTTCTAACATTTTTCTAATACATATTCAATGGTTTACAAAAATGTATTTCATTCAAAAGATTACAACAATCTTCAAGTCAATTCCTAATCTATTTCTGGTCTGGTTCTTTGATAATAATGCCTTTGCCAGATTGGACTTGAGCTTTGACAGGGGCTTCAGCAGTTGCAGCATCAGTAGGCTTCTTGCCTTTTAAGTCCTTCTTCTTCAGCTCTTCTGCTTTGATTTTCTGCCTCTCAAAGTAGTGATATGGCTTGGGGAAGTACTTACTAGGCTCCACAGCAATAGGAGGTAGCTTTCCCATCTTAGCCTTCCTTCTGAATTGTACTATTGCCTCCTGCCTGATCTCATGCTTTCTCCATTCTGCCTCAGAGAACCATTTGTTCCTGTCATTCATGTTGTCTTTGGCAGCTTTCCAGGCAGTTAGAATTATATTTCTAGAGGTAGGGCTCCATTGTTCAAAATCTGGCTTTTGTTCTGCTTGTTCCCTAAACCTCTTCTTTGACAACCTTGCCTCTTCTTCTTTGTTCATAGCCTCTTGCAGAGCTGCAGAAATAGGTTGAACAACCTTTTCAATATGAACATTGGCCTTGCCCTCAGTTGGGCTATACATTGTGCTGACATCTGCTTGAACCATGTCAAAATCTGGAGGTGGATAAATCACTTGAGCTACCTCTGCTTGCTCACCTCCAAGATATGCAGTTTGAATTCCTGATTCAGCAACATTGTCATCATCACAGAGTGGAGGATAGCCCAGTGTAGCTCTGATGGAGTTAGATATCCATTTGACATGGTCAGAGCTAGCTTTGACTAATACTCTCTCCCCCTTTATGACTTCTCTGGCCATATGGTCTCTGACATCATCCTTTTGAAACCTTATCTGACTATCCAAATACCTGATTCCCTCTTTAAAGAAGGGTTTCAGCTTTGTAAGTTGTTCAGAGATGACTTTCTGAGAATCTTTAATAGCAGACTTAACAGCAGTAATCTCAGCTTGAAAGACTTTATCAAAGTCAGCCTTAACTACAGCAGCAGATGTAGAAGGTTCAGCAGTCTTATTCTTCATTTCAGTGACTATAGCATTGTGTGAAGCAGTCAAGTTGTCATTCATCCTTAACTGATTTTCTAGTACATACCCTTGCTTCAATGCTATATCATCTACCTGTGCTTTGATCTTCTCTTGGTGTGTAGCTAGATACACAACAGCATTACCACCCTTGTGGAAGCATTCATTCATCTCCTTCTTATTAAGGTTCATCTCAAACCTTATAGACTTTATTTCTTGGGCCAGGTCAAACTGTAGGGTCTTGTGCCCTTCATCCACATAAGCCTCTATGGCTTTCCTTTGTTCATCCATTTTTATCTGCAGTGCAATCAGTAAAGCACTATAGTCAACAGTTGGAGCTTGTTGGACTATAGGCTGTGGAGCAATAGATTGCAAGGCTTTCTTGTAACTCTGGCTTCTTCTTTTAAAAACATATAATTTCTTCCTCTTAGCCTCTGCAGCCTCATCTTCTTCAGATTCTGAAGTGCTGGCTATTTCAACCCTTTCCTTAGGGCTTGGAGGTTTGTCAGCTTGCACAGCAGTTGCCTTCTCAGGTTCTTGCCTAATAGGCTCTTCCAGAACTTCCATGTGCTCCCCCTCAGCAGCAGCACTCTTATCTTCAGCAGCAGCATCCTTATCCATATCAAAATCTTCTTGATCTAGATTTAGAAACAAATCTTCCATTGTATATTCAGGTGGAGACTGTGCAGGAGAAGTTCTTGGTTCTTCCACCACTTGAGAAGGATCATCTTGAACTACAGCAGATGTGTCTTCTAAAACAACATCTGGAACTTGAGTATTCAGCTGAGTTTGCTGAAGATCATCAGACAAATTAGCATCTTCTATAATATAGTCTAATGTTTTTAGGTCAGTGAGTACCTCTAGGATGATGACTGTGGCTTGCTCACTGTCCAGTGTAGATGGCTTCTCTACAACTGGATGCTCCCCCTGGCTTTGATCCCTGTGGATGGGGCTAGCTGGAGGCAGCTCCCCCTGGATCTCTGCATCAGCTGGAGGAGCAGGAGTCTTGTCAGCAGGCTCTCCCTCATGATCATCTGGAGTGAAGACAACCTGTTCTTCACTATCAGAATCACTAGTGGACTCTTGTACCACTTGTACAGTCTTTCTCTTCTTCTTTGGAGGAATTTCTTTTTCAGATACTGGCTTCTCAGGGGTTGACAGTTCCTTGGACAACACCCTGTCCCATCTAGAAAAGATTCTGAGATCCATCTTCCTCATGT
Source organism: Platanthera guangdongensis (assembly GCA_039583875.1). Classification (NCBI taxonomy): domain Eukaryota; kingdom Viridiplantae; phylum Streptophyta; class Magnoliopsida; order Asparagales; family Orchidaceae; genus Platanthera; species Platanthera guangdongensis. The sequence continues at coordinate 142,719,569 of CM077165.1, forward strand.
GGTTGATCTTACTTCCTGCAGCTGTATTCATTACCTCTGGTATGGTACCAGCTAGGTAGAGACTAAGTATTCTGCCCAGGTTGGGCTTCTTCAGACTTTCCTTAATTTTCTCATACACCACTTGAGACCAATCTGTTTTCAGAGTGAAGATGATTCTAGTCATTATTCCAAACATAGAGGCAGACACTCTGTCATGCCCTCCAGGCTTACTGAGAATAACCTTGCCTACAATCTCAGACATGAATTTTCCTTGACTGTTCATGCCTTTCCTGTTAAAGACAGATCATATCTTCATCTTAGGATCAAGACCACACCAGGTTAAAGCTTCCCTGGTCTTTGAAGCAGTTACTTCTTCTTCATCTTGAGTTTTGGGTAGCTGGAGTACCTTCCTCAGACTGTTTGGAGAAATCTTGACCTTAGATCCATGAACTCTGGATTTGATTCTGTATCCAGATTCATCTACAGCAGCTCCATTAAGGAATTCAAGAACTTCCTTCTTCCAAATCTTTGTTGGTTCGGAAACCAAGTATTCTAGTCCAGAATTGGCGACTAGGGTTATCACCGATTGGATTTCTTGATCTGCGTCGTCGAACGCGCCGCGCACCAGCTCATAGCCCTCGTTCACGTTCTCCTCAAGCTTAGGAGCCATTAGGGTTTGGAGAATTTGTTTTTAGAAAAGAGAAGTGTCGACACTGTAGTTTTGGTCTCGAAACTTTGAAAGCGTGTCGACAAACAAAGACAGAACCCTATTTATACCTTCCTGATTTTGAAGATGAACAGGCGGGACAGCTAACTCAACATGTGTCGACACTGGCAATAAGTGTCGACACTGACTTATAATGTCTCGACACACATGTGTCAACACAAGTTTAGTTAACAGATATTATGTGTCGACACTTGGTTATGTGTCGACACAACATAACTCGACACATCGTCGAGACTTTACTTAGAAAATTCTGAGTAAAACATAAGTGTCGACACCATATTGGATGTGTCGACACCTACTTGACATGTGTCGACACTAACATTCTGAAGTGTCGACACCACATTCCTAGATGTGTCGACATGAAGTGTCGACACCACTATTCTGTGTCGACATAGACTTGTCTATGTGTCGACACCTTTTTACTTAGCCAATTTTCTATTCTGTAAACTTAGTCTAAGTTTATCATTCCTAGTTCAATTTTGAATCTATTGAACTTAGCTTCTTCTAGGGGCTTAGTAAACATGTCAGCTATCTGATTATCAGTTTTAATATATTCAAGTGAAATATCTTCTCTTTCTACATGTTCTCTAAGAAAGTGATATTTAATCTCAATATGTTTTGTTCTACTATGAGATACAGGGTTATTAGCTATTGAAATAGCACTTGTAGAATCACAGTAAAGTGGAGTTCTACTTACCTGAAATCCATAGTCCTCTAGCTGATGTTGAATCCATAGAAGTTGAGCACAGCAACTTCCTGCAGCCACATACTCTGACTCAGCTGTGGAGATAGCCACACTAGTCTGCTTTTTGCTGCTCCATGAAATTAGTCTTCCACATAGGAATTGACAGGTTCCAGTAGTACTCTTTCTATCCTCTTTGCATCCTGCAAAGTCTGCATCTGAATAACCTGTTAGATCAAAGTCTCCATTCCTAGGGTACCAGAGGCCTAGATAGGGAGTGCCCTTTAGATATCTCAAAATTCTCTTGACTGCAGTCAAGTGAGACTCTTTAGGGCAGGCTTGATACCTTGCACAAACACATGTAGCATACATGATGTCTGGTCTACTAGCAGTCAAGTATAATAGGGAGCAAACTATCCCTCTATACAAGGTTTCATCTACAGGTTTCCCTGCATCATCCTTGCTAAGAGACATACTTGACCCCATAGGAGTCTTCATGGTACTGGATGAATCCATACCATACTTCCTTATGAGTTCTAGGGTGAACTTTGACTGACAAATGGACAAACCACTCTTAGTCTGTTTAACTTGGAGACCCAGGAAAAACTTCAGCTCTCCCATACTACTCATCTCAAACTGACCTTGCATAAGTTTTGCAAACTTTTTGCAAAGGCTGTTTTCAGTAGACCCAAATATAATGTCATCTACATATATTTGGACTAGTATGACTTTGCCTCTAGATTCCCTAAGGAATAGAGTCTTATCTATTTTCCCCCTTGAGAATTTGTTCTCAATGAGGAAACTAGATTGGGTTTCATACCAAGCCCTAGGGGCTTGCTTTAACCCATATAAAGCTTTCCTAAGTCTATAGACATAATGAGGTAGAGTTGGATCAACAAAACCTGAAGGCTGCTCCACATAGACTTCTTCTTTCAAATTACCATTTAGGAATGCTGACTTGACATCCATTTGGTATACCTTGAATCCTTGATAGGTTGCATAGGCCAAGAACATCCTTATGGCTTCCAGTCTGGCTACTGGAGCAAAGGTTTGATCAAAGTCAATACCTTCTTCTTGCCTATATCCTTTAGCAACCAGTCTAGCTTTATTCTTAATGATGACCCCTTGTTCATCCATCTTATTCCTGTAGATCCACTTAACTCCTATTACATTGTGGTCTTTAGATTTAGGAACCAATTCCCAGACCTTGCACCTCTTGAACTGATTAAGCTCTTCTTGCATTGCTTCAGTCCACTGTGGATCTTGTATTGCTTCTTCAAATCTTTTAGGTTCAACTTGAGACAAAAAGCTGGAATAGATTGCAGCATTCATGTTTCTACTCCTGGTTTGTACTCCTTGTCTTGGATCTCCAATAATCAGCTCTACTGGATGATCTCTAAGATGCCTGTGGGCTGGAGGCATCCTCACTTCAGGTTGAACCACTTCAGCATCTGCATCATGCTGTATTCCTTGTATTTCTTCAGCAATAGGCACATGTAGTTCTCCCCCTGGACAACAGCTACTGTCTTCTTCTTGCTGTCTTGCAGCAGGCACCTCTTTTATAGTAAGCTTGTCCATTGTCTTTGTCAGACTTGTGGGGCTGCATACATTGCTAGATGTTAGAAAGTAGAGAAAGGAAGCGAAAAGAAGAGAACAAGCCGAATAAACTTTTGAATAATCGAAATTTTATTATCCAAAAAAAAATGATAACTATTACAAAGGTATGCCCTCCCTTATATAGAATGGAGGAGAGAAGAGAGAATACAAATAAGAGATGTGGGACTAAAATTTACAAGCTAAGCGGACTGTACAAAGTAAACCGCACAGGCCGCGCGGTTAGACAGAAGGACTAACCGCACGGCTTACAATAAGAGATGCAGAGAGGTCGCCTGTGAAGATTGCTTAGACCGCCCGGTTTACAAGTCGCCGAGTCAAACCGCCAGACCGCGCGGTCTCTAACCCGCCAAGACAGACCGCCCGGTCTCCAACTTCAACACTCCCCCTCAAGCTGGAGCATATATATCAATCATGCCCAGCTTGTCGCAAACATGCAGAAACGAGGCGGAGACTGGCTTGGTGAAGATGTCGGCTAGCTCTTTATCAGATGTGACAAACGGAGTGCAAATCTGTTCTTTTAAAATCTCTTCACGAATGAAATGGCAGTCAACCTCAATGTGCTTTGTTCTTTCATGGAATACCGGATTTTTGGAGATGTATATGGCGGCCTTGTTATCACAGAACATAGGTAGAGGATGGTTGTACACCTCTCCTAAATCTAGCATGAGAGCCCGCAACCATTTCAACTCACAAGTGGTTGACGCCATACTGCGATACTCAGCTTCTGCACTGGACCTGGAGACAACAGACTGCTTTTTACTCTTCCAGCTCACCAGATTTCCCCCAACAAAGGTGCAAAAACCTGAGGTAGACTTGCGATCCCCTTTGTCATCAGCATAACTTGCATCTGAGTAGGCTTCAATCCTCAGATGACCATTCTTCTGAAACAGTAATCCTTTCCCAGGCGCTGCTTTGACATATTCCAAGATCCGCAAGGCGGACTGAAGATGACAATCCCTGGGCGCTTGCATGAATTGACTCACCTTGCCCACAGCATAAGAAATGTCGGGTCTGGTCACTGTGAGATATATGAGCTTACCAACCAGACGCCTGTATCGCGAACTATCTGAAAGAAGAGGCGAATCATCTGTCCAGGTTTTGTCCTCCCCAATAGCCATGGGACATCGGGCAGGTTTAGCTCCAGTCAATCCTGCCTCTTTTAAAAGATCAAGGGCATACTTACGCTGAGAGAGAACTAAGGAGTCGGGCTTCCGAGAGAGTTCGATCCCCAGAAAGTACTTTGGAGAGCCCATATCTTTAGTGATCAGATGTTGGCGAAGATGTAGCTTTGTCAGGGCTACCCCTTCCTGGTCATCGCCAGTGAGAAGAATATCATCGACGTATACAGCAAGAACAACCAGCCCAGAAGGAGTTTTGCGAATAAAGAGAGAGTGATCAGCAGAGCTTCGCACAAAACCAACAGCCGCCACAATACCGCTGAACTTGTCAAACCAAGCTCGAGGACTCTGCTTGAGGCCATAAATTGCCTTCTGCAGCCGGCATACTCGTGTCTCCCCCTGAGCAACATACCCAGGAGGTTGCTCCATGTAAACGGCCTCGTGAAGATCACCATAAAGGAAGGCATTCTTGACGTCCAGCTGAGAAATTGGCCAATCCCGATTGACGGCCACAGAGAGAAGAACCCGGATTGTGCTGAGACGAGCCACAGGGGAGAAGGTGTCAAAGTAATCAACCCCATAGGTCTGAGTAAAGCCCTTAGCCACAAGGCGAGCCTTATACCGATCCACAGTGCCGTCTGGGCTAAATTTGACCACAAAGACCCAGCGACAGCCAACAACATCAGTGCCAAAGGGAGGAGGAACAAGAGTCCAGGTACCCCGCTCAGTGAGGGTCGCCATTTCCTCATCCATGGCCATCTTCCAGTGAGGAATAGCAAGGGCCTCCTGATAGGAGCGGGGTGTGGCAGTGGCAGAGATAGCCAGTGCAAAGGCCCTGCGAGAAGGAGTAAGACGATCATAGGAAACAACAGCAGCAAGGGGGTGTAAGGTGCACGTCCGCACCCCTTTGTGAAGAGCTATAGGAAGATCCAGGTCAGCCGGGCCCGCGGCATCCGGAGCATCCGTGGTAGAGAAAGCTGGCCCGGGAGAAGAGAGCGACGGCAGCGGAGAGGAGGGAGAGGGTGGTGGAGAAGGGAGAGAGAGAGGTGGAGGAAGAGGAGGGGGTGGAGACGGTGTAGTGGTGGAGAGTGTAGGAGGAGACGAGGGAACGAAGGGAATGGCAGGAGAATCAGAAGCTGGGAGAAGAGGAGAAGAGGCATCCGAGAAGTAGGAGGTATTCTCGAAGAAGGTGACGTCAGCAGAGACGAACTGCTTACGAAGGATGGGATCAAAGCAACAGTAGCCTTTCTGAGTGGTGGAATATCCCAGAAAGACACATTTGGTGGAGCGAGGGGAGAGCTTATCACGGGTGGCAGAAGGGGCATGCACAAAGGCAGTGCATCCAAAGATTTGGAGAGGGAGATGAAACGGCTCCTTGCCCGGATACAAAATGGAGAACGGGGTTTGGCCATGGAGAACCGTGGAGGGAATGCGATTGATGAGGTAGCAGGCAAGGAGAACAGCATAGCCCCAATAGGAGCGAGGAACATGCATCTGGGTCATCAAGGTGCGAGCGACATCGAGCAGGTGTCGGTTTTTGCGTTCGGCTACACCATTTTGTTGTGAAGAATAGACACAACTAGTTTGATGAAGAATCCCATTTTGCATGCAGAATGTAGAGAAGTCACGACTGAGATATTCTGCGGCATTATCAGACCGAAAAACTTTGATAGAAACATCAAACTGAGTTTTGATCATGAGATAGAAGGATGTCCATACAGAGAATAATTCGGAGCGATCTTTTAACAGATACACCCACGTACAGCGAGAGAAATCATCAATGAACGTGACAAAATAGGAACTACCCCGACCAATGGTAAGAGTAGGAGAAGGACCCCAGATGTCGGAGTGGATAAGATCAAACGGACGGGTAGAGCTACGAACGTGCTTTGGAGGGAAGGAGGAGCGGTGATGCTTGCCAAGCTGACAGGCCTCACAGTTGAGCGGAGGACTTTGAGGAGGAAGGTGGGGCAGAAGTTGACGAAGAAGACGGGGAGGAGCATGACCAAGGCAGAGATGCCATTGGAGAAGATCTGTGGAGGTGGAGGAGAAGGTGGAAAAAGCAGAAATGTTGTCGAGGAAGTATAAGCCGCCACTCTCAGTCCCAGTAGCAATCGTCCGTTGGGAGTCCGGATCCTGAAAAGAGCAAGAAGTAGAAGTAAATGTGACGGAACACTGTAATTGCTTGCAAAGAGATGTAACAGATAATAAGTTGCACGGGAACTGGGGCACATATAGAGTATCCGCCAAGTGAAGAGACGGGGTGACATGAACTATCCCTGTGCCATGAACTGATGATGAAGAGCCGTCAGCGAGAGTAACTGGGGGCAAGCGAGCATGTTTTTCTAGGAGAGAGAAACACGGGAGATGGCCGGTCATATGATTCGTAGCACCAGTGTCGATCAGCCATTTGCCCTGAGTAACAACGTGTGCACGACCAGAAGACGTGACAACCGAGGCGAAAGCCATGAAGGGAGGAAGAAGAAACTGCAGCGGTCTCGGTGACAGCACACCAGCGGCACGAAGGGCCACGACCAAGGTGCAGAGCACAAGCCGCGCGACTAAACCAGGAGGTCGCGGCGACTAACAAGAGAAGCGGCTAAGAGCGAAGAGGCGGAGAGGCCGCTCAAACAAGGAAGAATCCGCGTGAAACCGCGGCGGGAACAAAAGGGAAGAAGCCGCTTGAACACGAGCGGCTAGGATCCAGATCAAGGCACAGCGGGGAAGAAGTCGCGCGGACTGCAAAGGGCCGAGCGAACAGAAGAGAGGAGAAGAGCAGGTGACCGCGACCAAGATGCGGGTAAGAAATGAACAACCCGCACGGTCAGGCAGATCACAGCAGCAAACCGCGAGTGCAGAGACAACACACGCGGACAGAGACAGACCGCAGCGACTAGGAAGTCGGAGCGGCAGGAAAGAGCAAGGAGCGCGGCGACACGGAAACAGGTCGCTGCGACAAAGAGCAGGAGGAGAAGAGAAACAAGAAGAGCAAGCCGCGCAAACAGACAGCAGACAGAAACAAGCCGCGCGGATAGAAACAAACCGCGCGGACAGAGGAGAAGGCAAGCCGCGAACAAGCCGCAGAACGCGGAAGACAAGCCGCGAACAACAGAGAGCGCACAGAATCAGGAGGAAAAGACCGTGTCCTCTGATACCATGTTAGAAAGTAGAGAAAGGAAGCGAAAAGAAGAGAACAAGCCGAATAAACTTTTGAATAATCGAAATTTTATTATCCAAAAAAAAAATGATAACTATTACAAAGGTATGCCCTCCCTTATATAGAATGGAGGAGAGAAGAGAGAATACAAATAAGAGATGTGGGACTAAAATTTACAAGCTAAGCGGACTGTACAAAGTAAACCGCACAGGCCGCGCGGTTAGACAGAAGGACTAACCGCACGGCTTACAATAAGAGATGCAGAGAGGTCGCCTGTGAAGATTGCTTAGACCGCCCGGTTTACAAGTCGCCGAGTCAAACCGCCAGACCGCGCGGTCTCTAACCCGCCAAGACAGACCGCCCGGTCTCCAACTTCAACACTAGACAACTCATTGTTAATAAGTTTTGTCTCATCAAAAACTACATGCACTGATTCCTCAACAACTTGTGTAGTCAAGTTGTATACTCTATAAGCCTTACTATTGTTGCTGTACCCAACAAAAATTCCCTCTTGGGACTTGGCAGCAAACTTAGTTAAGTAAGACTTCCCATTGTTAAGTATGAAGCATTTGCAACCAAAGATCCTAAAATAGGATAGGTTTGGTTTCCTGCCTTTCACAACTTCATAGGGGGTCTTGTTTAGCCTTTTAGTGATGGTAGCCCTATTTATAACATGGCATGCAGTGTTAACTGCTTCAGCCCAGAAATACTCTGGCAGTGATGTATCACTAAGTAGGGTCCTACCAGCCTCTATCAAGGTCCTATTCTTCCTCTCAGCAATGCCATTTTGCTGAGGTGTTCTAGGTGAAGAGAATTCTTGAAATATTCCAAGGTCTTCACACATTTTTGTCATGCTATCAGACTGAAATTCAGTACCATGGTCACTTCTAATTTTGACCAATGTACAGTTTAGTTCATTCTGAATTTGCTTGACAAAGCTAAGGAAGACACTATGTGTTTCAGATTTCTGTCTTAAGAAGAACACCCAGGAAAACCTTGAGTAGTCATCAACAACTACAAAGGTATAGACCTTCCTACCTAAGCTGTGAACTGGCATTGGACCAAAGAGATCCATATGCAAGAGGTATAAACACCTCACAGCATCTTTGTTATCTATGCTTCTAAAGGTGGATTTAGTCTGCTTGCCCTTTTGACAAGTTGAGCAAATACCATCTTTGACACACTTAACTTGAGGACCATTCCTCACTAACTCTTTGCTAAAGAGTTTGCTAATAGTCTTGTAGTTGAGATGGGCAAGCCTCTTGTGCCATTTGACACAATGAGAGACTGTCTCATCAGCTACAAGACAAACTGGAGAACCATTGTTCTCAATCATAATGTCTAGACAGTAGACATTCCTCTTCCTATAACCAGTCAAAATGATCTCTTGATCACTTGACCTCTTAATATGACAACCATTTTTAACAAATGAGATGTCATACCCTACATCACTTAACTGACTTATACTTATTAGGTTGTGTTTCAACCCTTTAACATAAGCCACTTGAGTAATGGTAACTAAGTTTGAAGAAATGTTACCAAACCCTTTGATGATTCCTTTTTCAGAACCACCAGAGGTCACTTTAGGACCATTTTTGATTGGAATGTAGTCCTTCAGTAGTCCCCTAGTTCCAGTCATATGTCTGGAACAACCACTGTCCAAGTACCATATAGGGGTTTGGCCACTTGGACTCACCTGCAAAACAAATTAATGAACCTTAGAACCCAAAGTATTCTTGGGTCCTTGGTGATTGTTAGTTTGTAATTTGACAAACCTACCTACTGGCTTTCCAACAGGTAGTTTGGAACTCAATTTGGCACTCACATTGTGCCAACAGTCCACTGCAAAATGGCCGACTTTGCCACAGCACCAACATTCAAATTTATTGTACCTTTGCTTAGGTACTGCCTTGGCTGTCTTGACTACAGCAGGCTTGTTGAATGTTGGGGCTTTGCCCTTGGACTTATACTTGGACTGCTCAGTCCCTGCAGGTCTAACAAAGCCCAGTCCAGCTTTACCCTTGTGATGAACAAATTCATCAATTATGGGTAAAACTGACTTAGGTTTAGAAAACCTAGCAACCAAGTTCTTCTCCTTCTGAAGATTGTTCTCCAGACACTTAATTTGATCATTCTTAAAAGTGATAGTTCCCATCTGAATCACAGTAATGTGTTTCAGCCTGGCTACCTCATTCAGTTTTTGATCAAATTGCTTCTCAAAATCTGTTGCAGCAGCTTTAAGATCAGCAATTTCCTTTGCCTGACTTTTGGAAAGGGACTTGCTTTTCTTGTAGGCTTGCAACAGTACCTTATATTCATCTATAAGCTGATGAATATCTTCCTCAGACTCAGATATATTCTCATCACTTGATGAAGAAGAATCTGATTCTGAACTAGAACAAGAAACTGAACTTGAACATGAACCTTGTGTAACGGTCCAGGCCCATCAACATGGGACCCAACTGGAACCGCCGGCCTACCAGGGTCCAGACCCGGGCCCACCACTGGTAGTCAGCCTTTCACATTCAAGCCTGCAGGCCATGCACCCCAACCCCTCTCCATCCACAGGCGGGTTGTTGGTGGCCGCAGCCTCCCTTTCATGAGGTAAACTCGATAGTCAAGCCCGCACTACGGGGAATTCCCAGGAGGTCACCCATCCCAGTACTACTCCAGCCCGAGCACGCTTAACTATGAAGTTCTTTCAACTCTCATCACCAATTGAGCTGCAGCTCAATTGGTGATGAGAGTTGAAAGAACTTCATAGTTAAGCGTGCTCGGGCTGGAGTAGTACTGGGATGGGTGACCTCCTGGGAAGTCCCCGTAGTGCGGGCTTGACTATCGAGTTTACCTCATGAAAGGGAGGCTGCGGCCACCAACAACCCGCCTGTGGATGGAGAGGGGTTGGGGTGCATGGCCTGCAGGCTTGAATGTGAAAGGCTGACTACCAGTGGTGGGCCCGGGTCTGGACCCTGGTAGGCCGGCGGTTCCAGTTGGGTCCCATGTTGATGGGCCTGGACCGTTACAAAAAGTGCACTTTTTGTAACGGTCCAGGCCCATCCCATGGGAACCCGCTAGCACCGCCGGCCTACCAGGGTCCAGACCCGGGCCCACCACTGGTAGTCAGCCTATCACATTCAAGCCTGCAGGCCATGCACCCCAACCCCTCTCTAGCCTGTTTATCAGCATGGTAGGTTGTTGCCACTGGGTCTCGAACCCAGGACCTTGATAAGAGAGCTTTCCACCACTCCCTCATCACCAACTGAGCTGCAGCTCAGTTGGTGATGAGGGAGTGGTGGAAAGCTCTCTTATCAAGGTCCTGGGTTCGAGACCTAGTGGCAACAACCTACCGTGCTAATAAACAGGCCGGAGAGGGGTTGGGGTGCATGGCCTGCAGGCTTGAATGTGAAAGGCTGACTACCAGTGGTGGGCCCGGGTCTGGACCCTGGTAGGCCGGCGGTGCCAGCGGGTTCCCATGGGATGGGACTGGACCGTTACAAAAAGTGCACTTTTATTGTAAGGCCCCTAGCCGATCCAACGTGACAGCGTCACGGCTCCGCTCTAGGCGACCCTACCGGGCTGCAGCTCAATTGGTGATGAGAGTTGAAAGAACTCCATAGTTAAGCGTGCTCGGACTGGAGTAGTCCTGGGATGGGTGACCTCCTGGGAAGTCCCCGTAGTGCGGGCTTGAATATCGAGTTTACCTCATCAAAGGGAGGCTGCGGCCACCAACAACCCGCCGGTGGGCTGGAGAGGGGTTGGGGTGCATGGCCTGCAGGCTTGAATGTGAAAGGCTGACTACCAGTGGTGGGCCCGGGTCTGGACCCTGGTAGGCCGGCGGTTCCAGCTGGGTCCCATGTTGATGGGCCTGGACCGTTACACCTTGTACCTGACTGGTTCCTGGCTGCTCCAGGATTTTGGCACTGTCTGTCAAAGCCATTAGCCCTTGGCAATGACTGTCTTCTTGTTCATAAATTGACTCCAAGATCTGCATGAATTCTTCCTCTTCTTCTTCAGCAAACAGCCCTATGTAGGCTTCAGCCTCAGAATCAGTTTCTGAAGAAGAGATATCTGATAGAGTCTTCTCCTTCTTAGCAACAAAAGACTTTTCTTTCTTCCCTTTGAAGTGAGTCTTTTTCCTGTCACCAGATTCCTTTCTCTTCTCTGGACAATCTGCAATAACATGGCCCTATCTATTGCAGCAATAGCAAACAATCTTTGAACTAGTTGCCTTGCTTGATTTTGTCCTTTTCTTGTCATTCTTTGAAGACCTCTTTTTCTGATAAGAGTCTTCCTTTCCTTGTGATGTAGAAGGCCTTGACCTCCACTATTTCTTTTTCAAAAACTTCTGAAAGTGTCTAGTAAAAGCAGCAAAGTCTTCATCACTTTCACTGCTCTTAGACTTTGTGCTGACAGACTCATCAGACTCTGATTCAACTACCTCTGGAGGAGGAGTTGAAGACTTATTCCTGCACTTTCTGGGAACTTCTGTCTTGAAAGCAACAGTTCTTTCTTTGTGCTCAGTCCTTGTTGATTTCTCCTCCTCTTTTCTCACTGTTAACTGCATTTCATAAGACAATAGCTTGCCAAACAGTGTGGGAGGAGAAATTTCCCCCAACTTAGCCATTTCTCTTATGACACAGATCTTGGTGTCCCAATCTTTGGTTAGGGACCTTAAGAACTTGTCATTTAGTTCATAGTTAGTGAACTCTCTTCCATAAGACATGAGTTCATTAACTATCCTGTAAAATTTCTTATAGCACTCAGTGATGCTATCACCCTTTCCTTGCCTAAAGCTCTCATACTCCTGATTTAGCAAGGACTTCCTATCTTACCTAACTTCTTCAGAACCTTCCATATAGACAATGAGAGTATCCCACATCTCTTTTGCTGTCTTACAGTGAATTAAGTTCTGAAAAGTGGCATCATCAATGGCACTCACTATTATGTTCTGTGCCCTCTTGTCCATGGTGGCTAGGACAATTTCATCCTTAGTCATCTCAGAGAAATCCTTTGGAGTCCTCTGATTTGCATCCAATACTGAAATCTTCATTGGCACATAAGGCCCTTCCTTAACTGTAATGTAGATTCTAGGGTCAGAGGCTTCCATAAATAGCCTTACCCTCTCTTTCCAGATCCCAAAGATCTCTTTCCTGCATATGGGTAATTTCATGGAACCCAATTCCTTGTGATTCTCATAAGAACCCATGTTTCTTGATGTTCTTGAATTTCTTGAATCTGTGAATTGCCTTACACTGAATCTGCCAAACAGGATCTCCTCAGACTGTTAGTCCTTTTTGAGGAACTTGGCTCTGATACCACTTGAAAGATATGGTACCTAAACACCTAGAGGGGGGGGGGTGAATAGGTGACCTAATCCTTTTCTAACTTTGTTGGCAGCCACATAGTTAAATCACAGAGTTCTAACTACTTTTGCACAGCAAACAGCAATAACAAAACATACACAGCACAGCACACAGTGTTTTATAGTGGTTCCCCAAGATATGGGTACATCTACTTTCCCCCTTCGCCTATCTAGCAGTGTACTATATTCGGCCAAACTTTTCCACTGTCTCAGAACCCAAATTGGTTCCCACCTCAGGCCCAAAGCCTTACAACTCAGCTTTATCCCAAAGCCTACACTCAGCCAATCAAGGCCTACACTCAGCCAATCCAAGGCCTACACTCAGCCAACAAGGCCTACACTCAGAGATCTCTATCTCCTACACTCAGGCTAACAAGCCCTACCCTCAGCCTTTATAAATACAGGCTTACAATTCACTCAGATCCAATGGATCCTACAAGTTAAAAATGTAATACAAATAATATCTCTACAACTCAGAATTAAAGGAGGGGAGTTGAGAGTTTCTTGATGAGTTCTTGGAAGAACTCAGCTGGATTCACCCTGACTTAGCTTTCTTCAAAGCTTCTTGAGTAGAACTGAATAAGACTGAATCCTCTGCAGTTGTTCCTTGACCTCTGCCACTTAAGATCCAGAATTGAATCTGAATCCTTCTTCTCAGCCTAGTTCCAGAGGCTGATTTCTTGGATGGAGCCCTCTCTCTCCAACTTCTTAGATCTGCACTTGGAATGCAAGATCTTCTTGTATTGATACTCTGTGTACCACTTTTCTGATTACTTGAACAATAATCTATACCACTTGTTAATCACTTGATCAACTCTTTCAACAACAGTTTCTGTAAACTGTGGGTGCCTATTTATAGGCCTTCTTCATGGTAACCGGCTGGTCCGGTTCATAACTGACTTCTGACATCTCTGACAGTTGCTGTAGACCGGCTGGAACGGCAGCTGTCATGTCATCCAGTCACTTCTTGAAAATCTCTAACAGTCAGTAAGTGTCGAAACTTTCTGTCTTAAAGTGTCGACACTTATAGTCCAAGTGTCGACACATGTTGTGTAAGTGTCGACACAAGTCTACAAGGTGTCGACACAACTCCTTGTATGTCTCGACACAGATTCTTCTTCATGTGTCGACACTGAAATTGAGTGTCGACACAAGTACTTGTTCTTCTAGCTTTTGCTGAATTCTTCTATGTGTCGACACATCTCCTTTGTGTCGACATATCTTCTTGTGTTGAATCTGTCAAGTGTCGACACTGCATCTTGGTGTCGACACATAGTCTTCTACGTTGAATCTTGCTGAGTGTTGACACAGCTCCTTGTGTCGACACACCTTCTTGTTGTTGAGACTTCAGCTGAGTGTCGACACATTCCTATAGTGTCGACACTTGTACTTAGAATAATTTGTTGTTCTTTTTGTTCTTTACTAAGTGTCGACACAGCTCCATGTGTCGACACTTTCTTCCAGTGTTGAGTCTTCAGCTGTGTGTCGACACATTGTTCTGGGTGTCGACACATACTTCAAATGTTGACTCTTCTGTTGAGTGTCGACACATTGTGTTGAGTGTCGACACATGCTTCAAGTGCTGACTCTTCTGCATAGTGTCGACACATTGTGTTGAGTGTCGACACTTGTACTTAGACTCTGCAGACTTTTGCTGAGTGTCGACACAGCTCCAAGTGTCGACACTTTCTGGTGTAGACACAGCTTCACTGGGTGTCGACACAGCTCCTTGTGTCGACACTTTCTGTCTGCACTTTTCTTCACTGAGTGTCGACACAGCTCCAAGTGTCGACACTTTCTGTCTGGTGTCGACTCTGCATCCCAGGTGTCGACACAATGACTCTAAGTGTCGACACTGCATGTCTGGATGTCGACACAAGTCTTCTCAAGTGTCGACACTTTCCCTCTGGGTGTCGACACATGGACTTAGAAACTTTTTGCTTCAGTCCAGTGATTTCTTAACCTGCACAAGTAACTCAACCATACATCAAATACAATATGATGTATATCATTGAGTTGGGTGAGGCTTCTTCAAATCAGGTACATTTGACCAATGTACCCAACACCTATTCAAAAGAAGTAGAGCTTCACATGCTCAAGCAGAGAATCGTTACCCTAGCGTTATTCCTTGGCGCCATGGAAATATAAGCGGATGAAAAGCACCGCAATCTCCTTGCCTTCGTAGATCCGAAGTCGGCTCGCGATTTGGAGCTCTGAAACTCCTCCAACGACTGGATCTAAACTTCTTCTTCCTCCTTTGCTCTCCCCTCTCTCTAAAATTTAGACAGAGAACACGGCAGGAAAAATAAGGGTTCTGAAACCCTTCTCTCGGGTATAACCCCTTCGGGATAACCACAGCCGTCGGATCCCACAAAAAGGGATGCACGGACACGATCCAGGTCTGACCTGGATAAATGGGGCTAAACACCGCTTGGCACGCCAACAGGAGTAGGACACGTCCGCGACAAAATAGTGTCGAAACATTTTAGTCAACTCCCGCCAAAACCCCAGCTCCAACACTCCGTGTTGACAGAATCAAACACGCCACAATGCGCCCCGCGCTCGACGATCGTCGAACCAAGATCGTCGACCGCTGCCAGATCGTCGAACGGAGCTTTCTGGACAAATCATCGAACGCAGCCAAATCGTCAAACGGAGATCGCTGGCCCGATCGTCGAACCCACGTCCCAATCGTCGAACCCATGGCCCGATCGTCGAACCCACGGCCCGATCGTCGAACGCAGAACGTCGACCAAATCGTCGACCGCAGAATGTTGAACAAATCATCGACCGCAGAATAACGACAGATCGTCGACCGTTGAATTGCGACCAGATCATCGACCGCTACTCGACGATCGTCGAACCTAGATTTTTGCCTGATCGATTTGCCAGAACTTTGAACTAAACCGACACGCCCTGGGACACGCCTGTGTCCAGGGCCGTGTTTGCTGCTCGACGATCGTCGAACCCAATTTCGTCGACCTCTCGGCCAAATCGTCGAACCCAACACGACACGCCCTGGGACACGCCCGTGTCCCAGGCCGTGTACCTCCTGCCAAATTCCAAATTTGGCCCGGAATGCCTCCCGTCGCTCTTTTGAGTTTCGGAGAGTTACACATTTGCATTTAGAATGCTGCCCTTTGGTCTATGCAACACGCTAGCCACTTTCCAACGTTGCGTAATCGCACTCATCGCGTACCTTCTAGAAGAGGGCGAAGACCCTAAGGATTACGACATTGAGGTTTACATGGATGATTTCTCCATCTTTGGAAAGTTATTTGAGGCTTTCTTGGTCTGCTTAGAGTGGGTGCTCGCGTGGTGTGTGGAGACTAATTTGGTGTTGAACTGGGAGAAATGTCACTTCATGGTTCGTGAAGGGATACTGTTGGGCCACCATGTCTGTAGGAGTGTGTTGGATCCTTAGTTTGGATTTGGGCTAAGGTTCAATAATAGGATGTTTGACCCACCTTGTATAGCCAGGGTCAAGTTTGTCAGTCATCGAGTTTAGGCTAGTCATTAGAATCAATCTTCATGGACAATTCTGTAGTGGACTTCAGGAGACTCAAGTCTTAGAAAAATTTCAGAGTTCAGAATATAAGTTCGAGGTTCGTCGAACTCAGCTCAATGATAGTCGTGCCCTACTCAAAGAACTCAGAGTTCCTTCTCTGATTTGAGCTCGATGAAATTCGAGCTCAGGTCGACGAACTCTGCTCCAGACAGATTTCTCAGTTCAACAAACTTAGGGCTCAGAGAATGTCAACTATTCTTAGGAACTTGGATCGCTGAGCTGAGGTCAATGAAGGGGATTTCTCTACTCGACGAACTTGGAGTCCAGGTCGACGAAATTTGCCCTGAGGTCGACGAAATCTGTTCAGAGCCTATATGTTAAGTTTTCCTTACCTGTCCCTCTCTTCATTCCATCCTAAGTCAATAATTCTCTGAGTAATTAATGCTTAAATTCTCTAAGAATATAGTCGTTGAATGCAGCATTAATTATGGTTTTCATCAGAGTAATTACTTGACTTATTCTCGGGACAGTTGGGGAAATACAATTAAAGTCAGATATTCCAGCCGTTCTCCTTCCCAGATTTCCTGCAGTATTTAATGGACTCATTTCAAATTCTGAAGGAAAATCACAGCAATATATATAAAGAAAATTTCTTCTAAGAGACAGATAACAAATACAACACACAGAATAGAGGGAGTCGACTAATAAGAGAGATTCTGACCTTCACTCTGAAAAGAAATTCTGTTTGCCCTTGCATATTCAAGAAGACTAAAGAAGAACATCATCTACAAAATCAAGAGTCTTCTTCAATTTCTGATTCAGGAATATTAAGAGACAATTATTCAACATCTGTCTACAAGTTCTTGGACATCTTCAAGACAAGGCTGAAGATCTACACCTTGAGCAAAGCTCCAGTCTTCCTGAACATTTCAATATCTCAAGGGGAGCTTTGACACCAGCAATCCACTGAAGTCTTCTCTGTTGCTTAGAGAAAGAGAATACAACATCACCTTCTTAACCTCCTGTATAAAGGGTTTATTAACTCCCTTCAAAAGTTTTTGTTGGTTTTTGGGCACCTGATCAAAAGCCTAAAGGGTTGTCAGATCTCCCTGGAAATAGAACTTGTGGTGATAGGGAACCTGAGCAAAAACCTGTGGTGGCAATCACCTAATCAAAAAACTGCTAGTGGATTCCTACCAGGGTGGTAGAAGAGTGGATGTACCCAGATTTGGGGAACCACTATAAATTCTTGTGTTGTCTGTGTGTTCATTCTTTTTTGTTTTGCTGTGCTGTGATTGTGTAGTTTAGCCTAGTTTCTATTTCATTTTATACTACTACTACTACTATCACTAATTTCTCTGATAAATTATAAAAATAGCCAAAAGATTTTAAATCACTCTATTTACCCCCTCTAGAGTATATTAGATCTATCCCCTATCTTTCAATTGGTATCAGAGCTTAGGTTTATTTGGTTATACAAGGTAACACTTGAACCAACAGATCCTTCTAAGATTTAAATTCCTCTAGCATATTACTTATACCATGGCACAGAACAAGGACTATGCAAGCAGCAGACCTCCAGTTTGCAACTTGAACAAGTTTACTATCTGGAAGGCAAGAATTAAAATATATATGAACTCCATTGATGAAGATATTTTTTATTCTATCTTGACAGGTCCACCAGCTCCAATGGCTACATCTACTACAACTTTCAGCACTCATGTTGTTCCACCACCTGAGTGGATAGATGCAAAAAAGAAGGCCAAGATAGCTGATGCCAAGGATATGAACATTCTAGCTCAGAAAATGTCAGATGACATTTTCTAGAAAGTGGCAGAGTGCACCTCAGCTAAAGCCATCTGGGATTCCCTAAACCAGATGGTTGCTGGATTTGCAGATGAGAGAAAAAGATAAGAGATCAAATCTCATTTCCCAATATGAGAATTTTAAGAAAGAAGAATCTGAGTTAGTGGGTGATATGTATAATAGACTTAACTCAATTATCAATGAGCTAAAAACCTTGGACAAGGACATAACCCTGACTGAGATCAATGACAAGATTCTCATGTGCTTCCCCAGCTCATCGGATTTCAGGATCTGGCCAATCAAGGAGGCTAGATGTCTGAATGAGATCACTACTGAGTCTCTATTGGGAAAGCTCAAATCTTATGAGCAGCTGATGAAGACCAGAGAAGATGCTGAGCAAAAAACCTCCACACCAGGTAGAAAAGAGCCAAGCATTGCCTTCAAAGCAGTTGAAGGATCAGAAGCTCCACCTGCTAATGATGAGCTTATAGGGCTTCTGGCAAGAAAATTCTACAAGATATCAAGCAAGGATTTCAGAAGAAAATCATCCAGACAGGATGACAAACCAAGGTATGACAAAACAACTACTAAAGAGATTGTGTGTTTTGGATGCAGGAAACCTGGACATATCATTTCAGAGTGTCCAGAGAATAAGAATAAAGAGAAGAGTTGAGAAAAGGACTCCAGAAGGCATTACAGTAAGCCCTCCTACAACAAGTACAAAAGAAAGGACAAGGGCTTTGTTGCTGAAACCTGGAGTGATTCAGAAGAAGAATCCTCATCTTCCAGCTCAAGTGAAGAAGAAGAGGAAGCAAAAGCAAGAGAAGTTTTCTTGATGGCTATCAATGCATCAGGCAGCCTTTCTGAAGATTAGCAATCTGAAAAAGAATTAGAATCTGAAGAGGATCGGGTAATCTCTTAATTTGATTTTAATTCAGATAGCTTTAGAACTGAATTCAAACTATTATGTAATTATTTGATTAATTCTGAGAAGGAAATTAAAATACTCTGAGATAAGATAACTGAACAAGACAATCTTCTATCTGAAAACATCAAATTAAAGGATGAACTAACTATTGTAACTGAACAAATCATATCACTAAAATGAAAATTAGCTGAGGCAAGGAAACTTGAGGAATCCCTAAATGGGAGAAGCATCAAGCTGATGGACATCATAAGCACAGTAAATGCCAGACTAAATGACAAGCTGAGCTTAGGTGCTTCATCAAGCCAACCTCATCTCCTTCAGAAAAACATTCTGTCAACCCATATAAAATTCATAATAAAAAAGGGTAAATAAAAGCTAAATGAAGATAATCAACCAATTGAAGTCACTCAGAAGACCAATAAAAGGAGAAAGTAAAATAAGAAATCTTACAAAAACTATGTTCAACAATTTTTGTCGAACTCAGACCGACGAAATGCTTACAGTTCATCGAACTCTAATCGACGAACTCTGAACGCAGAATTCTCTTATAATTATTCGTCGAACTACGATCGACGAAACCAATACAGTTCTTTGAACTGTGATCGACGATATTGGGGAACAGAAAATGAATACCTTCATTCTCTGAGTGGAGTTCGACGAACTCATCCCTTTTCGTCGAACACAGATCGATGAACTTATCAAGATTCGTCGATCCCAGTTCAATTTAACAGAAACTCAAATTTTCCTAAAACTTATAATCAACCAAGATCTCATTAACCAATTTAATTAGTGGATAATTCCACCAAGAAAATTTCATCCCCTAGGATATAAGAATCAACCTGAATATTCTTATATTTACAGTTTTAATTATGAAAAGAAACAAGGACCCGGGGTAACCTGGGTCAAGAATATCTAATCTGTTTAAATGCAGGTGAAAGACTATCCCACCACAGAGGAACAGTGGTACCTAGATAGTGGCTATTCAAAGCACATGACTGGCAGTAAGGACAATCTAATCAACTATAAGTCCAAGCTAGGTCCAAAAGTAATATTTGGTGACTCCAACTATGGCCAAACTGAAGGATATGAGAAGGTTAAAATTGACGATGTCACTTTCAAGAAGGTAGCATATGTAAGTGTACTGAAGCACAACATAATATCTATAAGTCAATTATGTGATGAAATGTTTCAGGTGTAATTTAATAAATCCTCCTGTATTATTACTTCAGTAGATAACCAAATTGTGTTAACTGGAACTATAGTAGGAAACATTTATGTATTGAACTTTAAGTCTCTTAAGTTAGAAATATGCATGTTTAATCAAACTAGCAACAACAATGAACTTTGGCATAAGAGATTAGGACATGTTAATCTAAAAAATATTGCTAAACTCTCTAGGGACAACCTTATTAGAGGATTGCCTTCTTGCCCCTACAAGAAGGAAAGTCTTTGCAGTGCTTGTCAATTAGGCAAGCAAACCAAAAATAGTTTTAAGTCACTTAATAAGAGTGATTCACCTAGGATTCTGTATTTGCTCCATATGGATATTTTTTGGACCCATTACTATACAGAGCCTGGGAGGGAAGTCTTATACCTTAGTGATTATTGATGACTTCTCAAGCTTCACTTGGGTGTTCTTCTTGAGGAACAAGTCTGATAACTTTAAGGTTCTTACTGATTTTCTTAAGAGCATAAGGATTGAGTATTCTACTCCAATTGCATTGATCAGAAGTGAGCATGGTACTGAGTTTGAGTCTCTTCCCATGCAACAATTCTATGAGAAGGAAGGTATCAGGCATTCTTTCTCTGCTCCTAGAACTCCTCAACAAAATGGGGCAGCAGAAAGGAAAAAACATGACCCTGATTGAAGCTACAGACACATTACTAGCAGATGCTTACTTGCCACTATCCTTTTGGGCAGAGGCTGTAAGTACATCAAATTATGTACTGAATAGGAGCCTGATACATAAGCTTAAGGGCAAGACTCTCTATGAATTACTCAAAGGGAAGTAACCTAAAGTAGATTACTTTAGAATTTTTGGTTGTTTATGTTACATTCATAACAATGACAAAGAATATCTTAGAAAGTTTGAAGCCAAGGCTGCAATGAGAATTTTTCTAGGATATTCCCAAGTCAATAAGGCATATAGGGTATATAATAAATCTACTATGAAAATGGAAGAGACTGTACATATATCATTTGATGAAACTAACATGTCTTACAAGGAGAAAATTCCTTCTACTAGTGAAACTTTGCAGGTTCCACAATTGTGTGAAAAGTTGGATGAGTTGACCCTCACAAATGAGAATGTTGCACATCCCTCTCCAGATATAAATGAAGACAGTGAAGATGAATCCACTGAAGTGGATGTTGAACCAACAACAGCTCCCATAATTCCACAAGAGGAATTTATTCCCCAAGCTGTTACTGAACCAACTCCATCTACTGAGTTTGTCATACTTAAAGATCATCTTGTATCTCAGGTGATTGGAGACATGTCAGTAGGTGTGCAAACCAGACATTAACTCAACCAAGACTTGATGCATGTCTGTTTCATATCTCAAACTGAGCCTCAATCCATAAAAGATGTTGAGCAAGATCCACACTGGATTATTGTAATGCAAGAGGAGCTCAACCAGTTTGAGAGATGTAGAGTTTGAGATTTAGTTCCAAGACCCAAAGACTACCCAGTCATTCAAACTAAATGGGTATTCAGAAATAAACTAGATGCCCAAGGTATTATCATCAGGAACAAGACAAGGCTAGTTGCTCAAGACAATAGGTAAGAGGAAGGCATTGACTATGACCAGACATTTGCACCTATTGCAAGGCTGGAAGAAATCAAAATCTTCATTGCTTATGCTGCCTACAAGAAGTTCAAAGATCAAATGGATGTCAAGAGTGCATTCTTAAATGGTGAACTTAAAGAAGAGGTTTTGTGGAGCAACCACCATATTTTATCTCTCCTACTCATCCCTCTTATGTTTTTAAATTACATAAGGCTCTCTATGGTCTAAAGCAAGCTCCAAGAGCTTGGTATGAAACCTTAGCCAGCTTTCTTCTAGAGCTTAAATTCTCTAGGGGCATAATAGATAAGATATTGTTCACTAGACATCATACGGATCAAATCTTGTTAGTACAAAGTTATGTAGATGACATTATTTTTGGCTCTATTGATTCCAAACTATGCAAGAGGTTCTCTGACCTAATGCACTCCATGTTTAAAATGAGTAGCATGGGTGAGCTCTCTTACTTCCTTGGCCTCCAAGTGAAGCAACTATCTGATGGCATCTTCATATCCCAGTCCAAGTATGCTAAGGAGCTAATCAAAAAGTTTGGGATATCAGATACCTCAGCAAAGAAAACACCCATGGCTTCTAATGTTGTGATTGAATCTGATGAACATGGCAATCCTGTTGATCAGAAACTATATAGGGGCATTGTTTGGTCCCTGTTATATCTCACAGCAAGTAGGCCAGACATAATATTTTTTATATGCCATTGTGCTAGGTTCCAGGTGAACCATAAAGAATCCCACCATATTTTTCTAAAAAGGATTTTAAGATATATAAAGGGTTGTCCTAGTTTAGGACTCTGGTATCCAACTAAGTCAGAGTTTGAGTTGAATGGATACTCAGATGCTGACTTTTTTGGATGTAGAGTAGACAGAAAAAGCACCTCAGGGACATGTCAGTTCCTTGGTGCTAGACTAGTTTCCTGATTTTGCAAAAAGTAGTCATTTGTATCTACTTCAACTGTAGAAGCAGAATACATAGCAGCTGACAGTTGTTGTTCCCAGATGCTGTGTATTCATAGCCAACTCTTAGATTATGATTTCAACTTAAATAATTCAACTTTACTATGTGATAATACAAGTGCAATTTCCATTGCGCAAAATCCAGTGCATCATAGTAGAACTAAGCATATAGAAATAAGGCATCATTTCATTGGAGATTGTGTGGACAAAAATAAAATTAAGCTTGTTTATATCTATATTGATTTGCAAAGAGTAGACATCTTCACCAAACCCTTGGATGAGAGGAACCATCTGTTTTTTATGAATCAGCTAGGCATGATCAATGGAGAGGCTTTAATTTAATTTCTGTTTGTGGTCGAAGAATTTTTCAAAGTTCGTCGAACGGAGATCGACGAGCTAAGAAATCTTCTTGAGATTTTTTGTCGACCTAAGATCGGCGATATCTCAGTATGAAGTCATTTTCGTCGACCTGAGATCGACGAACTTGCTTTCGAAAATATTTCGTTTACCTAAGATCGATGAACTATTTTCCCTCCTCTTCAAGCTGAGATCGACGAACCTTCAGCATTCGTCGACCTGAGATTGAAGAATTTTTTATTTTCGCAGGACAGAGCTCGCCGCTTCATATTCCAAAAACCTTATAATAGGGTTTTTCTTCGAGCTCCATCCCGCGCTTTCTGTTCTCTTGCACTTGATCTTTCTTTTTTTTGAAGGAAACCATGACGATTTCAGCGATCTCTCTGTCTGGGGTGAAATATTTCACAGGTTTCGATATCGACTTCGACTCCTTCGGTCATTCGGACAAGATATTCAAGGATATTCTGAGACTATTCGAAGATCAACAGTTGAAAAAGTTTATGACAACTAGAATCAAACTACCAGCTCCTGAGATCAAAGAATGGGTATATTCTTCAACCATTTTTGATGCTGAGAAGATGACAAGAACAATTTCAGGAACTCAGGTCTCTCTAACTCCTGCCATCTTATCTGAGATTTTCGGTTTTGTGAATGGGGAAGAAGATATTGAAATAGATAGCTCTGAATTTAATGAGATGTTGCTGAAAACGGGTCACTCTGAAGGAAACCCAAACAAGTTATTAAAGAAGAACTTATCGTCTGAATATAAATTCTTAGCTGATGTAGTGGGCAAAGTCCTGCTGGGCAAGCACACCACTCACGACTACATCACGAGGCACCAGTTTCTGGTTATGAGTGCCTTGGTGGATAAGAAAAAGGTTAACTGGGGTCAGGTTTTATTTGACTTAATCAGGAAGAAGAACTCCAAGAAGGAAGTTTGTTTTGCAAGGATACTTGGAATTTTTCTGCAGGAGAAGGCAAATGATTTACTGGTCTCTCAGACAGTTTTCATTAATGCTTCTAAAAGGTTAACCTCTACCCTCTTTGGTAGATGGGAGAGGACTATTATCAAGCCATCCAAGGCTTCCTCCTCCTCAAGACCTTCTGAGCGCATAAGGGCTGTTCCAGCCACTCCCCACCATGTTGAAGAATCCTCCATCCCCCTCCTCCACCTCCTTCAACAACACCTCTTCCAACAACAACTCTTTCACCTCCTCAGTCACCACCTCCTCCATCTCCTCCCCCACCTCATCTTACTGACATACATCCTCATACATTCATGTCATCCCCAACCTTTGATTTGCTAAACTCCATACCATCTACACCAAATTCACCTCAACATGACATCTCAACTCCTATTCCATCTCCTCCTGCATCACCTTCCCAGGATGACATCATGCAAGATGTTATTCCATCTAATGTCATTCCTCCCTTTCCTCCATCTGTAGCTACTCTGATCCCACCTGAGTCTATAAATTTGATTATTCCCTCCATCTCCATCCATCCATCTGTATCCACTCAGACTCCTGAGTTTATGGATATGGATTCTCTTTACATTACCACCCTCCTAGAGCACATCACTCCAGTCATCAGGCAACTCATTGCAGAGGCAATCACACATCTTGTTGCCTCCATCTCATCTCTTACTGCCCTCTTTGTTGCCTTCTTTGTCCCTCCTTCTATCAGGGGCCTAGTTCCAGTTTTCACTAAAACCAGGTAGGGGGAGATGCTATATGAAGAAGCAGCTCCAGCAGTAGCAGTTTCAGATACAACAGCAGCACCAGTCCCAGTATCAGCAGTTCCTGTAGCAGTTATGGTTGAAATAGTTTGTACAGATGAAATAAAAGATCTACCAGAGATCATGACTGTTGGTGATTGTATTATCAATCTCACAGTAGATTTAATTTGTTTATTATATTCTTTTGATTCTGCATATCTTAATTATTTACAAGAAGTTATTCAAGAGCAGTCAAAGGCTATTATCTGCTATACTTCTCCAATAAGCCCTGAGGTTTTAAAGCAACTAAAGGCAAGCTTTGCAGTACCAGTTATCACAAAAGCTACTACAGAGCCAGTTGTATCTATTATTGAGCAAGTATTTGTTTTCGAGCCCAAGGCTTTCTCTCCACCAACTTATAAGATGGATGAAAGTCGTATACCAAATATGGATGATATCATGCTTGCAGATCTAGAAGAAGAAAATCGAACTGTTACTGAAAGTGTTGTAGAGCCAGAAATTCCAGATCAACCTCAGCCTGAGGAGCATTGCAGTTTGACCTTACAGTCCCGCTTGAAGTGCCCTCGCTGATGACACCGGTAGCACTTCAAGTTCTTCTCTAAGTCCTTAGGAGCATTGCACCTCTCTGACGGATATGAAGTTGAAGTCTCCTTCTCAACAGCGACCTGCACCTTCTTCTTCTTCTTCCCTTCCCATCCTTTCTTCTTGCCTGAGAAGAGAGCTTCGCTGCCTTCCTGATTCAGGTTCACTCCAGCCATCTGCCTTTCCAAGCTCTCCTGCGATGCAAGCAGATTCTCCAGCTCCAGCAAAGATGACTAAGTAGCCCACCCTTGAACAGATGTCACAAAGGCCACATACTCCTTCCGCAAGCCGCGGATAATGTGCCTTTTCATCTTCGCCTCAGAGATAGGCTCATAAGGATCCAGTGCCGACAGCTCAGCACACAAGCTCTTCATCTTTAAGAAGTACTTGGAGATGGAAAGGTCTCCTTGAGTTGCCCTGGCCAACTCATTCTCCAAGAACTGAAGCCGCGCCACATTCTTCCTATTGAACAACTCATCAATGGTTGTCCAAATATCAGCAGCCGACTCACATCCAACGATGTGATCAAACAGTTCCGGAGACACGGCTCTCTTCAGAATGAACTCTGCCTTAGCATTTGTTCTTCTCTAGAGCCTAACCTGTTCAGCAGTACCGAAAGCAGCAGTGACTTCCTGCCTGTCGTCACCACCGACGACTTCCCACAGCTCCTCGCCAAGAAGATAACTCTTCATGCACGACTTACACTTCTTAAAGTTAGTCGGCGTTAAGAGTTCAATGCCAAGACCTCTTGCAAAGCTCCCTTCCATTGCAACACCTGTTGGTAACCTTTCAGCAGCTCCGAGCAACAACACAGGTTGATCACCACTCAATCACTGAGTAACAACACTGGCTGACTTCCGCTCACGCAGCTGAACCTGCCTCTGATACCATGTTAAATTTTCTCAATGTGGTCAGCAAGATAGCCCAAACGCCAAATTAATATCTTCGGAACTACCCAGTTCTCACGTTGAACCAGCGGAAAACCAAGGAACAAAGGTTAAACCCAAAAAACAATGGAAGCACACGCAGGTCTTTATCATTCACTTCTTTACAACACGAGGCATACATAGCGAGACATGATTTCGCTAGTATAACAGCTGTAAACAGAAAGCACCAAAAACAAACCGGGCGGACAGCACCGGAGTCCGCCGAGACCGCCGAGGTCGCCGAGTCCGCGAGATCACCCGAACTAAGCTGCAATCCGCCGAATAGCCACGGAGTCCGCCGAAGCCGCGAGGCCGCACGGATACACCGTTATTCGTCTCTTGCTGAAGCTGAACTGAGGAACACCCCCTACCCGCCTGAAGCCGGCGGACAGGTTATTGAAGCTGGCAAAGATGTAACAGCGCTGACAAGCCGCAGAGCGACCTCCTGCTGAGTCCGTAGAGACCGCACACTTCCAAGTACTTGACCGAAGTCACAGCCAAACTCCTGGCTCCTTGAAGCTACCCGCGCGACCTGCACACAGCAAACGTCAGCACTGAATCAATCCGCGCGGACAGACAAACTGAGACCGCAGCACTTCGCCCAATCCAACTTACTGTTCACTCAAGTTACTATAGATGTGCTAGGGGGGTCCTATTTATAGGCGAGGTGAGGAGTGTGGTCACCGCCCTAGAGATAGCGACACCGCCCTAGCCCGCGCGATAGCAAAACACCGTTCGCCGAGTCCGCAAGGACTTAGCCGGTTACCAAGGAAAACCTCCAGGAGCAAGGCAAACATTGGCGAACCCTCTCCAGTCCGCCCAAGCTATGCGGACAAGGCATCAGCCCGCAAAGCTTCCTACCACTGCAGGACAGCAACCCCCTTCAATGGCTGTCCGCACCGATCCGAAGCAGTCCGTAAGACTCACACCTCAATCCGCCACAAGTCCACGACCAAAGGCAGATAGCAACAGTCCGCCCGGTCACAGCGGACTTGGCGGATACGGCGAACACCATGAACTTGGCACAGTGTGACCAAGTCCAAAACCATCAAAGGCCAAAGCGAGCATGGCGGACGCAAACACCCGTCCGCCAAACACCAAAGCACAGACCGCCAGCAGTCCGCAAACTCCTCGCACTCCTGCCCCATCGCAGCAGCCAACTCCCGGACTCCATAAGCCAGTCCGCCAATCGACCTTCATAGTAAGGCACCTGCTGTAACACTAGAGCTCGACAAGGCCTCAGCCAAGCTCTAAGCTCAGTCCGCAACAGCCCACACCGCGGACACACCAGTCTGCAAGCTTCCCGAGGACACGAGCCAAACCGCCAAACTGCACAAGCTTGCACCACGACCACTGAGCAATGCACCAGTCCGCAAGCCGCTATCCGCTCAGGCCGCTCCTTGGGAAAACCAATCAGCCAACGCCTTATCCGCAGATATCAGGCCGTATAGTCCGCGGACTTCATGCAACAGACTGCTCAGAAGACAGCCGGCTTCCCACTAGACCTTCCACCAGGCCGCACATCGCAGTCCGCCCAGTCCGCCTAGTCCTCCAAAGCTGTCCTCCCAGGCCGCCGGCCTATCCCGTCAACCACTTCCACTTCACAAAATTCAACAATTCCATGATGAGTGGTTGTTGGCCATAGATGAGATTTCAACACCTTGGTATGCGGACTTTGTAAACTAATTTAGCAAGAAACATTATGCCACCTGAATTACCGTATCAATAAAAGATGCGATTTTTACATCAGGTGAGGTCTTACATGTGGGATGATCCCTTATTGTCCAAAGTTGGCGCTAACAGAATTGTGCGGCGATGTATACCCGAGGAGGAGATGAGAGCGATATTAGAAAAGTGTCATAGCTCCCCTTATGGAGGTCATTTTAAGGGAATGAGGACGGCAATGAAGGTGCTAGAGGTTGGATTCTTTTGGCCTAATTTATTTAGGGATGCTAATGTATTTGTGAAGCAATGCGATAGATGCCAACGAAGTGAGAATATACATAGAAATGAAGGAATGTCCATGAATATAATGCTGGAAGTCTAATTATTTGATGTATAGGGTATAGATTTGATGGGGTAGTTCGTGAACTCGAATGGTAACCTATTCATATTATTGGTTGTGGACTATGTATCTAAGTAGGTGGAAGCGATCGCGATGCCCAAGAATGATGCCAAAGTAGGCCTTAACTTTTTATGACACCATATATTCAATCGATTCGGAATACCGAGAGCAATTCTTAGTGATGGAGGAAGTCATTTCTGTAATAATCAGTTTACCGTATTACTAAACAAATTTGGGATAACTCATAAAGTTGCGCTAGCATATCACCCCTAGACGAATGGTTTAGCGGAAGTATCTAATAGGGAGATTAAGAAGATTCTAGAAAAAACAGTGAGCACCAACCATAGAGACTGCTCACAAAAGCTTGTTGATGCATTATGTGCATATCGCACTGCTTTCAAAACTCCCATTGGACTAACCCCGTACCGGATGGTCTATGGAAAGTCTTGTCATCTGCCTCTAGAATTAGAGCATCAGACATTCTGGGCGATTAAGAAAATAAATTATGATATCCGTGATGCCGGTAAGAAGAGATTTTTGCAATTGAATGAACTAGAGGAAATTCGGATGCAGGCATATGAAAACTTGAGAATTTATAAAGAGCGCACAAAAAGATGGCATGATCGATGCATGAAAGAAAAAAACTTTGAGTCGGGACAACTTGTTCTTTTATTCAACTCTCGCTTAAAATTGTTCCCCAGGAAGCTCAAGTCACGTTAGTCGGGCCCATTTAAGGTTAAAACTGTGCATCCTAACAGAGCTGTGACCATTTTAAATGAAATTGATGAGACTGAGTTCAAGGTGAATGGAGTGAGACTGAAGTTATATTTGGAAAGCGACAACAACCTAGCGGTGTCATGCGTAGTGCGTCTCTAGTTAGGCAATCTCTTGTCGGGAATCATAAATTAGGCGTTTGTCGGAAGGCAACCCATCAGTTAATATATCTATAATATCTGTAATAATATAAATATAATTATCGCATAACTAAAATTCGCTAACTTTATAGGTTTAGAGTCTTGGAAGATGGAGAAAATTGCACAACGTTGAAAGATTTTGAAAAAAATGATGATAATAATAAGTTAAAAATTAACTGCAACTCGAAAAACTGGATTGCAATTTTATTTTTGCTATCTACTTAACATAGAGGGCGCAGTAAAAATATCATCATAATAATTACGGGAATTAACTGCAACCTGAAAAATCGGGTTGCAATTTAATTTTTTCTGTCCACTTACACTAGGAGGCGCAGTGAAGAAGCGTGGTCTGGTTCAACTGAACCGGTCACGATTTAGGCCGGATTCGAAAATAAACTGCAACCTGAAAAACCGGGTTGCAATTTAAATTTTTGTGTCCCTTAACAAGGCATGGCCCGGTCCAACTGAACCGGTCCCGCTCATTTTCTCCAACCCAATCCCGCTTTCCCCCATCGGTTCATTTCCTTTTCTTCTCTTCCCCCTCTCCGCCCGCGACCTATGGCACAGGAAGTGCGAATCGGTGGGGCGACTACAACCTCGAAAGAGCCTACGCGGGATTCGTCGATTTGCACCGACGAGAGAGACGGTGGGCGGAGCTCTCCATTTCGACAGAGGGAAGCGCGATAGGCATGAAAACAATTTGACGGAGGTAGCATTTGAACTTGCAAAGAGAACGGCTTGGAGTCGAGCGATCATGAAGGTAACCCGAGCAACCTTAACTCCAATAAATCTGTGAAACCTTGTTGTGTATTCCTCCCCTTAGTGTGCGGTACCTGTTAGGTTAAGGATGCGACTTCAAGGAAACACGGGAAAGGCAAAGGGAAGAAGATAACAAAGAAAAGGAGGAGGTTTATTACAGAAGGAGCTATGAGTCATTACCGGTCATTACAGTCTACCTCGTTCATCTGCGAAAGAGGATTCAATATGGAGGAGAGGAGGTGGAGTGCAAGTTATGTCAGGTTAATGAGGACGCTGCAATGGGAGAGCTTCTGTCACCCGCGCAAAGAGGCAATCAAGCTGTGGGTCTATGAGTTTTACGCGAACATACAAACAGATGCGGACAGGGAAAGGAAGGTGGTCCTGAGAGGGAAGACGGTAGATTTTTCTGCAGCCGCTATGAATTCCTACTTTGACTTGGACGATAGCATCATCGACGATCAGACGTCACTTTTAGTCAAGGTACCATTAGAGGAAATGACGGTTGTGATTTGTAACACAAGCGGACCAGTCTGGGCAACAAAGAATAGGAAGGCGGTGAGGCCGATGTGCCTTACTCAAGAAGCAAAAGTATGGCTACTATTTGTCAACGCAAGCATCCTACCAACCCGACATCTTAACCACGTCCATCTCAATAGGATTGCTTTGGTATACAATATTATGAAGAAGGCAAAGATAAATGTGGGACGCATCATCTCAGGCCTCATCTAGCTGAAGGCGCGCGAGTCAACAGTCAAGTACTTATGGTTCCCCACTATCATTACCGAGCTATGCCGACTCGCAGGGGTGGTTCAAACCGTTGATGATCTAGTGACACCATTTGGGCATCACATAACATAGACAGTGGTGGAAAAGAATGTAAAGGTGACGGAGGAGTCTTCAGAGAGAAGGGCAAGGATGGAGAAGTTGACAATTATGAGGTCTGAGTCGTCTCAAGACACTTCCGCGGCCGCACCTATAAGAGTTGTGACTGGACGATCTAAGCTAAGTGGTGAAAAGGGCTTAGCAACAGAGAATGCGGAATATATAAAGGCGTATCTAAGGTGCCAGCACATGTACTTCTAATCTCGATTCTAAGACATACGACAGAACCAGGAGAAGATAATGCGTGCAGTAAATATCCCAGTGGACACACCATTTTATCGCCTACAGTCACAATTCAACAACGGAGGATACCTTCTTCATAGCAACCGTAGTCGTGCCGACCCGACCGACATCAATCTGGATGAACCCGAAGTATCTGAGACGGAGATAGAGGATGATGATGAGGAAGCAGATGTAGGAGATGATGACAAGGACGGAGATGAGAACGAAGCAGACGCTGGAGATGATGACAAGGAATAGGATTTCAACTTTTTTTTATCTACTTTTGTTTTTCTTGGTGGTATTTTATGTTTGTTTTGAATTTAATATTTTGGACCTTATATTTTGGACTTGATATGTTTTTACTGTGCTACCAGTACTCATGAACAATTTGATGGTGACTTTTATTTTAAAAGATGTATTGAATAACCATGTCCATATCTCCTATCTTATGAAACATGCTGAATATAGCTACCTAGATTATAATTTGTGATATGTTCTGATGCTTGAATTATTGCGAGTCAATGTTATACCCTCTGCTATAAACTGCTCTTCTAGTCCTAGATATGAGTTCTGCGGGTTACAACCAATTGGTAGGATCACCTCACAAGGAGTAAAAGTGTTAAGGTGTGATCAAGGAGAATATCAATGAGAAGTTCTGGACACGTATGCATATACTCAGATTTCAGGGGAGTATCTACATTTCAATCTTAAATTTTGTCTGTACCATTATACGCTTGATAGGAATCTTATTTAAAAAAATATCATCTTGAGTAACCCGCCTCTTTGCTCGGGACTAGCAAAGGACACAAGTGTGGAGGTGGGGGTAGTATTACCCCTACCAATTGGGTAAGGAGTGAACTTTTATAACTATAATTTTTGATCCCACTTCTCGAAATAATTAACGAACAAGTTAATCAAGTCTATTTATTGATTATATTTGAATAGGATGGTCAATCTTAAGAGTTCATATTTTTAATTTGAAATTAGCAAGATGGGTAAATGTTCTTTTAAAATTTCTCTCATCCACAATATATCTTAAGATAATTTGCTTCTTAGATATATATCTCTATTGTCTTCTAAAAATAATGATGGAAGGGCTAGCAAGAACCGAGTCAGAGATGTAAGTTGAAGCGTGGAGATAGTCAATTTGTAAGAATGATTAGGACTTTTCCTTGATCATTTTGTGCCTTATTTCCTATATTTGATTTGATCACCATTCACCCTTTGAGCTTGAACTTTGAACTGTTTAATATAATTTCCCTATTTTTTCTAATTGTTACTTCTTAGTATGCTCCTCAACTATGACTGTTCGTTAAACAAAAAAAGAAGAAAAAAATGTTTAAATATCGTAGTGATATGCGGCCCAAGTATGTGTACACCTACTTGGAATGATCCCAACTATAACTATATATATATAATGTTTAAATGTCGTGGTGATATGCGACCCAAGTGTGGACACCTACTTGGAAAGATCCTAACAATGACTATATATAAAAAAAGAGTTGAGAAATGAACCTCATAGTTTGAAGTGTTATTAAGAATTTTATCTAGGGAAACATCTTCTTCTATCCAAACTCATTCCCAACCAAGCCAAAAGTACTTCTCACCACTAGTCCACATGAGTTCTTTTCCAATTCAACAACTAAATCTTGTGAAAGCTAAGTCAAATACTCGGCCTCTTCTTACCCTTCTCAGTTATCAAGGACTTTCAATGAGAAACGTTGAAGGGAAGTAAATGATTTTAAGGGATATCACACACAACACTAGAAATGTTAATGGAGCTTTATTTTTCATCAAGCCAATTGATCTTTATGTGTGAACTCTTAATGAATGACAAAAATTTTAAGGTTCTATTACATTGAAATTCTTGAGCAGTTTTTCATTAATTATTGTTGACAAAGGGGGTCATTTGAATTTGCATCATGTTAGCCACTCTTTTTACCCAATGTACGGTTATGAATTGTCTTTCCTAGTGACTAGCAAAGGTGTAAGTGTGGAGGTGTGATAACTTCCTAAAAGGAAGTTATCAGGCTCATTTATTGATCCACTTACTCACCTTAAAATGAAAAAAAATGAGTTTAATTGAAGTATAAATGCCAATAAAGCATAATTATTTTATTTATGGCTAATTGGGTCTTTTTCCTACGTGTTATTGGAATAAATGACGAAGAAATCCAGTTGGAGAAGAAATTCTGCCAAAATATCATGAACCAGAAAAAAATCACAATCTCAGAAAAACAGGTTGCAACCTGCTCTACACGAATTTCAAAACCTGAAATTCAAAAATGGCGCCTGTTTCAAATATGGAAGGTTGCTTCCTTACAAAGGGTGGCAAACATTTTAAAAGGACAAAGTCCCAGCGAAATCAACAATTAATTAGAGATTATTTTCGTATTTGGAGGAGAGCACTATCTAGGGTTTGAAGAAAAACCTCCATTGGAGAGCAACGACTAGAGGAAGAAGAATGAGATCTTCATGTGGATCGAAGAAGCGACTTCAGGAAGAGAGTCTAGCAGCGATTAAGCATAAACTATCATGTTTTGTAAGATCTAGCTTAACGCTTTGTGTGTTTCCTCCATCGTCATGAACTAAATTGCCTTAATCTTGTATTATGAGAGTACTCGGTTGTGTGTGATGAATATTTTCTAATTTTTCTTGTTGTAATTGTATGGTGAATGTTCTTTATCAAATTTATGATCTTTATTCTGAAATTTCTAGCCAAGATTTGATTTTTATGCTACGCTTCATAAATCGAAAAAGGAGTTGCGGTAGTATATTATAATTCTGATATAGCATTTGAAAAGAGAAAGAGATTTCATCTTGCTGTTAGCAACTTTTGTTTTTGCTCTTTAAGCGGTTCTTATCCCACCAAAGGGGAAATATAGGAGTAGGGTTTGCCGATATTGAGAGATACGGTTCTCTATTTTAAAATCGTTGCAAGGTACTTTCACCACGCATTTTCACAATGACACATTCACTTATTCATCGCACTAAACCTAGGAAATCATGATATAAGATTATATCTCCAATTTTATAAGAAAAGTAGTTCTCCAAAGACCCGTAGTAATTTTAATTAGAAGTCTTTATTTTCAATTTTAGTTTTCCAAA
Organism: Platanthera guangdongensis; assembly: GCA_039583875.1. Lineage (NCBI taxonomy): Eukaryota > Viridiplantae > Streptophyta > Magnoliopsida > Asparagales > Orchidaceae > Platanthera > Platanthera guangdongensis. Next base: position 142,753,764 of record CM077165.1, read on the forward strand.
GAAAAAAATCACCAATTTCGTCTTACTTGGATTTAAGAAAAAGGCCTAACTAGTATTTGCAAGAGCTGAATTCACCACCTCTCAGTAGGAATGATTTTTACTCACTTTTTTATTATTTGACACGACACGTGCACTTGCGTTTAAATACGTAAACTATTTTGGGTGTATCAGTCATCACCTAAGAGCCTAAGGCTTGCGCAAATATGTGTATTCGTTTGCAGATGATAAAATGCGAGATGCAAAGAAAAGTATAGAAAACAATAGTCATTTCGGCAAAAGTAAGATCATTTACATATTCCAAAAATGGTTACATTTGCTCGGGGGGAGGGGGGGTCTCGCCCCTTACAAAAATTCATAAAAGAAAAAATTACAAGTTAAAACCAAAAAGGGCGGAAGGACCTCAGGAAGACTCATCGGACGTCTCGCTGGATGATGCGTCAGTAGACCCGTCGCTCTCGCCGATGATTATTTTATCATCCTCACCCGGGGAGTCATCCTCTCCCTCGGTCTTAGGGATGGGATCAAACAGCCAGGGGAGGATCTCGCGTGGCGTGAGCGTTTCGCCACCCTCGTTCCGAAAGGATCCCGCAACACCTAGATCACGCACTTGGTCGCCGCCTGTGCATTCTCGTGCATCATCACCTTTATCTCATAGTTTGAGTACTAGTGACGTTTGACCTTCTCGACCGGCGGCATCGGAACAGGTGCCTTGGCCTCCTGCGCTTGTTTGAGCTCGGCCATCAGCAGCATGATCTCGTACCTAAGAGAAGCCTCACGCGCACGCAATAGCTGGACTTGGGCAGAATCCTGTAAGAAATTCGTTAGAACTAAATGGGACTGAATGGCGGGAATAGCCATGAAGCGGAAGGCGTCTAAAGTTTCACATACCTCAATCGTTGGGAGGAGGGTGAGAAGTTCCTGGGAGGCCTCTAGGTCAGACTTCAGGTTGACGACCTTGGCAGATGCGAGATCCCGCATCTTGACCGCCTCGCCTAGGTTGCGCTCGATGCTGAGGCTGCGGCACACAGACATGTGCGTAAGCTCAAACACGTGCAACTGGGCTCGAACAGATTCATGGGAGAGAGCCTTAGTAGACTCCTGGTCGTATATGCTCGCATCCACTCGGCTGTAGAGCCCGAAGCCGAGAGCGAAGGCTTCGCCTCTTCTTGTTTCCTGCTCCATCCACGAGTGAAGAAGCGACAGATGGAGACCCGATTAGCCTCCTGTTCCCATTGCAGAAGGTGTTGGCCCTCTTCATCTAGGTGCTTCCCGCCCAGGCCAAAATTCGGATGCCCTCTCGGCACCAGTTTGGCGGGAACCATCTTCGAGGCAACAACAAACTGCATTGCGACATCCTTTTCACTGGCGGTAGGCGGGGATTCGGCTGAGGTTTCAGTGATGGACTTACCCTTATCCATCGTATATGGCTTGGACTTCTTAGAAGAGGCGGAAAGGGAGCGTCAGGCTTCCACTTCCGGGCGCTTTGCTGGGAGGAAGAGCCCGGCTCATTCCGACAAGTGAGAGTTGTGGACTAGGTGAGAGCCAGGGTGGCGGCGAAACCCCTAGACTCATCGAAGGGTTGGTGGAGGGGGTTCTCCTGCTCACTTATGAAAGTCATAGAGGTTATTCTTAAAGTTTGAAGATTAAATGGGCAAGGTGGAATGGTGCCTTTACCCGCGAGAACTGGCGGAAGAGAGTCGAGATTACGCCACAAGAACTTGACGTAGAAGTTCTTGGTCCCGAAGAAAGATAGGATAGACGTCTCGCATCCCCCAAGTGCCGGAGGCCAGTAGGTCGACTCACCATACTGGACCGGCGAAAGGGGAACATTGCCGAAGTTCCTGGATACGAAGACGATCTTCTGGGCCCAGTTGTGATTCTTGCTTGCGAGACCGGTGGTCTTGATCATCTGCCCCGGGAAGAAGATGATTTCATTTTTGGCCCGGAAGTTGAATAGTTTCGGAAGATGGAAAGATTGAACTCAATCCTTTCAACGCGCATATAGCAGGTGAAAGCCACTAGAAGAACGACAAATTTAGGATTGAGTTGGGCCAGGACCACTCCATAGTATCGGAGGGCCTGACGCACTTCCGACCAGAGGGGGAGGCGAAACCCTTCCTCAAAATACTCCAACGGTATGTCCATCTCCCCTTCCGGCAGGAAGTTGACTCTGTCTTCATTGCCGGGATTTTGCGCGGCGAACTCAGAGGGAATATAGTTCCCGGTTATGAAAGCAAACTCCGTCTTGGTTAAGCGGTAAGTGGGGAAGTTGTGTTCAACAAAGTTTTGCGCACACTTAGTGCAACCCTCAGTCTCGCTCGACATTGTGAATGAAGGCGGAATGGGAGAGAAAATTGGTGGGCGAGAGGCTCGAGGTTGCAGAGAATGGAAAGATCATAAGAGAAGAAAGAAGACGAAGGTTTGGAAGCAATTGGAAGTAAATGTGGTTGGTAAGCCAGCCTATTTATAGATGAATATGGTAATCATGACATTTTTTCTGATGGAGGGAGTGCGGATAGCAATTTTTTATAATTCGATGATTCGTATTCTGCTCGATCTCGCTAGCGCTTCCTATACCTGCAGATGGAGAAAGCGTCTAGGAGGGATCCTGGGTAAGAACAAAGCAACAACAAGTATAAAAAGAAAAGGTTGCACGAGAGCTAATCATTCGGTAAGATAGAAGGGCGTGAAAAAATAAGTGGTTATATACAATAGGCCTATCGCAGGGCAAGAGCCATGTTAAAATATAATGAATGTTCATATGTTCATTTTATAAATAAATGGGTACATACGAGAAGGGTAGGCCAAGAGATTGGGGCAAGATGGGGCGAGAGCTCATAAGACTCAGTATTGTTCCTACCGCCAGCTGCCCCGACCTCGCCTCCCTATCCTCGGGGGTTCTCACGGATAGTGATAATCTATCATGGTTGTGAGCTCCTGGTGGACCTGGCGTAGCTGGTCCCAAACCTACACGATTGTCCTCCCGGGAGAAGTCTCCTCGCTTCCGCCTCTCATGTGCTCTGTCTCGCCAAGAAGATGCGTGTAGTCTCGCTCGATCACGCTTAGGCGCCGCTCAATCTGTACAACCTTGGGCTCACGGGAGGCGGCTCAAGCAGCAGAGCGAAGAAGCTGGCGAGAGGAATTGACTAGGCGAGTCGGACTATGTGGTCCACTCGCAGTAGGCGAGATGGGGGCTCTCTGCAGTAGGCGAGATGGGGGCTCTCTACAGTAAGCGAAACGCCCTTTGGGGGCGCGAACAGGACCTTGAGGGAGAGATGGCTCCCATAATGCGGGAGGCCTGCGAGATGAGCAGGAGGGCTCGTATCGCCCGCTAGTTACTTCCCCACTTGCCATATAGAAGGAAGGATGTTTTTACCTTCTTACCCCCAAGGGGGTTTTACTCTTCTACCCCAGATAATTTTACCCCTCTACCCTCGGTGGTCTACATATAGCCTTTCAGAACAGCGGAGTTTGGCTGTTGGCAGACCCAACCCAGGGTATTTTGGTAATTTCAGGTCGGTTTATTATGGTTATTTGCAGATCAAACTCAGAGGCCTATAAATAGACCGATAAGGTGCCTTGAATAGGTTGTTGAACCTTTCTATATTCTTCCTCAGAGGCACCTAGCTCAGCATTGGCTAGGGAGGGGAAGAACTTCAGATTCTTCTGTGTAAGAGGTAGGACCTCTGAGCTGAGACTATCAGTCTAGTTCTGGTCCTGTGACTTACGTCGGGAGGGTGATTCGAGGAGAGTAAGTGTGTGCTTAAATTTCAGGTTCGAACTCTCGGAGGAACCGGGTGACTGGTTTCAATATTTTTGGTGCAGTGAGCATGGGCCACGACCCACACAGAAGAATCTTGAGTTGCCTCATGGCGGGATGTCACGGAGAAGGAGATGGAGACGGGTCAGATAACCCGGGAGGATTCGTTGGAAGGGAGGAGTTAATGGCGTCAATCAAAGGCATTATTAACATGCTGCAGGGTATCTCACGACAGGGAAACTGTTCGACCCGGCTGCCTCAGGTGCCTGCTCTCGCGTCGCAGGAAGAGCTCGTCTCGGCGAGAGTGGGAGAAGATGCTCCTGGGAGGCGACCGAGAAAAGAAGTGATGGTAGAAGGAGGTGGGCAAGACATGGCGGGAAGGGAGCTGTTCCCGAGCGCCGCGAGCGCCGTCTCGCTAGGGGACGTCATCGCGCGAGTGGGGGCAGTCAGACCAGGGGCAAGAGGGTTGCCCTTTTGCGAGATGATCCTATCAGCTCCCGTCCCGGAAGGGTTCTGGGAAACCGAGATGAATTATTATGTGGGGAAAGATGATCCCCTACAACACCTGTAATGGTTCGAGGACGCAATTTCGATCAGGACGATGACGGATGCGTTCAAGTGCCGTCTTTTTGCCATTACTCTGAAGGACAAGGCTAGGGACTGGTTTCATCAGCTCCTGACAGGCTCGATATACAGCTTCGAGTACCTGAGCAGGATCTTTTCGCTTTGTTTCTCAACTTCGAAGAAGAGGAAGAAGAACCTGGAGTCGATCTTTTTGATTAAGCAGAGGGCAGACGAGTCCCTAGCTCAATACGTAGACATATTTCAGGAGGAGATCTTGGATATTCAGGAGGTTCCTGGATTCGCCCTCCAGATGGCCTTTACCGTGGGACTAAGAGAAGGCTTCTTCAAGATGAGCCTCACTCGGAAGGCACCACTGTCATTTGAAGGATTGATAGAGAAGGCTGCGAAGGAAATAGCCATGGAGGTGGCGAATCCAGCTTTTGCAAAGAAGCTAGCAAGGCTGACGGAGGTTGAATCAAGAGAATCCGGAGGAGGGAGACAGCAAGATGGCAAGATGGGAGGAGAACAGAAGAGTCGAGAGCATTAGCGTACCAGGAGTTAGGATGGAGGCTGCAAGGGGGCCCTGCCCAAGGGCAAGGGAGAGGATTTCCCTAGGGGGGGGGAAGGAACCAACCAGGAGGGCCTGGAAAATTTAACCAGCAGGGGTGGGGGTATGGTCACAGACCACCCCTACCCCCGCCACTACAAGTTATGGCCATCGGCTGAGGGAGAGGTATAGACCGAGAGAGAGGAAGAGGAGCAAGAGCTAGAAGGAGGAGAAACCCTCAGGAGGGGAGGCGAGGGGAGGAGGTAGCGTTGCCATACTGTGACTTTCACGAGGAGGTGGGTCACGCAATGGCTACCTGCCTAGAATTCATGGAAATGAGAAGAGATAGGGGAGCAGGAGAGCAGTAGAGACCGGTACGGATAATGGAAGTGACCGGGACCGGAGAGGAAGATCGATGTGTGGATCGAGCGGATGTAGGGGACTGAGGGGGAATTGGAGTAATCCATGGGGGTGTGGGGATCGAGGCTGCCCGAAAGGCGAGCCTTCATACCATGTACCGTCGGAGCGTAGCTGCGACGTCACAATCCCCTCCCCCGGATGAGAAGATCACCTTTTCTCGAAAAGACATGCCAAACCCATAGGACCCCTTCTGTGACGCACTGGTGATCTGGACTGCCCTTGAAAACTTCACGGTATCGCGGATCCTAGTTGACAATGGAAGCTCAGTGAATGTTATCTTCAAGAAGGCATTTAATGAGATGAGGGTGGAGGCTCGAAGGGTACTGGAAGCAGATGGACCATTGTGCAGATTCTCAGGAAAGAAGAAAGAAGTTGAGGGGGGAGTGGGACTCCAAGTAACCCTGGGGCGCTATCCAGAAACTGCCGATTTGTCATAGTGGATGCCCCCAGTAGTTACAATGCCATTTTTAGGCGCCCCTTGATCAGTGCTTTTAGATGTGTGTCATCCTCTTTCCACCAGTGCCTAAAGCTCAATGTCGGAGATACTCAAATCAGAGTACAAGGAGACCCAATGGCAGCCAGGGAATGCTACGTGACGGCGGTAAACACCATCTCATGGCAGGGAGATGCTGAGGAGATGGAGAAGAGGATGGAACAATGGCAGCAGCAGTTTGATGGCGAAGCAGAAGAGGAGAAAGAAAAAGAGGTCGGAGGAGAGGGAGAAGTGGAGATGGTCGGGGGTATTGTGATGGAGCCGGAAACGGCGGGAGAGAAGGATGGAGAGATGGGGATGGAAGAGGAGAAAGAAAGAGAGGTCGGAGGAGAGGGAGAAGTGGAGATGGTAGGAGGCATTGTGGTGGAGCCGGAAACGGCGGGCGAGGATGATGGAGAGATGGAGGTGGAAGAGGAGAGGGGGTCGAAGGAAGGTGAGGGGAGGAGGAAATAAAAGAGAAAGATGGGGGAAGCAGGAGGGTCGCCCGGAAGGGAGGCCCGGCTGGAAAAAAAGAACAATTACGCTACTGGATGGAGGGAACACTAGCGAGCTTGAGATCTAGAAGCTTTGGGAAGAAATGGTGGTGACTGTTATGGAGCACGAGGAAACAGACCAGGAAGCCAGAGAGCATGATACGTTGGGAGAGCAAGAGAGAGAAGAGGAGCTGTCAAGGCTGAAGGCAGCCATGGAGGTGCTAGAGATGGAGATCCTCACCAAATAAGGAAGAAAATAGAAGATAAATGTTAGCGGCGAGCTCAACCCAGAAGACCAGGAGGAGATCAGGGCATGCGTGCAGAGGAATATTGACGTCTTCGCTTGGAGCACGGCTGACATGCCAGGGGTCGATGCAGAAGTGGCCTTCCACTGTCTCAACCTCGACCCCAACACTCACCCCGTGCAACAGAAGAAGAGGGTCATCGCCACTAAGATGGCTGGACCCATCAGAAAGGAGGTAGAAAAACTGCTTAAGGCAGGGTTTGTGTCTGCATGTAAGTATCCGGGGTGGGTGAGCAATGTTGTAATGGTTAAAAAGGGGAAGGGTAAGTGGAGAATGTGTGTAGATTTCTCTCTATTAAATAAACAATTCCCCAAGGATTGTTATCCTCTGCCTCGAATCAACGCGCTGGTTGACTCAGCCGTCGGTTTATCACTAATGAGTTTTCTAGACGCGTTTTCAGGATACCACCAAATACGCATGCACCCTCCAGACGTCAAGGACGTAACCTTCATCACGGAGGATGGATGCTTCTATTTTAACATGATGCCCTTTGGGTTAAAAAATACGGGAGCGACTTATCAAAGGATGATGGATTGGATCTTTCAAGAGCAAAAGGGGCGGAACCTCGAGGTTTATGTGGATGACCTAATGATCAAATGTCGGGACGTCAGATCTCACGTCTTGGATCTTGAGGAAACCTTTGGAACCTTAAGAAAATATAAAATGAGGCTCAACCCCCTGAAATGTGTTTTTGGAGCCAGTCGGGGAAAGTTCCTCGGGCATCTCCTTACCCCATCCGGAGTAGAGCCTAATCTAGATAAGGTGAAGGCAATTCTAGAGCTGGAATCTCTCAAGATTCCAAGGAAGTTCAACGTCTCACCGACAAGCTGGCCGGACTAAGTAGGTTCCTCTCCCGAACCGAAGAAAAATACTCACCTTTCTTCCGGACATTAAGAGGGGGTAAGAAGTTCGAATGTACTCCAAAGTGCGAGGAAGATTTTCAGGCTCTAGAGCAGAAGCTCACCCAGGCACCTCTACTCCAAGGGCTGAGGGAAGGGGAGGTCTTATTCTTATACCTAGGGGTGGGGACCGGGGCCGTGAGTTCGGCTCTAGTTCGAGAGGAAGGAAAAAGGCAATTCCCGATCTATTACGTGAGCAGGGTCCTAAAGAAGATGGAACTCGGGTACCCCATCCTCAAAACGCTAGCATTTGCCCTCATCATAGCGGCCATGAAGCTTAGGCCGTATTTTCAGGCCCATTTGATTCAGGTGGTGACGGATCACCCCCTCTATCGCATCTTGGAGGGGGTGGAGAACTCTAGGAGGTTGGCCAAATGGTCAATAGAGCTCAGTGAATTTGACCTCACTTTTACTCCTCAGCTTGCCATCAAGGCGCAAGTGATGGCCAATTTCCTAGCAGATTACGTGGTTGAGATCCAAGAGGCCGAAGCACCCCCTCGAGTGGCTTGGAAGATGCTGGTAGATGCAGCGTCAAGAAAAAATTCTTTTGGTGGAGGAATGATCTTGGTAAGTCCAGAGGGGACCAGAATTGAGCAAGATTTGAAGATCCACTTTACAATCACCAACAACCAAGCAGAATATAAGGAGATCATCACAGGGCTCAGGTTGGCTCGGGAGTTGGGCATACAAGACATTAGGGTCTCTACGGACTCTATGGTGGTTGCGGGTCAGATCAAAGGGGAGTTCGAAGCGAGGGAGCCCACCCTCCAACTGTACCTGGGAAAGGTCAAAGACATCATCAGGCAGTTCCGCAGTTTTTTGATTCAGCAAGTTCCAAGGGATGAAAGCACACATGCTGACCAATTCACCAAATATGGCCCTCGAGCTGGAGGAACGGTGACGGAGTTTTTTAGGCCATCCATAGAAGAGGGAGAACTCATAGAGATACACCAGCAAGGGTTGTGGATGGACCCCTTCATCACTTTCTTGACCTCGGGGAAGCTTCCTGAGAGCGATCTCGAGAAGAAACGGGTCAGGTATAAATCAGCGTACTACCTGTTGAAAGATTGAGCACTATACTGTAAGATGTTGTCGGGCCTGCTGGCTCGATGCGTATATGAGGAGGAGATTTCAAGGGCCCTAGAAGAGATTCACTCAGGAGAATGTGGGAGCCATTCAGGAAGTTGGACTTTAGAGGGGAGAGTGTTGAGGCAGGGATACTTCTGGCCTACCCTCAGGAAAGATGCAGAAGAGTTCGCAAAAAGATGTCAAAAGTGTCAGGAGTTCGCCCCCCTCTAACTCCTTCCCTCCCAAAGGCTACGAACAATCACGGCTCCCTGGCCCTTCGCAATATGGGGACTAGACCTGGTGGGTCCCTTTCCCCATGCTAGTGGTCAGAGGAAGTTTTTGTTGGTCATGGTGGATTACTTTTCAAAATGGGTTGAGGTGAAGGCATTGGCTAAGGTGACATCGCAGGTGGTCAAAAATTTCGTATGGAGAGAGATCATCTGCAGGCATGGGCTACCGCTGGCCATAGTGACTGACAACGGACCACAATTTGCTAGTAGGGAATTCATTGATTTCCACATCCCTCTGGGCATAGATCTCTGTTTTGCCTCGGTTCATCATCCACGGAGTAATGGACAGGATGAAGCAGCAAACAAGATCATCGTCAATCTTTTAAAGAAGAAAATGGAGAACCTAAGGGGGAGCTGGGTGGAACAACTCCCTTCAGTTCTCTGGGCCTTGAGGACCACACCAAACACTGCCACGGGAGAGACCCCATTTAAGCTCTCTCATGTCTCGGAGGCCGTTATTCCAATAGAGTTCGAGGTCACATCCCCAAGAGTAGTTGTTGCAAGGGAGGGAGATGAAGGATGGATGACAGAGAATGAGGAAGAGCAAAAACTCTCTCTTGATCTCATGGAAGAACTCCGGGACTTGGCGCTGATTCGACAGGCGGAAGTCAAGCTCCAGATGGAGAAGTACTTTGATAAGCATATAAGGATCAAACAGTTCTAAAAGGGTGACTTGGTCCTCAAGAAGGTGGACGCAGCAGGCAAAGGGGCATCCATAGGAAAGCTCAATCTCAACTTGGAAGGTCCCTTTATAATAAAAGAGGTCTTGAACTCTGGAGGGTACCACCTCCAGGATGTGGACGGGGTACCCCTCGATGTGGCGATGACTTAAAGAGATTTTATCCATAACACTTTTTGTTCATTACATTTTTCGTCGTGCAATACTTGCAATGTTGATGTGGCCTTCTGATATGATGAAATAGCAGGTGTCCTTGTTCATGACATTAAAAGTGAAGTGGGTGCAAGGAGACCCCGAGCAGACACGCTGAACATGCTCTCATCTAGCTGGCAGGATTGTAGGCTCACTCGGTGGTTGGAGGTGGTTTGGAGAGGAGACCCCGAGCAGACCCGCTGACCAGGCTCTCATCTAGCTGGCAGGACTGTAGGCTCACTCGGTGGTTGGAGGTGCTTTGGAGAGGAGACCCCGAGCAGACCCGCTGACCAGGTTCTCATCTAGCTGGCAGGACTGTAGGCTCACTCGGTGGTCGGAGGTGGTTTGGAGAGGAGACCTCGAGCAGACCCGCTGACCAGACTTTCATCTAGCTGGCAGGACTGTAGGCTCACTCGGTGGTTGGAGGTGGATTGGAGAGGAGACCTCGAGCAGACCCGCTGACCAGGCTCTCATCTAGCTGGCAGGACTGTAGGCTCACTCGGTGGTTAGAGGTGGTTTGGAGAGAAGACCCCGAGCAGACCCACTGACTAGGCTCTCATCTAGCTGGCAGGACTGTAGGCTCACTTGGTGGTTAGAGATGGTTTGGAGAGGAGACCCCGAGCAGACCCACTGACCAGGCTCTCATCTAGCTGGCTAGGCTGTAATCTCACTCAGTAGTTGGAGGTGGTTTGGAGAGGAGACCCCGAGCAGACCCCCTGACCAGGCTCTCATCTAGCTAGCAGGACTGTAGGCTCACTCGATGGTTGGAGGTGGTTTGGAGAGGAGACCCCAAGCAGACCCGCTGACCGGGCTCTCATCAGCTGGCAGGACTGTAGTCTCACTTGGTGGTTGGAGGTGCTTTGGAGAGGAGAACGCAAGCAGACCCGTTGACCAGGATCTCATCTAGCTGGTAGGACTGTAGGCTCACTCAGTGGTTGGAGATGGTTTGAAGAGGAGACCCCGAGCAGACCCGCTGACCAAGCTCTCATCTAGCTGGCAGGGCTGTAAGCTCACTCGGTGGTTGGAGATGGTTTGGAGTGGAGACCCCGAGCAGACCCGCTGACCAGGCTCTCACCTAGCTGACAGGGTTGTAGGCTCACTCGGTGGTTGGAGACAGTTTGGAGAGGAGACCCCGAGCAGACCCGCTTACTAGGCTCTCATCTAGCTGGCGGGGGTGGAGGCTCACTCAGAGGCAAGTCAAGTGGTAAGAGCTCGCGAAGAGAGTAGGAAATACAAGAGAGGATGAGCATTTCAGACTAGCGCTCGGGGAGGGTGGTCTAGCCCACAGTGAGCGGGCATTCACTATCAAAGGCATAAGTCTCGCATAAAAGGGGGGATTTATCGTAAGGATCAGTTTGGTCTCTAGGCTCTACTCGTGCAGTGTGCATCTCGCGGAGAGACGAGAGTAAAAGGGCAAACAATCTCGCGCTTGGCAGGGGTGAGGAGAAGGCCAACGACCAGCGCTCTAAGTTAACTTCCATGCGAGACAGCAATGGATAAAGCGCGATGAAATAAAAAGAGTGAAAGGTTATAATAAAGATCTCTTTGTTCATTACAGAAAGAAAAAACATCTCACTATCAGAAAAATTTACAAGTACATGAGACAAAAAAAGAGGGGGGGGAGGTCCCAAGGCACATTGACACCCTTTCACTCCTCGTCACTCGAGGCAGAGCTATCATCCGTCTCGCCATGCAGCTGGGGGACCAAGTCGCGGACCGTGACCATCTCGGCATCATCCCTGACAACCCCCAGCTCCTTCATCATCTTCAGGACGAGCTCGACCGTCTTGATGTTGGCATCTCGGCAAAGGGCGTCGACCTCGTCCAAAGAGTAGTGAGTGGGAGGGGGAGCTTGGAGCGGATCTGGGTGAGAATGAAACAGGGCGCTGTCCTGGAGGCGGGTGGTGTTTTCGGCTTTCAATTTCTTGTTCTCCCCCTCCAAAGCCATAATGTGCGAGCGCATTCGATCAGTCGTCTCGGCATCCTGCGAGAAAGCAATCAGTCCACAAAAGTCCGTGCAAAGCTAACAAGTGAAACTGGCGAGTGGCAGTTAAAAAGCTTACCACGCCGCCCTGGCTTCGGGCGAGAATGTTGTCGGCGACGGCCAGCGCTTCTCGAGGTCATTTTACTTCTCGCGTTCCGCAGCAAGGCTGGTCTCGGCCTCCTTCCACTTCTTTTTCTTTAAGATAAGGCGGCGCGAGATTCGGTGTGAGAGCTCTATGGAGCGCAATTGGGCATGAGCAATCTTCAAAATGAGGTCTCACGATGGCTCGTTGTCGAAGGGTTCAGCCCAAAGATGCCCATAGATCCCATACCCGAGGGAGAAGGCATGACTCGTGGATGGGTCTTGCTCCTTCCAGGATGGAAGGAGAGTAGACACCGACACACGGTTGGAGTCCTTCTCCCACAAAAGTACCGGCTCGCCGGCGGCGTTATTCGTCATGGGCCCCATGTTGTAATTTGGATGCGAGGAGGGGGTCGGGCGGCTGGAAGTGTCGGCTCCGCGAGGGGGAAGCTCGGCGGGCTGGACAGAGGTGATGCGGTTCGGTTATGTGGGGCCGTCTCGCGGGCAGGTGAGATGGCTTGATGGCGAGGTGAGGGAGACCCTTCCACAGAAATGGGGGTTAGGGACCCCCGACATTTCCTTCCTTTCCTTGGTAGCGGCTCCTTTCTTCTCCTTCGGGAATGACACAGCCTTTTTCATCTTTTTCTTTAGGCTATGCCGAGAAGTAGCGACATCATCCCGGGATCTCTTCTTCGGGGTGGGAGTCAGCATTTCCTTGGCCGCTTCAGCCGCCATGTTGGCAAGCGCGAGACCCTTGTTGCTCAAATAAGGTTGGTGAACGGGGATAGTCCTCTCTCCTGAGCAAAAAAATGGTTAGAATGAAACAAGACGGTAAGCATAATATTAAGAGGGTGTGAGTATACCTTCACCGGGGAGGACGGGATAGAGCGAGTCGAGATCTCGCCGTAAATAATTGACTTCAAATTTTTTCCCCTTGAAGAAGTCGCAGAGAGCCTTTTCAGCACCCCCGACCTTGGGGGTTTCGTAGTATACCTCGGCAGGCGACACCAGAGCAAGAGGGTTGCCTCCTAAGTTCTCGCAAATGAAGACGAAACGGGTGAGTCAATGGTGGTTCTTGTTAGGCGTCTCACATACCTTTAGACCCTGGACGGTGAAGTAGGAGATGTCATCGTCTATCGCATGGTAGACGAACAACTTGCGGAAGACAGTCAGACTGAACTTGATGCGCTCGCGGCGCAGGTAGCTGGCGAAAGCGAGCAACATCGAGAGGGCGTTTGGGTTGAACTACACGGGGACAACGCCGAAGCATTTCAAAGCCTGTTTTGCCTCTTGCAAGAGACTCATACCCCTCAACCAGGAACTCGCTGGCGAAGCGGTTGTAATCCTCTTCGGAGATTATGTCGGGAGGGAAGTCGTGGTCAACAAATTGCCTTCCGCAGTGGCTGCGGCCCTCGCCTTCGTCTTCACTCTTCTTTCCCATAGCGAGCGAGATGACAGAAATAGAGGAGGAGTAGAAAAGAATGATGTGGAAGCGGGACGCGAGAAGAAGTAGGCGAGGAGGAGTAGGAGAGAACTCTGGATCTCGACAACAGCAGGAGGCGACAGCGCTAGTGTAGAGCTTCTGGATCCGGTGGGGTATTTATAGCTGATAGAAAGAGGAGAAAACTATGCGTGAAATTAAGAATGAGGAAGCCAAAGGGGCAACCCGATAGTTCATCTTCTCTCTCTCCTAACCCCGAGGCGCGGAACTCCGCGGTGACTTTTCCGATGAGCCAAAAATTAAAATAAAAAAAAAGTAGATTAATTAACACAGATATAATGAAAACCCATCATGAAAGAGGTTGACAAAAATATCATAATAAATTATCATTATTGTTGAAATTTGTGAAGTGAAAGTGGGTGAATGAAGCACTTGGACCTATCCGCGCGGACTACGCGGCCAGGGTTAGCGGACTGCTAGGTCGGCAGGGATGTTGCAGACGGTTTGTTCTGTAGCGGCCTGGGCGGTCTGTTTGCGCGGACTATGCGGACAACAGCGGCAGTTAGCCATGCCGACTTATGCTCAGCAGGCAGTTGGATCCCAGGAAGTAACCGGGCGGATAGAAACTCTATCCGCGGAGTCCGGCATGAAGCAGACTGAAGAACTGGAGCTCGGCAGACCGGTTTGGTAGTTTCCCTGGTCTTGCTCTAGTTCAGGGGCAAGTGGTAGCCGCGGAGACCGCCAGTCAGTGCGGACTGATACTGGAGCTCGCCGGGAGATTCAGACTGGATCCAGTGTCCTCCAGTAAGTGCGGACTGGCCCTTGTGGCCAGTGGTGTGGACTTGGTTGGGTCTGAACCAAGTCCATGTTTGGCTCAGTCCGGGGAGATTGCGCAGTGGAGCGCGGACTGCTTCTCAGTTCTCCAAGCTTGACAGAAGTGCATGTGCCTTGGTTGCGAGTTTGGGGATAAGCGGACTGGAGGTTGTGTTCGCAACTGTGTGCGGACTGGAGCTGGAGTCCTCTGAGTCCGGCAGCTGCCTTGCTGGCATGGCTGTGGACTTGGGGTATGCGGACTGGTGCAGTCTGCGGGATACGCAGACTGGAGAAGTCTGTAAGGTATGCAGACTGGGAGGTCTGCAGGGATATGCAGGCTAGTGCTGTCCGCAGTAGTACGGACTGAAGCTGTGTGTTCGCTGAGTCTGGCGGGTGCCTGTGGCAAAACCGTGGGCTCGGGATGTGTGGACTGAAACCGGGTGTCCGCTGAGTCCGGCAGTGCCTTAGTGGCGAGGCAGCGGTCTCGGGATAAGCGGGCTGGTGCTGTGTCCACGTATTGGCGGACTGTTGCTGCGGAGTCCGGCTGTGGCGGTCCTAGCTTGGCCCTCGGCGACAAGGCAGAGTAGTGTTGGTGTCCGGACTTGGTGATGTCTTGGTGGCTTGGCCCTCTGCGACAAGGCGGACTGGTGTTGCTGTCCGGCCTTGGTGATGTCTTGGCGGTTTGGCCTTTGACGACAAGGTGGACTGGCAATTGTGTCCGGCCTTGGAGAATCTAGGCGGACTGGCTATCTTGGACAGGCGCGATGGATTGGAATGTATCCGCGGACTGCGGAGGAGTTTTGCTGCGGGATGTGGCGGTAATCCTATCGGCTAGGGCGGTGACCACACTCATCATCGTGCCTATAAATAGGACTCATGTCACATCAGTAACAAGGAACCAACCGAAGTAAGTGAACAGTAACTTGAGCCCGCAACAGTTGCTGCGGACTGGACTTTTGTGTCCGCGCGATTTGAGTGAGTTGACCGAGTTGTGCTATGCAGGTTGTGCGGATAGCGCTGGAAAGCCAGGACTTGGCTCTGATTACGGTCAGGGACAGTGCGGACTCTACGGTTAAGCAACAGGCGGAAAACAACAGGTCGCGGACAAGGACCAGACGGTCTTCTCTTTGGCAACTTGGTTCGGGTTTCAATAAGTTGCCTTCCTCAGGCGATCTGTTCTATTCGGCATCGCAGCTTGTGCGGTCTGGCGGCTAGCCGAGCTAGCAATCAGGCGGCTTACAGATCGGCGACTAGAGCTAGCATTGGAATAAGGGGTAGTCCGTGCGGCATGGGTTGCGGTCTAGCAACCGGGCGGACTGAGCAGACTCCACAGTAGTAGACCGACGGCTTGGTGGTTGAGTCCGCGCTGCTTGCTGCTCTTGCCTTGTATTTGTAGTTCTCTACTTTCCCTTGGGTGATTGTTTAGTGAAGCATGTCTCGCCATGTATGTGTTGCTGTGTAGAGAAGATTGCTGTGAATCAATAAAGACTCTTGTGCTGCATGTTTTTGCTGGTTGATTGGCTTAGGTTGAGATAACCCCTGCTCACTCCAGGTACCAGGGAATTTTCCGCGTGATTAAGGTGTGATCTTGATAATGCTGAGAATATTAATTTGGCATCAGGCTATCTTTTTGACCACCTGAAGAAAATTCAACGTGGTAGAAGTGAAAGGTTGTTGAATTTTAACGTGGTATCAGAGCTGGACTGAAGTGGATAAGCAGTGATCAACTGAAGTGGTTGTTACTCTTGTGAAGAGGGAACCAGTGGTTAAACCATGATAGTGGAAGAAGCAAGTTGTCTTGGAATTGATCTCCTTACAGAGATGAACTTTGATAGGTGGAAGTCTTACATGGAGAGTTTTCTTCTTGGCGAGGACCTTTGGGAGGTAGTATGCGGAGTAGAAAGACAAGAGGCTACTGCTGGCAATGCTGAAGAGATGAGAGCTTGGAAGGAGACAAATGCGAAATCGGAGTCTATTCTCAAGTAGGTGATCTCATCGGAGCTCTTGGACTACATCAGTGGATGTCGGTCAGCTGCGGAGGTTTGGACTTCCCTTGATGGGTTGTTCAGGAAGGAGGTGAAGGTTGCTGCAGAGGATGGTCATTCTACTTTATATCAGCAAGAGAGGAGTGTTTCTCCTAGGCGTGATGGGAAGAGGAAGGAAGGACCAAGGTGATATAAATGCAAGCAGCATGGTTATCTCAGGAAAGAGTGCAAGGTTGTCTTGCTCTCGGTGAACGTAGCTCATGTTAGGAGCAAAGAGAAGAACTTTTTTGGGTCTTCAACAAGTTCTGGTGCTGATCGGATGAAGGCCAGTGATAGTGCAGCTATCTGGCATGAAAGACTGGGGCATGTAGGGATGGACAAGCTGAAAACAATGGCGGAAAGAAGACTCGTAAGAGGCTTGCGTAGATTTTCATCTTATGGCGATGGTCAGGGGTGTGAGGGATGTCAGCAAAGTGAAGCTTATCGCTTTATGATTGATAAGGCACAATCCAGATGTAAAGCACCTTTGGAGGTTGTCCATTATGCTCTGGTTGGACCGATCGTCACCGCCAGTCTTGGAGGCAGCAGGTTCATGCTGATATTGGTTGATGATTATTCAAGGTATACTTGGGTATACTTCATGAAGAAGAAATCCAACATGATGCGCTTGTTTGTGGAGTTCAAGAAGCTTGTGGAAGGCCAGCTTGGCCTGAGGATCAAGAAGTTGAGGACAAGCATCGGTGGTGAGTTTGGCTCAACCGAGTTCTCTAAATTTTGCAGGAAGAAAGGGATCCGGAAGGAGCTTTCTTATGGACATACTTCACAGCAAGGCAGTATCGCAGCTCGGATGATCCATTAGTTAACGGAGACCTGCAAGTGTTGGCTTCAGAGTAAAGGCGTTCCTAAGGCCCTTTGGGGGGAAGGAATGGCCTATGCTGCTCATGTCATCAATTAGATGTCTCTTAGTCCGATCTATGTGAAGAATTCTTATGAGCTGATGTTCGGGGTGAAGCCCAGTGTAAAGCACCTAAGGGTGTTTGGATCTACCTGCTACGTACACACTCTGGTTGCTCTCAAGACGAAGCTTGTCTTTATTGGGTATGATGAGCAGAGGAGAAGATGGAGGTGTATGGATCCTGCGACGAAGAGACTCATCTTGTCGAGAGAGGTTGTCTTCGATGAGTTGACACCATATTGGGATAGCTCTTATGTGGAGCTAGAGATGAGAAGGTCAGATGGTGGGCTGAAGGAGGTTGTTGCTAAGGTTCAGGTGGAGCTGCCTGAGTCACCAGGAGCTCCAGGTTGTTTTAGCTCCGGGGCAAAGGCGTCAGGGTCAGGAAGCGATGCTCCAGGTACTTCTGGCTCGAAGGCGGAGGCTTCTGGTTCAGGAAGCAGGGAGAGCGATGTTCCAGGTAGTTCTTGTTCAAGAGCGGATACTTCTGGTTCAGGAAGCAGGGGGAGCGATGCTCCAGGTGATCCTGGTTCCAGTAAGGAGGCATCTTGTTCAGGAAGCAAGGGGAGCATTATTCCGGGTTTGCCCGGGAACGGAGCTGGTTCAGAAGCAGCGGAGGTGGTTAGCCGTGATCAGGTTCTTCGGAGATCGAAGAGGATCAATAAGCCACCAGCTCGATATAGTGAAGGGAACACGGTGGGCTTGGTCCCATGTTTCCTTGAAAGCCCTCAGGTCGAGCAAGTATCTTCTGGCTGTGATGACCCCACTAGAATCAAGGAGGTGGTTGACACCAAGGCTGAAGAGGTGACTTATCTCAGAGGTAACGAGGCTTGGGCTTTTGTGCCCAAGGTTGTTGGTGATACTCCTGTGATGCATGAGTGGAGGTTGAAGCTGAAAAAGAAGGCAGAGGGAAGCATGACTCTTTTTGGGAGATGCTGGAGGGCTCCCTCATGGTCCATGATATGCGGGGCAAGAACTATGTCTTGGATATTTCTTCGTAGATGCTATCGGAGCGATCAGGTGCAAGGTTACGAGAGCTGCTAGAGTAATTCACCTATCCGTGTGGACTACGCGGACAGGGTTGGCGGACTGCTAGGTCGGCAGGGATGTTGCAGACGGTTTGTTCTGTAGCAGCCTGGGCAGTCTATTCGCACGGACTACGTGGACAACAGCGGCGGTTAGCCAGGCCAGCTTGTGCTTAACAAGCAGTTGGATCCCAGGAAGTAATCGGGCGGATAGAAACTCTAGCCGCAGAGTCCGGCATGAAGCGGGCTGAAGAACTGGAGCTCGGCAGACCTGTTTGGCAGTTGCCCTGGTCTTTCTCTAGTATAGCGACAAGTGGTAGTCGCGGAGACCGCCAGTCAGTGCGGACTGATAATGGAGCTCGTCGGGAGATTCGGACTGGATCCAGTGTCCGCGAGTAAGTGCAGACTGGCGCTTGTGGCCAGTGGTGTAGACTTGGTTGGGTCTGAACCAAGTCCATGTTTGGCTCAGTCCAGGGAGATCGCGCAGTGGAGTGCGGACTGCTTCTCAGTTCGCCAAGCTCAGCAGAAGTGCATGTGCCTTGGTTGCGAGTTTGGGGATAAGCGGACTGGAGGTTGTGTTCGCAACTGTGTGCGGACTGGAGCTGGAGTTCTCTGAGTCTGGCAGCTGTCTTGCTGGCGTGGCTGTGGACTTGGGGTATGCGTACTGGTGCAGTATGCAGGATACGCGGATAGGAGAAGTCTGCAAGGTATGCAGACTGGGATGTCTGCAGGGATATGTAGGCTAGAGCTGTCCACAGTAGGGCGGACTGAAGCTGTGTGTCCGCTGAGTCTGGCGGGTGCCTTTGGCAAAACTGTGGGCTCGGGATGTGCGGACTGAAGCCGGGTTTCCGCTGAGTCCGGCAGTGCCTTGGTGGCGTGGCTGCGGGCTCGGGATAAGTGGGTTGGTGCTGTGTCCGCAGATTGGCGGACTGTTGCTGCGGAGTCCAGCTGTGGCGGTCCTGGCTTGGCCCTCGGCGACAAGGCGGACTGGTGTTGCTGTCCGGCCTTGGTGATGTCTTGGCGGCTTGGCCCTCGGCGACAAGGCGGATTGGTGTTGCTGCCCGGCCTTGGTGATGTCTTGGCGGTTTGGACTTTGGCGACAAGGCGGACTGGCAATTGTGTCCGGCCTTGGAGAAGATAGGTGGGCTGGCTATCTTGCACAGGTGTGGCAGACTGGAATGTATCTGTGGACTGTGGAGGAGTCTTGCTGCGGGATGTGGCGGTAATCCTATCTGCTATGGCGGTGACCACACTCATCATCGTGCCTATAAATAGGACTCATGTCACATCAGTAACAAGGAACCAATCGAAGTAAGTGAACAGTAACTTGAGCCCGCAACAGTTGCTGGGGACTGGACTTTTGTGTCCGCGTAGTTTGAGTGAGTTGACCGGGTTGTGCTGTACAGGTTGTGTGGATAGCGCTGGAAAGCTAGGACTTGGGTCTGATTGCGGTCAGGGACAGTGCGGACTCTACGGTTAAGCAACAGGCGGAAAACAATAGGTCGCGGACAGCGACCAGATGGTCTTCTCATTGGCAACTTGGTTCGGGGTTCAATAAGTTGCCTGCCTCAGGCGGACTGTTCTATTCGGCATCGCAGCGTGTGTGGTCTGGCGGCTAGGCAACCTCGCGGTCAGGCGGCTTGCAGATCGGCGGCTAGAGCTAGCATTGGAATAAGGGGTAGTCCTCGTGGCTTAGGTTGCGGTCTGGCGACCTGGCGGACTGAGCGGACTCCACAGCAGTAGACCGGCAGCTTGGTGGTTGAGTCCGCGCGGCTTGTTGCTCTTTCCTTGTATTTGTAGTTCTCTGCTTTCCCTTGGGTGATTGTTTGGTGAAGCATGTCTCGCCATGTATGTCTCGCTGTGTTGCATGTGTTTGCTGGTTGACTAGCTTAGGTTGAGATAACCCCTGCTCACTCCAGGTTCCAGGGAATTTTCCGCGGGATCAAGGTGTGATCTTGATAGTGCTGAGAATATTAATTTGGCATCAGGCTATCTTATTGACCACCTGGAGAAAATTCAACGTGGCAGAAGTGGCAGGTTGTTGAATTTTAACAATTATTTTGTTTCGCATGAAGCTGACATCTCGTCCAGAAGGATCTAAATAACCAATTAATAATTAAGCAGGCGGGTGACCGATCCAGACACAATAATTACAAGGAAGCATTAAACAGGCGAGACCAAGACCCCTCAATTCTTGTGCCACTTCCAACGGCCGCCGCGAGACCCCGTGCATGGGGGGCGGCCAGGTAAATGAAAGGCGCGGACGACGTCTAGACCGCGGCACGCGAGACGAAGATGTTGGTCAGTCTCGCTTATGATGGCCTAGGGGTCTGTCCCATCTATTACGGCGTCGACATCAAACTCGGTAGAGAGGCGAGCACATTCAGTTTCCAGCCAGTCAATGCGACGATCGGTAGCTTGCTTATCCCGTTCCATCTCATGGATGACGTGAGTGTATTTTCGAAACATCATGGCCGTCTGGCGCTTCATCTCCAGAGGGTCCATGGGATCACCCAGGTAGTCTTTGATCTCATCTGGGTGAGGAAGAGGCGAGAGGGGAGACGGCACGTGGGAATCCTCAGTACCCGAGTCAAACTAGATGCATGCGCAACAAAAAAGTAGAAGATCATAATGAAGGGTGGTCTCTCAAGAAGGCTAGCCTGGTGGTCTCGAATGTACCTGAAGGGAATAGGAATTTGTGTGAAGCGAAAGGGCAGGATGAGTTTACTTACTTGGGATGCGAGAGTTCCCCACAAGCCGCGAGAGGTCTTCTTTCCTCGTGATAGGGGGAGGATTCCTGAGGCGAATCAGAGCGTTGATAATGTTGGTCAGTAACATCGGGAGGATTCGCAAGCATGGGAGAGTCAGCGAGGTTTCCCTGAGGGATCATGATCAATAAGCGAGAAGATAAAAGAAAGAGAAGCAAGAGGAGGAGTCAACAATCACCTGTCTCTCCCCAGAGGACGCGGGAGGAAGTGTATCGGCTATCGAAGGTGCTGAAGTGGTTGCGCCGGCCGAGAGTGGAGGGCCGGCGGTTTTGGCCTTCTTCGGGCGAGATGATGAAGGTGCTGAAGTGGGGGTGCGGACCAAAGATGGGATCAAGGCAGCCACATTGGCTTTATTTTGCTTCCAAACCATTGCGAGATGCTCACGAAAACTCTGGCTGTGAGACATGTTGAGGGTAGAAGAGAGGTGGAAATGAGAAAAGGAGCACTCCATGATGAGGTGGGGTCTCATATTTATAAACTCCAGGTGGAGGGCCCGCCAAAGATTCTCATAAACGAATCCCAATGTCGTGAGCCTCAGTTGGACTTTCTTTCCGAGCTTGGGGCAACCTCAAAAAGTGCGGGGATTGTGTACAACCTTGGGCTCGCGGGAGGCGGCTCAAGCAGCAGAGCGGAGAATCTGGTGAGAGGAATTGAGTAGGCGAGTGGGACCATGTGGTCCACTCACAGTAGGCGAGACGCCCTTTGGGGGCGCAAGCAGGACCTTGAGGGAGAGATGGCTCCCATAATGCGGGAGGCCTGGGAGACGAGCAAGAGGGCTCGTCTTGCCCGATAGTTACTTCCCCACTCGCCATATAGAAGGAAGGATGTTTTTACCTTCTTACCCCCAAGGGGATTTTAATCTTCTACCCCAGATAATTTTACCCTTCTACCCTCGGTGGTCTGCATAGAGCCTTTTATAACAGCGGAGTTTGGCTATTGGCAGACCCAACCCAGGGTATTTTGGTAATTCCAGGTCTGTTTAGTATGGTTATTTGCAGATAAAACTCAGAGGCCTATAAATAGACTGATAAGGTGTCTTGAATAGGTTGTTGAACCTTTCTATATTCTTCCTCAGAGGCACTTAGCTCAGCATTGGCTAGGGAGGGGAATAACTTTAGATTCTTCCGGGTAAGAGGTGGGACCTCCGAGCTGAGACCATCGGTCTGTTTCTGGTCCTGTGACACATGTCAGGAGGGTGATTCGAGGAGAGTAAGTGTGTGCTCCAATTTCACGTCCGAACTCTAGGAGGAACCGGGTGGCTGGTTTCAACATAATCGATATCAGGAGGGTAGTTTCAAGCAAGGAGTCCTCTCGCTGCATCCAAATGAGCTTTGATATGACTTTCGTTATTCTCTCCCGCTGCTTCTTGGCATTTTCAGAGGCCTCAAGGAAGCTTAGCATCTCGCTCGGGAAAGGCGGCGGTAAGATCACCTCCTCGTTTGCGTCGGGCTCTTCCGCAGTCTCCTGATGATCTGGTGAGAGGATGTCAAGGTCAATTCAGGGGCAGGAAGAATAGTCAAGGCGCGATAAGGGGCACTGTTTACCAGATTGTTGGTGGGAAGATCCAGGCCGCCCTTCAAAAGGCTTCCCAAGGAGTGGGCGGTGCGTTTTTCCCCGAACCAGAGGGAAGGATGTCTGCCCCAGCAAATGAGTCTCGACCGGAGGCGAGAGAGCAGTGCCCTCCCCATCGGGTAGGCGAGAGTCCAGCGTGAGAACTGGAGACTTGTCAGTAGTTCTTCTGGGTGAGAGGGGAAGGCTGGTCGCAGTATCGATAGGGTCCTTGGCGGTAAGAGTCCTGGGTCTCGGGTTAGTGGTACCCAAAGTTCCGTAAGTGGGTGCTGCGGAAAACTATGAAAGTGAAAGAAGAAAAAAAGCAAACCAGTAAAAGTGAAATCCAAGTGAGAAAATTATCGGGAGCATTTGCAGGCTCTGCCCAGGTAATCAGAGGGTCAGCCTTCGAGACCAACTGTAAATTCTTATCAGGAAGCCGAGTTGACTCGGTATTCACCGGAGGGGCATCGACAAAACCTTCCGGAACAGTCTCCTGCGAGAAGGTAGTGCATCAATAAGGCAAGCCCGCTTTGAGGGTTAACACCAAAAGATGGGGCAAGAAAAGAACCTCTGGCAGAAGAGCAGGCTCCTCGTGGGCAGGGGTTGTGGTCAGCGTGGCTAGCTCGTTCCTAGAATGGTCTCGTTGAACCGTCTTGTCCTTTTTCCGCCGGTAGGCCGAATACACAGGCCTTTTTTTCGTGAGCCGGGGGCGAACCCAGCACAGTCAGCGCGAGCTCTCGCCTGAGCAACGACAAGATGATCCTGGACCTTATGTGAAAGCAGCTTCGCGGCTCGTTTGGCATACATCTTTGAAGCAATGCGAGAGCTCATGCTATAAGCGGTAATAGAACAAGTAGAGTCTTGGAGACAGGCCCTGTTACATACATATATAGGGTTGAACTAGGACCCGCAAAAGATTCTCTTCCAGGTCAGCAAGCACTCACTGAATATTAGGGATTGTACTTTTCTTTCTGAGCGTAGGACTCGCTCGCAAAGAGCGGGGATTGTGTATAACCACATAATCGCTGAGTGGGTTTTCCCCCCCAAGGGAGGTGATTTAAGAGCTTTTCGCCATGGTAGGCAAGAAGGATTCCGCCTGAGTAGGCAAAAAGTCCCCGAGGTGGGCAGAACTCTCTGGACCCAAGGCGTTGAGTATAGCTCTTTCACTCAACGCTCTCAGCACTTTTTGTCCTAAGGCGTTGAGTGGAGCTCTCATTTTTGATGTATTCTGAGTTAACGCGTCGAGTGGAGCTCTCGCTCTCGATGCTCTCGGTGTGTTCTGCATTAAGTGGTTGAGTGTAGCTCTCGCTCTCGATGCACTCACCGCTTTTTGCCTTGTGGCGTCGAGTACAGCTTCTTACTCAACACTCTCAACATCTTTTGTCATCTGGCATTGAGTGAAGTCTTTCCTCTCAACGCTCTCGATGCCTTTCTAGCCTCAGGTGTTGAGTGAGGCCTTTCCACTCAACCTCGCAACACTTTTGGACTTGGCTATGTATCTTATAAGAGCAGGCGAGTGGGGTAGGCAAACCCGCACCCAGTCAGATATCGATCTTTTGACAGGGCAGGCGGAAGGGCTTCTACCTAGGTGTGTGAGAGGCCTCCTGCCTAGTATGGTCCAGAGGTAAATTTTTCTGGCTGCCCCTAGAGGTCTGCATATAGTCTTTTTGAACAGCGGAGTTTGGCTGTTGGCAGACCACTTTGGGCTGCATATAGACTTTTTGAACAAAGGAGTTTGTCTGTTGGCAGACTACTTTGGGATGCATATAGTCTTTTTGAATAGTGGAGTTTGGTTGTTGGCTGTCCAACTTTTTGGAATCTATAAATAGACCCACAGGGTACCTCAGAAGGCAAACTTTTTCATTCTCCGAAGTCTTATAGCGCTTTCTGAGGTATCCTTAGCTCAGCACATGCCTAAAGAGGGGAAGCGCTCTAAGATCTTTCAGGTTAGTGGAGGGACCTCCGTGTTGTAGCCCACGATCAGTTCTTTAGTTCTCATCAACTTGTCAAGGGTCTGCGTTTGGGAGAAGTAGGTGCTAGCTACACCCCAGGGTTCGAACTCTAGTTGGGGCCAATTTTTGGTTCCAACAAGTTACATATTATTATTAAAATTTAGTGAACTGAATACATTGCAATGGTGTGACTCAGTTTTTTCTCTCTATATATTATAGTGATAGTGTATTTGATAGCGACAACACAAGCCTAACAAGATCGGGGATGGAAGATTTGTTGTGTCAAGGATGGCTGATGGATAACCATCTGGATGCCTTTGTTGTTGTATTGAACAGTCGGAGGAGTAAATCTTCAAAATTATGGAAGAAATTTATATACGTGTCGTCAACATATGTCATAAGATTTATACATATTATCGTGCACCCATGTAAATTTTTCTATTGATTGTCCTCTACTCATGATAAGTTAAAATACTTTATTCACGCAGTATTTTAAGAGTTCTAATGTCCCCTACGAATGCTTAATAGCCCATATTTCTCCTACAAATGTCCAAGCTGTAGAAATCATTTTGATGCATGCGCACTTGTCAGGTCATTGGGTTCTGTTAATATGCAATTTAAGAGAAGAATGATAGTATTTTTATGATTCCATGCCCAACAAGATGCATCAATCAACATTGTCATCATTGGTATATTCTGTGTTATCATTTTTTATTAGTGCAAAATGTATTTTTTTTCGAAGATCATGTTTTATCACGAATAAAAATCCTGCAAGAGGATGCAAGTAATGCACTACCAACCAGGCTTAAGAATTGGGAGATAACAGCAGTGGGGGAGGCACATACTCAAGATGGA
Organism: Platanthera guangdongensis; assembly: GCA_039583875.1. Lineage (NCBI taxonomy): Eukaryota > Viridiplantae > Streptophyta > Magnoliopsida > Asparagales > Orchidaceae > Platanthera > Platanthera guangdongensis. The sequence continues at coordinate 142,778,861 of CM077165.1, forward strand.
GGTGACGATTATGGCATTTTGTGCTAAAGTACATGGAGGCGGAAGCCAGCACCAAGTCAATATCCTGGTCAAAATTCAAAGGGTGGCAAAAATATGCCAAGATTTAGAGCCAAGATTGTGGTTGAGAAGCTAGAGATTTTTTGCTCAAAGCAATAAATATCGATAGAGTTGATTCGAAAATTTTAGCTTTGGTGACATATATGGGTTTATGCAGACAATTTAGATGCGGGGACATATATGATTTTTTTGAACAATGAGTTTATTCGAACTATTTAGATGCGAGTTTATTCGAACAATTTAGTCAACTGTGATTGACTACATATGATCATATTATTGGTGCATATGTAGGTGCTCCAGTTATGTAATTCAGTGAACTGCGATAATTAAATCAGTGAACTATGATAATTAAGTCAGTGAACTGTGATAATTAAGTTATGCTCCAGTTATGTAATTCAGTTATGCATCAGTATCTTGAAATACATATGCACTAGTAATTCAATTATATTGTGGAGTGGATATTTACTTATCGCTTATTCATCAATCTTAAAGTTGTATGCTTGAATTGTTTTGATCTCAGCACCAGCCATACTCTTCAAAAGACTTTCCTGAACATCAGATATATCATGATGAGATCTCAACAAATGACTGTCATTCTCTAGAGCGATTGGGTGATTGTGTACCTCTACGAATCTCACCACGTCTCAATTTTTGCCCTCTATATCAACAGCAAAATGCAAGCAAGCCAAACATCATGTACGCGTATCAAGTTTGCGGAATTTCTTTTGCACATCATTCTCTAGATTCAATCATTTATACCTTGCTTTTGCACATGAAAACTGTCTCGCCTTGACAATCCGAGTATGTGTCCAATATAGTAAATGTTTTTTATGCACACTGAATCCAATTTTGTGAGCGTACTTCTTGTACATATTGTAGGGTTAATCATCAGAGTGCATGGTTGGAAAAACAATAACGTCGTTATCTAGTGAATAAAAAGAAGACGTTATTAGTGTAAGAAACAGACGAGCTGGTTATAGTAATGAATGAATGACATCCGAGTGCATTATGTATTGGTCTTATGACTTTGATCATAGAAACATATTCTTCTATCATGTGCATTGTATTGGTGTTATGACATCAGAATGCACAAATAGATTGTTGGTGTTATGGGACACTGAAACAGATTCTTTGCCCCTAGTAACAACTACCAAATCTTAATGAATCACTAAAATAAATTTGGTTTGTAAGTTAGTTTAGGGAAAATTTAGTTTCTTGATCTGTCTAGGGCAGAGTCTATTAAAAACTGCTTGTGTGAGATGATATGGAGAATAAACAAGATAACCAATCAAAAAGTGCTACAAAAAAATTCTGGTACAATCCGACCAAGAAACACCCAGTTAGCCTACAAGTAAACAAATTCTGGCCAGATATAACTGAAGCAACCAAAATAATAAAATTTGCATTGCAAATTACCAGAAACACACCTATAACAGAATCACACCTATCACAAAAACAACAGAAAGGCAAAGAGGCACATCAATTACCTTAACTACGGGAATGTTGTCTAAGGTTTCTCCAGTTTTCTACATGATGGCGGGAGCGGTGCAACATTTATGATGTTTCAAATAATACAAGATAAATGGGGAGGAGGTTCTTCACTTATCAATAGAAGTGAGGAGTGGTGGAGGTTATTTGGAGGAAGTTTGCGAGGATGGCTGACGGTGCGCTGAGCTTCTTGACGGTAGAAAGGAAGAAAGGAGTAAGCAATCTGCTCGCCGGCAGAAAGAGTGGAGTGAAAACCCGGCTACTTGTTGGAAGATTGGAGGGAAGAGCTGTGGTAAAAATGAAGCTATAGGGAAAAACAAAAATTTCAGAAAGGCAGGAGGGACCCGCGGTAAGAGAAGGCGCCTTTATACTCGAACCGTGAAAATGGTCCAGGTGTCGGACTGAAAAAAATTTCCTCCAAAGAGAGTCATGCTCAGTTGGCAATGAATATTTTTTTGTCAAACGGTCAAAAAGTTAAGTGATCTCTAGTCGTGAACGATTTGATATGAGAAATGCTTGTATTATCCAAAGCTTTTTGATATAATTGAATTGATTGAGTCACTGGTGAAGGATGAATAATACACTAAAATTTGAATTGTTCTTATTTTTGCACCGAAATATTATCAAGAAGAGGCAGATGAAGCATGATAAGAGATAACAATTAAAGATACATGTATTAGAACATTGACCACTTTTTTAATTTCTCTCTTCAAGAATCTTTGGTTTTCTAATTCACGGATAATATAATTAGAGGTTGGCAGGGATAATTTTCTGCAAATCGAAGAGAACCTGTATTTACGTGGGCCGTTTTTATCAACTATTGAAGAGAACTCGTATTTATGTGGGCCCTCCCACTTACTTCATTGACGAAGAAGGATATTCGCTTTGTGTGGACACCGCAGTGCGAGTCTGCCTTCCAGGAGCTAAAGTGTCGGCTTACCTCGGCTCCTATCCTTACCCTTCCCTCTGGAAAGGAAGGATTCCAAATCTACACAGATACATCCTACCAGGGAATGGGTGTTGTCCTGATGCAGCATAGACACGTGATAGCTTATGCCTCCCGACAATTAAAGAAGCACAAGCAAAATTATCTAGTACATGATCTAGAGTTGTTGGTAGTAATATTTGTATTGAAGATCTGGCGGCATTACCTCTATGCGATACATTGTTACATCTTTTTCGATCACAAAAATCTCAAGTACATGGATATGCAGAAGGAGCTAAAGATGCACCAGAGACGATTGGTGGAGTTTCTATTCGATTATTAGTACACGATGCACTATCACCCAGGGAAGGCGAACGTAGTAGCAGATGCTCTGAGTAGGAGAGCTACACCAGCAAGAGTAGAATCCCAGATGATGGCTATGGAGTTGGTGCTGATGTTAGAGAACATGCAGATCTCCTTGGTGTCCAAGGTAGATCCCAAACTCTACAAGGAGTATTTAGCATCAATGGGCACTACCAGTGACATTCGGACCGCATCAGAGACGGGCAGAGGCAGTATGCCAAATTAGGGCCTATATTCTGAGCATTGGAGACAAGAACAGCTGGGGAGTACATGTTGAAGGATGACCGACTATGCTTTAGAGGCAGAGTATATATACCAGCAGGAGGCCAGCTACGGGAAGATATTTTGACTGAGGAGCACACAAGTAGGTACTCAGTGCACCCTGGGATCACAACGATGACGGCTGATCTGAAGAGGACCATGTACTGGCCGGGCATGAAGAAGAGATCACCTACTCTGTGATGTATTGCGAGACTTGCCAGCTTGTGAAGGCTGAGTGTAAGAGCCCAGCAGGACTACTGCAGCCACTACCCATACTGGAATGAAAGTTTGAGGACATTACGATGGACTTCATACACAGATTGCCCCCCTCCCATGCAGGAAATAATTACATCTGGGTGATTGTTGACAGATTGACGAAGGTTGCCTGATTTATTCCAGTCAGAAAGGATGCTCCGGTCGAAGTGCTTGTACAGAGATTTGTGGAGCAGTATGTCTATTATTATGGTGTTTCGAGGACGATCGTATCAGATCGGGATGGACGATTTATATTAAGGAATGGAGAGCAGTTTAGGCTTACTTAGGATCTCGTCTGACTTTCAGTACAACGTTCCACCCCCAGACGGATGGGAAGATGGAGCATACAAATCGGATGTTAGAGGATCTCCTACGCCTATGTATCATGGATCACGGGGAGCCGTGGGAGAGACTGTTGTTGCTTATTGAGTTTTCTTATAACAACAGTCACCAGTCTTGTATAGGCATGGCACCCTATAAGGCATTGTACGGATGAAGGTGCAGGACTCTGCTATCTTGGGTCCAGGATGAGGACCCAAAGACGCTTGGCTCAGAGTTTGTGGAAGACATAGATGCTCAGGTTCGATTGATTCAAGACAGGATGTTGGAGGCCTAGAGCAGACAGACTAAATACTATGATGTCCGACATCGTCAAGTGGAATTTCAGTTTGTTGATCGGGTATTCTTGAAGATACGTCTGATGCATGGAATCTCGCGGGTTCGCGGACGAAAGAAGCTCAGTCCACGGTATATGGGGCCCTATAGTGTTTTAGAGAGGCTAGGCCCCTTGGCCTATAGACTGGAGCTACCGCCCGAGTTGGTCGGCTTACATGACGTCTTCCACATCTCTTCTCTTAGGAGGGCTCTCCTACGGCCAGAGCAACTGATTCCCACTACGGCTGGCCCAGTAGCATCTGACCGATCAGTCTGCTTGAAGCCAGTGAGGATAGAAGATACAGAGGTACGAGTCCTGCGGCGAAAGAAGGTTCTGATAGTTAAGGTATTGTGGTCGAATCACGGACAGGAGGAGCACACCTGGGAGCCTCTGGACCTTATGCAGCAGAAGTATCTGATACTCTTCACAATAGGTATACCTTAATTGCCCAAGAATTTCATATTCTTTAACTTTCAGTGCAAACCCCGTAGGCCTAATCTTAATTTAGGGGACGAAATTTTTTTTTATGTATTGGGATTTGTAACATCCTACAAACAACCAGACTCCTAGGAGATTTTTGTCATGACTAGGTCATGACAAAGATTTAAGAAGACCAAGAGGACCTTAGATGCCTAGGTAAATAGGTGAAAGCACCTTAATTTGCAAATAGTAGCTTCTGAATACCTAAGCTAGGATTTTGTCCAATGGCTCTCAACATGACTACTTGACCCCATCCTACCACCTTCAATCTTATAGGGCCCCTTTGGTGCCCTACTAACCCATTAGGGGTCAACCAAGGGGTGGAATTGACCAGAGTCAACTCTAACCCTAGTTAGGTCAAAGTGTCCTAACTTTACCTAAATGGGTTACGCCATGCCACAAATGGACTTGGGTGGTGGCAAGGGACTTAAAACACCTAGTTGACCAGTCAACCCACTCATTTTACCAAGTCAACACCCGCAAGTCAACTTTGGTCAAACCAAGCCCAAAATGGGGAAGGATGCCAAAACCAACACAATCCAAATGGGCTAGGCCCAATTAGGATGGCCCACTAGCTAGAGTAAGTAGAAACCAGCTAGAATACTACATAATTTCTGGAGGTGATGATTAGGAGAGAGAAAATGGGGTTTCATTCAAGGGATAAGAGAGAAAAAGAAGCATTCATGGCCTTGGAAGGTCATAGGGCATTCAACTCCCTCCTAATGGCCTCACTCACCCCCCTTGATTAATTAGGAGGAGATGGTGGGGTTTTCCAGGCCACCTAAGGGTGGAATTTCAAAAGCTAGAGGTTGTCGAAGGCTTGGTTCAAGGCCATTAATGGTCATTCATTGTTTTCCCCTTTCACTCCCCAAATCAACCTCCTCATCAGCTTTAAAATCTCCCAAGCAATCAAAACGAATGTTTACTTCACTGATTTAGGAGGCAGAGGATTTGGCAAGGAAAAAGCTTGGAGTCATTGGCCATGGCACACCACCACCACACACGCCGCCAAGCTCGTCTGCAGGTCTAATCCTTCTCCTTCTCCTCTATGCTAGATCCGTAGACATTTAGGTGGAGAAATCGGGCATAATTGAGCCCGGTCAGTGAGGAAAAAATGGCGATTTTCCATGAAAATCCAACTCTCGAGTTTGCTGGAAACAGCCCCTCCGTCGGCTGTGTCGCCGCTAGGCGATAGCCACCATCTCAACGGAGGTGGTGGTGGCCAGCCAGGGTGGTGGCCGGATGGCCGGGAATTGAAGCTGGAATAGCTTCATGAAGATCCAATCTCATCCCTTGGCTCATTGGGGATGATGAAGTACAGCCATTGGATCTGGCGTGATGGTTAGGCGCAGACTTTGGAATATTAAATTTAAATAAATTTCATTTTGCTACATTATTACAGTCACATGGTTTAATTTATTAAAAATAGATAGTTTAATACAAAATTGAAATGGGAGGGAGGCAATCCGTGTTTAATACAAAATTGAAATCAACCCTTTTGAACCATTGGTTTTCCCTCAGCACACCTTTTGGTACAAGATGTCTAAGGTTTAACAAGAAATTGAAATGAGTGCCCCCAGTGAATCACTTAGACAAATGGGCTGAAATTTTGACCATGGGCTGATCGGGCCTTGTTCCACATCATATCCAGAGATGATTTTTCTATAGTTTTTGCAATAATTTTATAATCCCTGTATATAATTAAAATAGGGTGTATGGACCTCAAAATTTTCTCAAACTCTGGGAGGTGTCCAGAGGGGATACTATATGGCCAAGAAAAAAATATCAACCCAATTGGAGTTGATTTGGTGGGGTATCTTGGTGAACAAATTTTGGCCATTTTAAGGATAATAGGCCTAGTTGTCCAATAGTGCACTTAGAATGGTTGGGTGATCAATCCTTCAACAAAAAAGGTGAGACCTTGGCCTCTAACATATTAATACATGAAACATCCCTTAGGGTAGTTTTAGAAGCTTCTAGGGTTGGAATGTCCTGAAACCCTAGTTCAAGCCTTAGGATTGCCTGTTAGGGTTAAAGAAGGAAATAGGGTCAAAGCTTCAAGTCTTGGCTCTAGGCTTTGTATATAGATTCAATGAGTGGAGAAATACTTTGGATAATTTAATTGGAATTTTAGGAGTAGATTTCCCCCACCAATCACTTAATAGTTAGTATGTGAACTTTTTTAATAAGTGCTCAACACATGTCTTAACAACATGGAATGGTCATGAAACTTTGGTGAGGGACCTATAGTGGTGTTATTTATGTCTGTAATTTTTATTATAATTTTTGGATGATGAATTTGTGTATCTCCTTTGTAATTCTAGAATTTTGATGACTAGGAAATAATCTTATTTCAGAACAAATTATGCTTTGAAAAATTATGAAAATTGGTCAGTGAACTTTTTAGACCATGAGTTAATTTTATTGTAATTTTTGGAAGAAAATTGTTATGAGTTTCTTTACAAAGTGCCTTATGTGGTGATATATTCATTAATTTATTTGTGTGGAAAAAAATTTGATGATGATAAATTTTGGGCAGTGATAATATCTGATCATATTTGACCTTTGATAATTTTATCATATTTTCTGAAAGAGTATATCATGTAATTCTTTTGTTAATTATTGTTCTCGCCAAAAAGTTTATAATTTGGATTTAGATATAAACAATTTCTGGAAAATCATGAAACTCATACATTGCTATTAATTAGTCATTAGGAATCTCTGGAAATTTTTGTTGGATCATTGCTTGCAGAAACTTTATACTTCATGTTCAAAATCATAAGGATTCATGATTTAGGAAAAATTGTTTAAAGACAGTTTTAATTAGGAAAGGTACCAAGTTCTGATTTAGAACTCAACAAGTCATGTTAGACCCCCAATAATAATTATAAGGTTGTAAGCAAAGTAATCTGAAGTGTTTACTTTCATACAGTTAGGTTAGATTGATTCCTCTGCATTTAGTAAAATTTAAGTATTCAAGATAGAATTGTAGTCTATGCATGGGTGGTGATATAGTGGGTGCACCTGGATGGGTGGAGTCTTGATAAGGTCACCCTTAGGGCCAAATTCTAAGTAGTCTGGGTAACATGGGTTGGGATTGTTCTCGGGTCAACAAAGTATCGCCTTCTTCCGGGGAATATAAGTTCACTTAAGATTAGCTAAAAAGGCAACGTGGGAAAAAGGGTTCGGAATAAATAGATACTCATAAAAGTAATTGTCTTGCGAAAGGGAACTTTGGGATTCAGCCCATCGTAGTTCCTAGTGCCCTCGAGAGCCCTTCACAGGGAATGTCCTGGGCAGTCCAAGGTTAACCCTAAACTGTAGGAGAAGCTGATTTAAAGAGTAACTCTTAAACAACCACCAACACGAACACTCACCCAGTCATTTCGGGAGTATAGATGGTATAGATTCACGGGCAGTGAACTCAATGTTTAATAGAAAGATGGTGTCAAGTTCGGCGAACCGATGGCCCGGGAGCTCTTTAGTATAAGTGCATGTGCATAAAGTGGTGGGACCTCATTATTGGATGGTTGTTCACACCGACGTCGATACGTTTACTTGGCAAGTGTAAGTGTTCACTTAGCCACAAAAAAATGGTGGATTTGCCAGCATTAGTACAAGAGACTCTGTAGCCCCTGATTGTGGGTGTACCGAGTAGTACGTAGTGTCTAGGCTGGGTAGTGTGAATACCGACCAAGGAGTGGGGAGGCCCAACCCACTGCCTCGGTTTGCCACTACGAGAGGTACCTAAGAGTTTAGCTAACTCCAAATGAGAGAACTAAAAGTCTGTGCGCATAAAGTCGGGTGAGTGCGTTGCACTTGTATGAAACTCATCATTTAGCATGCATAACATTCCATGTCATACATACCTTGCATAAAACCCCAAACGTATAAATTAGTATGAGATCTTTTATACGTTAGGCCCTGCAAAACGACCGTCTAACTTATAAGTCTGTATGTGCATTCTTATAAGTTAAGGTTACTTTCTCTTTGATGATAGTTAGCTGCTCTACTTTTACTTTAATTTGTTACTTCTATTATACTACTGCATTACTTGCTCTTCATATACCTGGCATTACTATATTAGACACTTTTAACAAATGATAGTTACGGCCACTGTCACCTCCTCTTGCTTAATCTCCACTTTCAGTCCCTTTCCTTTCATCCTCCCCCGCACGGTGCCTAGGTGTCGCAGGGGGAGGGATGAGGACCTAGACTTAGTTTAAACTAACAGTCTGATGGGCATAACACTAGGGTCACCAGTTGGGAGACAAGGTGCAGCAATAGGGGAACCAACACATCCAGGAGGAGGTGAACCAGCCTAGTCCTAGCGTGGTAGCAGCAACAGCAACAGTCATGAGAACAGTGAGTGACTTGTAGTTTTACTTTCGCGAGCGTTTTGTAGTGAGGACTATATGTACTGGGTATTTGCCCTTGTCTTTCATTTTAGATTCAGTATTATACTTTTGATCAGTTTGTTTCCTTTATGTGGACTCTTATATATTGTCATGTGATCGTGGATTCATGTTTACATGTTTACTTCTTTTCTTTTGTGGATTATGGTTGAGTAGTTGGTGGCAGAATCAACGATTTGTGGTGACGACCCTCTCAGTGTTGGTGTCACAACAAAGCGGCGGTTTTGGGTATAAGACCCGGTAAAAAGGGAAGGGGGGTCTTACAGAGACCCATTGGATACGGTGGCAGTCAAATGAGGAAGAACATAGTACAATGAGGGTCTCTAAATATAGAGATCCCCATTGGAGATGCTCTTAGGCTCCATTTGGCGTGGCGGTGGTGGCCATGAATACGGTGGCGGTCACGAACACGCGCGGTGGTCATGAACCATTGTTCCTGAAAACCCGACCTCACTGAAGTAATTTCACCTACATTACGTTAAAAATTAGTTTTCTTTTTTGATGTCGGTCATAACTAATGTGATGTCACACATACACTCTACGAGAATGACATTTTTGTCCAAACTTATCACAATAAAAAAGCTGCACAAAAAAACTGTACAATCTTCCCCAAATTGCTATGATCTTATGAAAAATTAATAATGGGAGGATGCAAACTTTTCTCAAAAATAAAATATATTTTATATTGTTATATATTGATTTTAATTCTTTAAATCTCGTTGCGGGTAGAGTTGATATCAAGTCGAATTCGAGCGATTTTGGCTCGGCTCGAAATCAAAATTTTTGATTCGATCTCGGCTCGAAATCGACTCAAAATTGAAATCGATTTCAAGTCAAGTCAATTCGACTCGAAATGGCTCGATTCTGAGTCGGCTCGAAATCGAATCGAGCCAGCTCGAAATTGAGCATTTTTTCTCTTTATTTCTAGTTGGCTCAAATTAAATTGGATAACCTCTAACTTTAGTAAATAAAACACTTAAATGTCTTCACTCTTTTTATCTACGTTTAAATTTGTAGAAAGAGAAGTGTAGGAGAGAGAAAATCACCCTCAATTATCTTATTATCAAATAATAGGAGTACATATACTTATATAGAGATAGAAGAGAGAGAGAACTCTACATTTACAATGTGGGACTAAAGAAGCTTTACATGGGCCAATATACATGGGCCTCCTAAATGGGCTAATTTGATTTTATCTTTAACACTCCCCCGCAAGCTGGAGCGTATAGGTCATATGCGCCAAGCATGGATAAAAACTGATAGTATAGAGGCCGAGAGAGAACTTTGGTGAAGATATCAGCAATTTGACCGGAGGCCGCGACATGCTCCAATACTATCTTCTTTGTTTGAACCCTCTCCCGAATGAAGTGACAGTCAACCTCAATATGCTTCGTGCGCTCATGAAACACCGGATTCTTGGCAATATGTATGGCCGCTTGACTATCACAGAGCAGGGTAGCAGGAGAGGACAGTGTGAGACCCATATCGCATAGCATGCCCTCTAGCCAGGTGACCTCAGACACAACTGTTGTCATAGCATGATATTCAGCCTCGGCGGATGAGCGAGCAATAACAGTCCTTTTCTTGCTGCGCCAGGTAATAAGATGTCCATTGAGGTAGGTGCAGAACCCAGTTGTGGAATGTCGATCATCAAGTGACCCTGCGTAGTCTGCATCAGAGTAGGCAACAAGAGATAAGGAAGTTGATGGCTTATAAACAAGTCCTTGTCCAAGAGCCTTCTTTAAATATCGGAGGATCCGCTCGACGACTCGAAGATGAGAAGTTAGAGGAGTATACATGAATCGGCTTACAACTCCAACAGCGAATGAGATATCAGGCAGCGTAACTGTGAGGTAGATAAACTTCCCCACCAAGCGTCGATAGTACTCTTGATTGGTCAGAACAGGGTCATTCCGGAGTCATGATTTGACAGCTGATGATTCATATCCATTGGAGTATCTGTAGGTTTGCATCCCGAGTAACCCACACTATGTAGAAGATCTATGCAGTACTTCCGTTGAGATAAGACTAGTCCATCAGGTCTTCTTGCGATCTCAAGTTCAAGGAAGTATCACAGATTGCCCAGATCTTTTGTCTAAAAAACGGAGTTCATATGTTGTTTGATTTTCTGGATCCCAATGGCGTCGTTTCCCGTAATTAGGATGTCATCAACATAGACAAGAAGAAGAACTGTCCATGTGTCCTGATGACGAATAAAGAGAGAGAAATCGGCAGAACTCCGAGCGAATCCCATCTCGCAAACCACCTTACTGAACTTATCAAACCAAGTGCGGGGAGATTATTTGAGACCATATATAGACTTCCGGAGATGGCAGACACGAGACTCCCTCGTGCTCTCAAACCCAGGTGGTTGTTGCATTTACACAGTCTCCTGAAGATCGTCATTGAGAAAATCATTCTTGATATCTAATTGATGAAGGGGCCATTAGCGGTGCACAATAAGAGAGATCAAAACCCGGACGGTACTTAGTTTGTCCATCGGGGAGAACGTTTTGTCGTAGTCGAGGCCATGTTGCTGAGTGAATCCGCGGGCAACTAGACGGGCTTTGAGACGATCAACTGTGCCATCAGGAGCATGTTTGATTTTAAAGACCCGTTTACAGCTAACACAAGAGTGACCAGGAGGAAGAGGAACAAGGACCCAAGTCTGGTTAGCCCAGAGAGCTGCCATCTCATCATCCATGGTCGCACGCCAGCTCGGATGTTGTAGAGCTTCGTGCAAGGAGTTAGGAATGGAAATAGTGGAGAGAGAGAGGGCAAACGTTTGAAGTGGGGGAGAGAGGCGATGGAGGGAGACATAGTTCCCCATGGGATGAGTCGTAGAGGGTGGTACTGGATCATCAACGCGCAGAAGAGCATCAGTAGTAGGGGCTGCTGCCGAGCTGCAATCCTGGACGTGCGGCGAGTATAGACACGGAGAGGTGAAGGAGGAGGGAGAAGTGGGGAAGGTGGTACGGGAGGAGCGGACGTAGTAGGGGCAGAGAGGTAACGAGAACAGCGAGACAAGGAATAGTGGAAGGCAGTGGTTGAGGGGAGGTGGGAGAGAAGAAGCTTTAATCTTCAGCAAAGGTAACATCCGCGGAGACAAGCACCTTGTGAAGCGTGGAAGAATAGCAGACATAACCCTTTTGGGTATGGGAGTAGCCAACAAAGACACATTTGATGGCGCGGGCGGCAAGTTTGTCGTTGGGTGGTCCTAGGGAGTGAACATAACAGACACATACAAAAGTATGAGGCAAGAGGGAAAAAGGGGACTTGGAAGGAAAGAGGAGGCTGAATGGAGAAGCAAAGTTAAGGACCTAGGAGGGCATACGATTAATGAGAAAGCAAGCAGTAGAGACAGCAAAGTTCAAGTATTCAACGGGGACCTGCATTTGATGCATGAGTGACCGAGTGACATCAAGGAGATGACGATTCTTCCGCTCGGCCACATCATTTTGCTGGGGTGTGTATGCACATGAGGTTTGATGAATGATCCCAAAGTCAGTACATAAAGTGGAGAAGCTACGACTAGTGTATTCACGAGCATTATCAATGCGAAGCGTTTGGACTGTAATAGAAAATTGCGTACGGATTTCAACAATAAATGCACGAAAAACAGAAGGTAGCTCTACACGATCATGTAGGAGATAAAGTCATGTTAGGCGGGAATAATCATCAATAAAGGTTACAAAATAACGATAACCATAAAAACTGGGAAGTTTTTAAGGACCCCAGATATCAAAATGAACTAAAAAAATGGAGTACTATTCCGGTTACATGCGGGAGGGAAAGAGATACGATGTTGCTTGCCAAAAATACATGATTCGCAAGAAAACTCCTGTAAAAAGAAATCAGGAAGGGCCTTCTTGAGAATCTAAAGAGGGCATGGCCAAGACGACGATGCCAGTCGACGGAGGGAAGAGCGGAGAGTGAAGTGGGAAGAACGTCCAGGAGATAGAGCCCCTTGGACAGCCGTCCTCTACCAATGATATTCTGTGTGCGGCGATCCTGCATGACAAAAGAAGAAGGAGAAAAAATTAGACAGCAATCATGGTCCTGAGCAAGCCTACTAACAGACAGTAGGTTGAAGGGAGATCCCGATACATGAAGAACCGAGGTTAAGGAGAGGGTAGGAGTAAGTTGCAGATCAGCAGCGATAGAGACAGGAGTAGTATCGCCAGTGGCCATAGTAATGAACTTGGGATACTCAGTGTGCAAGTACTGAGGAGGTTTTTGAGAAGTAATGTGATGGGTGGCGCCAGAGTCCAGGATCCATTGAGAGCTGTGGTTAGAGACAGGAGATACCTTCAGTAGAGAAAGAAGCAACCTGAGCCAAAGGAACGGTTGACCATGCCTTGAAGCTGGAGTATCTGGAGACGAAGGTCATCAATATCCTTCTGAGTCGTGGCGGAGGGGGCGGAGGTAGAAGGACCGGCAGGAGCAGGAGCAACAGCAACAGAAGGAGCAGCCAGATGAGGAGGCAAACCATGTTTGCGATAGCATGTAGCTTCAAGATGGCCATCGCGACCGCAGTAAGTACACTTAAGAGTAGAGTGCCCAACACATACCCGACCACGAGACGTGAAGCGGCCGCCCCGAGTAGAAGAACCTCGGCCAGAGGGAGCAGGAGTAGGGAGTAGGGGCTGCTGGAGCAAAGCCGGAGAGAAGGTGGCGGGAGCCTCGGGAGGTGGGGTGACTTTGAGCACCATGGAGCAAACATCAGATAAAGAGGGTATAGTAGGAGAAGAGAGGATCTGGGCCCGGATGCTGTGAAGGTGAGAAGGAACACGGGCCATCATCATGGCAATCCCAACAGCCTCCTTCTGTGCCCGTTGAGTAGCAAGGTCGGCAGTGGGAGGTTGGTGTTGTATCCAGGATTCCAGCAAGGTTCTGGTCATGGCAACAAAGGAGGTTAAATTGCCTGTGGTGCCGGGGTCCAGGGATTGAAGGGCAGAGATAATGTCGAAAAGGTGTTGTAGGTTATCCTGCCTAGAGTAGAGAGAGTGCAGCTCATCCCACATTTATTTAGCGATTTCGTAATACATCGCCATGCGGTAAGACTACGTGTCCATAGAGTTAAGCAACCAAGATTGGACTCGGTTGTCATCGCGAAGCTAGTCATCAGAGGGATCAGTAGGTTTGACCCTAGTGAGGTGAGGGAGTAGACCCTTAGTCTGTAGTACACGACGAACGGAATGAGCCCATTCGACATAGTTGGCTTTGCCGCTAAGAGAGATAGTGGTGATGCGAAGTTCATCACGAATCTCGGGAAGTGGCGCAGCAGCTCGAGCAGGCAGAGAGGAGGAAGCTGTGGTGGAGTCAGTGGAGGCCATGTTGGATATAGGCAGCAGGTCGGGCAGGGAAGCAGTAGAAAATGAAGCAGCCCGCAGCTACTAGAGTAGTCCGCGGCGAGCAGAACATCAGACCGGTCAGGCTAGCAGCAGAGGATGGCGCACCCCGCGACGACCAGAGCAGACCGCGGTGATTAGAGCAGGTCGCAGTAGGCCGAGCAGGGAAGCAGCAGAAAATGGAGCATCCCGCAGCTACCAAAGTAATCCGCAGCGATCAGAGCAGTCCGCGGCTACCAGAGTAGGTCACAGGCCGAGGGAAAAGAAAGCAGGGCACGATGACAATGAGGAGGGCGCGGCGAGGACAGGCAGTGGACTGGAACAGGCGCGTGCAACGGACTGAAGCAGAGAACAATAAACGAGCAGGAGCAAGTGATGCGAGAGGCGAGGCAGTCTGCAGCGGACGGAAGCGGAGAACAGCAAACGAGCAGGAGCAAGTGGACCCCACGGGCAGAGAGAGGAGGCTATAAGTAGCCCCGGAGAGGAGAGGGGAACCACGAAGGAGAGTGGAAGCGGGCTAGAAGAAGCAGGCCGCCGAAGGAGAGCGGACAACAGATGCGGGTAGAACCTAAGTCCATAGGCAGCCCGTGAGAAGGAATAGGCGAGTCCGCAAGCAGTCCACAAGCAGTCCGCAAGGAGGAATTCAAAGGGCGAGTCAGCAAGCAGTCCGCGAGGATGAATTCAGAGGCCGCCGGAAGCACAGGGAGGAAAGAATGGCTCTGATACCATGTAGAAAGAGAAGTGTAAGAGAGAGAAAATTACCCTCAATTATCTTATAATCAAATAATAGGAGTACATACACTTGGTAGAAGAGGGAGAGAACTCTACATTTACAATGTGGGACTAAAAAAGCTTTACATGGCCAATATACATGGGCCTGCTAAATGAGCTAATTTGATTTTGTCTTTAACAAAATCCAACTGTTTTTAATATTAAAATAAGAATATATTAATAAATTTATAATATTTTTAATAAATGTAGCTGATTCGAATCATATTTCGAGCGATTCAGTGTTGACTCGAAATCATATTTGAGTCAAATTGAATCGATTCAAATTGAGTTGAATCAATTTTAACTGATTCTGATTCGGCTCAATATTTGAGCGACTTTCAAGTTTCGAATATTTTGCTCAGCTCTAGTTGCGGGTCACCTGGTTTTCCTCTGATCCGGGGAATCAGAATATCGTAGCTCCGAGTCTGATCGAGCACGCAAATAGTTAAATGAGATACCAAGCGACAATTAAAGGAAGCATTTTTGTTAATGTGGAAAATCCGGAAAGGGTGAAAAAACCATGTGGTCATATATGTGTCGGGCCAAAATCCACTAGTTTCCCTTCGTTTACAAGTATTTTCGTTCCTCAAGATGTGACAAAACACCCCTCCCTTACAAGGTAAGTCCACGGAGCCTCCATGAAATGTCTGAGAGCGTCCGTGAGAGCGTTCTCCAATGTCATCTCCTGGGCTTACTAAAGCGTCCAAGTGAGCGTGGAGCGGAGTATAGACCGAACTGAGCGAATCTCGACCAAAGGAATGATCTATGTTTCATGTTCTCGCTGGAAAACCTCAGAGCTCTCTAGTCTCTGAAATAATTAGTCCTCAATGAAGGTCTGAGGGTCTTTTTATAGCTTATTGCGCCGGACTAAATCTTGAGTTGTCGAATGACGTTGCTCCGTTTCGATTACCCGGATCACCAAATTTCTTGAAATGACAAGCATACCATGCCGGGCGGATTGCCCGACACCGGCATAATATTTTCCACATCTGTATTTTGAAAGTTTTATTTCAAACTATTTGTATTATTCTATTATTACTTTCAGTTGCATCCATGCATTGTGATATTTTATTTTATTTATTTTAACAATAAAAAATACAATATAACATGGGCATTAACCATCACTCCTTTTAATATAATATAGTATAAACGATTATTATAATTATAAAGTCACATTCACATCAACTCTCATAAAATTGTGGCTTATAATATATTAACTATTTTTTTATTACAATACTATTATAAAATTATAGTTGAATTATTTCTTGGATTAATCACATATTTGAAATATGCATTTAGCATTTTTCAAAATTGATTAACTTTAATATAGTGACAAATAAAATTTATTTGATATAACAAGATTTCATCAAAATAGTGTTTGGTAGGGGTGCAAGTGAAGTTGAGCCTATTAGTGTGCTGCCTCGAACAATGCTCAAGCCCGAGTGTATGTAGCTCGAGTTGGAGCTCTATTGCTAGCCGAGCTCGAGCTCTCATACTCTTGCTCATAGCTTGTGAGCCGGCTCACTAGTGGCTTTCTCTTGAAATTTCTTGAAATGTATTTTTTTAATACTGAATATAAAAAATACAGCTCATGAGTAAAAAGCTTGTGAGCCCCTCGAACTCTATATATTGGTCTCATGCTCGAGCTCAACTCAGCCAAGATGGGTCCTTCGAGCTCGAGCTTGTAATGTATGGTTAGCTCGGCTTGTGCTCAACTCACTTGCATCCCTAATGTTCCGATGTTACAATGACATACAATTATTTCAAATAGAATTCATTTTTGACACATTAAAAGAATTATGAGAATTTTTTTTAAAAAAAGAACCATTACTCACGAGACAATACTTTTTTATAAAGATTATTTAAAAATAAACTAAACTAATAAATCTTATGAAACATATTTTTTTTATTAACTAGTAACTTATGAAACATAATTTTTTTATTTGGTAGGGGGATTAGAGTTTTGAAATAATTTAGGAAAATTTAGAAATTAGAAAGACTTATTTCATGTTTTAAAAAAATTATGTATTAATTTCAAAAAGTACGAAACTTTTATCTAATTTATGAACTTATTTCAAAAAATCTCTAAAATTTAATATCTAATTTCATATTTTTTTTTATCTATTCTGAATTCGTCCCCTTCTAGTTTTATTTTTAAAATAATTGAATGAATGTACAAAGAAAAATACATTAGAAATATTAAGTATTATCAACAACTACAAATAATATTACATTCAAAAAATAAAATATTAATCATCATCTAAAATAAACAACAGGCTAGGACATAATTAGGCAAAAGCTCACACCGTAATAAGAATTAAACCCATAACTTTCATGTCAAGAAGCCTCGGCTCCAATTGGCGGTAATGAAGATGGGTGTTGAAATTGTTGAAGTGTGAGTTGTAAAAATTTGTGAAAAGCGGAAAACGGAAAATCAGGTCGCAGGAACACTCAAATAAAAACAAGCTAAATAAACCATATGTAACTAGAAGAACAAGTAAATCTTATACTATCAAAAATCTTTACAGTGCGAGGCATACATGACGTCAGACATAATTCGCCAATGTACCCGATGAAAAGCAAAAACAACAAGGCAAAAGCTAGTCGCGCGGTTAGAAATTGTAACTGCTGACTCTGCCGAACTAAACAAGGAGTCCGCTGAATTCGCTAAGTCGTCAGACCGCAACCTAACTGTGCGGACACCCCGTTATTCCAAGCTGAAGCAAACTTTGTCCGCAATCTGCAAGCCGCCTAACCGCGAGGTGACCTAGCCGTCAGATAGCCACGAACAGCTGTTGCCGAACTGAACAGACCGCCAGAAGCGGACAGCCGTATTGAACTGGGAAAAGGTTGTTGAAGCGAAGATCGCTTAGTTGCAAGCCGTGACCTGTTGCTAACCGCTGCTTGTAACCGCAAACTTCGCACTGATCCTTGACGCAAGTCAGAATCAAGTCCCTGACTTCTCAGCGCTATCAGTACAATCTGCACAACAAAAACCAGTCAACTTCTCAAACTGCGCGGAAACAAAAACCTATCTGTAGCAACCAACCGAGCTCACTTACTGTTCATTCAGTTGTACATATGATGTGACAGGGGGTCCTATTTATAGGCGCGAAGAGAAGTGTGGTCCCCACCCTAGCCATTTGGAACACCACCCATCTCGCGGCGAGCACAAATCATATTCACATAGTGCAAACACAGCCAACCCGCTTTGTCGCCCCGACGGCGAAAGAAGCCATCTCGCAAAAGGCTAGAACATGCGAACACCTCGGATACTGCTACCAGTCTGCAACATCCTTTTGGACACTGCTCCACTCCGCACACTCCAAGCCCGCAACTAGAGTACCAAGCTGACAAGCTGCCAAGCTCGGCGGACAAAAAAACAGTCCGTACTAGCCGACAAACTCTGCGGAATGAGCGAAACCAGACTTGGTACAAACCAAGACCAAGTCCAAACCACAAAGAATGCATAGAGCGGACTCCAAACTGGCGAACACAAGAACCAGTCTGCACAGTCCGGCGGACTCAAACAATAGTTCGCACTAACCAGTGAACTCCGTAGTTTCCACCAAACCACTCCAAAACAAGTCCAAGGAATAAGCCTATGCCGAACTCGCGAGCTCCAGAAGATTCCACAGCATGTCGGACTTGGCGAACTCCAGAGGAGTCTGTAGCTCCCGCGGATACCAATCCTATCTGCCCGATTTAATCCTGGGAACAAGCCAACTGTAGAACCACTGGCCGACCTAGCTAGTCGCCAATCTTGTACGCCCAGTCTGCGCGGTTAGACCACCCAGGCTACCACTTCTGTACACCCAGTCCGCGCGGGCAGTCCGCCCAAGCCGCCACTTTCACTTCAAAAAGTTCAACATGAGTGAAGTGGAGTAGGGTGGTCTGATTAGGCAGACTGCGGATACCGTTGTGGTCTGACGGCTAGGAGATGACGGTTAGCCGATTTCGGCTTCTATCTTTCTTCATGCGGTCTGGTTCAGCAAGCACTCTAGAGAAGTAACCAGGCAGTTATCTTTGTCTAACCACGGCTATTCGGTCTGGATTGTGAGACCACATAGTCCGCTTGAAGTTTTCAGGATCTCTGGCTCGTAAGAAGGCAGGCGGTTACCGCGGTCTGTGGAGGCTAACTGCACATTTTGTTGGAGCCTTCTCGAAAGGGTTGATAGCCAGAGTTCGCTGATGTTGTGAACTTGGTCACGAGTCTATGACAAGTCAGGTTTGTTGCCTAGTCCGCCGAGACTGCCTGGTTGAGTGGCCTACTTCTAGTGTTCACGAAGATCAGCTGTTCGACTAGGCTTGTATATAGCCTTAGTCGCGGTTTGCTGTGCTAAGCGGTCTGCTTTTGGAGTTCGCCGAGTTCGGCAAATCGACTGGGCAAGGTTTTTTTCGAGTCGCTGAATCCAGTTTGCGCGGACTGGATGCAGAAACAGCTGCTCAGAGCGGTCTTGTGGCTGAGTCCGGCAGTCCGCCGCTAGCGTGATTGGTTCAGGACGCACGACTGGATTGATAAAGTCCACGTGGACTGGTATTGTTGTCTGCTCGGCTTGGCGGATTGGTCCTTCTTTCCGCCTATGCGGATAGATGGTTTTTTGTGGCAGACTGATGCTGGTGTCCTCATTTGTGTGGATAGGTGGTGTTAGTCACGGTTTGACGAGCGTTTATCCTATCACTATACGTGGTGACGACACTTCTTCTCGCGCTTATAAATAGGAGTTCCCAACTAGTCATAATAAACTAGAACAGTGATAACTCAGCTCGCATTTTGATTCTGCGGTTAAGATTTTCTAACTGGCACAACTTAATGAAGTTGACTCTCCGTGCAGGTTGTGCGGCTAGCATCATGCGGCTAGACAACTAGTGGAAAGTTTGGTGTAAAACAGTTCGTGGTTAACAGTCAGCGGTATACAGCAGGTCACGATCCAGCGACTTGAAGTCACTTCCTCCGGGTTGCTGTTAAGTCGACCAGTTCGTCCAGTCTATCAACGAGTTCTGTTCAAGTTCATCAACATTCAATAAAGACAGTCTGCTCGACTTTGTTGTGGTATGCGGCTTGGCGGTTTCGGCGGGTTGTTTTTGGCGGTTAGCGGTTATGTGTCCTAGGCGGTTAAAGTTTGCAGATCGCGTTATTACTCTTGCTTGTACTTTTCTGTTTTGACTGATTACTTTGCGAAATCATGTCTCGCAATGTATGCCTTGCTCTGTAAATCAGATTTGTTGAATTCTACTTGACTTTGGTTGTGATTGAGTATTCGTGAAATATGAACTAGCAGGAATTTAAAACAAACAGGAATGCAACAAGGGGTGACGAGGGAGAGAGTTAAAAAAACAACAAAAAAGAGCTGACTTGGGCAGCTCACACCCCATCCAAGACGCGTCTGTCTTCACCAACCAAGGTCTGAAGGCCCACATCCGCGCCACACCCGGTCACCCATAGGAAGTCGCCACCGACCGAAGCTTAGCATAATAATCAGCCGCCCGGTTGGCCCGCCGCCCCCACATGTTGGAGTCTAACCGCCGAGAAGTCCCCCAAGAAAGCAAGGTCCTCATCCATCGGAGACATGGCCGACCTCGCAGTCCGTCTGGCTTGCTTGGTGCAGAAATCAATGATATTAGATGCATCCCCCTCAATGATAACACCACGGGCATCTAAAGTTGACGGCAGCACAACCCGTCGAATGCAACAGATCGCCTCAAGCTCCATGCACCACGGATCCCAGTGCTGCCATGCAAATCCAGCCGCAGAGAGTACCTGGCCGGCATCGTCACGTACCACAATGCCGAACCCGACAACCCGCGAGGGCTAGAGGGAGACATCCACGTTGATCTTAATCCAGCCAGGCCCATGGGGGGTACCAAGAGGGTGATCGAAAGAGCCCCGAGGGGCGGGAGGTAGTTGTGGTTGAGTATTCATGCGACCACTTTCGGCTTCATTCATAAAATTTTACAATGGGTTTAAATTGTCACTGTTATGCCCACCTAAGAAACTTCCTCCACTTTAATGTTCAAATGGATGATGTTTGTTATATGATCCTTAATTAATGACAGTCGTTTAACTCATGGGTTTACTGCCACCACCACCGTGCCTAACAGAGCGTTAATCCTTTAATTAAATACAGACCAATTTTTTTGGGGAATTGATATTCGCAAACCTCAAATCACTATCCGCAAACCATGTTAACTCTTTTTTAGGTTTTTTGATTTTTTTATCCGCAAACAGGAGTTCTTCCACTGCAACCTACGCCAAATCCTCCGCCGCATCCCACGCTAGGCGCTCCGGATTCCGCCGCCCCACGATCGGTCCTTCTCCGCCGCCCCGCGATCGCTCCTGCTTCCGCCGCCCCGCGATCGCTCCTGCTTCCGCCTCCCCCCGATCGCTCGTGCTTCCACCTCCCCGCGATCGCTCCTTCTCCGCCGCACCCCAGGCTCGATGACAAAGGTTCTCCCTTCTTCTTCTCCTCCTCCTTCATTCACTACTGTAGGTCTTTTTATTTACAGATTTTAGGTTCTTCAGTTCTTATTACTTGTTTTTTACTTGTTTTTTTGTACTTCTTGTTCAGTTATGTTTGTCTAGAGTGTTAGAAGAGTGTTAGAAGACGGGGGCAGGAGACGAAGATCTAGAGAACTTGGTGTTTTTACCTCTTCCTGCTTTGGTTTCCTACTAAGTGCTTCCGATGAACAGGTGATTTCTTCACCTTTGATCTCCCTTAGTCTGGGTAAGAGATTTATTACAGTGATCGTATCTTCTACCTCTCAAAAAAAAAGAAAAACCCTACAGATTCATCTAGATGGCTGGTGAAGTTTTAACGCTCTGCATTAGATACCGAGAGGACATCAATTATTTAAGATTATTCATCTATATGGTTGTTGAAGTGTGGAGCTCCAGACTGCATTATTATTTCTTTGTTCTTTGTAGATCACTTACAGATCGATTGGCATTTTACTGTTTGCTCTTCTGGTTTTGTGAGAAGAGATGACACATTGGTTCTCACTTTATTGCCATCCAATGTATTAGATCTAATCATGTTGTCTTAGGCACTGCTTGGCACGGTGGTGGTGGTCGTAAACGCATGGGTTAAACCGTCATTTGTTAAAGATCACCTAACAAACATCATCTGTTTGAACATAAAAGTGGGTGAAGTTCCTTAGATGGGCGTTAACAAATGACAATTTAACCCTCATGTTCATAACCGCCACCACCGTGACAAACAGAGCCTTAACATGCAGCTATTCTGGGCAAAAAGAGATGTAATGAGCCTGTTGTTGGTGTTTATTTCAATTTGATTGTCACTTTACGTGTCTGAACAGAGCAACACAATTATATTTCAAAATTAATAATTGTTTATATTCAATTAAAAGCTTTAGATGGTGTTCTATCTTTGGATCTCATCACTAGTTTCATAATTATTTACAAGATCAATTACACCTTTTTAATGTTATTTTATGTCCGACTTAGTTATTATGAGATTTATTTAATTGGGCTGCATTCCTCTAATCTCTTTCTTTTAATTTCACCATTGGTTTTTTAGTGTGATCTAATATTTGGTTTTTATGTCTATGCATTCCTCTAATCTTTGTTTCCCGGTATTTGCTTTTACTTCTAATAAAAAGAATATTGATCGGCATATTTCATTACTTCCATCTTTCTTTCATGTTTGTCTCAATCAATCTATTTATTTGTGTCGTATGATTTTCATGTCTATCATTTTCTACAGTGTGTCGCCCTCTTTGTTTAAATTTGATGCCAACACTAGACAATGACATCAAATAGATTATAATGATGCATGTCTGAATATCGTGCAGTTGGATAATGTCTGAGATGTCGATGGACCAGAAACAGTCTTCCTTCATTGTGTATGGTATGAAGTATACAACTAGTATGCATTTTCAAATAATGTTGTTTGTATTGTTAGTTAATAGTCCTTCCTTTTTTTATTGGACATGTAGACCCAAATATTCAAAATGTCGAACAAGTTCAAAAATTTGAAATAGATGTCAGCTCACATTTTGAAACCGACATTATGTTTCGATCTAAGGAAGAACTTGTTGAATGGGCTTGTCAGGTTGGAAAAAATATTGGCTATGTTGTAACTATAAAGGGATCAGATAAGATTGATGGGTGGTTAAAACCGCGTGTGTTCTTAGGTTGTGACAGAAGTGGCCACTACCGGAAAAATCAAAACAGAAAGAGTTGGGTAAAGAAGGGGCTCCGTAGAACAACGTCCAAACGTTGTGGATGTTTATTTTCTCTTAAGGGACAAAAGGAAGCAAATGTAGAAGAATGGAAGCTTCAGGTACTGTGTGGTGTGCACAACCATGATAAAGTACATTTAGAAACACATGCATACGCCAGTAGATTAGACGTTGAGGAGGAAAAATTAGTCGAGCAAATGTATGGTGCAGGTGTGAAACCACGGAAAATACTATCCACAGTGAAATCAAAAAACATTGAAAATGTTACAGTTATCCGAACAATTTACAATGCAAGAGCAAAGCTACTGAAAAAAATTTAGAGGGTCGTACTCCGATACAGTTTCTATACAAGTGCATAGACAACGCAGGCTATGCTAGTTTCAATAAAGTCCAAGAAAATTCAAAGAAACTACATAGTTTATTTTTTGCACATCCGATTTCGATTAAGCTAACAAATATGTTTCCATCAGTTTTTCAACTTGATTGCACGTATAAGACCAACAGATATCGAATGCCGTTACTATGCATAGTTGGAGTGACATCAACCACCAAGTCATTTTTTTCATGTTTTACCTTTATGTCTGATGAAACTCAGTCAAGTTATGAATGGGCTTTACAATGTTTTAAGTCCCTTTTTGAGCCCTAATGTTTGCCATCAGTTATGATTACAGATAGAGAGATTGCTTTGATGAATGCTATTGCCAATGTATTTCCACACACGAAGAATATTTTATGTTGTGTGCACATTAATAGAAACATTCTAGCTAATTGTAAGAAGATGTTCAGTAGTGGCAAAGATTTCGAACATTTCATGAAGGTGTGGCAAAGGCTGATTGAAGTTGGTACGAAAAGTGATTTCAATGTTGCTTTTAATAATTTGATTATTGAGTTTTCATCTTTATACTCTGATGTACTGGGTTATGTTACTACCACTTGGTTAGAGCCCTATAAAAATCGTTTTATTTTTGCATGGATTGATAAGTACTTCCACTTGGGCAACTCATGTACAAATTGTATGGAGGGGGGACATAGCCAATTGAAAAAATTCTTAGAGGTTTCAATTGGTAATTTGACAACTATATGGAACACTTTCGATCAAATGTTGAAGCTTCAACATACAGAAATTAAGCGGTCGTTTGGCGAGAGTTGTATCAAAGTTAGCAAAGATTTCACAAGTTCCTTGTATACAGATTTAGTGGGAAAGATTTCTATACAAGCCTTGGCATTAATTAAAGAAGAAGAAGATTTAGTTAAAAGAGGGGCAGTTCAAGTTAGTACACGAGTGCTCATACTATAAAAGGTATACAATGGGGTTGACATGCACACATGAACTTTTCTCATATATTAATAACTCCAAAGCACTCCCTTTATGCCTAGTTCACGGGCATTGGAAACCGTTAGTCCTAAATGAGAATTTTGAGGTGGACTTGGAGAATAATATAGACATGGAGCTTGAAGGGGTGGCCAAAAAATTCTATGACTCAACTGCACAACAAAAAAAAGAAATCAAAAGGAAACTAAGAGAAATTATAGATCCAACATTGAGTCAAACTATGGAGCCAAATGTAACGATCAAGTTAAAAGGTAGGCCAAAGGGAAGCTACAAAAAATTTAAGGAAGACATTTTGTCTACAAAATGTCTCCCTTCTCATTTTGAATATGCATTATTGGAGGAGAAAGTCACGGAAATAAAAAAACAAAAGAATGAAGTTGCCGGTTCGCAAAAACACAAATTTTGTTATAAAGATTCTACATCATTTTACACTCTTTTGATCTACCCATATTGTTGATGCCTACGATGTTGCTGGTGAAGGTCATTGTGGCTTCAGAGTAGTTAGTGATGCGTTGAATGTAATTGGTGGTTGGCAACAAGTACGAAAGGATCTATATTGGGAGCTTGAAACTCGGCGTGATGTGTACGATGATATATATGGTAGCAACCGGAGATTAGAGTTGTTGGAGTCTCTATAGTGAATAGAAACTATTGCGCCATTTGATAATTGGATGACACTACCAGATATGGGACTAGTTATTTGTTCATGTTACAATGTAGCAATGGTTCAACTGTCAAAGGCGCAAAGTTTGCCATATTTTCCACTTCATTCATCAATGCCGGAGGTTTCAACACTTATTTGCATTGGGTTTGTAAATAACAATCACTTCATTCGGCTAGTCTTGAGTGCTTGCTCTCCGATGCCACATCTTTTTCCTTCATGGAGTACATATCACGAACAAGTTGCGAAAAATTGGAGAGTGCATTACAACGAACGGTTGCAAGGACCACCGCCGGCAACGGGACCAAGTACATTAATGACATTGGATAATTGATAATGAAAAGTGGTATGTATAAGTTTTTTATGCAATTTCACTTAAAAGTTTTTTTTCAAATGGTCATGTCACAACTACTAATATTAATTTGTCTTCATATGCAGACAAAAAGGCTGACAAAATACAGTGGCAAATTAGGCAAAAAATGATGCTAAATATTTTCAAGGAAACTTTAGAGGTCTAGTTTTGCCAAAATTTTGGACTATTAATATTAATGTTAAATCATATTCTATAGGTTTTAGTTCAACGTATTAATATTATTATCTTCTTCATTTTTACAGGTTAAAACGTCGGTGTGAAGCAATGTCATATTAGGCTACAATCATGACTTATTTTGAATGTTAACTATGTTCGTATGGACTTTAGAAAAACTGAAATTAATTACGTTATGATGATGTTTTGGGAAGTTTATTAATATCTATGTATTTGTGGTGTCATTATTGCGGCTAACAATTATGTTTGCGGATAGCTAATTTATAAAACAGTGGTTTGCGGATAACAATTATGTTTGCGGATAGCTAAGTTATAAAATAGTGGTTTGCGGATAGCTAAGTTATAAAACAGTGGTTTGTGGATAACAATTATGTTTGTGGATAGCTAATTTGAAAAACAGTAGTTTGCGAATATCAAATGTTTGCGGATCGCGATTTGAGGTTTGCGAATATCAATTCCTTTTTTTCTTCTTTCTTTATTTAGAAAGCAATCTTTCCCGGTCAATTTAATACGGTACATTATATAATTATTTTCACAGCTTTATTCAGTGTCTATTTTATTTGGAAGATGTGAAGATATTACAAAATTTTCATATAATGAAGACATATTCATTTCTTCAGGAAATGTACATTTTTAATTATGTAATTGGGACAAAGTGTTTGACCTTATCAATGACTTGGCTGCATACTGAACTAATGTATATTTTATTCATGCTACAATCTGTAGTGATACTGGCACTGGAATGTATTTGAGGGCTGATCGGAAAGAAAACGTCTTTGTGCATAAATTTATTCCTTTGGCATTTTGAGAGAAGTTTGTTATTAAAAAAAATAAGAGTTGTTAACACTTAGGCTTTGTTTGGGGAGACTTATTTTCACCGGTCAAACGGTTACGACCGCATGAATCGAATCATAATTAAGGTCCGGATCATGCGGTCGTAACCGCTTGACCGGTGAAAATAAATTCCCCCAAATGGAGCCTTAACTGCATATAAAAAACAGCTATTCGTCATTCTTGTCATGGCGTCGCCTAGACATCCAAGCGCCCAATTATAAACAAGGCGTTGAGCGTCTTATTTTTTTTTAAAAAAAATATGGGAATAGACAGCGGTTGTTATATAAACTGCTGTCTTTTCCTTGCGAATAGACATTGGTTTATATATTAACCGCTGCTTATTCTAGGGTTCAGGAACTAGAAAGCAGTTAGTATATAAACCGTTGTCTATTCTCTGGATCAATAATAGACAGCGGTTTATATATAAACCGATGTCTATTCTACAATAGACAGCGGTTTATATATAAACCGATGTCTATTCTACAATAGACAACATTTATATATTAACCGCATCGTTTTTTCTTACTGCTTCATGGTATTTTAGATAGGTATGAATGTATTGAGTGCTCAGAATTTGAGATATCATAAATTTATGATATCGGAAATTTTATGCTTGCTACTTTTTGGTATGAATGTGTCGAGAATTGAGATATAAAAATATCATGAATTCATGATATCTGAAGATTCAGAACCCGTGTTTAGTTGTTTTACTTGCTTACTGACTAATGATATAAATATAGAGATTTGAGAATTTGAAATATCATGAATCATGATATCAGAAGCTATGTTTAGTTGTTTACTGATTACTGCTTACCACTATGAAGAAACAATCGGTGTGGTTGTGTGTTAGTAAACTTTTGGAGATTGAAGAGACCAAGCGGACTGGAGTCTAACCGCTGCGGTCTGATTATTCCAGCGACCTAGCAGTCTGGTCCGGTGGTCTGGTAATAAACCTCGGCTTGTGGTCAGGTGGACTCCCCTGTTTGGAGTTATCTAACAAGGACTTGATCAATGAAATGTGCCTTCTTGTGAATGAGGTATGGTCCCCCGATCTCGAGCAAAGACGAGTAAATACACTCATTAGGTATTTGTTGATTGTATTTTTCTTCGTCATGAAGAATAAAGATTCTGATGTGTCTGGGCGTGTTGGAGGATGGTTTAGGTGCTTTGAGAGAGTACAATTGGACTAAGGCCATTCATGCATTCTTGCATTCACAGCTAGATTGCCCGAGTCGGGTCAATGCAGTTCGAGATGCTGACACCTGTTTAGGCTACTTTGAAAGTTGCTCGATAGTTTTGTTGGTAAGAAATGTGTTTATATTTTGGTTACTGGTTTATTAATTATTCAAACTAACATGTGTTTTTTAGGTGTGGTTCTCTGAGCACACCAATATACAAAGAGTAGGTCATTTCCTAGCTCGACCTCGAATTTTTCAATGGACAGACAAAATGAGATATAATGCAAAGTTCTGTTTGGATTTGCCGAGTGAGCTCATGAAATCCAAGAAGGTATTACAAGATAACTTCTTAATTCACACCAAGTTTTGCGTGTATGTAACTGTACTATGTTTTGTTATATCTTATAACTTAGATACAAGTTTGGAAGTGTGGGGGAGGATGAGAAGAAGTTGCTAGGACCAGAGGAAGCAGGGTTCGATTTTGAAGATGTGAAGCCAACTAAGAGAAAGGGAAGGATGTGAAGGATGTTTGGAAGAAGGTGAACTTTGTGGTGGACTGTAATTTCGAGGATATCGAGAATGAGAAAACAAAGTTCGAGGAGGCAAGATGGGATGTCCCAATCCCATCACCATGCACCATCATCCACATCACTCGCATCATCCACACCCCAGACTAAGGTCTCTCCCACCGTACCATTTTCCACACAATGTTTCCCTGAAGTTGCACTTGTCCCTAACACTTAGATCATTATACTTCAAAGCCCCGACAAAGAATCATGTCTCGTTCGAGTCAAAAATATTGCTAATAGGAGGAGGAATGATCTTGTTTTGGTTCCTAGCTATCCTGACAGACACCATATAAACCCTCGAATTCAATATAGGATTGACTTCTTCCTTAGTCAATTCAAGGAGAGGTAATTATTACATGTCATGCACGTATTTTCATACAGATAATTGCTTATCATTCTCACACTGATTTTAACTATTACTACAGATCCAATATTATTTTCTCGAGTGGAAACATTGAGATGACTCGAGGGGATATAGATGTTCTATTGGGAACGACTTGGATAACGGACGCTCACCTTGATGTGTATGCAGTGTTCCTTGGTTCAAAGCAGAAGAGGTCATTTGGTGGATTGAAGACTTTTTTATACGTTTCGTCAAATCATGCAGTACGTGTTTCATTTTGTGCTCTTTGTAATGCGCTACGATATATTTAACCTTGAAATTATTAATATCTAACAATTCATTGTGCAGTATTATAAGAGCAACAAGGTGCCAAACAGCAAGATCTTGTTGAGCCATATAACATTGACAAGTGTGAAGGCATCTGATATTATGCTTATGCCCTGTCATATGTCAAGCCATTGGACACTGCTTGTTTGTCTCCAGAAGGAACAATGCTGGGAGTTCTACAGCTCATTCAAAAGCGGTCGTCATCGTTCCAACCTTTCTAACTTGATACAATTTCACACTAGTGAGCAGTACGCACCCCTATGAAAGTTGAGTTTACGTGCTTTCTGACAATTAAGGTATCATGCAGGTTAAGATTTTATACGAGGAGGTTAGTAAAACATTATCAAATTATATTATCTTCTGGCCAATTAACAAGGTTCCTAATTTGCCGCAACAAGATAACGAGAATGATTGTGGCGTGTTCAATTCGTGATGAAATTCATGGACGAGGCGTTGTCGGTCAAGAGTATTTCATTGCAAGAAAAAAAGAATTGGGGTAAAGAGATGCCAAGATTTCGGGCAGAAATAACAGCAGACATTTTTCGGATATTTTCTAACATAATTAGTACTAACAACTAGTGATTTTGTTGTTGTAAGGGTTTGAGAGAGGAGATATTGAACAATTAATTGTTATGATGTTCTGAACTTGACGGATTTTGTGGCCTGCAAATAGTGGGAAAAATTTGAGATTTTGTTAATTAAATATGTTGACAGTTAAAAACTAAGATTTTGTTAAAAAACTGACATTTTCTTGAAAATTTATGTGCTTCTCTTCAATTCAAGTCAACTGCAACCTCACAGAAGAATCCAATTAGATAATTGCTTTCAACAAAATGATGTTGATCTAGACAAAAAGAAAACATTAAACAATTTCTACATTATCTATCTCAACAAAATGGTACTGGAAAAAGCAATTATCTTACGAGCTTTTCTCGCTATTTTCTCATCCATTCTTCATGTTGTTATTCAGGCAAACAATGAGAAGTTCACAGCAAGTCCACATCAATACAAGAACAAGAATGTACATGCAATCCACAGTAAGTTCACGGAACCTTTACTGCTAGTAAATATTCATTTAACTGGAACAAGAATGTATTGGAAATAGTAAATACTTAGCTATCAGAGCAATTGATTCACTTCAAAGTTTTAAAACATCGGGGATACTAGAAAAATTAAAAGATAAATCTAAGTCAAAGTTCTCTTGAGAATCAATATCTGCAGGAGTGGACTGTGGGGTTGACTGTTGCACATGTTCTGGAGAATCGAAGAAGTTGTAGACCTTTGTGTTCGATGGATTATCATTCAAAGGGACTGCTCTTCTCTTCAATTCAGCTCTCTTTCCTACATTGAAAAACATAAGTATCAATATACTTGTAGTAATGAACTTGTTTTTTGGAAATATTAAGTTAAAAAGTAGTACTTGGTACTCCATTATTTTTCTCCCAATGTTATTTTAATCGTGCGTTCGAAACGCCTTTCGGCCGCTTTGTCGGCGGGTCCCTTGATAATGTTTCATCTCTCCCATTCTGATTGATACCCCACCCCCAATGACCATAACTTGTACCTTTTGAGCCAAATAATTCATGGAAGTCATAACAAGTTCCTTTGCCGGTTGGCAGCTCTCAATTTGGAGGGCTAATTCATATGTAAACCTCATTAAATAGTTCCTGAAAACCTCATTTGAATCAGATTGGGCCATTGAAGGTGAGTAGGGAAGGTAAATACCTTTCTTAGCATACAAACTGAATCATTTGAGGAAATATTAGTTGGGAATCTGCTTTATATTTCTATGAATGAATATTCGCAAAACGTGATTGCATAGAATACCTTTGGTTTCAAAGCCTCGACAGGAACATTCTACTTCGCCGGTAATAGCATTGAGGTTTACAAACCATCCTTTGTCGTCAACACCTTCGTCATACTATGAGGTCACATATGAAATACTATTATCCTCACATCTCGTCACATCGACTATGCTAACCCCAACAGCCCCCTCCATGAATGATTTCTTTAAGATAAAAAATATTTTCATGGCGTAAACCTTCGAAGCCTGCTTTAGTAGCATTGAACCTCTATATTTTAAATCGACAGTACCCTGCGTGCACTTAAAATTTTCATCAAACTCAGTTCTCTGCCATGTCGAAACTAGTTTCTCCAACTCAACAAAACACTCTACAATAGTGCTGGTTGCCTTGGAACAACCATGCAATCCCTGATTTTCCGTTTCGCTCCTTTGAGTCGACAAAATGTCGAGATCCAACACATCTTTGTTGTACGCAGTTGACCACTTCCTCCTAACTGCATATAAGTCTCTCAACCATCTGTTGTCTTGTAAGCTTCTTTTCAACATCATCTCATTCTAATAACGATCGAACTCGTACTCAGAGTCACACTTGCTCATGCATTGATTGAATAAATCTCGAACATCTTTGTCATGGTTGAAGCAATTGACTTTATAAGGAGCTTTCTTTGAGATGTGCCATTGACATAATCGATGTCGGCTGGTGGTGAGAACACGCTCAATAGCAACCGTCATAGCCTGATCTTGGTCAGTAAAAATAGTTGTACGTTGTTTACCACCAACGAACTTAAGAAATGTGTCAAAATTCCATGAAAAAGTATCAATGGTTTCTTTTGCAATGAAAGTGCAACCAACACAAAACACACTGCCAATGATTGTTCACACCAATAAATGGAGCGCATGTCAAATTATATTTATTTAATCTGTAGATTGTATCAAAAATAATAACATCACCGTAACAATCATAATCAATCTTACCACGCTCATCGATCCAAAAAAACTCGGTCAACCTATTTAGTTCATCTGTCTGGACTTCATATGAGAACATATTATCCTCAAGTTGTCTTGTCTGTAGCATCTTCAATAAACTAATCGAATCACCACTTTCAATCAAAGTTTTTTTGCCGCGTTGCATATAATTATAGTCATCGCCCTTGGTGAAACCAACGTTTTGAACACCTCCAACTTCTTCAGAGAGAAAATTGTACGCATGCACAATTTTTATACCAGCCTCTAACATATTTTTTAATAGATTGCCCTGCATATCTGGTACCTTTCGATGTGACCTCAACAAATGCTGTTTTTCTCAGATGCAAGGGGATGATTGTGCTCCTCCACAAACTTTGCAACCATCAAGTTCTTACCATTTGTATTCATTTTAAAATGACAGCATGCAAGACAACCAGTCTGAATATCTAATTTATGATATTTAATCGGTGACGGTTTTGTGTGTTTCTTTCCTGCCTTTGAGCAACTGTATTCACGTACTTTGATAATTATGGGGTGAGTGTAATAAATAACATGTTGCCAACGAACACTAAATTCGGTTTTGTGAGTGTGCTGACAATACAAAGCATATGCATCTTCCTCTTAATGGACAATAGGGAGACAAAGATGTTCTTTTTTGATCTTCAAGTTAAAAAAACACGTTAACACAGAAAGACTCTCTTTCTCAAGTCAAGAAATACTCCCTTTCTTAAGTCAAGAAAGAAAGGCTTACATCAATGTCTTCCTCCATTTCACCACTATTGGTCCCCGCTAAGATCCTCCCTTTCTCCATGGACAGAACATGCAGTCAGGCATCTGAGTAAGCCAAAAGAAATACAGAGGCTCAAACTGATATAGATGCAGTTGGCCAAAAAAGAAACAGTTGTATATACAGTTTTACATTCACTAACAGCAAATATAGTCGTACATTAAGCATCAAATACAATTGCCCAAATACGAACTTGAAATATAATCCTAACTTGAACTTACAATATGATTGTAATGATGTGCTAAAAATCCAAACCGCGTCTAGGAATTCAAGCAGTGATCATAATAAGTAAAGTGAGGGTTTGAAATCACCCAGCCATACCTTGTTCTTCTCAATCAAAGCTGCTGGGATAGACTATGTTTCCTATAAATGCAAAGAGATGAGGTCGGGAATCTAGTCCGCAGAGAGGAAGAGTAGGCCGTCGGCGAGAGAATGCGCCTGGAAATCACGTCATTTCTGTCGCCTAGCGTAAGGAGGAAGAGTCGACGGAGTTGGGAACGTGAATAAAGAAGTGGGCCCATGTTTTTTGAAAGTTTTATTTAACAGCGCTCCTATCACAGGGAACGCCACACAAAGGAAGAATTTTCCGGTCAATTAAATTATTCCCAACCCAAAAAATCTTAGCCTAACTCGACACGCGTGATTTTCGTCATTCACCTCACTCTCCATAAACAGGCGAGGCAATCGACACGGTAATTGGCATGAATTTGTTTTTGGAACGTATACATACCTATTTTCCGAAGTGCCCGAGCAGATCTGCCCGTAAGATCACAGATTTCAACTGCGCAAATTATTTCCCGTAAAATACGACTGTATTTCTCGAATACGATCTTATTCAGAAGTGACCGTACTACGGTCACTTTAAATTTGCATCCTTTATCCTGGGGAATATGCTGTTGGGGCACCAATAAAATATGCATATGTACCAAATTATTTAGCGATTTAATATATAGCTGTATAAAATAACCACTGATACAGCAGTGGATGAGCTGGAATAATTATTCATTCATACGCCGGCAATACATATATTTATATTTTTAATTGAAAAATTAATAATTCATAAATGCGTCGTGACATAATGTTCCGTGGTGGCGATTGGTGCTGCCATTATCCATCCGTTCAAACAAGTCCACGCCCATAATCAGCCATTGGTGCACCGCAAATATTATTAATAATAATAATTTATTATTATTATTATAAATAAATATTATATAAATTCTAAGATAGTAGAGGATAACATTTTGGTCACCCCATTTGGCCCGTGTGGAATTACTTTTGGCATTTAGGCTTTGCTTGACACGACTTATTTGCTCTAATGAGTTTGATCAAAAATGTTATTATCATACAATGTATGTTTAATAAGATAAAGATTATGACCGCTACAAAGAAAATAAACTTGTTTTGAACATAAAATGAATTAATCTTTTTACAAGAGATCAGGAGTTCACAAACGACATGTTCACGACCGCAACCATCCCGCCAAACGACGGGCCAAAGGCGGCGGTGGCCATGTGAAAAGCAGTGATGGAAACGGGTTGTGGCATTAAAACTTGTTGCGGCTCACTCGAGACTACGGTAGACCGGTCTAAATTTCACCGTCTTAGATTTGGAGCGTTCGAGCGCGCAAACAATCACAGAGAAAAGAGACGGCTGACAAGACATTTTTTTACGTGAAAAACTAGTCAACTGGGTGAAGAACTACGAGGCTGGATCGGTGCCGACCAAACTTCCACTACTTGTTGTCGTGTTACAAAGTTTTTTTGAGAATGCGAGGGCGACAGACCGCTACTCGTTGCAATTATTGGGGGGGAGAGAGATATGCTCGCTGGGTGGCAGGCCACCGCTCACAGAGCTAAGTTCTTTATTTGTTACAGTGGAGAGGTCTGTACTCTGAACGCCTTGGAGTCTTCAACTGCTGCTAGAAGACTTGCGCAGCACATCCCACATCTTAGGCTTTATGGCTTGGCTCCTACAGTGCACATGGAAATTTGTGGCAGAATTCATGTCATCGAATATAGGCTTATTGCCGTTTGGAGGTCGGATGCGCACATCATGCTTGTATATGCTTGAGAGGTACTTCATGAGTTCTGAAGTTAGTCTTGTGGATCACTGGCATCTTTTTTAGGGTGAAGTGCATTCTCGAAAGTTGTTTGGAGAGTTGGGTGTGCGGAATGCACTCTTGGAGCGGAGTGCGCGGGAGCGCACTTGCAGCGAAACATGTGGGGCACACTTGGAGTGAAGTGCACGGGAGCACACTTCGAGCAAAATGCACGAAGACACATTTGGAGAGAAGTGCGCAGGAGCGCCCTTGGAGCGAAGTGCTTGCGGGGGCACATTTCTAAGGAACTTTCGCACACGCAAGAGAAAGCGGAAGGAGAGAAAGATCGTAGGAGAGAATCCCTGAGGGAAGGAAGATGGAAATGAAGGAAGTCAGGGGTCTTATTCATAGGCCCCATGGATGATTACAGTGGTTACGTGACTATCCACAAACCATAACCACTCATTTACTAATTGCAGGCCATTTTATTATAGTTTGACATGCACATTATTTTAATAGTCTTAATAAATGCAAACCGATAAAATTTTGGATATTTGCACTCACTCGTGACAGGTGGTTACAACAGTGGTTGCGCGGGTGGGTGCCCGTACACAAGGCGATAAAGATTGTGTGGTGGCGGTTGGACGGCCGAAGGTCGGCCGACGAGGAAACCGACTGACAGAGAGATCCTGCGGGAGAGGGTTGGATAGCGGTTGGATCTTGGTCGGCCGCCGGCGGAGAGTCGGGTGGCCGAGGGGCCGCCTGACTTGGGCGTCCGAGGGGCTGCACAATTTGGGTGGCCGAAGGACCTGGAGGCCACATTTCTTCCCAGCCTTAGCGGCAAAA
Organism: Platanthera guangdongensis; assembly: GCA_039583875.1. Taxonomy (NCBI): domain Eukaryota; kingdom Viridiplantae; phylum Streptophyta; class Magnoliopsida; order Asparagales; family Orchidaceae; genus Platanthera; species Platanthera guangdongensis. The sequence goes on from CM077165.1 coordinate 142,814,317, forward strand.
GGGGCCCTAGATCTGGGCGGCTAGGAGGCCGCCCGATCCGGGCGGCTAGAGAGTGTGGCGGGCTGAGGGCGGGCAGGATGCCCACCCGATACTGCAGAAGGGCTGCCCGGATCTGGGCAGCCAGGGGACGGGGCAACCAGGGGGCCACCCTCCCTCTATGGCAGAAGGGCCGCCCGGATCTGGACAGATAGAAGGCGGCCCGATTTGGGCAGCCAGAAGGCGAGGCAACAATTGGGTTGTTCGCCTCTACGGTGAAAGGGCCGCCCAGATCTGGGCGGCCATGAGGCCACTCGATTAGGGAGGCCATAATGTTAGGCAGCCATAGGGACGCCCATCCTTTGCAGCAGAAGGGCTGCCCGGATCTGGGCGGCCAGGAGGCCTCCCGATCCGAGCGGCCAGAGGGATGTGTTGTCAAGTGGCCGCCCTCCCTCTTCGGTGAGGTCGTACACAGATATGTATGGCCTGGGGCCACACGCAGGTGTAAGTAGCTAGACTACACACGGGTGTGCGTGGCTAGACCACGCGCAGTCTTTTGCACGGTCAGGCGTTGGCACACACGCGCTTGCGCACGGTCAGGAGCCCTGGGTAGGTGGGGGGTGCGCATGCGCGACTTTGCGGTCGCACAATGGTGCTCGTGGGAGGTGACTCTACGCGTGCGGGTGCAACCGACGGTTGAGGTTTCGCTTAAGGAATCCCATGGTTCAAACGAACCCTTATTGGGGAACCCCATCAAATGCCCCCCCCCCCGTTTTTGGAGGTCATTTTCACATAAAACAAGCCCAAAAATTTCCCTAACACGAATATTTAAGTGTGTTTTTTTTCTTTGGTGAACGATTGTACCTTGTGCAGTTGTGGATTTGTCGTGCCTTTTGCGACGGGATGTGTCTCCGAGTGTTTATGTCGGAGGACATTGCTTGGTTGGTGAGAGCTTGTTACGAGGCACATGTAACACCTCTCATACAATGATCATATATATGGGTCCGATCGGGATCCCACAATATATAGACGCCACAACTTTGATATTATAGAATGATATGAGAATACCACCCATCTCAAAATTTAGAACACAACACAACGAAACCATACAAACATAAACTAGAAGTTGTCCACAATAACAAAAGAGTTCAAATGGCCTTATTGCCTTACATCAACAAATGTCCAAATCATCAACATTACACATAACAATGAGCAATAACACTCCTAGGATACCTTAGCGTGCAACCCGGATGACAATGAAAGAAACAAAACATACAAGCAAACAGGAACACATGGAGGAGGTGTACTTCATGATGCTTAGGTTTTTTTGGCCGGCAAGCTGGCTACAACTTGTGATCCTTGCCATGTAAAAATTTGATGTAATAGGGTCAGCTATGGCTGGCCTCAACTGTGTAACAAACACCCCTCCTCCCATCATCATATCACATCAATCGCTTGGGTACTCTCATTTCCCCAAAGGCATACAAGCCCCAGGACGAGAACTCCCTCTGAGACGCCACCCGCACATGGATCATAACACCATCAGGCTTGTCCATCAACTCCACCATTCTCACCAATTTCACCAATTCAAGCAAACATGATGCTAAGAACTCTCGCTAAGGCCTCACTCGTATATGGATCACAACACCATCAGGCTCATCAAAAACGCTAATGTTCTTATCAGTTTTCACAGAAGGGGACTTGTCTTGTCGGGACACCCTTCACGCGTGAATCACAACATCATAGGGTAAGTCAGCCGACTACAAAGACGAAGTCACGCCTTCACATATAAACAGACATCACAACCCATCACTTACATTTCCTCACCATAGCCAAATATTTACGTCCAAGCTACACGTTTATATCTGCGATATTTTTTTATTTGAGGTACAACTCTTATATTTAAGATACATCTACTTTTACACATGACACAATCTGGTTTGTCTCAGACGGTCCGAGTCCCAGACACAAATATTTCATCTATTTGACGCGACGGTGGAGGTTACGAAATGTCGTTTGACCTCTCCTAAGAAATTTCATTCACTTTTATGTACAAAATTAGTTCTTTGCGAATTAGGTGGCACGCACGGTCAAAACAGATGTCATGTTAAACATGTATTTTAGGATAATAATGGGGTTTTTGTTCAAACTCACTGGAACAAAAAGGTGAAATTCGACTTCAAGGAAGAGAGAGAGAATCAGAATCAGCCATGAGGCGGCATGTGTAAAGGACAATTTAGAGGGATGTATTGGATTTGTATGGTGATAGTTCCAATAAAATTGATTTGCGCTCCTCTTCCCCGGTTACAACCGGAGCCCAGTTACAACAGGAGCCTGGACACAACAAAAAGACCGCGCCAAAGGGAAAAAAATTTTGGTCCGAGTATAAGAGGCGTTTTCTTACAGCTGGGCCCCACCATAATTTCTTCTTTGCCTTCCTTTTCCGCATTTCAAAATTCAAAACCGCTCATGCTAAACCCTCGTTGGAACACCTAGCATCGGCGGAAAGAAGATCCCCGACTCTTCGGCCCCAATCTCATCTATCTTTCAAAATTCAAAACACCTCCGCTCAAACCCTCGTCGGGAAGTAAAACCATCTCGCGGAGAACCAGTCGCCGGAGAAATGAGAAAATTAAACACCTCGTACACTGAATGTTTGGCCACGTGATTTTAGAGCAAGTTGCAGTTAGTAAGTCGATCCTTCAACGGAGACGCAGAGAAGTTAGCGGGACTACGGTTTTCAAAACAACGATAGCTTGCAGAGACCGTTCCGGCAAACTGAAGTAGAACATGTATGATCCTGTAGCTCTGAAATTTTTTTCGAATTCATAGAATAAATGGCATAAGTCCTTGGGATGGATTTTGTATGAACATTTGTGAACAAAATATCATTTTATAGAGTGTTAGGAATAACTACTGATTGTATTTTCTGAGTTTGATTTTTTATGGGTGTGTAAGAGCTCGGGGCCTCGTTTTTTTACAGAATAGTGTTTTGTTTTGGTTAAATTTTTTGGCATACATTTTAAAGATCCGGTTGGATCTATCCCATATGGCAGCATCAAAATTTTTTTGACATCATTTTTTGTATATCTAGCTGGATCTATTCCGGATCACAACATTAGTTTATGTATTTGTATGTGCAGATGGAAGGCCATCCAACGGGTATATATCTGAATACTAAATGAGTAATTTCAACATTTAAGAAACAAGCAGAACCCTTGCTGGATGTTATTTCAGATGCTTCCAGAGAGGTATTAATCAACTCTTTTTTGATGCATTTCTTCACCCTACCCGACCTACCCCCGAACATTCCTCTTTTAAATCGACTCATTTGGTTGTATTGGCTGGACAAATTTGCATTTCTATTAGACCAATATTATATTAAAATGACTGTAAAAGAGGTGGCTGCTATACTTGGTCTACCAAAAAGGGGACATGATTATAATTCCAAGAGATTACCCTTATCAAACATGACACAAGCCGAGCTAGTAAACCATCTAAATGAATTACCTAATATAGAGGATGATTCCAATGAAATTGAGAAGGAAAGGGTTGATGCTCTGGTTGAGTACGTGCTCTGTTGGTTTTTATTTTCATTGAAATCTCATAGACTTTCCTCATGTCTGGAAAAGTTTGGTGGATTAGATCAATTTAGAAGATATAATTGAACCAAGGCTGTCCATGCATTTCTGCATTCATAGTTTGAGGATCTACATAATCTCAGTTACTCCCGAAAAGAACCTACAAGTTTTGGTTACCTCGAAGGGGGCTCTATTATACTTATGGTAATTTTTTTATTTGTTTAATATTGATTATGTTGTTGCACTATTGTTATTTTTTTAAGAGTTTACGATTTTTCAGGTTTGGTTTTTCGAACACACCAACATTCAGGTACCCGTTGATGAGATGGCTTAGTCATAGTTGTGACAATGGGCCGCTAAAGTTGATTTTAGTCATAAGTTCTCTGAGGATCTACCCAGACTGTTGTTTTCAAAGAAAGAGGTAGCTTCATGTTCTCTAATTGGTTTGGTTCTTCTTGTCACTTGTGGTTTGATTTATTTTTCCTACTAGTTAGTGTTGTTCACAACATATCTTATGCACATGCAAGGTCGACCTTTGCTTACTTAAGTTCAGGGGACCAAGATATGTTTGACCCTGGTTAGTTAGACTCCGATTTCGAGGGGGTGCTAAAATTAAGGCCAACGAAGAAGAATATTGAGAAAAATAAGAAAGAGACAGAAGAGTCGACAGATAAGGAGGAGGTTGAAAGAATGAAGGAGAAGAGCAAGAAGGAGAATGATAAGAAGAAGAAAAAAGAGAGATCTAAAAAGTTAATTTGAAGGGAGATTAGATAATCAGAAGAAAATATCCTTACTGAGGTCCGTGAGTTGAAAAGTTACTGCAAAAAGAGATTTGATTCTCTTGTTACCATGATTAAGTCAATGTCACGAGGGCATGTTACCGAGGTCCGTGAGTTGTGAAGTTTCTACATTCATAGTTTGAGGATCTACATAATCTCAGTTGCTCCCGAAAAGAACCTGCAAGTTTTGGTTACCTCGAAGGGTGCTCCATTATACTTGTGGTAAATTTTTTATTTGTTTAATATTGATTATGTTGTTGCAATATTGCTATTTTTTTTAAGAGTTTACTATTTTTAGGTTTGGTTTTGCGAACACACCAACATTCAGGTACCAGTTGATGAGATGGCTTAGCCACAGTTGTGACGATGGGCTGCTAAAGCTGATTTTAGTCATAAGTTCTCCGAGCATATACCCAGACTGTTGTTTTCAAAGAAAGAGGTAGCTTCATGCTCTCTAATTGGTTTGGTTCTTCTTGTCACTTGTGGTTTGATTTGTTTTTCCTACTAGTTAGTGTTGTTCACAACACATCTTATGTACATGCAAGGTCGACCTTTGTTTACTTAAGTTTAGGGGACCAAGATATGTTTGACCCTGGTTAGTTAGACTCCGATTTCGAGGGGGGTGCTAAAATTAAGGCCAGCAAAGAAGAATATTGAGAAAAATAAGAAAGAGACAGAAGAGTCGATGGATAAGGAGGAGGTTGAAAGAAAAAATGAGAAGAGTAAGAAGGAGAATGAGAAGAAGAAGAAGAAAGAGAGTTCTAAAAAGTTAATTAGAAGGGAGATTAGATAATCAGAGGAAAATATCCTTACTGAGGTCCGTGAGTTGCGAAGTTACTGCAAAAAGAGATTTGATTCTCTTGTTACCATGATTAAGTCGATGTCACGAGGGCATGTTACCGAAGCAGCTTACCCCACATCATCATCACCCATTTGTACCTTAGCTCTTACTACACACAAACAATCACCACAGGAAACAATTTGTGTTAGTGAATCCACCCCTGATTCGAAAGGCCGCAAAAGAATACGTCATAATGCCTAAGTGACCGAGGAGTCCAAAGAAGAATCCAATTCCCGGGACGGTCACATTTGACAACGGCTGCAAGACAACTCGTAGACTCTACATTGAGTCGGTATGACGCGAGGTAAATTAAATTTCATATATTATAAGAGATTTTTAATCTACCAAATTCATATATTAGATCAACTTCATTGGTTCTTATGTAATCAATTGTCATAATTAAACATAACATGTTGTTTAATAAGGTTTGTTTTTAGAAATAGTTGTCTGTTTGATTGCCAAAGAAAGGTCTGTTTGATTGTTGTTTTTTACTTGCTCTATCAGATTACAAAGTTGTATAAGACTTTCTTCTTAATTAAACAATTGTCAGTTTGATTGCCAAGGAAAGGTTCGTGAAGATATTTTAGTAATAAATCACTCTATAATTATTGAAATTGTGACATGAGTAACATATCATATTCCTCCTACAAAATTTATACATGAGTTACAAGTCATTATTGAAATTTAGTGAACCGAATACATTGCAATGGTGTGACTCGGTTTTTTATCTCTATATATTATAGTGATAGTGTATTCGATAACGGCAACACAAGCCTAACAAGATCGGGGATGGAAGATTTGTTGCGTCAAGGATGGCTGATGGATAGCCATCTAGATGTCTTTGCTGGTTTACTGAACAGTCGGAGGAGTAAATCTTCAAAATTATGGAAGAAATTTATATACGTGTCGTCAACATATGTCATAAGATTTATACATATTATTGTGCACACATGCAAATTTTCTTATTGATTGTCCTCTACTTATGATATGTGAAAATACTTTATTCATGCATTATTTTAAGAGTTCTAATGTCCCCTACGAACGTTTAATAGCCCACATTTATCCTACAAATGTCCAAGCTGTAGAAATCATTTTGATACATGTGCACTTGTCAGGTCACTGAGCTTTGTGAATATGCAATTTAAGAGAAGAATGATAGTATTTTTATGATTCCATGCCCAACAAGATGCGTCAATAAACATTGTCATCATTGATATATTCTGTATAATTAATTTTTGTTTGTGCAAACTGTATTTTTTTTTGAAGATCATATTTTATCACAGATAAAAATCCTGCAAGAGGATACAAGTAATGCACTACCAACCGGGCTTAAGAATTGGGAGATAACAACAGTGGGGGAAGCACATAATCAAGATGGAGGTGACGATTGTGGTATTTTTGTGCTAAAGTACATCGAGGCGGAAGCCAACACCAAGTCAATATCCTGGTCAAAATTCAAAGGGTGGCAAAAAATATGCCAAGATTTAGAGCCAAGATTGCGGTGGAGAAGCTAGAGGTTTTTTGCTCAAAACAATAAATATCGTTAGAGTTTATTCGAACAATTTAGCTGTGTGGACATATATGAGTTTATGTAGACAATTTAGATGCAGGGACATATATGGTTTTTTTTGAACAATGAGTTTATTCGAACTATTTAGATGCGAGTTTATTCGAAGAATTCAGTGAACTGTGATTGAATACATATGATCATATTATTGGTGCATATGTAGGTGCTCCAGTTATGTAATTCAGTGAACTGTGATAATTAAGTCAGTGAACTATGATAATTAAGTCAGTGAACTGTGATAATTAAGTCAGTGAACTGTGATAATTAAATCAGTGAACTGTGATAATTAAGTTATGCTCCAGTTATGTAATTTACTTATGCATCAGTATCTTGAAATACAAATACAGCAGAAATTCAATTATATTATAGAGTAGATATTTACTTATCCCTTATTCATCAGCCATGAAGTTGTATGCTTGAATTGTTTTGATCCCAGAATCGGTCATACTCTTCAGAAGACTTTCTTGAACATCAGATATATCCCGATGAGATCCCAACAAATGACTGTCATTATCTAGAGCGAGTGGGTCATTGTGTACCTCTACGAATCTCACCACGTCTCAATTCTTGCCCTCTATATATCAGCAGCAAAATGCAAGCAAACCAAACACCTTGTACGAGTATCAAGTTTGCGGAATTTCTTTTGCACATCCTTCTCTTGATTCAATCATTTATACCTTGCTTTTGCACGTGAAAACTATCTCGCCTTGACAAACCGAGTATGTGTCCAATATATGATATGTTTTTTGCGCACACTGAATCCAATTTTTCGAGCGTACTCCTTGTACATATTGTAGGCTTACTCATCAGAGTGCACAGTCGGAAAGACAACAACGTCATTCTCCTGTGAATAAAAAGAAGACGTTATTAGTGTAAGAAACAGACGAGCGAGTTATAGTAATGAATGAATGACATCAGAGTGCATTATGTATTGGTCTTAGGACTTTGAACATAGAAATAGATTCTTGTCTTGTGCATTGTATTGGTGTTATGACATCAGAATACACAAATATAATGTTGGTGTTATTGGAAACTGAAACAGATTCTTTGCCCCTAGTAACAACTACCAAATCTTAATGAATCACCAAAATAAATTTAGTTTGTAAGTTAGTTTAGGGAAAATTTAGTTTCTTGATCTGTGCAGGACAGACTCTATTAAAAACTACTTGTGTGAGATGATATGGGGAATAACCGAGATAACCAATCAAAAACTGCTGCAAAAAAATTATGGTAAGATCCGACCAAGAAACACCCAGTTCGCCTATAAGTAAACAAATTTCGGCCGGATAAAACTCAAACAACCAAAATAATAAAATTCGCATTGCAAATTACCAGAAACACACCTATAACAGAATCACACCTACCATAAAAAACAACAGAAAAGACAAAGAGGCATATCGATTTCCTAAACCGCCGGAATGTTGTCTAATGTTTCTCCAGTTTTCTCCATGGTGGCAGGAGCGGTGCAACGTTTATGATGTTTGAAGTATTACAAGATAAAAGGGGAGGAGGATGGTCGGTGGTTTTCTTCACTTCTCAGCGAAAGAGAGGAGTGATGGATGTCGTTTTGAGGAGGTTTGCAAGGATGGCCGACGGTGTGTTGAGCTTCTTGGCAGTAGAGAGGAAAAAAGGAGTAAGCAATCTACTTGCTGACAGAAACAGTGGAGTGAAAACCCGCCTGCTCGCTAGAAGATTGGAGGGAAAAGCTGTGGTAAAAATGGAGCTGGAGGGAAAAAATAAAAATTTCAGAAAGGCGGGAGGGACACGTGGTAAGAGAAGGCTCCTTTATACCCGAACAGTGAAAACGGTCCGGATGTCGGACCGAAAAAATGTTTGCGCCAAAGCGAGTCATGCTCAGTTGGAAATGAAGATTTTTTTGTCAAACGGTCAAAAAGTTAAGTGATCTCTAGTTGTGAACGATTTGATAGGAGAAATGCTTATTTGATAGGATAAATGTTTATATTATCCAAAGCTTTTGGATACATTTGAATTGATTGAGTCATGGGTCAAGGATGAATAATAGACTAAAATTTGAATTGTACTTCTTTTTGCACCGAAATATTATCAAGAAGAGGCAGATGATGCATGATAAGTGATAACAATTAAAGATACATGTATTAGAACATTAACCACCTTTTTAATTTCTCTCTTCAAGAATCTTTGGCCTCCTAATTCGCGGATAATATAATTAGAGATTGGCAGGGATAATTTTCCGCAAACCGAAGAGAACCTGTATTTACGTGGCCGTTTTTATCAAATATCATTAATTTTGTATTTGTTAGTGTACAACCAGTATTTAGTGAGCAGAAGGAAGGTTTTGTAACACCCTCATCCGTCGCATGACATATAACAGAAGGTCCAGCTGGAACCCGACGCCATATACCACAGACAGTCGAAAGGGTTACATAAGAATATTCAAAGTATCCAATTAATACTACTCGTCCTACTCAGAGCATTCTAGCGGAAGCTTTTAAAGTTGAAAGAACCTAAAAAACTTGAATCCATAAAACATGAATGTCCACATCCACATAACATGAATGAAACCCAAATACACTAAAAAGGGAAACATGGCCTTATGGCCTTATAATAGTTCACTTAATAAATAGTGTCTTACATACATCGGCTCGTAGGCTGGCCACACATGACAAAATAAAAACAATTATTCTACGGCCTTCAAGGGCCAGCACAGCAACATGGGCTCCAGCCCGCTATTTGGCACTCGGCTCCGCAGCACCTGCAAGCAATATTCCACCGCACGGTGGCAAACAAAGCAACGGTCAGCCAAAGCCGACCAAATTATAACGACCCCGCCCCTTACTCGGGACGGCGGTGCTCTTTCCCTGCATATCATTAGCCCAATGAAACAAAAAAAAGTGCAATTATATATTTCTCCACAGGTGTAGGCTCGCACGGCCAAACATCCAGTGCACTCAGGGCACATTAACGGTGAATTCGGTCAATTCCGTGGCTTCACCACCATCCCAAAGATGGAAACCATGTGAGAATTTAGCCTTTCTGACCACCGTCTAAGGGTCCAAACTATGCCAATGGCCAGTCACCTATTCGGGTCTCTCGCACCGAACCACATAGCCTAGGTCTGATTCCACTTGCCCGTTGCTCACGCCGCCTAGTCAATTTAAGTCTTACGCGCGGGCCAAGCTTCTCTCGGATCCCAAATTTTCCAAACAATCACATAACCCAGTTATGTTCAAGGCCGGTTCCCTGACTGCCAAGTTAGCAGAACAACGATTCCGCTCAGTTTTTCGGGTGCGCCTTGGAGCTAACCTCCAAGGATCCCTGCTATATTCTACCGCGTAGAAACCCGAAAACCAAAAGCACGGAGTCTTCTCCGGCAAAACATATCAAATGCAACATAACCGATCCAGACAATACACGTCCGGGTAGGCTTCACACACAATGTCTATGCCCGTACTTCGATTCCAGACTCTATATGAAACACAAGGGAGACTATTCACATCAACCCCAAGGAACACCATGCACTCACCGCACACTCGCGGGGGAGGGATTCCCTATGCAGAAAAGAAGAGCTTCACATGCTCAAGTAGAGAATCGTTACCCTTGTAGTCCGCTTTGGCGCCATGGAAAAACTACACGGACGGAAGTGTTAAATTTTCTCAACGTGGTCAGCAAGATAGCCCAAACGCCAAATTAATATCTTCGGAACTACCCAGCTCGCACGTTGAACCAGCGGAAACCAAGGAATAGGGGTAAATCCCAACAAACAATGGAAGCACAAGCAGGTCTAGTATTCATTCACTTCTTTACAATCCGAGGCATACATAGCGTGACATGATTTCGCTAGTATAACAGCTGAAAACAGAAAGCACAAAAACAAGCCGGGTGGATAGCACCGGAGTCCGCCGAGACCGCGAGGTCGCCAAGGTCGCCGAGTCCGCTGAGATCGCCCGCACTTACCTGCAGTCCACCGAATCACCACGGAGTCGGCCGAAGCCGCGAGACCGCGCGGACACACCGTTATTCGCCTCCTGCAGAACCTGAACTGAGGAACACCCCTACCCTCCTGAAACCGGCGGATAGGTTATTGAAGTTGGCAAAGTTGAAACAGAACTAACAAGCCGCAGAGCGACCTCCTGCTGAGTCAGCAGAGACCGCACACTTCCAAGCACTTGACTGAAGTCACAGCCAAACTCCTGGCTCCTTGAAGCTATCTGCGCGACCTGCACACAGCAAACCGTCAGCCTGAAATAATCCGCGCGGACTGACAAACACAGACCGCAGCTCCTTGCACACCCCAACTTACTGTTCACTCTAGTTACTTAGGTTTGTCAGGGGGGGGTCCTATTTATAGGCAAGGTGAGGAGTGTGGTCACCGCCCAGGAGATAGCGACACCGCCCCAACCCGCGCGAAAGCAAAACTCCGTCCGCCGAGTCCGCATGGACTAAGCCGGATATCAAGGAAAACCGCCAGGAGCTAGGCATCCATTGATGAACCCTCTCCAGTCCGCCCAAGCTATGCGGACAAGGCATCAGCCCGCATAGCTCCAACCACTGCAGGACAACAACCCCCTTCAATGGCAGTCCGCACCAACCCGAGGCAGTCTGCAGGACTCACACCTCAATCCGCCACAAGTCCACGACCAAAGGTAGACAGCAACAGTCTGCCCGGTCACAGCGGACTTGGCGTATACCGCGGACACCATGGCCTTGGCACAAAGTGTGACCAAGTCCAAAACCATCAAGGGCCAATGCGAGCATGGCGGACTCAAGTTCCCGTCCGCCAAACACTCAAGCATAGACCGCCATCAGTTCGCGAGCTCCTCGCACTTCTGTCCAAAGCAGCAGCCAACCCCGGACTCCAAACCCAGTCCGCCAATCGATCTCCACAGCAAATCGCCTGCTGTGCCACCAGAGCTCGACAAGGACTCAGCCAAGCTCTAAGCCCAGTCCGCAACAGCCCACACCGCGGACACTCCAGTCCGCAAGCTTCCCGCGGACACGAGCCAAACCGCCTATCAGCACAAGCTTGCACCCGCGGCCATTGAGCAATGCACTAGTCCGCAAGCCTTTATCCGCTCAGGCCGCTCCTTGGCAAAGCCAATCAGCAAACACCCTATCCGCATAAACCAGGCCGCATAGTCCGCGGACTTCATGCAAACAACCCGCTCAGAAGATAGCCGGCTTCTCACTAGACCATCCACCAGGCCGCACATCACAGTCCGCCCAGTCCGCCTAGTCCGCCAAAGCTATCCGCCCCAGGCTGCCCGGCCTGTCCCTTCACCCACTTCCACTTCACAAATTTCAACACTCCCCCTTGAAGTGGGAAGTGGTGACCAAGCCCAGCAAGCTGCGCAAGCGTTCAAAGGGCCCCTTCGACAGTGGCTTCGTGAAGATGTCAGCAAGATTATCTTCACTCCGAACATGCCCGACCAGCAGAGACCCCTCCAACACCTTCTCCCTGATGAAGTGGTGATCAATCTCTATATGCTTGGTCCTGTCGTAACACACTGGATTGTTTACCAGTTTGAGAGCACTCTCATTGTCACCCCGGAGTAAAGTAGGCCCTTGCACTTCTTCATGAACATCCTCTATATGCCTCCTCAACCAAACGGCTTCCCGAGCAGCCAAGGCCGAAGCCTTATACTCCGCCTCCGTGGTTGAAACTGACACCGAGTCTTGCTTCTTGCTACACCACGAGATGCTAGATGAACCGCAAGTGAACACATAATCTGAAGTAGACCTTCGATCATCCGAATCACCGCCATAGTCAGCATCCGTGTACCCGAGCAACGCAAACTCCGCATCCCTTCTATAGAGGAGTCCCATATCAGAAGAAGCCTTGACATACTTCAGAATTCCCTTTGCCGCCACTAGATGAGATTGCCTTGGTTCAGCCATATACCGACTTACTCGGCCAACAGCATAAGCAATATCCGGCCTTGTAATCGTCAGGTAAATCAAGCTCCCAACAAGAGCCCTGAACACCAAGGGATCATGAAGAACCCTTCCCTCATCTCGTCGAAGCTTCAGCCCAGATTCCAGTGGAGTAGAGCACTTCTTCCCTTCGCCCATGCCAAACCGCTTCACAATACGATCAGCATACCCTTTCTGGCTAATGAGAACCCCGCACTCCTTCCTCTCCACTTCCAGACCGAGAAAGTGATGCAACTCTCCCAAGTCTTTCATCTCGAAGCGTATAGCAAGCTCACCCCTGAGTCTTGCTACTTCCCCCTCCGAATTTCCTGTGATGATCATGTCATCCACATACAACAGGACCAAGACTCGTAGCTCTCCCTTCTTCTTGATGAACAAGCTTGAATCCGAGTTGGAAGCAAGGTATCCATAGAATTGCAAGTACTCTGCAATCTTCCCATACCACGCTCTAGGAGCTTGCTTCAACCCATAGAGAGCCTTCCTGAGTTTGCAGACATAGTCCGGATGCTTTTCAGAGACAAAACCAAGCGGCTGATCCATGAAGATATCCTTGTCAATCTCTCCGTAAAGAAAGGCATTCTTCACATCGAGTTGCCACAACCTTCATCCCTTGCAAGCAGCCAAGGCGATCACCACTCTTATAGAAGTCATCTTCGCAACTGGACTAAATGTCTCCTCATAGTCTTCTCCATACTGCTGTGAGAATCCTCTAGCGACCAGGCGAGCCTTAAACCGATCAATGCTCCCATCAGCCTTCTTCTTCAACTTATACACCCACTTGCAAGTAACCGGAGTAATACCATCAACCTTGGGCACAAGGTCCCAGGTTTCATTCTTTTTTAGAGCATCAATCTCTTCCTTCATGGCATCATCCCACTCCTTCACTCCAGTGGCCTCGTTGAAGTTTGCAGGCTCTCGCTCATGCAGAGGACCTGCAAAGAAGCAGGAGACAAAGCTCACTGCATTCCCATCACAGTACCGAGCCGGTGGCTTAACCACCCTCTTCGATCTCCGAAGACATGGCTCCTTGCTCACAGCTTTCGTTGCTTCTTCGGGCTCCACTCCTACCTGGGGCAAGCATTGAGCAGGGCTCCCCCTACTTCCTGAGCCAGAAGGCTCAGCCTCGGAGTTCGAAGCAACAGGAGCTGCTGGTGAAACAGCAAGCTCCTCTTCCAAGCCTTCAGCAGCCTCCACCGGTGCTTCCTCAACCTTGCTACTTCCGGTTAGCTCCACCGAGCCACCTCCATATGACGTCAGCTCGTCAAAGACAACGTCTCTTGACACCACGAACTTCTTCGTCACAGGGTCCATGCATTTCCATCCCTTCTTCCGCTCATCATAGCCAACAAAGACAAGTTTCCTTGCCTTCGCATCCAGCTTTGTCCGTGAAGCATCCGGGACATGTACGTAGCAAGTTGAACGGAACACCCTAAGGTGTCCCACACACGGCTTCTCCTTCAGCAACAACTCAATAGGAGTCTTCATGTTGATAGGGCTGAGTGGCATCCGGTTGATAACATAAGTAGCACAAGACATTCCCTCCGCCCAAAAGGACCTTGGGATATCTTTCGCATGAAGCCAGCATTTGCAGGTTTCCATCAAATGACGGATCTTCCGCTCCGCTACCCCATTTTGTTGTGGAGTGTGGGCACAAGTAAGCTCCCGTTGGATCCCGTGCTTCCTGCAGAAGTTAGAAAACTCGGAGGAGACAAATTCACCCCCGTTATCAGTTCTAAGCTTCTTAATCCGCAAGCCAAGCCGGCCTTCTACCAACTCCTTAAACTCCACAAACAAACGGAACGCTTCCGACTTCTCCTTTAAGAAGTACACCCAAGTATACCTTGAGTAGTCATCAACCAAGACAAGCATGTATCTGCTTCCACCAAGGCTGGCAGTAACCGTCGGTCCCATCAGGTCGCCATGAATGCACTCCAATGGTTTCTTGCTCCTTGTTTGTGATTTATCAAACGGAAGGCGATGTGCCTTACCGTATTGACAGCCCGCACAAACATGCCCATCACCAAAGGAGGACAACTTCGGCAACCCCCTCACCAAACTTCTACTAGCCATTGCCTTCAGTTTGTCCATGCCAACATGCCCCAGCCTCTCATGCCAGATAGCAATGCTATCATTCGCCCTCATCTTATCAACATAAGCATTGGTGGAAAGAACAAACAAGTTCTTCACCCTCCTCCCAACATGAGCAACATCAGCCTTCACCGCTGATACATTGCGAAGGAACCTCACGTATGTTGGCCCAAACAGAACGTGATACATAACGTCTACCGCATTGGTCACCGAGAAGAGGTTCTTCTTCATGCCCGGCACGTGATACACACTCCTTAACGTGAGTGGCCCCTAATCACTACCCAAAGACACGACCCCCTCTTTCTCTACTGCATAAACAGTATTATCAGCAGTGATAATAGCTTCATTACCTGAGTAAGCCTGCATGGAGGTGAACTTCGATTTATCTCCGGTGAGGTGATGACCACACCCGGAGTCCACGATCTACTCGCTGTTGAAGTCCTCAGCGGACAAGGCCCGGACACAAGTGCCCGTCATGAAAGCTCCGCCCCATCCTGCTTCTTCACTTCTCGAGCAAGCTTCCTCCTTTCTCGCAGCATGCCCAGGCTGTAGTTTGACCTTGCAGTCCCGCTTGAAGTGCCCTCGCTGATGACACCGGTAGCACTTCAGATTCTTCTTCCAGTCCTTAGGAGCATTGCTCCTCTCCGGTGGATATGAAGTTGAAGTCTCCTTCTCAACAGCGGCCTGCACCTTCTTCTTCTTCTTCCCTTCCCATCCTTTCTTCTTGCCTGAGAAGAGAGCTTCGCTGCCTTCCTCATTCAGGTTCACTCCAGCCATCTGCCTTGCTAAGCTCTCCTGTGAGGCAAGCAGATTCTCTAGCTCCAGCAACGACGACTGAGTAGCCCACCCTTGAATAGATGTTACAAAGGCCACATACTCCTTCCGCAAGCCGCGGATAATGTGTCTTTTCATCTTTGCCTCAGAGATAGGCTCATCAGGATCCAGTGCCGACATCTCAGCACACAAGCTCTTCATCTTTAAGAAGTACTTGGAGATGGAAAGGTCTCCCTGAGTTGCCCTGGCCAACTCATTATCCAGGAACTGAAGCCGCGCCACATTCTTCCTATTGAACAACTCATCAATGGTTGTCCAAATATCAGCAGCCGACTCACACCCAACGATGTGATCAAACAGTTCCGGAGACACGGCTCTCTTCAGAATGAACTCCGCCTTAGCATTTGTTCTTCTCCAGAGCCTAACCTGCTCAGCAGTACCGAACGCAGCAGTAACTTCCTGTCTGTCGTCACCACCGACGACTTCCCACAGCTCCTCGCCAAGAAGATAACTCTTCATGCACGACTTCCACTTCTTGAAGTTAGTCGGCGTTAAGAGTTCAATGCCAAGACCTCTTGCAAAACCTCCTTCCATTGCAACACCTGTTGGCAACCTTCAGAAGCTCCGAGCAACAACACAGGTTGATCACCACTCAATTACTGAGTAACAACATTGGCTGACTTCCGCTCACGCAACTGAACCTCAACAACCTCGCTTTGATACCATGTTAAATTTTCTCAACGTGGTCAGCAAGATAGCCCAAACGCCAAATTAATATCTTCGGAACTACCCAGTTCGCACGTTGAACCAGCGGAAACCAAGGAATAGAGGTAAATCCCAACAAACAATGGAAGCACAAGCAGGTCTAGTATTCATTCACTTCTTTACAATCCGAGGCATACATAGCGAGACATGATTTCGCTAGTATAACAGCTGAAAACAGAAAGCACAAAAATAAGCCGGGCGGACAGCACCGGAGTCCGCCGAGACCGCGAGGTCGCCAAGGTCGCCGAGTCCGTTGAGATCGCCCGCACTTAGCTGCAGTCTGCCGAATCACCACGGAGTCCGCCAAAGCCGCGAGACCGCGCGGACACACCGTTATTCGCCTCCTGCAGAACCTGAACTGAGGAACACCCCCTACCCGCCTGAAACCGGCGGACAGGTTATTGAAGCTGGCAAAGTTGAAACAGAACTGACAAGCCGCAGAGCGACCTCCTGCTGAGTCCGCAGAGACCGCACACTTCCAAGCACTTGACCGAAGTCACAGCCAAACTCCTGGCTCCTTGAAGCTATCCGCGCGACCTGCACACAGCAAACCGTCAGCCTGAAACAATCCGCGCGGACTGACAAACACAAACCGCAGCTCCTTGCACACCCCAACTTACTGTTCACTCTAGTTACTTAGGTTTGCCAGGGGGGTCCTATTTATAGGCAAGGTGAGGAGTGTGGTCACCGCCCAGGAGATAGCGACACCGCCCCAGCCCGCGTGAAAGCAAAACTCCATCCGCCGAGTCCGCATGGACTAAGCCGGATATCAAGGAAAACCGCCAGGAGCTAGGCATCCATTGACGAACCCTCTCCAGTCCGCCCAAGCTATGCGGACAAGGCATCAGCCCGCATAGCTCCAACCACTGCAGGACAACAACCCCCTTTAATCGCAGTCCGCACCAACCCGAGGCAGTCCGCAGGACTCACACCTCAATCCGCCACAAGTCCACGACCAAAGGTAGACAGCAACAGTCCGCCCGGTCACAGCGGACTTGGCGGATACCGCGGACACCATGGCCTTGGCACAAAGTGTGACCAAGTCCAAAACCATCAAGGGCCAATGCGAGCATGGCGGACTCAAGTTCCCGTCCGCCAAACACCCAAGCATAGACCGCCATCAGTCCGCGAGCTCCTCGCACTTCTGTCCAAAGCAGCAGCCAACCCCGGACTCCAAACCTAGTCCGCCAATCGATCTCCACAGCAAATCGCCTGCTGTGCCACCAGAGCTCGACAAGGCCTTAGCCAAGCTCTAAGCCCAGTCTGCAACAGCCCACGCCGCAGACACTCCAGTCCGCAAGCTTCCCGCGGACACGAGCCAAACCGCCTATCAGCACAAGCTTGCACCCGCGGCCACTGAGCAATGCACCAGTCCGCAAGCCTTTATCCGCTCAGGCCGCTCCTTGGCAAAGCCAATAAGCAAACACCATATCCGCAGAAACCAGGCCGCATAGTCCGCGGACTTCATGCAAACAACCCGCTCAGAAGACAGCCGGCTTCTCACTAGACCATCCACCAGGCCGCACATCACAGTCCGCCCAGTCTGCCTAGTCCGCCAAAGCTGTCCGCCAAAGTTGTCCGCCCCAGGCCGCCCGGCCTGTCCCGTCACCCACTTCCACTTCACAAATTTCAACAGGAAGTCTTCGCAACGAACTTTCCTCCACAGATCCACTCTCAGATCTCTAAACGGTACTCCGATGCTCCGCCGGCGGCCGGAATCCCTTCCTTCTTCCTCCTCTTTCCAACTCCTTGAGAGAGAGAATGGTTGGAGAGAAATGAAGGATTAACTCCCCTATTCTTGGCCTTAACAGAGCAGAAAACCATCTGGGCCGTTGGATCATATTTAAAGAAAACGAACGGCTCAGATCCACTCAAAAATCCCCAAACCGGGGCCGAACACGGCTTGGCACACGGCCGTGTCCCCGGTCGTGTGCCTCGATCCAGGCACGATCGTCGAACGAAGGAAAGACACATGGGCAAAGACACGTCCGTGTCTCACCTGACACGCCCGTGTCTCACCAGACACGCCCGTGTCGGGTCTCTCGACACGCCCGTGTCCGAGGACGTATCACGCATAACCGCCACGCCAACCGACATGACCCAACTGAACACGGGTACTGACACGGGTAGGCACACGCCCGTGTCAAATGACACGCCCGTGTCATTCAGCCGTGTTCCTGGCTGTGTCCTTCTCGGGATGAAAATGGCCAAAAAATCACCAGCCAGACACGGCCTTGGACACGCCCGTGTCCTAGGCAGTGTACCCCTATACAGGCACCAAAAATCCCTTTTTACGCGACCGACTCAAATACAACTTTCGGGGCATTACAAATCTCCCCCACTTAAAGAATTTCGTCCCGAAATTAAGTAAAGGTACACAAATCTAAAAGTTACATGAGTGGAATAACTCGGGATATTCCTCCAACATAGCTTGTTCTCGCTCCCATGAAAGCTCCTCACGTCCACAATTATCCCAATGGACTTTAGCCATTCGGACCTCCTTGTTGCGGAGTCGCTTGACTGCAACGTCTTCAATACATACTGGTTTGACCCCGGTTGTCAACTCATAATCAACCGGTACTTGTTTGTCCGTAATGATCTGCGAAGGCTCTTGCACTGCCTTACGGAACACCGACACGTGGAACACGTCATGCAGCCCACTCAATTCCGCCGACAGCTTCAATCTATACGCCGCCTCGCCAACACGCTCTAGGATTTCAAATGGTCTAAGGTATCTCGGACTCAGCTTCTTCAAGCATCGAACCTGCGATACACCCTTGAATGGCTTGATTTTTAGATACACCCTTGAACCGCTTGATTTTTAGATACACCATGTCGCCAACACTAAACTCCACGTTCCTATGCTTGGCGTTGTAATACTTTGCCTGCCTGTCCTGAGCGACCTTCAACCGTTCTTGAATTGTCCGTATCACTGAGGTGGCATCTTCCACTGCTTGATGTTTGTAAAGCTTCGACTCGCCCGTCTCCAACCAAGACAATGGCGTACGACACTTCCTCCCGTACAAGGCCTCAAAAGGCGCCATTCCAATACTTGCTTGAAAGCTGTTGTTGTATGCAAACTCCACCAAACACAGATGATCCTCCCAATGCTTTCTGAAATCTAGGACGCACATGCGAAGCATGTCCTCCATCGTCCGGTTGACCCTCTCGGTTTGGCCATCCGTCTGCGGATGAAAGGCTGTACTGAACTTTAGCTTAGTACCTAACAGACTATGCACCAACCTCCAGTCATTCGACATGAAGTGTGCATCTCGATCACTAACAATACTGCGGGGCACACCATGCAATCGTACAATATTCTCCACATAGAGTTTGGCTAACTTTTCCACCGGATCTTCCTTCCTGACCGGGATAAAGTGCGACACCTTTGTCAACCTATCTACGACCACCCAAATGACGTCGTTTCCCCTCTGCGACTTCGGCAAGCCATGCACAAAATCCATAGATATGTCGTCGAATTTCCATTCTGGGATGGGTAGGGACTTCAAGAAACCTCCGGGCTTCTGGCATTCCGCCTTCACCAATGCACAAGTACGGCACTTGGCCGCATAAAATGCTACATCCTTTTTCAATCCTGGCCACCAGAATAATTTCTTCATGTCTCTATACATCTTCGTGCTTCCTGGGTGGATTGAGTACTTGGTATGATGAGCCTCATACATCAATTCCTCCCGAAGATTATCCGCACTAGGAATGCATAGGCGACCGTCCTTCCTTAGCAACCCATCTTCAACCACAAACTTGGAATTTGACCTATCCAAAGATTCATCCAAGATCTGCTTCATGCTGCTATCCTGATCCAAAGCCCGCTGAACTCTATCAGCTAGGTCACACTGCACCTCTGTCCAAAACAGTTTCGCCTCAGCACTAGACTGCTTGTCGACGCAAGATATCTCCAAAGCCTCCAACTCATGGACCAATCTCTCATCATGTACCGATAACCAATTGGCCTGCACCGGAGTCTTGTAACTCAACGCATCCGCCACTGCATTTCCCTTCCCAGGCACATAATGTATCTTGAAGGTGTAGTCCCCTAAGAACTCCATCCACCTCCGCTGCCTCATGTTCAGATCCTTTTGATCCAACAGGTACTTCAAGCTCTTATGATCGGTGTAAATATCGACCTTCACACCGTACAGATAATGCCTCCAAAGCTTTAGAGCAAATATCACGGCCGCTAATTCTAAGTCGTGGACCGGATAATTTCTCTCGTGAGCCTTCAGTTGTCGTGAACCATAAGCTATCACTCTCCCATGCTGTAGCAGGACACAGCCCAAACCACTACCCGAAGCATCACTATAGATCTCGAACCCTTCAGTTCCACTTGACGAACATAAAATAGGTGTCATGGTTAACCGCATCTTCAATTCTGCAAAAGCCTATTCGCACTCCAGCGACCACACAAACTTTTGATCCTTCCTTATCAACATCATGAGTGGAAGTGCTATCTGTGAAAAGTTCTCTACGAAGCGCCTATAGTAGCTAGCGAGCCCCAAAAAGCTCTGGACTTCCGCCACCATAGTCAAAGTAGGCCACTCCCGTATTGCCACTATCTTCGCCGGATCCACAGCTATCTCTTCTCCACTGACAACATGACCAAGGAACACTATCGAGGATAACCAGAATTCACACTTGGAGAACTTAGCATATAACTGACTTTTCCTCGATGTCTCCAACACCATGTGTAAATGCTTGTAGTGATAATCCTCGCACTGCGAGTACACCAGGATATCATCGATAAATACTATTACGAAATGATCCAGGTACTCTCTGAACGTCCTGTTCATTAGATCCATAAACATGGATGACGCATTAGTCAAACCAAACGGCATGACCGTGAACTCGTAATGCCCAAACTGCGTATTGAATGATGTCGTTGGGATATCGCTTTCCCTTATCCTCAACTGATAAAATCAATCTCCCGTTGAGGAGGGGCTCCTGGGAGATCATTTGGGAACACATCAGGATACTCGGACACGACTGGAATACTGTCAAGACTTGGCTTAGGAGTCGAAGTTTGCACTAATGTGACAAACAGCTCTGCCCCAGACCGAACTGCCTTAATCACCTGAAGGGCCGACATCAAAATCTTACCTGACCCCTTCATGCCCGCAAAAGTAATTTCCCGATCAGTGTTCAGACCCAACTTAACTTCCTTATGGTTGCAATCAATGCATGCACCCTGTTCCGAGAGCCAATCCATACCGAAGATTACATCGTACTCTACCAACGGCAAAAGCGACGCTCGCAAATCAAATTCCTGATCCCCAATCAGTATCTTCACAACGCAGACCCTATCCGCACGCATTGAGCACCCATTGGGCAACAACACATCCAATTTGTCTTTTTCCATCGAGGACGGAACCCCGATGCGCGATATAAATTTTTCAGACAAGAAGGAATGCGATGCTCCCGTATCAAACAGGGCTCTTGCCGGAAACTCAAAGATCAACACAAAGCCTAGCACCAACAAAAGTAAGCTAACGAATACGAAGGTAACAACTATAAAAGTTAAACCACTGTAATTTAACTCATACCTGTCACCACGTCCGCTTGCTTTATGGCCTCTTGCAGGCCAAGGTTGTAGACTCTAGGCTGGGCTGGAGCATGGTGGGACTCGGTTGACTCCACCGCCTTCCCTTTCTCCTCATAAGTCGCTCCAGGCTTCCTCTCGGACTTTGAACGTCCACTCCAACACTCACGAGAAAAATTCCCCGTCTTCCCGCAGTTGTAGCAAGCTCCTAGGACTCGACTTGTAGTTGCCCCCGACGCACCAGACTGAGGGGTTGAGTTCGAAATCCTCTATTTCTTGTTCCACCTGCGGAAACTTGACTTGGAATTTGACACCTTGAACTCGGACTTCTTTTCTCCTGGGTCCTTCTTCTCTTGAACTTTCTTAACGACCTTCTCCAACGAACGGGCCGAATTGACCAAGGCTAGGAAGCCTTGCACCTTAGGCCCAGCAAGTAGTAACTGTAGGTCGCCACGTAGACCCTCATAGAATCAGTTGGTCTTCCTCTCTTCTTCCATAAACGAAGCACCAGCATAACGACCCAACCGTGTGAACTCATGGAGATACTCGTCCACGCTTCTGGCTCCCTAAGCCAACCCAAGAAATTGGTTCTCCATCTCGAGCTTTTGAGCAGAGAGTACAAATCTGGCTAGGAACAATCTTGAAAATTCCTCCATAGGCACATCGGCAAGCTGCCTACCCACTAAGAGGTGAAACTCCAATTCATCCCACCACAGCCTCGCTTCCCCCACCAAAAGTGAAGTCGCTATGGTGGTCTTCTGCCACTCCTCAGTTAACGTGGCTGTCAACACACTCTTTATCGAAGAGAGCCAGTCTTCAGCTTGAGCTGGCGTTCCAACCCCATCGAACCTCGAAGGATTAAAACCCATTACATGCTTTATCTGCTTCTCCGTAGCTGTCCTCGGCTCCACCAAATCGACTGCTGCACGCTCCACCACTCTCGGCTCTGCCGCCCTAACCGATTCTTGCTCATTCACAGGAGGTGCGTGATGCTTTTGCCCTACAGGTTGGGCATTTATCATTGCAAATACGGCTTCAGCTACCATCCTGATGGTTTCCGCTGAAGGAGGAGTAGTAGGCATGTCTCTCGGTGCACTACTTTCCGCCGATTGCGGACGCTCTGTCTGACCAGCACCGCTCCTAGCTGCCTATAGTAGCAAAGACACACGATTAGACGACAAACAAACTGCTAAAAGCAATCATTGGAACACTCAGATTGCACAAAACAAGTGTATTTTTCATTGCTAAGTGGACATTCATGGGTTCTTTTTGATGTTATAACGATGACGCACACATGTGCTCACCACCCCTTAAAAGAATTCGCCCACGAATTCATTTAAGCCTGACCATAACCAGAGCTCTGATACCAAATTGTAACACCCCCATCCATCGCATGACATATAACAGAAGGTCCAGCTGGAACTCGACGCCATATACCACAGACAGTCGAAAGGGTTACATAAGAATATTCAAACCATCCAATTAAGAC
Organism: Platanthera guangdongensis; assembly: GCA_039583875.1. Taxonomy (NCBI): domain Eukaryota; kingdom Viridiplantae; phylum Streptophyta; class Magnoliopsida; order Asparagales; family Orchidaceae; genus Platanthera; species Platanthera guangdongensis. The sequence goes on from CM077165.1 coordinate 142,837,644, forward strand.
TACTCGTCCTACTCAGAGCATTCTAGCGGAAGCTTTTAAAGTTGAAAGAACCTAAAAAAACTTGAATCCATAAAACATGAATGTTCACATCCACATAACAAGAATGAAACCCAAATACACTAAAAAGGGAAATATGGCCTTATGGCCTTACAATAGTTCACTTAATAAATAGTGTCTTACATACATCGGCTCGCAAGCCGGCCACACATGACAAAATAAAAACAACTATTCTACGGCCTTCAAGGGCCAGCACAGCAACATGGGCTCCAGCCCGCTATTTGGAACTCGGCTCTGCAGCACCTGCAAGCAATATTTCACCGCACGGTGGCAAACAAAGCAACGGTCAGTCAAAGCCGACCAAATTATAACGACCCCGCCTCTTACTCGGGATGGCGGTGCTCTTTCCCTACATATCATTAGCCCAATGAAACAATAAAGTGCAATTATATATTTCGCAACAGGTGTAGGTTCACACGGCCAAACACCCCATGCACTCAGGGCACATTAACGGTGAATCTGGTCAATTCCGTGGCTTCACCACCATCCCAAAGATGGAAACCGTGTGAGCATTTAGCCTTTCTGACCACCGTCTAAGGCTCCCAACTATGCCAACGGCCAGTCCCCTATTCGGGTCTCTCGCACCGAACCACATAGCCTAGGTCCGATTCCACTTGCCCGTTGCTCACGCCGCCTAGTCAATTTAAGTCCTACGTGCAGGTCAAGCTTCTCTCGGATCCCAAATTTTCCAAACAATCACATAACCCAGTTATGTTCAAGGTCGGTTCCCTGACCGCCAAGTTAGCAGAACAACGATTCCGCTCAGTTTTTCGGGTGCACCTTGGAGCTAACCTCCAAGGATCCCTGCTGCATTTTATCGCATAGAAACCCGAAAACCAAAAGCACGGAGTCTTATTCGGCAAAACATATCAAATGCAACATCACCGATCCAAACAATACACGTCCGGGTAGGCTTCACACACAATGCCTATGCTCGTACTTCGATTTCGGACTCTATATGCAACACAAGTGGGACTATTCACATCAACCCCAAGGAACACCACGCACTCACCGCACACTCGCGGGAGCGGGATTCCCTATGCATAAAAGAAGAGCTTCACATGCTCAAGTAGAGAATCGTTACCCTTGTAGTCCGCTTTGGCGCCATGGAAAAACTACACGGACGGAAGTCTTCGCAACGAACTTTCCTCCACGGATCCGCTCTCAGATCTCTAAATGGTAATCCGATGCTCCGCCGGCGGTCGGAATCCCTTCCTTCTTCCTCCTCTTTCCAACTCCTTGAGAGAGAGAGAATGGTTGGAGAGAAATGAAGGATTAACTCCCCTATTCCCGGCCTTAACAGAGCAGGAAACCATCTAGGTCGTTGGATCTTATTTAAAGAAAACGAACGGCTCAGATCCACTCAAAAATCCCCAAACCGGGGCCGAACACGGCTTGGCACACGGCCGTGTCCCCGGCCGTGTGCCTCGATCCAGGCACGATCGTCGAACGAAGGAAAGACACACGGGCAAATACATGCCCGTGTCTCACCTAACACGCCCGTGTCGGGTCTCTCGACACGCCTGTGTCCGGGGGCGTGTCACGCATAACCGCCACGCCAACCGACACAACACAACTGAACACGGGTACTGACACGGGTAGGCACACGCCCGTGTCATTCAGTCGTGTTCCTGGACGTGTCCTTCTCGGGATGAAAACGGCCAAAAAATCACCAGCCAGACACAACCTTGGACACGCCCGTGTCCTAGGCCGTGTACCCCTATACAGGCACCAAAAATCCCTTTTTACGCGACCGACTCAAATACAACTTTCGGGGCGTTACAGGTTTGCCCGTGTAAAATCGTAATTTGAGCAGGTTCAACCTCGGTGTCCAATGGGCCAGTGATCCTGACAAGTTGAGTGAACTCGCCACTAGCCGAGAGCAGGCTCAACCCGCCTTCTAGGGGGCGAGCCCGGGTAGAATAGCCCAACTCAACTTCGAGTAGGCGAGGCAAGCCCAGGCCAATCCAACCCACGGGCTCGCCCAGTTCAATAACCAATAATTTTTTGAAGGCATGGTGAACTGCAGACAGTCAGGATGGGGGGAATAGTATCCTCATGATGGATGAGGCTGCCATCCTTAGTGCATTTGAGTTTGTGAATATAATTTTGGTTAAGGCGGAGGCCAATTCCCGCTGACCAATAAAAACCAATTTATCCTCAAGATATTTTGCCCATAAATAAGACCTCATAGCGCATCGGAGATGGAAATCTCTACCTCCTAGAGCTCGTACTTTTTGAGTTTATTCTCTGTGCCGACCGAGGTGCTGAGCTCAACACTTAGTTTTGGGCGTGGAAGTTAAGAAGGGAACTTCAAGGTGTGTGGAGGGACCTCCTCGCTACAGCTCACGGGTATGTGTGTGGCAACCCCAATCAATCTATATCATCGAAGAGAGTCAAATATAAGCTCAGAATACCCGGTCTGAAGTATCTGACGGCGGGGTGAAGTAGCACAAGCTACCCTCTCTTGGTCCGAAATCCATTGAACTGGTATCCAAGTTTCAACATTTTTATTGTGGTGAGTGTGAAACATAGCTTGTCTGGAATACCTCGCACAACGGCACCATAGTCGGATATGGAGAGTGTACAAATTACCAAGACAACTCGCACCCGTCAGGTGAGTTCATCACATGAAGTGATTTCATGGTGTTCAGAAAGTCACTAGATAAATGTTGTGAGTCCTGCTAGCACCTCGCGACAAGGTGGCAGTGCCTTCCCCAATGGTCTTCATCTCACCCGGAGCAGAGGGTCAGAGAAGGCGGACCGACTAGGATGTCATTCAGGAGGAGAGCATTACACTCTGCACTGCAAGTTCTGTTCGTGAGCCTGCTAGGAACTCGCTTCTTCGAAAGCGAGCTCGAGTGAGCTCATCCTGCTTGCCAGGTTGCCCTAGCTATCCTGTTCTATGATTTGACCCTCCTCGGTGCCGAAGGGGTTTAGAGAACCAACGATGAGCTACTACTCTGGAAAAGATAAACCCATCTATCTGCAATGGTTCGAGTATGTTGTCTCGATTCAGCAGATGATGGATGACTTCAAGTGCGCCAAGTTCGATTTACAGCTTTGAAGTCTTGTGAAGGTGTTTCCTATTTACACTTTAGGGTCACTATAGCTATTGATATGTTCAACGAATATCAGAGTTGTCATTCAACAATATTTTATGCAGAAATTTTATAAAATTTTTGTTAGTATTCCATTTTTGTTAACTCAATATCTACTTCAACCGATCATTAGTTTTTCATGTTAATATTTTTATCATTTATTTTACATGTTAATATTTCTCTTATTTTTCCTGATAATATTTTATTCTGTTATTAGTTCATATATCATGTATAAGAGTTCAACAAAGATTGACAGTTAGAGCGGTCATACATGCATTTGATAGTTGAAATGGGCATCACTCTTTCAAATGTATTGTTGAAGCAACATAGTTTGGGACATAAAACGATGTTAGAAGAGTGCGTCTTTCACAACTGCTAGTCTGCACTAAAAGATATCTACGGTGTTGAAATTAGAAAGGAGAAGTTAACTACAAAATAATGGTTTGAGAAAATTGCATCCTGCTTTGCCAAAATAATAGTTTGATTTTCATGTGTTGTAAGGTAATCATTGTTGAAATCGAGACTCGTCTTCTATGGAGATCGGACCATAAAAAGGGGTGACCGCACATTTAGTTCTCCTAGCAAGCACGCTTGACTGAGAACTTAGGATTCCAGACTGACCCAAGACTGCAGTACAAAGGTCTCACTACACACTCGAAAGATCTTAGAGCGATTCCCTTCTATAGCCAGTGCTGCGCTAAGGGCACCTCAGAAAGCGCTATAAGATTGGAGAATTATGAGAAAACTTGAAAGCTTCCTTTTAGAGGTACCCCCTTGAATCTATTTATAGATTTTTAAGTCTGGCCTGCAAATAGCGCAACTCTACTGTTCTAAACAGTAATATGCAGCCCAAAGTGGGTCTGCCAACAGCGAAACTCTGATGTTTAGTGAGGCTACTAGCAGACCAAATAATGTTAAATACACGCTATCTGCACCCCACCTACGAGGGAGGATCGGGACCAGCTCGCCACTCTCTTGGGCGGATGCGGCCCGGCTTCCGCAGCTCGCCTCTCTTCAGGCAAGCGCTAGCCAGGCACTTACGTCTCGCTAGCCCACCGAGTCGAGGCGGGTCGGCTGACCTGACTCGCTCGCCTGCCTGGCGTATGCAGGCTGGGTGTCCCCCGGGCTCGCACTCCTACCGAATTGATGCGGGCCGGCTCCCTCGGCTTGCTCGCCTGCTCGGCTGGTGCGAGTAAGGCTATATTGAGGGACCCTCTTCTGTCTTATTGGACCCACTTGGCAAACACTGGGTTGTACACAATAATCACTCTTTTTAAGTTTTTGCAAAGCTCCACAAGAATAATCCAACCCCACGTGTTCAGCGAATGCGTGTTGAGCTGAAGGGAATCTTTTGGTGGGTCCCACCTTCGTGCTATATATATACCACCAGACTCAAAGAAATTCCCTGACTTTCCGCTTCTATTTTTTCTTCGTGAGTTACTGTAGCTGAGAGATGCCTATGATAGAAGCCGACCCGCCTCAACTCAGTAGGCGAGCGAGAAACAGGAGCCTGACTCACGCTCGCCTGAAGAGAGGCGAGCTGCAGAAGCCGGGCCGCATCCGCCCAAGAGAGTGGCGAGCTGGTCCCGATCCTCCCCCGTAGGTGGGGTGCAGGTAACTTGTATTTAACATTATTTGGTATGCTAGTAGCCTCACGAAACAACAGAGTTTTGTTGTTGTCATACCCACTTTGGGCTGCATATAACTGTTTGGAAGAGCGGAGTTGCGCTATTTGCAGGTCAGGCTTAAAATCTATAAATAGATCCAAGACGGTACCTTTGAAAGAAAGCTTTCAAGTTTTCTCATTCTCTAGTATTATAGCGCTTTCTGAGGTGCCCTTAGCTCAGCACTGGCTAAGGGGGGAAGCACTCTAAGATCTTCCGGGTGTATGGTGGGACCTGTAAAACTCCCCCTACCATATCTCAAAACACGGCACGAAGGGGGAGTCTTATGCCCGGAATAGCCTCCTTGCGGTAGCATTAGCACACGGGCTAACCTGTACCACAAGACGCCTGTTCCGCCGGCTACAACAATATCAATATAACATGCCAACCCAACCAAATAAATAAACAACCAGAAGTCAAATCCACACTAAGTTATAATGTCCAAATACATCAATAAGGAGAAGCTAAAACATGCTTCTACCATATATCAGAGTACAGCTACACATTGCCCAACGGGCTACATCAGAGTAATAGAACTAACATCGGTAACTGACGGTATCGACGGCACCGTCACCTCAGGCCCTGTCATCCTGGCCTGGCTGTCCTGCTGCGTAGTCTGCGGCTGCTCCACCTGCGGCGTGACCTCCTAAAAAGGAAGATGTAGCAACCGTTAGTCGAAACGACTAAGTGGTTTCACATCCGCTCCCCCGGCGACTCCTCGGCACCGGGCGGAGAAAAGGAACAAGAGTATAGTATATAACAAGTATGCAAGTAAAGGAAGTACAAGCAGGTGTCAGTAGTGTAAGAGTAACAGTATCATAATCAGCATTTATGTAAGAGCTACACTAAACTAGCAAGTATAAGTAACTGCAGGAAAGTAACTTAACTTATAAGAATGCCCATACAAACTTATAAGTTAAGGATCGGGTTACATAAAAGTAACTCATCGTATAAGAGTGCCCATACAAACTTATACGATGAGAATCTTGTTGTGCAATGATATGAAATGCTATGAATGCTATGCAATGACTCACCCATGCACACCCATGCAATTGCTATGTCGACACAGACTATAGTTCCCACTTTTTGAGCAGGTAGCTAACCTCTCAGGCATCAGCCGCCGTGGCCAGGCGGTGACAGTAGAACGGGCACTTCTACTACTAGGCGGGTATCACATTACTTCACCTAGGCCTCCGTACGCCTCAACGCTAAGAACACAACAGCGGAGCCCATGCGTACTATGGCCCAGCGGGGTCTTGGGTAGATGTGCACCAAGAACACAGCCCGAACTGGCCTTGCGTGACCCGGAAGGGGCCTCGGAAGAAGCACGAGGACACAGCCCAACCGCTCACATGGCCGGAGGGGCCTCGGGACGTGAACACCGAGGACACAGCCCAAACCGACCAAGTCTAACTGCCAACTCCCGTCGGTGTGACGACTGGCGAGCCCGTAGACCTGCCACACTATCCTTAACCCAGGATTACGACACCGCGTGTCGACTCACACCACATGCAAATTCCACATCAACATATCATGGAAGGGGCCTCGGAGTGAGCACGAGGACACAACCCAACCATCCATCCACACCTTACCTCAACACGACCAAAACATATGGCGGTCAACACCGCACTTGCACATTTACTATAAAATGACAATAGGAGACGACACACTATTGATGGACTCCTAAATTCAATCCGATATATAATATATGCATGGTCATGGGTTACCCATCTATATATCATCCCAAGTGATTTCAACATGATATAAACAAGATTTGCTCTTACGACAACTTACCGAAGTATTATCAAATCAATCCAATTAAACATAAGGAAATCAACAGGCCTCAAGCTATCTTGCGATAATAAATTGATTTCTAAAATAGTAAATATTATCATCCATAACACTTTGGTGGTTAACATAAATTATTTCACCAAAATCTCGAATTAATTGCGACATTGGACCACCAATTTCAAATCCACAATGTATGTAGAGACCCAGAATTTCAGCGCATGATTAGCACTGGACAGCAACTTCGACCGGAGTTTCCTGAAGTTACAGGAATCCGGTGGATGTGTGTAACCCCTCGTTGGAAAGACCTTTTCATGATCTACAACTTTCATATTCAGGTCACAACTCAGATCTGACAATAACTTACTCAAAATCGACTTCAAAGTTCACTGCGCACAGAACACAATTTCTGTGTACAGGAATTGCCGGACAGCAAACTCGATTAGGTTTTCCCGGGGCCACAGACATCACCTGAAGTCGTGCAACCACTCGTTAGAAAGGTATTTTCAAGGGCTACAACTTTCGTGTTTAGCCAAAAGCCCAGATCTGCACATATCCTACATGAAAATGACCTACAAGATCGCTGCGCGCAGAATACAGATTCTGCGCGCATCTTAAAGAAAAATGAACGGCATCGGTCCGTCTTCCTCCTCAAGCGATCCTTCCTAAATTTTCCAGAAATGTCCTCCTCCCTTATTCAACCTCAAGTGCCAAAACTCCTCACGAAACCATTCACCCATCGTCGTATTGAAGAAAAGGGGAAGGGTTGAAGAGATCTAAACTCTAGGATTCAAATCCTAGCATGGCCAAACCTAAAAATCTTCTCCTCTCCATCAAGCTCTCTTGAGCCGATGTCTCTCCTATATATCTAAGATCTAGCACCAAGGGAGAGGGTAGGAAACTCACGTTGGCTCTAGCGGTACCACCATTTCCGGCCATGGATCGCGTAGTTCTCCTTGGCGGCATTTTCTCTTTCACGGCGATGGCGGATCTCCTTCGGTAGAACTTGCTCCTGCAGTTTTCCTCTCACCAGGAGTTCTCACAGGAAATAGGGGAAGGAAATGAGAATGAAAAACGGCTAGGGTTTTCTCTGCCCCTTATATACAAAATGTGACACGGGTAGGGACACGGCCGTGTCCGTACCCGTGTCCTGCTTCCGTGAAACGGCCGTGGCGGTTTCCATGTCGGTTCAATGTTTGACACGGGTAGGGACAGCCCGTGTCCCGACCCGTGTCCACATGACACGGCCGTGTGCCGGGATGTGTTATTGGCCGTGTACTTCTTGAGTTACTTCCCGACACTTCTCGTCGAGCTCAACTCGACGCACACGGGTAGGGACACGCCCGTGTCACTACCCGTGTCACTTAGTGTCGACCCCGTTCGACGATCTCGACGACTCTCGACGATCTCGACACGCCTCGTCGAGATTATCTCGACGCACACGGGTAGGGACACGGCCGTGTCACTACCCGTGTCACTTGGTGTCGACACAGCCCGTCAGTCTCGACACGGCTTGTCGAGTGGAACTCGACGCACACGGGTAGGGACACGCCCGTGTCGCTACCCGTGTCACTTCTCTCTGCACTGATTTCTCCCCTTCTCCACAAGTGCAGCCCAATTCCCTGCACTTCTCAGGACTCGAGTCAACCCTCCTGACTCAAAAACTCACACACTAGGGGCCTAGAGCGATTCGGGACGTTACAAATCCTATAAACAAAATAAAAGATTTCGTCCCCGAAATCAGGCTTAGGCTGGGTGGAGAAAAACTTAACAGGAAGTTTATCATATGTTTTTAAATAAGATTACCTTGGGCAAACAACTCCGGGTAGCGTTGCTGCATCAAATCCATTGGCTCCCAGGTGTACTCCTCCTTCCCATGATTCAACCATAGCACTTTCACTAAGGGAACACTTTTGCGGCGTAATGTTCTTGTCTCGCTGTCAACAATCCGTACCGGCTCTAGTCGCACAGACCTATCTGACGCCACCGCACCATCAGTAGTGGGAATAAATTGGTCCGGCCGCAATAGTGCTTTTCGAAGCGACGATACGTGGAACACGTCGTGAAGATTTTCTAGTTCCGGTGGTAACTCCAACCGATAGGCCAACGGGCCAATTCTTTTCAATATAGTATAAGGCCCAACATACCTTGGGCTGAGCTTTTTCACTCCCCGCACCCGCGACACTCCATGCATCGGCCGAATCTTAAGGAACACTTTTTTGCCCACTTGGAACTCCACCATCCGGTGCTTTTTATTGTAATATTTTGCCTGTCGACTTTGAGCCTCCAACATGCGGTCTCTTATCAATCTGACAGCCATATCAGTATCATCTATAAATTCATTTCCTAATGCCTTCGGATCTTCATCCTGCACCCAAGACAAGGGGGTCCTACACCTTCTTCCGTAAAGGGCTTCATGGGGCGCCATACCGATGCTCGCTTGATTACTATTATTGTAGGAGAATTCCACCAGGGGCAAGAGTCTTTCCCACGGCTCTCCTTTGTCCAACACACATAACCTCAACAAATCCTCCAGCGTTCTGATGGTCCGCTCTGACTGTCCGTCAGTCTGAGGATGAAATGCGGTACTAAAGGTTAGGCGTGAGCCCAAATACGCCTGCACCGCCTTCCACTCATTGGATGTAAACCGACCATCCCGATCCGAAACAATTGTCTTGGGCACGCCATGATACCGTACAAATTGCTCCACAAAAAGGCGTACCAAAACATCCACGTGTGCTTCCTTCTTCATTGGAATGAACCGGGCCACCTTGGTCAGTCGATCCACAATAACCCACACTGAATCATTCCCGGAGCGTGAGCGAGGTAGCCCATGGACAAAGTCCATGGAGATATCCTCAAACTTCCATTCGGGAATAGGCAAAGACTGCAACAAACCACCGGGACTCTTGCATTCAGCCTTCACCCTTTGGCAGGCTTCGCAATGTGTAACATAGTAGCGAACATCCTTCTTCATTCCCGGCCAACACATGGTCTTCCGCAGTCCGGCGTACATCTTAGCAATACCCGGGTGCACTGAATATTGAGAGGAATGCGCCTCTCTCAATATATCCTCCCGAATTTTGCCGCCCTTGGGAATATAAAGTCGGCCTCGAAGATAAACGAGGCTGTCTTTAGTGTGTACTCATCGGTGGTCCCATCTTCAATTGCCTTGATTGCCGGGGCCAAGGCCGCATCCATTCCTTGCTCCACCTGAATCCGGTCTCGGATATCACAAACTATGCTCATGTTGGCCAAATACTCCTGCATACTCTGCCGAAGGAGCCTTGAATACTAGAGTAATTTCCATCTCCTCGGCCATCCGAGCCAACTCCATACTCATCAACTGAGACTCTGGGCTAGAGCCTGGCGCTTTTCTACTCAAGGCATCGGCTACCGAGTTCGCTTTCCCGGGGTGGTAGTTCATGGTGAACTCATAGTCGCATAGAAATTCCAACCACCGCCGTTGTCTCAGGTTCAACTCCTTCTGAGTGTGGACATACTTCAAGTTCTTGTGATCGGAAAAGATCTCGCAGTGTACGCCATATAGGTAATGCCTCCAGACCTTCAAGGCGAAGACCACTGCTCCCAACTCCAAATCATGAACCGGGTAATTAACTTCATGTCTCTTTAACTGCCTTGAAGCATAAGCAATTACATGCCCGTGCTGCATCAGCACTGCACCCATCCCTTGATATGATGCGTCCGTGTAAACCTGAAATCCTTCCTTCCCCGACGGAAGTGCAAGGATGGGGGCGGAGGTAAGACTATCCTTCAACTCTTTAAATGCTGCTTCACATTGAGGTGTCCACTCAAATGGCACACCCTTCTTCGTCAAGGAGGTAAGAGGAAGGGCAATCTTGGAAAATCCTTTCACGAACTTGCGGTAGTAGCCAGCAAGTCCAAGAAAGCTTCGTACATCGGCCGCCGACTTCAAGGGCGACCACTCCTTCACGGCCCGCACCTTAGCTGGATCCACAGCTAATCCTGCTCCACTGATCACATGCCCCAAGAAGGCAACCTCCTTAAGCCAGAATTCACACTTGCTAAACTTGGCATACAAGGCGTGCTCCTTCAATTTCTTTAAAACCAAGATCAGGTGCTCGACATGCTCCTCCTCCGTCTTTGAGTAGACTAAGATGTCGTCGATGAAAACGATGACGAAGATGTCCAAGTATGGTTCAAACACCTTGTTCATCAGGCTCATAAAGGCCGAAGGTGCATTTGTGAGCCCAAACGGCATTACTGTGAACTCATACAAACCATATCTCGAACTGAAGGCTGTTTTCTGAATATCCCCCTCTTGTATCCTCAACTGATAGTATCCAGAGCGCAAGTCTAGTTTAGAGAACCAATGTGCTCCCACTAATTGATCGAACAACTCGTCGATCCGAGGTAGCGAATAAGTGTTCCGCACCGTTAATCGATTGAGTTCCCGATAATCTATGCACAATCGCAGGGTTCCATCCTTCTTCTTCACGAACAACACAGGGGCACCACATGGTGATGAACTGGGGCGAACGAACCCTGAATCTACTAGTTCTTGCAATTGAACTCTAAACTCCGCGAGTTCTTTCGGGGCCATTCTGTACGGATCCTTGGACACAGGCTTGGCACCTGGTACTAGATTGATCTGGAAGTCAACCTCTCTATGCGGAGGTAATCCTGGTAGCTTCTCAGGAAATACCTCAGGAAAATCCCGCACAACCCGTACATCCTTTAATTCCAACGCTTCCTCCTTCAACTCGAACCAGATCATGAAGACCTCGTCCCCCTTCATATGAGCTTTTACAACCTGGACGGAAGATAACATCATGCGGGGCGCGAAACCAATACCTTGGAAGATGACGTCAGAGTCTCCATGCCTCAAATAGATCCGCTTCTCCGCGCAGTCGATCCTCGCGAAGTGCCAATCCAGCCATGCCATGCCCAAAATGATGTCGAACTCCGACATTCTCAAAACTGTGGCCGGTGTATCAAAGGCCTTCCCATCAATAAATAACTCCAACTCGCACTTGGCGGTTGCGATCATGTCCGAGCCATCCGGAAGGCGTACACGTCGGGCTATTCCCGTGAAGTACTGAACATCCCCCACGTCTTTTATGAAATCCTCGGACACAAAAGAGTGTGAGGCACCGGTATCGAACAGCGCATAGGCCGTCTTCCCGCCAATAATCACGGTGTTTAAGTGCCAACAACCAAAACTTATTGCTAGTGTCTAATAAGTTCTAATCAATTCGTGTTAACCCATGCAAATATATAAACTAGTTAAATCATACCTGCAATCACCTCTTGGGGGTTCTGTTCCTGTGCCATGTCAAGCGCGTACACCTGATCCCTAGCAGGGCCGGGGTTACCTCTTGGCGGTCCTCGTCCTCGACCACGCATGTATCCCCGTCCTCGTGGAGCTGGTGGAGGGAGAGCAGGAGGGAGAGCAGGAGGGACGTTCCCATACAGCTGCGGGCAAAAACGTCGGATGTGGCCCGGCTGGTTGCATTCGAAGCACACCAGACCACGACGCCCTTCAGGTTGTTGAAATCGCTGAGGCTGTGGGGGTGGAGGAAACGCAGGCGGCTGCGGAACTGGATGCTCCACCCTATAGTTTCGGTGGACACGCCCTCCACCTCTTTGGTGTCCCCTTCCTCCTCTGAAGTCTCGCCTCCTTCTATTCCATGGGCCGGCTTCCATCACGTCCTCCGCGGGCCTCTTACTACATCCCATGTGGTCCGCCTCCAATCTTTTTGCCATATCAATGATCTCCGCCAAGCTACCATCCGCTATAAACAAAAGGGACTGCCTTAGGGGATCTCGCAGCCCCTTGTAGAAGCGCTTGGCATAGCCTCTGTCATCCAACTCGTAAGAATCCGCAAACCTTGCGAGATGCTGGAATTCCCGCTGGTATTCTGTAACCGTCTTTGATCCCTGCTTTAATAGAAGGAACCTCTGCTCAAGCTCATCTCGGGCCGACGTAGGGATAAAGTGCTCCAAGAAAACCTCCGAGAATTCACTCCAACTTATCTCTGTGTAGATCCGGCCTTGGAAGGTAGATCCCATGAGGGACTTCCACCACCTCTTCGCATGGAAGTCCAAGACGGACACTGCCAATGTCACTGCCATGTTGGCCGGGCAACGGATACCAGCCAACAACTCCTGTATCGTCTCTAGCCATTCCTCTGTACGTACAGCCGACTCCGCCCCAAGGTAGACGGGAGGGGAGAGAGCCCGGAAGGTGCTCAGCCAGTTGGAGCTCGGGGCCTGTTGTTGCACCGGAGCCTGCTGTGCCTTAAAAGCATCAAGAATGGCGGTGAGTGTTTGCCCCAACTCAGACTGTTGGAACTGAGTGGGTATGGGAGGGGTAGGAGTACCCCCCATCGGCTCAACATGCAATGGAACCTACACGTAGACGACAAATTTGTGGTCAGGTTGGCTAAACTCAAGGTCAAAGTTGGACAAACTCAATGTGAATTACATATGGGCACACCACTGCTTCCGCTAAGTCAGTTTGTCCCCAAACTGACTAACCAAACGGGGGTGGCACCATTGTTGAATGACTTCTTAGTTGAGGACCGTGGCAAACTGATACCAATTGTAAAACTCCCCCTACCATATCTCAAAACACGGCATGAAGGGGGAGTCTTATGCCCGGAACAGCCTCCTTGCGGTAGCATTAGCACACGGGCTAACCTGTACCACAAGACGCCTGTTCCGCCGGCTACAACAATATCAATATAACATGCCAACCCAACCAAATAAATAAACAACCAGAAGTCAAATCCACACTAAGTTATAATGTCCAAATACATCAATAAGGAGAAGCTAAAACATGCTTCTACCATATATCAGAGTACAGCTACACATTGCCCAACGGGCTACATCAGAGTAATAGAACTAACATCGGTAACTGACGGTATCGACGACACCGTGACCTCAGGCCCTGTCATCCTGGCCTGGCTGTCCTGCTGCGTAGTCTGCGGCTGCTCCACTTGCGGCGTGACCTCCTAAAAAGGAAGACGTAGCAACCGTTAGTCGAAACGACTAAGTGGTTTCACATCCGCTCCCCCGGCGACTCCTCGGCACCGGGCGGAGAAAAGGAACAAGAGTATAGTATATAACAAGTATGCAAGTAAAGGAAGTACAAGCAGGTGTCAGTAGTGTAAGAGTAACAGTATCATAATCAGCATTTATGTAAGAGCTACACTAAACTAGCAAGTATAAGTAACTGCAGAAAAGTAACTTAACTTATAAGAATGCCCATACAAACTTATAAGTTAAGGATCGGGTTACATAAAAGTAACTCATCGTATAAGAGTGCCCATACAAACTTATACGATGAGGATCTTGTTGTGCAATGATATGAAATGCTATGAATGCTATGCAATGACTCACCCATGCACACCCATGCAATTGCTATGTCGACACAGACTATAGTTCCCACTTTTCGAGCAGGTAGCTAACCTCTCAGGCATCAGCCGCCGTGGCCAGGCGGTGACAGTAGAACGGGCACTTCTACTACTAGGCGGGTATCACACTACTTCACCTAGGCCTCCGTACGCCTCAACGCTAAGAACACAACAGCGGAGCCCATGCGTACTATGGCCCAGCGGGGTCTTGGGTAGATGTGCACCAAGAACACAGCCCGAACTGGCCTTGCGTGACCCGGAAGGGGCCTCGGAAGAAGCACGAGGACACAGCCCAACCGCTCACATGGCCGGAGGGGCCTCGGGACGTGAACACCGAGGACACAGCCCAAACCGACCAAGTCTAACTGCCAACTCCCGTCGGTGTGACGACTGGCGAGCCCGTAGACCTGCCACACTATCCTTAACCCAGGATTACGACACCGCGTGTCGACTCACACCACATGCAAATTCCACATCAACATATCATGGAAGGGGCCTCAGAGTGAGCACGAGGACACAACCCAACCATCCATCCACACCTTACCTCAACACGACCAAAACATATGGCGGTCAACACCGCACTTGCACATTTACTATAAAATGACAATAGGAGACGACACACTATTGATGGACTCCTAAATTCAATCCGATATATAATATATGCATGGCCATGGGTTACCCATCTATATATCATCCCAAGTGATTTCAACATGATATAAACAAGATTTGCTCTTACGACAACTTACCGAAGTATTATCAAATCAATCCAATTAAACATAAGGAAATCAACAGGCCTCAAGCTATCTTGCGATAATAAATTGATTTCTAAAATAGTAAATATTATCATCCATAACACTTTGGTGGTTAACATAAATTATTTCACCAAAATATCGAATTAATTGCGACATTGGACCACCAATTTCAAATCCACAATGTATGTAGAGACCCAGAATTTCAGCGCATGATTAGCACTGGACAGCAACTTCGACCGGAGTTTCCTGAAGTTACAGGAATCCGGTGGAGGTGTGTAACCCCTCGTTGGAAAGACCTTTTCATGATCTACAACTTTCATATTCAAGTCACAACTCAAATCTGACAATAACTTACTCAAAATCGGCTTCAAAGTTCACTGCGCACAGAACACAATTTCTGTGTACAGGAATTGCCGGACAGCAAACTCGATTAGGTTTGCCCGGGGCCACAGACATCACCTGAAGTCGTGCAACCACTCGTTGGAAAGGTATTTTCAAGGGCTACAACTTTCGTGTTTAGCCAAAAGCCCAGATCTGCACATATCCTACATGAAAATGGCCTAGAAGATCGCTGCGCGCAGAATACAGATTCTGCGCGCATCTTAAAGAAAAATGAACGGCATCGGTCCGTCTTCCTCCTCAAGCGATCCTTCCTAAATTTTCCAGAAATGTCCTCCTCCCTTATTCAACCTCAAGGGCCAAAACTCCTCACGAAACCATTCACCCATCGTCGTATTGAAGAAAAGGGGAAGGGTTGAAGAGATCTAAACTCTAGGATTCAAATCCTAGCATGGCCAAAGCTAGAAATCTTCTCCTCTCCATCAAGCTCTCTTGAGCCGATGTCTCTCCTATATATCTAAGATCTAGCACCAAGGGAGAGGGTAGGAAACTCGCGTTGTCTCCAGCGGTACCACCATTTCCGGCCATGGATCGCGTAGTTCTCCTTGGCGGCATTTTCTCTTTCACGGCGATAGCGGATCTCCTTCGGTAGAACTTGCTCCTGCAGTTTTCCTCTCACCAGGAGTTCTCACAGGAAATAGGGGAAGGAAATGAGAATGAAAAACGGCTAGGGTTTTCTCTGCCCCTTATATACAAAATGTGACACGGGTAGGGACACGGCCGTGTCCGTACCCGTGTCCTGCTTCCGTGAAACGGCCGTGGCGGTTTCCATGTCGGTTCAATGTTTGACACGGGTATGGACACGCCCGTGTCCCGACCCGTGTCCACATGACACGGCCGTGTGCCGGGACGTGTTATTGGTCGTGTACTTCTTGAGTTACTTCCCGACACTTCTCGTCGAGCTCAACTCGACGCACACGGGTAGGGACACGCCCGTGTCACTACCCGTGTCACTTAGTGTCGACCCCGTTCGACGATCTCGACGACTCTCGACGATCTCGACACGCCTCGTCGAGATTATCTCGACGCACACGGGTAGGGACACGGCCGTGTCACTACCCGTGTCACTTGGTGTCGACACAGCCCGTCAGTCTCGACACGGCTTGTCGAGTGGAACTCGACGCACACGGGTAGGGACACGCCCGTGTCGCTACCCGTGTCACTTCTCTCTGCACTGATTTCTCCCCTTCTCCACAAGTGCAGCTCAATTCCCTGCACTTCTCAGGACTCGAGTCAACCCTCCTGACTCAAAAACTCACACACTAGGGGCCTAGAGCGATTCGGGACGTTACAGGACCTCCGTACTGTAGCCTTGGGTTAGTATGGAATCCTAAGTTTTCAGTCAAGCGGGCTTGCTAGGTGAATTGTGCGGTCATCCCTTTCTAGGGTCCGATCTCCACAGAAGTCGAGTCTTGGTTTCAACAATCATGTTGTCCAAAATTTTCCAAACAACGGTTAGATTTCAAATTAAAACTTCAAGGAATTTTTTGAGTTGATTGTGCCCTCTTCCCTTTCTACACGGTTGGTATATGTGTTTCCCGAATCCCAAGTGCATGTATTTTTCAGCCAATGTTGAAACAAACATCTTTTTGTAAGGCTCTAATCATGTATTTGTAACATAAGCAATCCCTTTCAGGTATTTTGTAGAATAATCACTCAACATGTCATTGAACCGCATGTGAAACTCATTTTTAGAATTTGCATTTACAATATACTGTCATATACCCCCAAAAAACATAACATTCGCTTACATTCATATACAACTATTTGCACTGTACCAAAATAATATGGTGTATATGTACTTGACATAACATATTTTTTTCTTGTAAAAAAACAACTTTAACTGCATTCAGCAACGCAAACTCTCGTCCATTACAAAGATATTTGGTGTCATAATTTCATCAAAAGTAAGCTTAAAACATTCAAGAGCACATTTATAATTTGCTTCATTTTCATTAGACATAAAGGTAAAGCAAGGAAAAAAAGATTGATTGGTCGATGTAACACCGTGTAAAGCAATGATAAACAACAACTGTTTGTCTTGCAAGTGCAACCAATCATAAATGTATTTGAGAACATATTAATTTGTTGAACAGAAGTTAAATGCTCCAGAAATAAGCTTACCAAATGAATGCAACTCTCATATACTTGCTTAAACAAATGCTATATTATTGGAGTTTCACCATCTAGTTCACTTTTGAATAACTTTGTTTTTTCATTATAGAATGTTCTAATAGTCGTTGAATTCTTCAAATTTTTCTTCTTTAATGCAGTTAAAATTTTACAAGGCTTACATCCAGCATTGTACATCTTCTCAACTATTTTGTACATATTGTCATTTAGCCTACTGATATATGTGTGTGCATCAAGATGAACAAACTTATGGTTAGGTTTACCATACTAAACCTCAATTTTTCATTTATTGTTCTCTTCCATTTTGTCCTTTTAATGCAAACTTACGCTCGTAATGTCTGGAACTTGATTTTCTTGTATTTTTCTTAATATACTTTTTGTTGTTTTAACTATATATCAAGAGGTAACCCAGCTCTATCACAACCAAAAATTACCCTTGGTGTTGCTCTGCAGGTGATATTATATTCCCTTAGAATAATGATAATAAACCTCAAATTTCTTGCAATATATTAAGTCCATTCAATCAATTTTTCTTTACTTAAAAAACTCAAATCCGTAGAAAAGTGCATTTCAACATCTAATTGTGTACCGTTTGAGGATTCTTAATTAGCCAAAAATATCAACTTCTCTGAACTCATTGCTATTTAAGGGAAGTACAAACACAAAAATGAACACATAAAACTAATAAAAATGGAGGATGTTTATTCTTCAAACCAAATAATGAAATTTTGAAGTAATAGAAAACCATACTTTTCAATTGTTGTAATGCTAGAGTTGGGCAGATAATAACAATAATGATAGCCACATCAAATCACCATCTATATTTGAAAAAAAACACTAGTGAATTATTTAGGTTTTTATATTATATACTTACAAAAAAAACAAGAAATCAACAGTGACACTTACAACAAAAATACACAAGAAATCGCCATCTATTCTTGCACTCTAATCACAAATTTATGGGGACTTTGAAACAATTTTTTTAAAGGGGATTTTGAGATCTAGGGTTTTTATAGATAAGAGGGAAGCCAAAGTGGAGTAAAAAATAGGACTTATAATACCTAAACCACTTGAAATGGCAGCCAAGGACAATGGCCTTCAAACTACTTGTTCGAGGACTCTTCACTCGTCCGACAGCTTGACACATGGACGAACTCGCCGAAGGGTGTGGCTAAGACATGATTTAGCTTCAGATCAAAATGCGTCAATGCGGAGATCCATGTTGTCCGGCAGGCATGAGCAGTGATTCTGGTTGTGTGAGCAGCTATTCAGGCATGCATGATATAAATACCTTGTTGAATAATTTTCATTAGTTTTTTTTGTATGTCAATGTTATGAAGTGTACTTTAGCGAAATTAGAGAGGAGGTCCCGATAAATGATTAACTAGACTGTCCAGCCCTCGGAGCGGTCATTTGCGCAACCAGTCACAGAAATAGATCAAAGACGAAAAAGTCTTGTTATGTTGGAAACCCTCTGAATATGGTGAAAAACCACGGTCGGGACTATGCCGACAAGAACACCACTAGATCGGTTGGAGTTACAACGCTTCTTTGATAGAATCAAGAGAAACAGACCGCAATTGTTACAACTTGAGGGAGAGAAAAATACAACGTTCAGCGAGCGGGAGAATGTGTGTGTGCTTCAAGCTGCGTGCATGCCTCCTTATGGGACTTGGTCCCCCTCGCGAGACTCCGATTTCCGCGGGGGGGGGGGGGGGGGGGGGGGGGGGGACTTTTTTTGCGCGGGCTTTGCTCCTAATTACTTGGGATGTCGCATTTTTTTCCTTTTTTGATGGTTTATATGTGCAGGCTCCACGACACGTGGCGCAAGGCTGGCCAATGCGGTTGCTCTCTACTCTTTCCCCGACCAGATCGTTGCTGGGAGGGGTGATACAATTTACCTGCCGGATTGGAGATCTGGATTCCACGTGCCGAAGAGCGAGTGCAGAATCCACCGGTGTGCTGAATTACTCTTTGTGAGTCATTGTTGAAGTTCGGATTTCGGTTGCCACCGTGCGAGGAGGTAGTTGAGATCTTGAAGTTATGTGGGGTGCCAGTGTCCCAGTTTACACCATTGGCTATGATACGTATTGTCGGGCTTGTGGTCTTCTTCTGTGAGCACGGCTCCAGGCTTTCCTTTGATATCATTAAAGATTAGTGCGAGGTGCTCGTCAATAGAGGCAGTCAGGTTAATGTCTTCAGCAACAAACGCTGGCTGGAGTTTGGGAGTCGGGTGTACTCACGCTATGGGAACACTTTGTACGGATACACTCATAATTGCTTGGAGCTGCCGGAGCTTAGGAACGCCCTCCTTGATCGATGTCACAGGATGAAGGGGTACGAGCGTGAGTTCATTCTTGTACTGGGATTTTCTGAACCTCGAGAGTTGGAGAATCGTCTCTTTAATATTTCCTCTTTTGTGGAGGAGAAGCGTCTGTTGTTATGTATCCTTTTAGCTGATGTAGAGTGTGCTGCTACGGTCCCGTTGGCCCGTGACAAGAAGAGGAAGATGGTGTTTGAAATTTGCGGCGATTCAGTAGTTGAGTGTCATCCTTCTAGAAGATTGGGAGTTCGCTTGGAGGAGACCGGGGAGGCAGCTGTGTGCTCTTCTAGTGTTGAGGCAACCATGCCTGTTGACCCCAACATCAATATTTTATACTCAGCTGCCCCTAAGTTCCTAAGGAGACTCCTGTGATGCAACCGGTGAATGGGAGACACACGCTTTCTTCAAGTCCGATCATGGCGGTAAGAGTATAGTTCCATGTATTGTTTTGTCCAAGCCTTTTGGCTTCTTCTGACTTATTTTCTTCAATGCATACTGGCGTTCAAGCCATTATTTCCCCTTCTTGGGATGATCTATTGGCTAGTTTGAAGGACTACTACTGTTCCCTTCAGGAGAAGTGCCGAGTGATGGACGGATCTTGCCATCATCTAAGGGGAGGCGAGATCGTGATATTTTCTGCTTTCGCCAATTTGAGGTGGAGATGAAAGCTGAGATGACACAGGTGCAAGAGGAGCTTCAGGCGGAGAAGACTTTGGTGGAGAAGACAGCGCAGCTTTCGGAGGGTGTGCAAGAGGAGAACACTCTTCTTCAGTCAAAGTGGTCTTCTCTAAAGTCTGAAGTTAAGCAACTTTATCCGAAGGAGCGCTTGGCTGAGCTGAGAGCAACGCGGGTCGTAGAGTACATGGATTATATCGACTTTATGCGAGATCGTTGCTTCCTTTCTGAGGATATTTGTGAGGAAGTTTGGACGCAGGAGGTCGAGCCAGACATGGCAGAGGTGCGGGAGCAGGCCTTCCTTTATGGTATGTCAACCCTCAAGATGGTGTCCGATAAGCGGGGGTGTGATGTCACTGACGTGGGCTTTGAGGATATGTCCGAGGACGAGCTTGTTGATGTTGATGACGAGCAGTTCTCCTTCATACTTGAGTTTCTTTTATGATTTGTACTTGTTAGCCCTTGCATCGTACTGGTGTACTTACTTTGTTATAGATTTGTATTTTTTTGCTTTGTCTTGTCAATTTACTGATTGTTACTGCTCAACACATATTTTCCTATTTTGTATTATAGTGTCGTGCGAACAAATATCAGTTGATTTTTTGAAGCTGGTGACCGGAGGGCGGGCCGATAGTAGCCATGTCACTTTCTTCCAGGGTAAAGAGCGGATTCTTTGGGTTGAATAGGCTTGGTGTCGGGCTTTCAAAGTCAGTAATGTTACTGGTAGAGGGAGTGAAGACGCTCATTCCTAGGCCACTGTGAGGGAGGCATGCCCTAGTGGCGTCGCAACCTACTGTGGGAGAAGGACGGATCTTTGATCACAGACAGTGCAGGTTGCAAGGGGTTGGGAGCCCTGAAGGAACAACGGAGTTTGGAAACTTGTAGACTGCTGGCAAAGGTGAGGGGGTAGGTCCTGGAGACTCTGTGACCAATTGCAGGAGAAGGGTGAACCTTCGACTACAGGCAGAGATTCCCCACGGGTTGGGAGCCCTGATGGTACGTCGAAGTTCAGAAAATTACAGACCGCTGGCAAACGCGAGGGGGTAGGCCCTGGTGATGTTGTGACCAATTACGGGAGAAGGGAGGACCTTCGATCACAGACAGAGAGACCACAAGGGCTGGGGGCCCTATAGATATAGTGAAGTTCTAAAAATTGCAGACCATTGACAAATGCGAGGGGGTAGGCCCTGGAGACGTCGTGACCAATTGCAGGAGAAGGGTGAACCTTCGATCGTAGACAGAAAGGCTACAAGGGTCGGAAGCCCCGAGGAACGGTGAAGTTTGGAACCTTGCAGGCCGCTAGCAAACACGAGGGGGGGGGGGGGCAGGACTTGGCAACGTCGTGACCAATTACGGGAGAAGGACGAACCATCGATCGCAGGTAGAGAGGCCACAAGGGCCGGGAGCCCTAAAGGAATGGCAAAGTTCAAAAACTTGCAGACCAATGATGAACATAAGGGGGCAAACACTGGCGATGTCTTGACCAATTGCAGGAGAAGGGCGAACCTTTGATCACATGCAGAGAGGCCACAAGGGCTGGGGGCCCTGAAGATACAGCGAAGCTCGGAAACTTCTAGACCACTGGAAAACGTGTGTGGGGGAAGCTCTGGAGATGTCTTGACCAATTGTGGGAGAAGGGTGAACCTTCGATCACAGTCAGAGAGGCCACAAGGGCTGGGATCTTTGAAGGAATGATGAAGTTCAGAAACTTGCAGACCATTGGCAAATGCGAGGGTGAATGCCCTAGCAACACCGTAACTAATTGCTGGAGAAGGGAGAACCTTCGATCGTGGGCAAAGAGGCCACAAGGGCTGGGGGACCTGAAGATATGACGGAGTTTGGAAACTTGCAGGCCATTGGCGAATGCGAGGGGGCAGGACCTGGCAATGCCGTGACCAATTATTGTAGAAGGGTGAACCTTTGATTGCAGGCAGAGAGGCCACAAGGGTTGGGAAATATTAAAAGAGTTAAGGGGAAAATCCTGACGTAACATTATACTTGAAGAGATACTCGATCCACATCGGTGAGGAGCCCGTGAAGTAATGATGACGAGGAGTAAATATCATTGTTAGCTCCTGAGTTTGAGGTCTAGCGCGAGCTTTTGCGCACTAGTTGCTGGAGCGCCATACAATAGAAATGTTTAAAGCTGACAAATATTTCACATTTAACAGAGATAAATGATAGTTTAAGCACAAGAAGATTCTTGCGACTTTATAAGGTCACAATTATAGCCTAAACGAAATAAAAAAAACAAAACTAGTTTGACAAACATAATATCGTTGGGGCTTTTCGCCTGATTCATGTTCCCTTTATAAACCATAACATTTAGGGTTGTCCGGTCCTACTTGCTCCATGTGCGTTGATGATAGGAGTGCATGGGTAGAAGAACGCTCCTTGTCGAGGGTTAAGTTGTCGAAGATAGTATGTCCGTGCCACTTCCTGATTTCCTCTAACAATGCTGACTCCAGCGGGTGTAAAAAATTTCAAGGCGAGATGAGGAATTAAGGATATAGCTCTAAACGTTTTTTGGAGTGTTCGGTCGAAGATCACGTTAGATGGAGATTCTGAATCCACTGCCACGAACTGAACTCGATGCGTTACCCATCGCGGGAATTCTACCAAAGTGACCAGGAGTATGACCATTCCTTCGACCATGACTGTCCCTCCATTGAAACCATATATCGTGCCTGCGGTCGACTGAAACTTCTCTTTAGGAATCTGCATTCTACGGAGGGCTGGTATGAATAGGATGTTCATCGAGCTTTCGTTGTCGACCAATATCTGTTTAACGCGGAAGGCAGGATTCCCGATTTCCACAGAGATGACCAACGGGTCTTGGTGTGGTACGAGCAGTCCTTTCAGATTTTCTTCTCCAAAATTAAACTTCTCCATTGTCTGGATGTTCTGTCCCTACTGCATAGTAGAATTTACGACAGGGAAGGGGAAGCCAGCTATGGTTTCCACTATTCCAACCACTTGTCGTACCCCTTGTGCTTCTTGATGTTCGAGCGGCTGCTCCCTTCTTTATTGGGCTTCGCAGTTTCATGTCTGATCCAACAGGAATCTACCTAGGATGCCCAATCAAACTAGTCTTTTTATCTCGTCCTTGAGCCTTACACACTCATCGGTAAAATGTCACGTTCCTTTATGGAACTCGTAGTACTTACTCTAATCTCCCCTCCTCATGTGGGCTTCCCTGAGTTAGAGCTAGAGCGATAACGATCCTGCTCTGGGTTAGAGCTAGAGCGATAGCGATAGCGACTCTGATATTGATCTTGGAAGTCCCCCCCCCCCGAGGGGTTAGGGGTAACGTTCCGAGTAAGTTCCCTAGAGGGGTTAGGGGGAAACGTTCTGAAAAAATTGTTGAAGTCCCCCTAATATAGCGCTTCTACTTTCGTCAGTCTAGAGTCCAATATAAGGTAACGCTCGCAAGGGCGATTCTATTGGTCAAGGCCCCTTCTCTATCTCCTGCTGATCTTAAGGTTAGTAGGAAAAACAGTATCAATCTAGGTGTAGGAGGAATACTATCATTGTATGAAAAACCATGTACTATGTTCCCAAAAGTAGGTATCTCTGGAACATGTGAAAGAATGATAGAGAAGCGTAATAGTTACAACTATGACTGTAGTGTCCCCGAGCAATAAAACTATAAAATCACAAATAATGATGTAAAACTAAACCATATGTCTCAAAAATAGATCATGCCTGAGCTGTTATTGGGATTTGTTGCAGTGTTTTTAATAATTTCTACCATTATTGATGGTAATATAAGTATGAAAAAGTAAAAAAATTCAGCTTCCAGGAGTAGTGCAATATTTGCATAGCAGATGTGGTTCTAAGTTCAAAACATGGCAAACAAACAATAATAATGGAATTCTTTATCATCTTGAATACAAATGTGTAGCCCACAACAATGTTTTTGTTTGGATGAATGATAATGACAGCAAATACCAAGAGACAAAGTTGTATGACTGCAGGAGAAATGAAAAAAAAGAATAGAAATCTGTAGTAGAAACTGTGAACATCTTCGAAAAATTACGTAGATATGGCGGTGGGACGAAGAAATATCAGTTGATGAATGGTAATGGCACCAAATACCAAGAAAAGAAGTTCTATGACTGCAGGAGAAATGAAATAAACAAACAATGAAAACCTGTACTCGAAACTGTGAGCAAATTAGGATTACCTATGACTGCAGTACCGCAGGACGAAGCCGCAGCCGACGAAGATGAAGATGGCGCGGCGCTGATCGGAGACGGGCGACGACACTTCTGCTGAACATCTTCTCCGGCGATGGAGCAATGACCGAGATGAGATGGTGTTCAGCGAGGAAAGAGGAGAAAGTGCGGTGTTTTGTTCCGATCGTGAATAGGGTAAGGGAAGATGGTCGGGGCATTAAAAAATTGTGGCGTTGTGACCTTAAGCGGTGGAATATGAGCTGCCATGTCGATCGCAGAGCTCCTAGCACGCGGCGAAAGCGGCAGAAGCGGCGGAGTGGCGGATTCCGGAAAAGCGGTGAACGGCTTTGCTGCGAAGCCGCGGAGGAGACGCCGTTATACCCGCGTGACCGACAACCTGACGGAAAAACGAAATATGCTTATTTAATAATGGAAATCAGGAAGCGTGACCGACGACTCCATCTTGAAGTTGCCAGCTGGTAGGACATTCTCTGCACCATCATCAAAAAACAAATTAATATATAAATGTATCAATTAATTTCATCATAAAATTAAATAACAGGCTTTGGCGCTTTGCTTGCTTGATAAAATTACTTGCCGTTATAGTGCGTGACCGACGACAGGACGGAGACGGACGGAAAAATCAAAAATTCATATTTAATAGGATCTTACGATCCTACGATCCAGATTTTGTAAATCGATCCTGATTTTGTGAAACGATCCTCGATCCAACCCTACTATCAGATCCGATCCTATCTCGAAACGATCTCATCTAGGATCTCGATCCTGACAACCTTGATATATATATATATATATATATATATATATATATATATATATGCACCTCTTTAATTTTCAAAATTATAAAAACCTCTCCTTAATATTTACATTTCATAGCATTCACGCACAAATGTATCCGGAGTAAATCTTCAAAGGTGGTTTTTTGTGCATGAATGTTATGGAATGTAAACATTGAAGAGGGCCCGAGAAGCCTCCCGTGAGCGGGAGGTGCGGGGTCGGGGAACGAGGGCTCGGGAAAACGGATATGGGCGAGACGGTCTGCGATGATTAGGCTTTAGAAACGTAAAAAAACGGAAAAAAAAACTTATGAGGTGCAAGTAGAGATTTTTGGTGCACGAATATCCGCGCCCATGTTTTATCTCCCGCTTGCAATTAATTGAAACATAAAAATCTTAAGCATGAAGCTGAATAGAACACTAAGGAGAATGTAGCTTTATTCTTTGAAGTGTTGAGGTATATTTATATTCGTGTTAATGAGCTACTTAACGGGTTGGTTAGGATCCGATAGGAATCCAAACCCGTAGTCGGGGATTTAGGGTTTCATCTATAAATACCCTGCTGGGGGCAACGGGTAGACCATTCCAAACTAGATGGTCACGCGGATTCTTCGAGAGCTCTAACATTCTCGAAGCATTGCCCTAGCCGCTCTGCTCCCGTTACCGAGCCCCGCTCCCGCAGCCGTCATCCCGGTTTTTCGCGATTTTTTCCTCCATTGCCGTCGTCGATCGTTGAAAGTGAGGCGAATCCCACCCGAATTTCTGGCCGCCGTTGTTGTGCTTTCGTCGATCGGGAAAAGCGAAAAGCGTCGCTGCTCTCATTCCGTCGCGGATCGAAGAGGAAAACCTAGCCGCTCTCTGGATTTCGCGATTTTCTGCATCGCCATCGCCGCCCGGAGATAGATCGCAAGGTAACGCCGCCTTGATCCGCCGCCTTGATCCGCCGCCTTTGAGCCGTCGCTGCTTTCGTGGATCGCGAAAAGTGAAAGTCTCCCGCCACTCGATCGAAGATCTCTTCGCGAGTTTGCTTCCGCTAAAGATCGCATCTCGTCCTGTTTAGCACTGGGTTTTTCCAGATTCAGTGGAGTAGTAACAGTGCTTGTTGGAGAAGGAAATGTCCTAGCAGCTACGGTTGTCCTCCTTCCCTCGCCGATCAAAAAGATGGATTTACTTTCGTGAAATCCTGGTGAAAAACTTCTGTTATTGCTGATCGGAGAGGAGGAAGAGGATTTCCTTGATTTCTGCCTTGTGGTCAATCGATCTGAAGGGATCAAGGCTCCATCCATTCCTGTTAATCTTCCGATCAACTGACAGTTGTTAGCAGATTCTCTACAACAATATCAGTTGGATCCCAGACCTTGGATCTCTATTCATAGAGAAAGGTGGCGGTCGATTCCAATTCTTCTTGCTTTTGGTGATTGTGTTCAGCCGAAAAGGAGCAATTTTTCTCTCCCAGGATTGGATCCGAAGACCGTCATCGTCTTCTCGCTCAGGTGATCTCTCTCCAGTTTTCTGCTTGTAATTTAGGTTGCTAGTAGAATTTTTTTCTGTGTGGAAAGAGACACAAAAATGTCGAAAGCAATCAATCACTCCTCTCCCGTGCCGATGATCAAGCTGGAGAAATTCTCCAACGCCGAGTTCAGTGCCTGGAAGCGCAACACACAGTTCGACATGAAGTACCTGAACATCTTCTACACAGTGCAGATTGTCTTTGAAGAATTCAAAGGAAGTGATGTTGAAGATCAATGGGTCAACGACGAGGATTTCTACAGAGACTACATCCTGAATTGCCTCTCCAATAGGCTTGCAGAGACGTACGGCAAGATGCAAAGAGCCAAGGAGATCTGGGAAGCCTTAGAGGAGCAGTTCAAGGAGGAGGAGAATATGTCCAAGACGCACCTGGTGGACAAGTTTATGGCATTCACCTTCACTGAGGAAAG
Organism: Platanthera guangdongensis; assembly: GCA_039583875.1. Classification (NCBI taxonomy): domain Eukaryota; kingdom Viridiplantae; phylum Streptophyta; class Magnoliopsida; order Asparagales; family Orchidaceae; genus Platanthera; species Platanthera guangdongensis. Next base: position 142,864,851 of record CM077165.1, read on the forward strand.
GGAAATCCTGCCACAGGTTGCTGAGTTTGAAAATCTGGTGGACAAGCTCAACAGTGAGAACATCCCTCTGCCAGATGGATTTGTTGCCGGGGCGATCATTTTCAAATTGCCCTCAGCCTGGTATTCCTTCAAGACAGAGATGTACCGGAAGAAGACGCAGGTGAGTCTTAAAGACCTCAAGCGCTTCATCTGCATTGAGGATGAGAACCGGACTAGGTACGCTATAGAGACGATCAGCAAGCAGTCCTCTACGGCTAATATGATCACGCATCCTAAGCGGAAGCCTAAGCCTGGCAAGACTCGCCCACCGACCAGTGCACCCGCAGTTGCTGCCACCAGCAAACAAATAAAGAAGAAATTCAAAGGCAAGTGCTACAACTGCAATAAGTGGGGTCACTGCGCTTCCGAGTGCCGTCAGCCAAAACGGGGCGAATCCAGCACACCAAGAACTAATAATCAAGCCAACATGGTTTATCAGACTGCGCCTACCGACTTTGTTGCCATGGTCGGTAACGGGACGACCAGTTCAGAGTTGTGGCTCGATTCAGGCGCAACCTGCCACGTCTGTCACAATCCAAAGCTTCTGGAGGATGCAAAAGAGGTGCAAGAGACTGTCACTGTAGCAAATGGAGCTGTAGCTGACGTGCTGAAGGTCGGCAACGCTACCTTGACTCTCTCCTCAGGTAAGACTCTTACTTTGAAAAATGTTAAATTTATACCGACATTAGCTGCTAATTTAATTTCTATTAGCCTGCTGTGCGATGCGGGTATGTCTTTTAACATTAGTGGTGATCGGGTAACCCTTATGGTTCACTCACATTACTTTGGTTGCGCATATGTCGTTAATGGGATGTATAGGCTGAGTCTAGCACACGAGGTAGTTAATCAGGTTAACTCAAATCTGATAGATCCTAAGACTTTACATGCAAGACTAGGACACGTCAATTATAGAAAACTTCTCCTGCTAGCTAGAACTCACAACCTACCCCGCGACACAAAAACCAAATTTGAAAAATGTGAAATTTGTGCTCAAACTAAGATAACTAGAACACCTTTTAGTCAGGTTTCTAGGAGCACACAATTGCTAGAGTTAATACATTCCGATATTTGTGACTATAAAAGTTTTGTCACTCGAGGCGGTCGGAAGTATCTGATAACCTTTATCGACGACTACTCTAGATTCAATCACATTTATCTTCTTAAAACCAAAGATGAAGCTTTTGAAAAATTCCGTATTTTCAAAAATAGGGTTGAAAATCAACTTGACATGAAAATAAAACGGCTAAGAAGTGATAGAGGAGGAGAATACGTCTCGGGGGAGTTCAGAGATTTCCTTGCCAGCAATGGCATAATCCCTGAAACCACCGCTCCATATTCCCCACAATCCAACGGCATCGCTGAAAGGAAAAACAGAACTTTAACAGAAATGTTGAATTCTATGTTGCTGACTGCTGGCATGCCTGCGGCCTATTGGGGTGAAGCCGTACTCACGTCAAATCACATTCTTAATAAAGTTCCTCATGCAAAGTTGACTAAGACACCCTACGAGTTTTGGTTTAAGAGGCCTCCTAGATTTGACAATCTTAAGACCTGGGACTGTATCGCTTATGTTAGGATACCAGACTCTAGAAGAGCAAAGATTGGACCCAGGAATAATACCTGCATCTACCTAGGATGTGCAGATGATAGTGCTGCAGACAGGTTTCTGGATCTCTCCACTAATACTGTAATAGAATCAAGAGACGCTGTCTTCTTTGAGGATAAGTTCATTAAGGACAAGAACCTGACACTGTCAGGTCTGCTAGCCACTAGTACTGAGCCTTTAGTTGAGCCAGGACAACGTAACTCTGACACTGAGCCTGTAGACACGAGTGGTTTAGATACCAGAAGGCTATCTAGTAGAGAGAAAATGCCTAAAAGCTTCGGTACAGACTTCGTGACTTACCACGTTGAAGCTGATCCATCCACTTATAAGGAAGCGATGCGATCTAGAGACTCTCTATTATGGAAATAAGCCATAGACGAAGAGATGAACTCTCTCATGCAGAACAACACATGGACTTTGGTCGATTTGCCCAAAAGGGCTAAAACCATTGGCAATAAGTGGGTTCTGAGGAAGAAGCTAAATCTTGATGGGAGTATCGCAAAATACAAAGCACGTCTAGTTGTCAAAGGGTTCACTCAAGTGAGTGGTGTAGACTACTTTGATATATACTCACCTGTATGTCACTATGCGACTATTAGGATTCTTCTCGCACTAGCATTTATTGAACACTTCACTGTTCATCAGATGGATGTCAAGACTGCATTTCTGAATGGAGATCTGACTGAGGAGATCTACATGCACCAGCCGGAAGGGTTCGTCATAGAAGGTTTAGAAAATAAGGTCTGTAAGTTGATTAAGTCACTATACGGATTGAAACAAGCACCCAAAATGTGGCATGAAAAATTTGACACCTGTGTAAAAGACTTGGGTTTCAAATCTAGTCTATCAGATAAATGTCTGTACGTTAGAACAAGTGCAAATAAACTAGCCATCATATGCTTGTACGTTGATGACATGCTAATTCTGGGCACTGATCAGTCTGAGGTAAAAGACGTGAAAGTTGCCCTGACGGCACAATTTAGCATGAAAGACCTAGGTGAGGTGAAAACCATCCTAGGAATGGAAGTGAACTTCACAAAAAAGGGTATTACCCTGAGTCAGAGTCACTACATTAGGAATCTACTGGAAAAGTGGGGTTACAATAAGAGCAAAAAGGCTGAGACTCCATACGATTATAACAGTAGACTGAAACCGAATGAAGGTTGTAACACCTCCCCTGTAGTGGACGTATAATATGGGTCCGGCCGGGGCCCCACAACATACGAACGTCACAGCTTTAGTATTATAAGTTGATATAGCTACCCAAAACTCAAAACACTTGCACAACACAGCGGAAAACCAAGCACAACTAGAAGTTATCCACTAACCAAAAGAGTTACAACTAAGGCCTTAAGGCCTACCACAAAAGTCCATACTCAAGTAAAATTACAATCATGAATGTGCATAGCACTCCTAGTCTACCTCGGCATGCAAGCCGGACAAAAGAGTCTCAAACAAACATAATCATAAATGTAGTGCTACAAAAGAGGGAAAACACTTCATGGGCTTAGGCCTTTTTGGCTGGCGTGCTAGCTCCTGCATGCGATCCTTGCCCTGTAAAAATTATTAGTAACGTGGGTCAGCAAAGGCTGACCTCAAACTGTGTAACAACACATCTCCTCCCGGCCGCCCCTAACGGACCCCGGGGACCCCTCCAACCTGCAAGTCAGCACTTCATATGCAAATAAACATCTATAAGTAGAAAAGCATTAAAACAGGCTTGGATATCTCAATCATCAAACATGTTCTCTATTGGTTGAGCATATAAAGGAAGGGCCTACCATGCAACATGAATGCAACACCCGGGCTTCACCCAAGGTACCCTACAACGTATGCATCTAGCACAACATCACATCATTTGGGTACTCACATTTCCCCATTGGCATAAAGCCGCAAACACTAAGGGAGACACCTCTCCCTCAAGCGGCGCACAGGCCGCCACAAGGAATTCTTGCCAAGGCCCCACCCGCTCGAGGGCTTAGCCCCGGGCTTGCCTGCAAGCTCTGACGTCTCATGTCAGGATTCCAACAAACACAGACCGACCGATTCTAAGAAGCCTTGCTGGACCCCACCCGCTCATGGCCTCTTTGTCCGGGCTTGCCCCAAGCTTGGCATTCTCGTCAGTCTCACAAAAGGGGGCTAGTCTCGCCGGGACACTCTCCACACATGACGCACATGTCACGGGATAGCCAGCCGACCACGGAAACATAGCCACGCCTTGGCACACCACAAACCAAGACTAAATACATCATGATCCCTCATTGTACTGCAGCGTTCCCGCGCACCAAGGAAACCATCTCCAACTCGTGCGGAGCTAACCTTGTCCACCAAGAAAACCATCTCCAACTCATACGGAGCTAACCTTGTCCCTCAAGGAAACCATCTACCGCCACGAGGAGCTAACCTTGTCCGGGTCCGACTACACATACCCTTTTCGACAAACGTGACAATCACCACCACAACACAAACGGCATCTTGCCGCAACGGAAGTCTCTACGAAACCCTAAGTTCGTATGCAACATCACCGAGTCGGACTAACGGTCGCGACTACGGCTTCACCCACCATGCCTAATCCACTAGCGAAGCGGATCTCTAATGCAAAAATGCCGGGGACGGGCTCAATCAATCCGGAAGTTCCTCTTGAAACTTGGCAAACCAAAACCCCTCTCATTTGAGAGTTCGGTGCCCAAAAATTAGAGAGAAAGAAACTAAATGATGCTAATACATGCATCCTAAGGACCGAGAGGAGAGATGTCATTACCTTCCGACTCCTCTTCCTTGCCATGGCAAAAATAGCCGGATAGAAATCTTCGCAACGCTCTAAGCTTCACGGATCCGGACTCAGCTCGCGATTTGGAGCTCCGAAACCCTTCCTACAGCCCAAGACCTTCTTCTTCTTCCTCCTTGCTCTAGTTTTTCTCAAGAACTTAGAAAGAGAAAACTTGGAAAACAAATGAGGGTTTCCACCCTAGAATCGGACTTAACTGCCCAAGAACAGTCCTGAGCCGTCAGATCCCAAAATCTGGGAAAGAATGGCCATGATTCGCCTGGAAAATAAAAGACCTGGGCCGAACACGGCCTGGCACACGCCCGTGTCCAGGGCCGTGTGCCTCATTCGCCGTCTCAAATCGACGCGCCTGGAACCGCACACGGGCATCCGACACGCCCGTGTTCAACTCGACATGCCCGTGTCCCCAGTGACACGGCGTGTGGCCTGCCGTGTGCCTCCAACAACACGGCCCCGAAACCAACCCGAGAGATGACACGGCCTGGGACACGCCCGTGTCCCAAGCCGTGTGCCAAGTCTCGACACCCGTCGACAGGCTTTGTGTCGACACCGCGGAAAAACGTCGAGCGAAGATCGTCGACCAAACGGGACACGCCCTGTGACACGCCCGTGTCACAGGCCGTGTGCCCCAGTCTCGACACTTTGTCGAGCGAAAGTGTCGACACTTGGGCCGAGTGTCGACACGGCCTCGACACGCCCTGCGACACGCCCGTGTCGCAGGCCGTGTGCCCCACTCTCGACACTTTGTCGAGCGAAAGTGTCGACACTTGGGCCGAGTGTCGACACGGCCTCGACACGCCCTGCGACACGCCCGTGTCGCAGGCCGTGTGCCCCACTCTCGACACTTTGTCGAGCGAAAGTGTCGACACTTGGGCCGAGTGTCGACACGGCCTCGACACGCCCTGCGACACGCCCGTGTCGCAGGCCGTGTGCCTCCTGCCAGAAACCCAAAAATTTTCAGAACTGCAGACTGAACCTCTTGCAAAAACTGGGGTGTTACAACTCTCCCCCACTTAACAGAATTTCGTCCCGAAATTTCAAAATAAAAGAGTACAAAACTTAAATTGTACCTGACATGAAGAGTTCTGGATAATCTTCTAGCATGGCCTGTTCTCGTTCCCAAGAGAACTCCTCACGACCGCAGTTGTCCCAACGAACTTTCACAAGTTTAACTTCTTTACTCCGCAACTGTCGAGTCTCCGAATCCTCTATAGCAATTGGGAGGACTCGCGTCCTCAAGTCTTCCTCAATCGGCACCGATGCCGGCTCTATCACCACGCTAGCCTCCACCAAGGCTTTCCTCAAAGCGGAGACGTGGAAGACGTCATGTAATCCACTCAAGTCTGCGGACAATGCCAACCGATAGGCTGCTTCTCCTACCCGCTCAACAATTTCAAAAGGCCCCAAAAACCTTGGACTCAACTTCTTGAGTCGGCGAATCCGTGAGACGCCTTTGAACGGCTTGACCTTCCGATAAACCCAATCACCAACTGTAAATTCCAACTTCCGGTGACGAGCATTAAAATATTTTGCTTGCCTGTCTTGCGCCACCTTCATACGCTCTTGGATGGTCCGTACCAACTCACAAGCGTCAACTACCGCATCCTTTCCCAAAAGTTTGGTGTCTCCCGCCTCTGCCCAAGACATTGGCATTCGACACCGCCTCCCATACAAAGCTTCGTATGGCGCCATCTTTATACTAGCTTGAAAACTGTTGTTGTACGCAAATTCTACCATGAAGAGGTGATCCTCCCACCTCTTGCCAAAATCAAGAACGCACATCCTCAACATGTCCTCCATTGTACGGTTCGTTCTCTCCGTTTGCCCATCAGTTTGAGGATGGAACGTCGTACTAAACTTTAGCTTCGTGCCTAAGCTCTTCTGAACCAATCTCCAGTCCTTGGACGTAAACCGTCCATCTCGATCACTGACTATGCTCTTAGGAACTCCGTGCAGTCGCACAATGTTGCGAACATACAACTCCACCAGCTTCTCCACGCTGTCCTCTTTCCGATTTGGGATGAAGTGAGCCACCTTGGTTAGGCGATCCACGATCACCCAAATAGCATCATTACCATGCTGCGATCTAGGCAAACCATGCACAAAGTCCATGGAGATGTCCTCAAATTTCCACTCAGGAATTGGAAGGGGCTTCAGGAATCCGCCCGGTTTCTGACATTCGGCCTTCACCAAGGCACATGTTTGGCAACGACTCACATACAAAGCTACATCTCGCTTCAACCCCGACCACCAAAAGGATTTCTTCATATCCAAGTACATCTTTGTACTGCCCGGGTGAATGGAGTACTTTGAGAAGTGAGCCTCAAACATCAACTCCTCACGGAGATTGTCAAACTGCGGTACACAAACCCTTCCATCCTTTCTCAAGATTCCCCCAATCATCTCCCAGGCGCTGCTCTCGCCCTTTTGAGCCTCCAACACAAAAGGTTGAAACTCCACATCCAATCGAGTCGCTTCCCGAATACGATCGGACAAGTCGCTTTGCACTTCAATCCAGTTCAACCGAGCCACGCTAGACTCGCCTCTCGCAACACATTCCAAACCAAGGGACTCCCATTCCCGAACCAACCGCTCATCATGAGCTTCGATCCAATTTCCTTGCCCCGAGTACTTTCTACTCAACGCATCCGCCACCACATTGGCCTTACCCGGCGTATACTGAATCGTCACTTCGTAGTCTCCAAGAAATTCAACCCATCTGCGTTGCCGCATGTTCAAGTCCTTCTGATCCAAGAGATACTTCAGGCTTTTATGGTCCGTGAAGATCTCCACCCTTGCGCCATACACATAGTGTCGCCATATTTTCAACGCGAAGATTACCGCCGCCAACTCCAAGTCATGGATGGGGTAATTCCTCTCATGAGGTTTCAGCTGTCGAGACCCAAAAGCTATTACCTTGCCATGTTGCACCAACACGCAACCCAAACCGCATCCCGATGCGTCACTGAAAATCTGAAATTCATCGGTCCCTTGCGGTAAACTCAGGATCGGAGCCATCATAAGCCTCTCCTTCAGTGCCTCGAATGCATGACTGCACTCTTGGGTCCACACAAACTTATGGTCTTTACGAGTGAGTGAGGTGAGGGGTAGAGCTATCTTCGAGAAATTCTCCACGAATCTCCTATAGTACCCGACTAGTCCAAGAAAACTTCGGACTTCCGCCACGGTCCTCAACACCGGCCAATCTCTAATGGCCTCCACTTTCGCCGGATCCACTACCACCCCATCACCACTAATCACGTGGCCCAAAAATGCCACCTTCTCCAGCCAGAACTCGCATTTGGAGAATTTTGCATACAACTCATTCTCCCTTAACACTTGCAAAACTATCCTCAAGTGGGTCTCATGCTCCACTTGCGATTTGAAATACACCAAAATGTCATTAATGAAGACAACCACAAACGAATCCAAGTATTCCCGAAATACCCGATTCATAAGGTCCATGAACACCGATGGTGCGTTCGTCAACCCGAACGGCATCACCGTAAACTCAAAGTGTCCATACCTTGTACCAAAGGCAGTCTTGGGTATGTCCTCGTCCCGAATTCGCAGCTGATAGTAGCCTGACTTCAAGTCCAGTTTCGAATATACCACTGACCCCACCAATTGGTCAAACAAATCGTCTATCCGAGGGATCGGATACTTATTCTTGACGGTCAACTTATTGAGCTCTCGGTAGTTTATGCACAGGCGCAGGCTACCGTCTTTCTTCTTTACAAACAACACCGGTGCGCTCCACGGTGAAGAGCTGGGTCTAATATACCCTTGCTCCAACAGTTCCTGCAACTGTACCTTAAGTTCTGCCAACTCCTTGGGTGCCATCCTAAAAGGAGGACGCGACACCGGTCTAGCCTCCGGCACTAACTCGATCGAGAAGTCGATCTCCCGCCGAGGAGGCGCTCCAGGAAGCTCATCCGGAAACACATCCTTGAACTCTGCCACCACAGGCACTTCCTCAATAGACAGCTGGGAGAGACGAACCTCCAATAACGCTACAAGCGCTACACCACCCTGGTTAACCGCCTGCACCAACTGCATGGCCGATATCAGGGAACAGGCCACTCCACCAAGGCCCTCAAATTTGACTTCTGTTTGCCCTTTTCTCCTTAAGGTCACCACCTTAGAAAGGCAATCAATACTGGCGCGCTGCTCTGCGAGCCAGTCCATGCCCAAGATGACATCGAACTCTACCAATGGCAAAACTGCCGCCACCAACACAAAGCCAACCCCGTCTAGCTCCCAACAGATGTGCCCTTTGACCCCGGTGGTCATGGATGACCCATTGGGCATGCGAACTCTCAACTCCGCATCCGCCGAGAAAGACTCAACTCCTATTCTCCGGATGAAGCTCTCCGCAAGAAAGGAGTGCGATGCTCCCGTATCAAACAATACCCTAGCGGGGTATCCGGAAACTAACACGAAGCCTACAACATAGACATTACACAAAAGTCTAAAAGGATGAAGCACAAAATTTAAACTTAAATTTTCTTCATACCTGTCACCACATCAGTTTGGCGGATCGCTTCTTGCTGTCCAAGGTTGTAAGCCCTCGGTTGCACCGGTTGGAACCGAGAAGCGCTCGACTCCGCCATCTTTCCTTTCTCTGCAGCACTGGGGCCCGAGCGCACAGACTGCTCTTGCTTTGCCTCTTGCCCCGCTCCCCCTTGCTGACAAGCACGGGCTATGTGCCCAACCTTCCCGCAGTTGTAACACGTTGGCGGTCCCCTAGAGTGAGAACCCCCAGGCATCCAAGTGCTCCTCTCACCCGACCTGGAAGGGTGAGGCTTCCTCCTCCACCTGCTCCCATCAGACTTTACATGAGATTGGGAGGGCTTCCCTTCCCCATGCTTGGGAGTAAAACCCTTTCGACGCTGGGTTCGCTCCAGATCACTCTCCAAACTCCTGGCGGCTTCAACTAGCTCATTAAATCCCGCCCTCTTCATGGAGATGAGAGGCTATCTCAGATTCTCCCTCAAACCTTGGTAGAAGAGGTTATCCCTCTCTACATCATCCGCCATTGTCGTTCCCGCATAACGACCCAAACGGGTGAACTCTTGCACGTACTCATCCACTGTCTTGTCTCGCTGCATTAGATGCAGAAACTGCCTCTGCAGGGCCAATCATGTTGAAACTGGAATATACCTCTTAAGAAAAGCGTCCCCAAACTCTTCCACTGACGGGGTGCGTCCCGGGAACAGGCGGCCGCTATGGCTCACCCACCACAACTTGGCGTCTCCTTCCAACATGAACGCCGCATACTCGGATTTCTTCTCCTCTGGCGTCTTTGCCGCCCTTAACAGTTCTTGAATACGAACCCACCAATCATCCGCATCCGTTGGAGTATGATAACTTCTAAAAAGAAGTTATCTATGCGGTTATTCCCAACAACTTATTCAGTTAAAACAAGTAAAATAAGTTTAAATGACATGAAAATGAAAGTAAACTCTTATTCATTCGAATTGTGGCTAATTTGGTTTTGTTTCGATGTATTTGTATCAGATGCGCCAAAGAAATTTGCCTAGAACAGGAAATTCGCCAAAACTTCATAGCTTGAAAGAGAGGTTGCAACGTCCACGAAATAATTAGTTGCAACTATCAGGGTTCGGATGGGAAAGGCAGGCGCAGGCGCAGAGGTTGCAACGTGCAGAAAAACAAGGTTGCAACAACCTGGGGCGAAATTAAAATTCGAAATTTGAATTTTGGGGCTAAACGAAAACATGGAAGGGTGCATCTCTTGGGGATTTTTGGGGGGAATTTAGACATCAGTTATGGCAAGTAATAAAAGGGGAGAGAAGGAGATTGGAGGGAGATACATAGAGAAATTCGAAGAAAAAAAAAGGAGAGGGGGCGGAATTGGTCTAGGGCTGGAGATCGGGAGGAAGAAGAAGCCGCGCAGCAATCCAGATCCGTGCAAGGGGAAGCAACTACATCCTTTGTAGGGGCATTCGTAGAGATCAATTGGTTGGCTTGTTCTAACTTTTATTTGTCATGTTTGTTGAATTCTCTCTCCGATTTCTCAAACCTTTGACTATGATGAACTAATTCGCTTGCGAGTCTTATATGTTGTGAACTATTCGACGTTTGCTTTGATATTTACATGAACAATTGAGTTAAATTTGGTTTGTATCTTAAATTTCATTCTCTTCTTCAGTGATGACGTTAAGAAATTACCATCTAGTGCTTCATACTGCGTTCTATATGCGAAAGCTGCGTTCATAAGTCTCGAGAATTTAATTTGGCTACATATGATTTAGCGTATCGCTATCATTCTAGTTGTGGAGTTAAGATCCATATTTTTATACGTATGTTTACTTGTGTAGCCTTGATCTAAGGCTACTCACTAAATATGCATAGTGCGATGATGAAATCGAGAGATGCTCACCGCGAGTTTAGGATTTCCACAAGTTAAAAACTGAGTTGAATTCAATTGTATTTCTCATCACAAAAAGGCAAACTAAGATTAGGGATCAATATATGAGACTCGTTCTTCTCATCATTATATTCTCATCTTACTTTAGTTTCATTATTTAGTTTACCTACTCTCAAAACCTTGTGATTTTGCTTGACTTATAAGAAAAGATCATTACTAGTACTCATAAGCTGAGGAAAAATATTGTCTCTGTGGGTTCGACACTCTACTTCCATTTTGTAACTTGACACGACACGTACACTTGCGTAGCACTTATATATTCACACAGCAAAGCGTGCATCAAGTTTTCTGGCGCCGTTGCCGGGGACAAGTTTTTTTTTTCTCTAAGTATTATCTTGTGATATTAGTAATTCTGAGTAATCTGAGTTCAAGTATTGTTGTCATTTTTACTCGTTAACTACTGGATATCAGTGTATGTCCAGATATCGAAACATTGAAATTTTACCATTGAATTCTGAAATCGAGAGAACTTGTAGGCTGAATAGAAGGAATCTGAGAAATAACAATACTATTAATCTTGAGATGGATGTTAACAGACAAAATAATGTGGTTAACAATGAGGAGCGAGTAGAACCTAATGCGCAAGTTGACCATAATGTTCAACCAAATGTTCCTAGAATGACTTGTCGAGACTATAACACACCCTTGCGAGGAGGATTGCATTTTAGCATAGCCCGACCTACCATCGCCGCTAATAATTTTAAAATTGACTCCACTATTATGCAACTAATTCAACATAACAAGTTTGGGGGTCTCAACAACGAAGATGCTAATTCTCATCTAAGGTCATTCTTAGAAATTTGTGATATGTATAAAGTAAATGGGGCCTCAAGTGAAGCGATTCAGCTAATGTTATTTCCATTCTCCCTAGAAGGAAAAGCTAAAGATTGGCTTAACTCGTTACCACATGGTTCTATAACCACTTGGGAGCAGTTAGTAGATAAATCTTTAAACAAATATTTCCCTCCCTCTAAAACCGCTAAGTTGATTAGAGACATCACCACTTTTATGCAAAATCACGGAGAGACTCTTTACGACGCTTGGGAGCGTTTCAAGGAGTTGTTGAGAAGATGTCCACATCACGGTTTACAACAACACCAACAGGTATCCACATTCTATAATGGGTTACAAACGGCTACCATGATCTTAGTAGATGGTGCAGCGGGGGGTCATTGATGAAAAAGTATCCCGAGGATGCTTATGCTATCCTTGAAGATCTTACTTCTAACAACTACCAATCTTTTGAGAGACTAGGGTATAACAATCCAACTGGAGTCCATCATGTTGATCAAATCACTTCGTTAGCCGCACAGATGGCTTCACAGTTCAATATGATAAACAAACGTTTAGATTTCTTGAGTCAAAATACAGTAATGCCATCAATTAGTAGCCTTCAATTGTCTAATCCTAACACCTCCTTCACCATAGAACAATTGAATCAAGTTTCTGAAGAAGCCAACTATATAGGTGGTCAAAGACAACATATTCTTCCAAATCATTACAATCCTGAATGGCGGAACCACCCTAACTTCTCGTGGAGAAATAATCAAAATGTTAATCACCCACCTGGATTTAATCATATTCCACATAACAATCAAGGGAATTCAAGAAAATTAACAGATGAAGTAATCTTAGAAATGTTCCAAAAGAATGACGCAAGGGTAGTAGGTATAGAATCATCTCTTAGATCATTAGAGAATTCCATTGGACAGATTGCTAATGCTTTAAACCTAAGGCCGGTTGGAACATTACCCGCCGATACCACTCCTAATCCTAAAAGAGATGACCCATCTAATCAATGCAACTCTGTTACCCTAAGAAGTGGGAATAAGATTCCGAGTGGGGACTTGTTACTAGAAAAGTTAAAGAATGAAGATAAAATGAAAAAGGTAGAGGACCCTAGGGCTAAAGAAGGAGTAGAAATTGTAGATTTAGAAGAGGAAAGAAAAGTCTATCCACCTCCGCCTTTTCCATCTAGGCTCACTAAGACAAGGCTTGATGCACAATTCCAAAAATTCATGGAAATTTTTAAGAAGTTGACGATAAATATCCCTTTTGCTGAAGCTATAGAGCAGATGCCGAGTTATGCGAAATTCATGAAGGATATTCTTTCTAAAAAGAGAAAATTTGCTGAAAAGGAAGTAGTGGCATTAACTGAGGAATGTAGTGCTATTCTACAAAAGAAGCTACCCCCTAAATTAAAAGACCCAGGAAGCTTTACCATACCCTGTTCCATAGGTGTTAAATTTACGGGTAAGGCCTTATGTGACTTAGGGGCTAGTATCAATCTCATGCCGCTCTCTATTTATAATACATTAGGCCTTGGAGAGATAGCTCCTACTTCTTTAACCCTTCAGTTAGCAGATAGGACGTTAGCATTCCCTAAAGGCATAGTTGAAGATGTTTTAGTAAAGGTTGAAAAATTTATTTTTCCTGCAGACTTCGTGGTTCTGGATATGGAAGAGGATAGGGATGTGCCTATCATTCTTGGTAGACCTTTTCTGGCTACAGGAAGGACTCTTATTGACGTTCAAAAAGGAGAGCTTACCATGAGAGTCAATGAGGAAGAGGTAACGTTCAACATCCTTAAGGCAATTAAATACCCCAATGATAAAGAGGAATGTCATTCTATTGATAACATAGATATTCCAAATAAAGCTTTTAAACAGAATGATCATTGGGAGAAAACATTGCTAGCAATCCTTAATAATGAAGAGTGGAACGAGGAAGAGGAATATAGTAATTTAGCTAAGGTTTTTAATGTTAGTGAAAGGTGGAGAACATATAGGAATGTTGAAGCACTTGAGAGATCAAGTGAAACTAAAATTCTGAAACCATCTATTATGGAACCACCTCAATTGGAATTAAAACCTTTACCCAGCAATCTAAAGTATGCTTTCTTAGGAGAAGATAAAACTTTGCCGGTAATAATTGATGCATCCTTAGAACAGAGTAAGGAAGATGAATTGTTAGAAGTCCTTAAGAAATACAAAGGGGCTATGGGGTGGACTATTGCCGACATACAAGGCATTAGTCCCACTATATGTATGCATAAGATATTATTGGAGGATGATTCAAAGACCTCCATTGAACATCAAAGAAGACTTAGCCCTCCGATGAAGGAGGTAGTAAAAAAAGAAATTATTAAATGGTTAGACGCTGGAATTATTTATCCCATTTCTGATAGTAAATGGGTCAGTCCGGTCCAATGCGTGCCAAAGAAGGGTGGGATGACCGTAGTGAAAAATGAGAATAATGAATTGATTCCTACTAGGACAGTGACCGGATGGCGTATATGCATGGACTATAGAAAGTTAAATCAATCGACTAAGAAGGATCACTTCCCTCTTCCATTCTTAGATCAAGTACTAGATAAGTTGGCAGGGAATGAATATTTCTGTTTCTTAGACGGGTATTCAGGTTATAATCAAATAATGGTTGCCCCTGAAGACCAAGAAAAGACCACATTTACTTGCCCTTATGGTACATTTGCGTTCCGCAAAATTCCCTTTGGGTTATGTAATGCTCCTGCTACGTTTCAGCGTTGTATGATTTCTATTTTTTCTGACTTGATGGATGAGGGAATTGAAATTTTTATGGATGATTTTTCAGTATTTGGCAAGTCTTTTGATGAGTGTTTGGAGTCTTTAAAAAAGGTTTTGAAAAGGTGTATGCAAACCAATTTAGTCTTAAATTGGGAAAAGTGTCACTTCATGGCAAGAGAAGGCATAGTCCTAGGTCATAAAATCTCCAATAGGGGTCTAGAAGTAGATCGTTCCAAAATTGAAGTAATTGAGAAACTCCCACCCCCTACAAATATTAAAGGTATAAGAAGCTTTCTAGGACATGCAGGTTTCTATAGGAGGTTTATAAACAATTTTTCTGCAATATCTAAGCCTCTTAGCCATCTACTTGAAAAAGACACGCCTTTTCATTTTGATCAATCATGTATCGAGTCTTTTAACACATTAAAGAAAAGTCTGACTTCATCACCTATTATAATAGCACCTGATTGGAATTTACCATTCATTCTGATGTGTGACGCTAGCAATTATGCTCTAGGGGCAGTTTTAGGGCAAGCCCATAATAAAATATTTCATACCATTTACTATGCAAGTAAGACCTTAAATGAAGCCCAAATAAACTATACAACCACGGAGAAAGAATTATTATCAATAGTATTCGCGTTTGATAAATTCCGCTCGTATTTGATTAACTCGAAAGTTATAGTTTACACGGATCACGCTGCAATAAGGTATTTGGTAGATAAGAAA
This sequence comes from Platanthera guangdongensis, assembly GCA_039583875.1. Classification (NCBI taxonomy): domain Eukaryota; kingdom Viridiplantae; phylum Streptophyta; class Magnoliopsida; order Asparagales; family Orchidaceae; genus Platanthera; species Platanthera guangdongensis. The sequence goes on from CM077165.1 coordinate 142,880,009, forward strand.
GAAACCAAGCCTAGACTTATAAGATGGATGTTGCTATTACAAGAATTTGATCTTGAAATTAAAGATAGGAAAGGGGCAGAAAATCCAGTAGCAGACCATCTGTCTAGGTTAGAGCAAATTGAGGAGAAAGATAAAGAAGTAGTAATTAAGGAAAATTTTCCTGATGAAAGTATCTTAGCAATATCAGAAAATATTACACCATGGTATGCAGACTTAGTAAATTATATTGTGAGCAGAGTATTACCACCGGAGATGAGTTATCAACAAAGGAAGAGGTTTTTACAACAAGTTAGGACATACTTCTGGGATACACCTTATTTATTTAAACATTGTGCGGACCAAATCATAAGACGTTGTATCCCTGAAGTGGAAGTACCTAAAATTCTAGAAAGGTGTCATGCTTCTCCATATGGAGGACATTTTATGGGACATAAAACGACATTGAAAGTATTAGAGGCGGGATTTTATTGGCCAACATTATTCAAAGATGCGCATAACTTTGCAAAATGTTGTGATGCATGTCAAAGAATTGGAAATATAGGCCAACGAGATAGTATGCCCCTACATAATATATTAGAGATAGAGATATTTGATATGTGGGGAATAGACTTTATGGGTCCGTTCATAAATTCAAATGGAAACTTATACATTCTAGTAGCGGTGGACTACGTATCGAAATGGATAGAAGCCGTTGCGACCAAAAATAATGATGCCCAAACTGTACTTAAATTTTTGAAGAATATTTTTAACAGATTTGGCACTCCTAGGGCCATCATCAGTGATGGAGGGTCACATTTCTGCAATTGGCAATTTAAATCTTTGTTGAAGAAATATGGTGTGAATCATAAGATTGCTCTGGCTTATCATCCACAAACAAATGGATTAGCTGAGGTGTCTAATAGAGAAATTAAAACAATCTTGGAGAAAACAGTAAACATTACCAGAAAAGATTGGGCTCATAAACTCAATGATGCCCTTTGGGCATATAGAACTGCATATAAAACACCTCTAGGATTGACTCCGTATAAATTAATTTATGGGAAAGCTTGTCGGTTACCCGTAGAGCTAGAGCACAAGGCATATTGGGCGGTTAAAAAACTAAACTTTGATTTTCAAAATGCCGGCAGGCAGAGGTTTTTCCAACTAAATGAACTAGAGGAAATTCGGATGAATGCCTATGACAATTCTGAAATTTATAAAGAGAGAACTAAAAGATGGCATGACTCAAAATTAAGGAAGAAGGACTTTAAACCGGGGCAATTGGTTTTATTATACAACTCAAGATTGAGATTGTTCCCGGGTAAACTGAAATCTAGATGGTCAGGACCATTTTTGATCAAGGAAGTTCACCCTTATGGAGCAGTAACAATTTATAATGAAGTAAGTGGGTCGGAGTTCAAAGTTAATGGTCAAAGACTAAAAATTTATATGAGCAACAATGAGGATTTACAGAAATCCTCATTTATTTTTGAAAACTAAGTGGAAAGGGAAGTCCTGCCGGGACTGAAAATTAGGCGCTAGGCGGGAGGCAACCCACCATTTTATCTATATTTTTATCTTAAGCTAATTTTGTTTTAGTTAGTTCTTCAAGTTATGAGTCATGTTGTGGAAAGAAATCGCAAGGGGAGAAAGTCAGCAGTGCAGTTCTGGAAGTTGCAACGTGCGAAAAAAAATTAGTTGCAACCTTTTTTTTTCGGGTCTCATATAAGCGCTATACTTAGCGCCGGTTTAGCTGAACCGTTCCGCCTTTCCATATATCAGTGGGGCCTAGGTAGACACGTGGCGTCAGTTTTATGGAGTCGGTCTGGCTTCTTATTCAAAAGGCGTGAGGCATCATATCGGCATTTCCTCCAAGCTCTAAACCCTAGATCTGCGATCGGGAAGACGACTGCGCCAACCCTCGCCTACCAGGCATCACGACGAGGGGCGTTTGCTCGGCGGCGAAAGGGCGGAGATCGGGAGAAGCGAGAGAGCAAGCAGTGCCTCTGCCCGACACTCTGCGGCCCTATATCTCCAGATGCGGTAAGTTCTTGCTTGCCTCCTTCAACATTTTACCTCAAGTTCGAATAATGGACAGTAAACTTTTCCCCTTTTCTAAACCTATCCCTCCATTTACCCTTAATGTAGAAAATGTCTTCTAAGAAAAAAGGAAAGACCATACCAAGGAAGCCCTTAAAGTTTATAAATGAGGCTGCTAAGGAGAGATTTGAGATGTTAAAGTCTATCCCCATGATTTTTGAGCGGGGTTTTAAGATGGAAAAGAGATCATGGAGTTTAAGCTATACACAGCAAATCCAGGCTCTGCAATGGGAAACCCTCTGCCACCCGCGAGATGAAGCTATCCTCCCATGGGTGTACGAGTTCTATTCGAATGCCAGGTTCTCCGAAAATGAATCAGTGATGGTGCGAGGAAAGGTAATCGATTTTTCTGCGAACTCCATTAACATGCTGTATGAATTGGGATGTGAAGAAGATTTCTATAGTCTGAACCATCCGATCGACAACTCTGAAGTAGCTACGTTGGTATGCAACTCCCCCGACCTTGCATGGTCCAATGCAGCAACTGGATCGCTTAAGTCTACATCTCTGTCAAGGGAGGCTAAGGTTTGGTTGTTATTTATTAATGCCAGCATTATGCCGACACGACACTTGAACAATGTGACATTAGACCGAGCAACTCTAACTTATCATATCTTGAAGGGAAACCGGGTTAACGTGGGGGAAGTGATTAGTACTCATCTAAAAATGAAGATCAAGGAGAACAAGGTTAGGCAATTGTGGTTCCCGGTGCTAATCACTGAGTTATGTCGAAGTGTGGGGGTGGTGCAGAGCATGGAGGACTTGGTGACACATGTAGGCTGGGAGATAACCGAGCGAGTCGTGAAGATAAACATTAAGGTAGGGAATGAGTGTGATGATGGGACCAAAAAGCCTAGAAAGAGGAGCATGGGGATCCCTTCCGCTTCGGGCGGCAAACCAGTTGATGTTTTGATACCAGGTGCAGAGGGAGCAACACTAGCCGATATTCTAGGCAATATTGAATACATGAAAGTCTACAACCGCTGCCAGCACCGCTACTTCAGATCTAGACTGGATTATCTGCAGAAAAGTCTAGATAATTTATCACGGAAAGCAAAACAGCCAATCGAGGAAGCCCAATTCGAATATCAATGGCAGTTTGATGAGCAGGGGAATCTGGTGGACATGGATGGTAATAGCCTCGACCCGACTGAAATAACTGAAGATAAGGACGACGAAGCACAAGATGAAGATAAGGACGACGAAGCACAAGATGATGATGAAGGCTAGCATTCACATGCTTATAGCTTACCACTGATCCGATTGCACAAACAATCTTTTGCATATTTTGTGCTTAAAAACTATCTTTTGCATATTTTGTGCTTAAAAACTATATTTTGCATATTTTGTGCTGGGTTAATTTTTGGACTGCGCTATGCTTGATTATATGATATTTTTGTGGACTTCATTGGCATCTGTGAACTACATATGGCTACTTTTATATGCTTGAGTATACGATATCTTTATGGATTTCATTGATGTCTGTGGTTTACAGACGCTGAATAGTTTATGTAATAAATTCAATCATATCTTTCATATTATTAAAGTACCCTCCATTACTCTTTTCTTTTGTCCATATTTGTGCATGCTCACCAGCAACAGGGCATCGTTTTGGAGTCGGGATCGGGAGGACTTATACAAGCATGGGCATTGAGGATAGAAAGACAGCAACTTCCCTGGATGGTCAGCTTAAGAAACTCTAGGGGAGTACTTCCGTTTCAACTATGTTTTCTGAAATTCTCTTATATGAACCAACCTTGTTAGAAGCTAGTAACGTTTTAAGTAGGAATTGATTGTGATTTTGGTGATTTAAAATTCTTGCAGTACTTAATAAGTAAGTTATCCTAGAGATCCAATGATAACTAATTGGTATGGCTAAACAATCGTAAGAGCTCGGATTTTTAAATTGAAGTTAGTATGATTTTTTTGGTAAAGCGCTCTTAAGCGTTCGTATCATGCACAACTTTCTTTAATTCACTTTTACTCCCCGCAATATTTTAAATTGACTTTCAAAAAAATTTGGGAGGGGTGAGAAGAACTGAGTTGATGATGTAAACTTAGATAAGTGTTTAAGTGGCTACTTCATTCTGATCACTCATGAAACCCTTTGAGCTTGCTCCTTATCATTTTGCTAGACACTAGTGAATCTAAGTTCCCTACATTCCAACTAGTTGAATCTTAATGCACTATTCAATTATGGGTGTTCGACTCAGCATTTTGATGATAAGATTATAAGTCATAGTGATATGCGGCCTGAGTATGTACGAGCCTACTCGGAATGATCCCAACTGTGACCACAAAAAAAGAAAAAAAAGGAAAAAGAGAACTAAAAAGAGAAATAAAAAAAAAAATAAGGAACAATTTGGTCATAGTGATATGTGGCCCAGGTATGCACTTACGTACTTAGAATGATCTCAACTATGAACTTTATGTTTATAAATACCTATTGCTTAAGAGTTGAACTCCATAAGATGAGGGAGTATTAAGATTATTAACTAGGGAATTACCTCTCCATTATTAATGCATGACCATGAATAGCTAATCTAATCAAGCCAAGGCCAACCTTACTTTCACGTGTGCTACTAACGCTTGTCGAAGTCAAATCAAAAACCTAGCTTATTCTTATCCTTCCAAATTAGCGCGGAGGCTCAATAAGAAAATTTTTGCGTGGGAGTGAATAATTTGAAGAAGGCACACACAACACCGAAATTCTTAATTTCGCTTTATTTTTCATCAACTAACGGATTTGTGATGTTTGAGCTCTCAATGATTGATAAGCTTATCAGTTGTAGAAATTGGATTTCTTAAGTATGCTTTGTTTAATTTCTGTAAGATAAAAAAAATCATCGAGCTCTCATCTTGGTAATTATTCTTTCACCTAATTCACTATTAGGAATTGTCTTGCTAGGGACTAGCAAGGGGTAAAGTGTGGGGGTGTGATAACTTCTAAAAAGAAGTTATCTATGCGGTTATTCCCAACAACTTATTCAGTTAAAACAAGTAAAATAAGTTTAAATGACATGAAAATGAAAGTAAACTCTTATTCATTCGAATTGTGGCTAATTTGGTTTTGTTTCGATGTATTTGTATCAGATGCGCCAAAGAAATTTGCCTAGAACAGGAAATTCGCCAAAACTTCATAGCTTGAAAGAGAGGTTGCAACGTCCACGAAATAATTAGTTGCAACTATCAGGGTTCGGATGGGAAAGGCAGGCGCAGGCGCAGAGGTTGCAACGTGCAGAAAAACAAGGTTGCAACAACCTGGGGCGAAATTAAAATTCGAAATTTGAATTTTGGGGCTAAACGAAAACATGGAAGGGTGCATCTCTTGGGGATTTTTGGGGGGAATTTAGACATCAGTTATGGCAAGTAATAAAAGGGGAGAGAAGGAGATTGGAGGGAGATACATAGAGAAATTCGAAGAAAAAAAAAGGAGAGGGGGGCGGAATTGGTCTAGGGCTGGAGATCGGGAGGAAGAAGAAGCCGCGCAGCAATCCAGATCCGTGCAAGGGGAAGCAACTACATCCTTTGTAGGGGCATTCGTAGAGATCAATTGGTTGGCTTGTTCTAACTTTTATTTGTCATGTTTGTTGAATTCTCTCTCCGATTTCTCAAACCTTTGACTATGATGAACTAATTCGCTTGCGAGTCTTATATGTTGTGAACTATTCGACGTTTGCTTTGATATTTACATGAACAATTGAGTTAAATTTGGTTTGTATCTTAAATTTCATTCTCTTCTTCAGTGATGACGTTAAGAAATTACCATCTAGTGCTTCATACTGCGTTCTATATGCGAAAGCTGCGTTCGTAAGTCTCGAGAATTTAATTTGGCTACATATGATTTAGCGTATCGCTATCATTCTAGTTGTGGAGTTAAGATCCATATTTTTATACGTATGTTTACTTGTGTAGCCTTGATCTAAGGCTACTCACTAAATATGCATAGTGCGATGATGAAATCGAGAGATGCTCACCGCGAGTTTAGGATTTCCACAAGTTAAAAACTGAGTTGAATTCAATTGTATTTCTCATCACAAAAAGGCAAACTAAGATTAGGGATCAATATATGAGACTCGTTCTTCTCATCATTATATTCTCATCTTACTTTAGTTTCGTTATTTAGTTTACCTACTCTCAAAACCTTGTGATTTTGCTTGACTTATAAGAAAAGATCATTACTAGTACTCATAAGCTGAGGAAAAATATTGTCTCTGTGGGTTCGACACTCTACTTCCATTTTGTAACTTGACACGACACGTACACTTGCGTAGCACTTATATATTCACACAGCAAAGCGTGCATCAGAGTACCAACTCCCTTGAATGACGGGGGATGAAAACTCAGGAAATACTTCAGGTGCCGATCTCCATGTCCGACAACTACCCTCTCCGCCAAAGGCTCCACTCGCCTGGCTTCTCCTCCTGGCACGGCCGTTGCCATATCTGGTGTGGCAGGGGTTGCCACCTGAGCCGCTGCTGCAGCTTGAGCTGCCACCATCGCTTCTGCAAGCATGCGGCAGAAGTCGTCCGGGTCTACACCCGTGCCCAAAAGGCCCGGAGCAGTAGCACTGCTCGCCGAGAGATCATCCCTTGTTGCTTGCACTCTTCAGGAAGACAAGAAATAAGGGATTAGTCTCCAATCTCAAGACTAAAACATAAGGGCACTCATGGTCCCGCGTTACTCTTATGTGGATAACTTCTCTACGCACTAACCCTTGAATCAAACCTCGCTTTGATACCAAATTGTAACACCTCCCCTGTAGTGGACGTATAATATGGGCCCGGCCGGGGCCCCACAACATACGAACGCCACAGCTTTAGTATTATAAGTTGATATAGCTACCCAAAACTCAAAACACTTGCACAACACAGCGGAAAACCAAGCACAACTAGAAGTTATCCACTAACCAAAAGAGTTACAACTAAGGCATTAAGGCCTACCACAAAAGTCCATACTCAAGTAAAATTACAATCATGAATGTGCATAGCACTCCTAGTCTACCTCGGCATGCAAGCCGGACAAAAGAGTCTCAAACAAACATCATCATAAATGTAGTGCTACAAAAGAGGGAAAACACTTCATGGGCTTAGGCCTTTTTGGCCGGCGTGCTAGCTCCTGCATGCGATCCTTGCCCTGTAAAAATTATTAGTAACGTGGGTCAGCAAAGGCTGACCTCAAACTGTGTAACAACACATCTCCTCCCGGCCGCCCCTAACGGACCCCGGGGACCCCTCCAACCTGCAAGTCAGCACTTCATATGCAAATAAACATCTATAAGTAGAAAAGCATTAAAACAGGCTTGGATGTCTCAATCATCAAACATGTTCTCTATTGGTTGAGCATATAAAGGAAGGGCCTACCATGCAACATGAATGCAACACCCGGGCTTCACCCAAGGTACCCTACAGCATATGCATCTAGCACAACATCACATCATTTGGGTACTCATATTTCCCCATTGGCATAAAGCCGCAAACACTAAGGGAGACACCTCTCCCTCAAGCGGCGCACAGGCCGCCACAAGGAATTCTTGCCAAGGCCCCACCCGCTCGAGGGCTTAGCCCCGGGCTTGCCTGCAAGCTCTGACGTCTCATGTCAGGATTCCAACAAACACAGACCGACCGATTCTAAGAAGCCTTGCTGGACCCCAACCGCTCATGGCCTCTTTGCCCGGGCTTGCCCCAAGCTTGGCATTCTCGTCAGTCTCACAGAAGGGGGCTAGTCTCGCCGGGACAATCTCCACACATGACGCACATGTCACGGGATAGCCAGCCGACCACGGAAACATAACCACGCCTTGGCACACCATAAACCAAGACTAAATACATCATGATCCCTCATTGTACTGCAGCGTTCCCGCGCACCAAGGAAACCATCTCCAACTCGTGTGGAGCTAACCTTGTCCACCAAGGAAACCATCTCCAACTCATACGGAGCTAACCTTGTCCCTCAAGGAAACCATCTACCGCCACGAGGAGCTAACCTTGTCCGGGTCCGACTACACATACCCTTTTCGACAAACGTGACAATCACCACCACAACACAAACGGCATCTTGCCGCAACGGAAGTCTCTACGAAACCTAAGTTCGTATGCAACATCACCGAGTCGGACTAACAGTCGCGACTACGGCTTCACCCACCATGCCTAATCCACTAGCGAAGCGGATCTCTAATGCAAAAATGCCGGGGACGGGCTCAATCAACCCGGAAGTTCCTCTTGAAACTTGGCAAACCAAAACCCCTCTCATTTGAGAGTTCGGTGCCCAAAAATTAGAGAGAAAGAAACTAAATGATGCTAATACATGCATCCTAAGGACCGAGAGGAGAGATGTCGTTGCCTTCCGACTCCTCTTCCTTGCCATGGCAAAAATAGCCGGATAGAAATCTTCGCAACGCTCTAAGCTTCACGTATCCGGACTCGGCTCGCGATTTGGAGCTCCGAAACCCTTCCTACAGCCCAAGACCTTCTTCTTCTTCCTCCTTGCTCTAGTTTTTCTCAAGAACTTAGAAAGAGAAAACTTGGAAAACAAACGAGGGTTTCCACCCTAGAATCGGACTTAACTGCCCAAGAACAGTCCTGAGCCGTCAGATCCCAAAATCTGGGAAAGAATGGCCATGATTCGCCTGGAAAATAAAAGACCTGGGCCGAACACGGCCTGGCACACGCCCGTGTCCAGGGCCGTGTGCCTCATTCGCCGTCTCAAATCGACGCGCCTGGAACCGCACAAGGGCATCCGACACGCCCGTGTTCAACTCGACACGCCCGTGTCCCTAGTGACACGGCGTGTGGCCTGCCGTGTGCCTCCAACAATACGGCCCCGAAACCAACTCGAGAGATGACACGGCCTGGGACACGCCCGTGTCCCAAGCCGTGTGCCAAGTCTCGACACCCGTCAACAGGCTTTGTGTCGACACCGCGGAAAAACGTCGAGCGAAGATCGTCGACCAAACGGGACACGCCCTGTGACACGCCCGTGTCACAGGCCGTGTGCCCCAGTCTCGACACTTTGTCGAGCGAAAGTGTCGACACTTGGGCCGAGTGTCGACACGGCCTCGACACGCCCTGCGACACGCCCGTGTCGCAGGCCGTGTGCCCCACTCTCGACACTTTGTCGAGCGAAAGTGTCGACACTTGGGCCGAGTGTCGACACGGCCTCGACACGCCCTGCGACACGCCCGTGTCGCAGGCCGTGTGCCCCACTCTCGACACTTTGTCGAGCGAAAGTGTCGACACTTGGGCCGAGTGTCGACACAGCCTCGACACGCCCTGCGATATGCCCGTGTCGCAGGCCGTGTGCCTCCTGCCAGAAACCCAAAAATTTTCAGAACTGCAGACTGAACCTCTTGCAAAAACTGGGGTGTTACAAAGGTTCAGCTATCAAACAGTTGGATTATTTCAAACTCATAGGAAGTCTCATGTATGCTACTACCTGCACTAGACCTGACATAGCATTTACGGTCGGCATGTTGAGTAGATTCACCAGTAACCCTGGGAAGGACCACTGGGACGCCTTAGACAGGCTAATGAGATACTTAAAGTATACTGAGAAGTACGCTTTATGTTACAGTGGGCATCCTCCAGTGCTTGAAGGATACTCCGACGCATCTTGGTGCTCGGAAATTGCTGATTGTCGATCCACTAGTGGCTTTGTGTTTACACTAGGAGGAGATGCAGTAGCTTGGAAGTCTAAGAGGCAAACGTGCATTGCACTATCATCTATGGAATCAGAACTTTATGCTCTCACTTCAGCTGGAGAAGAAGCAGAGTGGATAAGAGATCTGATATTGGACATTCCAATGACGAGTCTGAAAATGCACTCTATTTTGATTTATTGTGACAATCAGACCACAAAGACCATTGCTACAAATACGTTGTTCAATGGCAAGCGAAGGCAACTTAGGATGAAACAGGCCCGGTTGACCTATCTCACCAGTCAGGGGATAATCTCCCTATTGGACGTGAGATCAAAAGATAATGTAGCAGATGTCCTTACCAAGGGCTTATGTAAGGTTCTCACATCTAAAACATCGGGGGAGATGGGATTAACGTCAATTTAGGAGGACTTAATACCTAGCTTATGTTTTAAATTTAAGAACCATTGTCTGCTTACATTCAAGCATCTACGTTGAGCATACTAAAGTATTTCAGATGTTATCTGATGAAAGCTATAGGTGAGATAGTTGTCAGTCATTTCAAACTTGATGACTTACGTAACTATTCTCTACCAAAAGCTGAATCGGGTATCATTCCAAAAAAGAGTACTGAGGTTTCTGATATGTGTCCTGATATTATGATTATTAGTTATATCATTCCAAACTTGATGATATAATAGTCACAGCTTGTTGTATCATTCCAAACTTGATGATGTAGCACAATTGTGGAACGTTAAAAATAATCTTAATAATCGAAGGAACGTGATTTGATTCTATGAAATCAATTAATCTAATTTTGTGTAAATTAGATAGAGATGCTGTTTTGGGATTCTTTCGTCCCAGTTAGAGTATTAAGTTCACCCGCTGTTAGAACTAATCACTTTATTTCTGCAAATGTTTGAATTCATAGAGATTTGTCTCATGACATTCTTTTTGTAATTGTTTGCAGGAAAAATGGAGATTGGAGGAGAGACAGTTGATTTTGACCCAGATGATGATGATCTGCTTTTCGCTTAAGATCAATTATCCGTTTGAGTTTTTCAGTTTATTGCTTTTTTCATGTTTGGAACATTTGGTTTGAGTTTAGTATTTTGTTATCTAAAACTCATATTTATATTTCTGAAAAAACTCTTGTTTGTTTGGTCATTATTAACTTTTGGATAAGTAGCTATTTTCTTATGCTAACACTTATATACAATATAGGAGGAGATTGTTGAGGTATATTTATATTCGTGTTAATGAGCTACTTAACGAGTTGGTTATGATCCGATAGGAATCCAAACCCGTAGTCGGGGATTTAGGGTTTCATCTATAAATACCATGCTGCGGGCAATGGGTAGACCATTCCAAACTAGATGGTCACGCGGATGCTTCGAGCGCTCTAACATGAAGAACGTCCGAGCCGTACACGTGGAGTTCCAGCTTCCAACTTGAATGAATGGCATGCAGCTGCATCAAGAAATGTAGTTTACTTAACCAGTTTGACATACGCCAGCAATATCAGCGTTTAAATTAATTTGAGAAGCATATCCAATTATAAATCATCATTTCTTTATTTGGCAAAGGACTCAAAAGAACGACGAGTTTTCCACTTTTCCAGATAATATTCTCCTGTCTTCTCTCTTTTTTAATTCAGAAATAATTTGAAAAATAAGAGAAATACGCCTACGGTTTGCCGATTCCAACACGTTAATGTACTTGGTAATGCATATATTTTTCCTAAACAGGAATAAAATAACGTAATTATCTGATTAATTGGAACATTTTTTATCGGCCATGAAGATATTTTTGGGGTTAAAATTGCCAAAAATAAATATTAATATTTAATATAAATCAGAGAGAGAGAGATTTGTAACATTTGTTTACAGTTTCTTAAATTTATTCAGGATTTGATGTACTCATTATTTTATAAAAACAAAAAAAATGTAATGGGTGTAATGATAGAAGTATTTGTCATAGATGACAGTTGTATTCTCATCAGTAGATGACAGTGTAATGTCTGCAGTCGGATATGACCACCTCCGTTTTGAACGGTGGTGGGACGGTGGCAGTCATCATTCATCAACATAGACAAAATTTTTTGATATTTTCATTTGTTATTTTTGTTTGGAAAATTTTTTTGGCAGCTATCTAAATAAATAAAGTTTTGATAATATTTCAAGAAAAAAGAATAAAAATATCATGAATAGATGTGATATTTGAGAAAAAATTCTAATATCTCAGACATTTTATTTATTATCTAGGTTAAAAATAGATTATCTCAGTTTTTTTAAAATATCTGAAATAAAAATATAATCTCTTATTTATTTTTTGTAATATCTCAAATAAAATGTAATCTTTCATCTTTTTTTCTAATATCTGAAATTAATTTTTTTGATCATTTGAGTAAAATGAGTATTTTTTGAAATAAAACTTATAATTTAAATAAAATTTGTAATGACATATATTTATTTATTTTAAAAGCTCACATGAATTTTTTTTTCTGTAATATAATATCTAGGATTTATTTATTTTTGTAATATAGATTTATTCATTTCTCATATTTTCTGAGTAAAAATATATTATCTCAGCTATTTTTTGTAATATCTGAGATAACAATATAATCTCTCAGCTATTTTATGTAATAGCTTGAATAAAAATGTAATCTACCAGGTATTATATGTAATATTTGGGATAAAAATGTAATCTCACATCTATCTGAGATAAAAATGAATAATCTTTGAGTTAATATATATAAATAAATAAATTTATAATTTAAACAAAACTTATAATAATATATATATATATGTTGCGGTCGGATCGGAATGAACTGTACTGTCTTAGCTCTCGGAACGGTGAGTATGCACACAACTAATGAAAAAAGGCTTAAGTGTTATATACATGGGCGGATCCAAGGCCGCCCATGGGGGCCCGGGGCCCCCCAAAATTTTTAAAACAAGTTTATGGATATAAGTGTTGGGGGCATTTTAGTCTTGCTGTCAGCTCATGACATAAATCCTCATTAAAAGTCTCATTAAAACATGATGTAGGCTTGGCTTTTTTACACAGCACTCTCATCCAGCCACCTCATCTATCCCGCTCCCCTATGCATTTTCATCATTTTAGCAAATCCTTGCTTTTATACAGCAGGTTATTCAGGCATCTAGCGTGTCAGCATTTATCAGCAGGTTATAATCCAGCGACTAAGACATTGCTGTCTTCTCCAGCAGGTTTTCCAGCGCAAAATCCTGCCTTTGTCCTGCGTTTATACGATATATCCTCTCTTTTTCCCTCAACTCCTTCCGTCAGGAGGCTCTCCTCAGCTCCTCGACTGCCACCCATGCTGAAAGCGCATTTCTTCCCCTTCGACGCAAGCACTGTCCAGCAAGTTTTCTCCCCATTCCGTCGTCTTCTCCCCGATCCGTCCTCTTCTCCAGACTCCAGTTCTCCCCTCAACTCCTCCCGCGGTCCCGCCGACATATATCCAGCAGGCGGGCCTCACTCCTCAGCTCCTCGCCAGCATATATCCAGCAGGCAGCAGGCAGGCGATCTCCTCCTCTCCGCCCGCCTCAGTCAGCTGCAAACCGTGCTTCTGGTAAGCCCATTCCTTCTTCAGTTCTTCTTGCAAAGCTCGCCTAGATGCTGTTTTCTTTAGTTCAGTTTTACCTCTTTTTTTCTTTAGATCATTACTGTCTCAACTGTATGCTAAAACTATTTTTGAGTTCAGTTTTTGAGTTCAATTTTTCTTTAGATCATTACTGATCCAACTGATTACTGTGATGTATGCTAAAATTGTATGCTAAAACTGTATGCTAAGAGTCTCGATACATGATTGCACTCTTGCTGCAAGTCAATAAATTATGTCAAAGTAATCTTCTTTCAAACTCTGCGTTATTTAGCTCTGCGGCTCTGCCTCCTCTCCATTGGACTTTGGAATCACCAACAGAGGCAACCGAGATCTGTAGAGTGTTGACAGAAGTAGTTGATCAAAAATTATCAAATGTATAAATGCATAATGTCATTTACATTGTTAAATTTGGTGAATGACAATGAGCAAATCTGTAGATTCATCATTCATGTATATTGAATATCAAGAAAATCTATTAAATCACCAAATGCCCAAATGCAAATCAATAACCGAGATCATGGTTTTACCTCTGAATATTTAGCTGAATAACTGCTGTGAAATCCAGTAGTAGGTGAAATCGCAACAATTTCTTCTTTTGCTGAATATACAATTTCTTCTGTTTGTGTCCGGCGGCCGGCAACATTGTAAAGTGGATAACATAGCCATTCAAAAACACTTGATAACCGAGATCATGGTTATATTTTTTTTGATTTAAGATTTTATTTTAAAATTTATTTGTCTTCGCTTGGTGACTGAGCCCCCTAACTAAAATTCCTGGATCCGCCCCTGGTTGTAAAGTTCATTTAAATTATATATATTAACTGAAACTATACTCATATCACTCAAATGAAAAAAAAATAGAATATATATTATTATAAGTTTTGTTTAAATTATAGGTTTATTTATATTATTTATATTAATTCAAAGAATATTCATTTTTATCACAGATATTACATATATTAGCTCGGAGATTACATTTTTATCTGAACTATTACAAAAAATAGTGAGAGATTTAAACCATAAACCCTTAAATGAACTTATAATTTAAAAAATAAACTTGTAATAACATATATTTATTTAGTTTAAGAGCTCACACAAATTATTTTTTGTAATATAATATGCAAGATTTATTTATTTTGTAACATAGATTTATTTATTTCTCATATTATCTAAGTTAAAAATATATTATCTCTGCTATTGATATAACAATTGAATCTCTCAATTTTTTTCTACAATATTCGAGATAAAAATATAATCTTTCATGTATTTTTTTAATATCTAAGATAAATATATATTCACTCAGCTACTTATATGTGTAATAAATAAACATACATATTTTAATGGCTAACATATAAATTTCTAAGCAAAAAAGAATAACGTAAGTGAAAAAACTAAGATCTCGTATAAATCACCCGGGCCCCGGACGATGATGTTCGTCCGGGGACCGGACCAAAAAATTTCCCTGAAAGTCGGGGTTAAATTGTTATTCGTTAACGTCCAACAAAACAACTTCATCCAAAAAAAAAATTGGCTAACAGGAGCGTTCTCGGAGGAAGGAACTCTACCCATCAGCCAAGCCCTTGGGTGCACCATTGAAAAGCGTGTTTTTTTTTCTTTTCTTTTTTATAAAAATAACTTGCATTGAATTTGAGGATTGGTGTCTTGAATTTCACCCGCTCCCAGAAGAAGGAACGCTACCGTTCCTAAAAATTATTCCTTAGCATGATGGGAACAACGAAAGTAGCCGGAGATCACTGAAGATTTCACTGCACCCCATAAAGTAAGTAAGAGCGCACGAGACACATCCTAAAAAATACCAAGATCTCGTATACTGAAGTTGGAAGTAGTGTTAGGTTTTGCTCGAAGCATCCAGATGGAGATCTAGGTGATGCCCTAGGTGGGTATAAATAGACAAACTCTAGGAGTAAGTAACTAGGGGTGCAATTTGAGTTGAGCTGGCTCGAGAGCTCAACGAGTTGGCTCGGAAAAAAAACTTGACTCAAGCTCGAGAATGTCGAGCTCAGTAACTCTTATTCATGGGCTCGCGAGCCGACTCACACACACATATATATATATATAGACACACACACGATCATCTTCGCACGGGCTACGCCCGTGCTCGATGCTCTCGAGCGGTCTTCGACCGCATTTAGGAGGGCTTCGCCCGCCTCCGCACTGGCTTCGTTCGTGCTCCATGCGTCGTTACGGGCAGTGCCCGTATCAAGGCGGGCAGCGCCCGCAATATATACATATGAGTCTCAAAATGACCAAAAAAAAATATAAATCGATATTACAATTTTTATTTTATAAAAAAAATAACGTTTTGACGTAAAAACATTAATTTCTCGTCCTATTTCTCTTTCTATTCTCTCCATTTCTCTCTCTCTCCTCCCCCTCTCTCCCCCTCTCTCTTCTCCCTTCCACCATCTCTCTCCCCCCCTCTTCCTCCCATCCTCTCTCATATATGGATATGATTTATTTGATAAGATCTAATGATCAAAACTTAAAGTATGGTGTGTCTCAAAATATATATATTACTTTATATATATATATATATATATAATAATATAGTAATATATATTATATTAATACCTGCTGCCGCAACAGACGCCATCATCTTTCACTTATATATTATAATACAATAATATATATTATATTAATTACTGCTGCCGCAACCCGGGGCCATCATGTTTAGGCTTCAGAGATCAGACATTATATAACATATCATAATATTAGTAAGTATTATTAATAATATTTAATATGTTCATGTTTTGACTCTAGGATTTCACGCCATCATCTTCCTCGCGGGATGCGGACGACGACTAAGGGCGAGCAACGGACGGTGGAGGATGAGGCCGGGGATAAACCGGCGGCTGCCGAGCGGCATACGACGACAGACAAGGGCGGACGACGTGCTTTCAATCGTCGAGCTTACCGAGCTCGTCGAGCACTGGCGAGCTCGATCCCGAGCCTATTGAACACATGCTCATCGAGCTCGAGCTCAAAAAAAAAGCTCGAGCTCGAGCTCGAGCCGGCTATTTTGATGAGCTCGACTCGAGCTCGGCTTGTTTGTAGCCCTAAGAGTAACTATGGGTATTGGATATCCGTATATCCGAACCGACCCGTTAAGCCTCCGAACCCGATATTTGTCCAAATATACATTAAAAATCTGCTCATATATTTGTGACAAATAACATGTGCGTCTCAGAGTGCAGAAAATAGAGAGTAGTAAAAGGAAAAAATTTCTGACTTTACACATTTCATAAGAGTTAGCACAATAAAATATAAGTATCAGTTTACCAAAAATAGTAACATGAACATCCAAACATACAGTGCTACTCATGGATAAATAAGTCTGAAAAACAAAATAACAATGGTTCAAAAAACGTGTAACAATTCTACTCAGAAAATAGATCATCCTCATCCATGTCAAAGTCTACTTTATCTGCTCCATCTTCACCAGTGTCTGCAAGAAGTTTCATGAGTTAAACTGTATGAATTCATAAACATATGCAGTGATGTATCAAAGTAAACTAATTCTACCTAAATGAGGTTAGTACTTATAGCAGTAGTGAAGTAACACGGTCAGCAATTTAGGGGTGTGCACGGTGCGGTTTGGTGCGGTTTTGGCCCAAACCGCAACCGCACCGTAAGGGCTCGGTTTTTGCCCGAGCAAAACCGCACCGCTTCGAAATTATGCGGTGCGGTTTCGGTTCGGTGCTGTTTTTTGCAGTGCGGTTACGGTTTCGGTGCCATTTTTAACATGTATTTTACATAAAATACAGGTAAGCATCAAAACTATGAATGCTACTTGATAATTTACGAGTTCTTTTATGTTTTGCTGTTTTTCTCTCTTTATTGTATCAAATTACATCATTTTCTTACAACATGTGATTTCATTTTCATAAATTTTAATGCAGTTATTTATCTTTTTTTGGAGATATCATACCAACTTATGAACTATATAATATTTTGTGAATATTATGTCTTATAGACAAATATTTTCACGCTAAACTTTGTTGCAGTAGATTCATTCATTCTTATATATCAACCCGCAACAAAGCTATCAAACAAAGTAATGTTTTCACTGTGTAGAGAATTGACTAAGTTTTAAAATTTTGATACTTGAGGGAGAATGATTTTCTCCTTGTCAAACGTGAAAGAATGAAACTTGTCCACCAGGTGTGCTTTTAACAGGTCCTCCTGCCTGAAGTGCTCCTCCAGAGCCTCCTAATTTTCCTTGGCAGTCTTCATTTTGATGTAAGTTTTTGCCAGGCTGGAGGATAGAAAGTTCAGCAGGTAGTCACGATAGAAGTCATTATGTCTCATCATTAGTCCCTATTACGTCAGCATGATCAGACTGGACTATGTAAAACACGTTCATGTACTCCATCCCAAACTGGATATTCAGCTTCCAATCGTTGAACTCGGTGGCCGTGAACTTTTCCAACTTGAGCATCGGAACTGAAGATGAGAAATTGTTCCCCTTCATCATTGTGAGGGCCACAGAACGTCAACATGATGTCTCGACGCCAAATAAGGCCACTCGATGCCAAGACCGGCCCACTCGACGCCAAAGAAGGCCACTCGATGCCAAACAGGGTCACTCGACGCCAAACAAAGCCACTTGATGCCAAGACATGCCCACTCGATGCCAAGAGCTAGGACTCAATGCTAGGAGAAACACTCAATGCCTGGAGCTAGTGCACTCGACGCACTCAACGCCGGGAGCTAGTGCACTCGACCCACTAAATGCCTGGAGCTAGTGCACTCGATGCACTCAACTCCTGGAGCTAGTGCACTCGACCCACTCAACTCCTGGAGCTGGACTCGACACACTCAACGCCTGGGCAGCCACTCAACTCCTGAATTGTCCCTCGATACCTGGGCAAATTAGGGTTAGACGAGGGTCCCTCCTCCACTAGGCAGCGCCACGACCAGACTCCTCCACCTTCACAACAGTAGGGGAGAGACGACGATGGGAGAAATATCCCGATCTCTTATAAAGGCGGTGGAACAGATCCACGATCACATCAACGGCTAGGGTTACAATTTCTCTACTCCCAGCGATGGGCGATGAAGGAGGCATGCAAAAATTGCGAAACAGCGACGACAGTGACGAAGGAGGGTAACGATATTTCTTATATCGATCCAGCGAGTATCGACGACGGGGCTTCTTCCCTCCTCAAGGTGTCAGGATCAAACTCTGCAGACGGAAGCACCACAGAATACCGCGAGCAAGTGGGGCTTGATTCGAGAATGTTAGGTTTTGCTCGAAGCATCCAGATGAAGATCTAGGTGGAATCTCATACCCGTTGCCCTTAGGTGGGTATAAATAAACAAACCCTAGGGGTAACTACTGGTATCAGATATCCGTGTATCCGAATCGGCCCGTTAAGCCTCCAAACCCGATATTTGTCCAAATATGCATTAACAAATAGTAGTCCCCTCAAAATAATCCTCTATTACTCTCAAACCATGCAAAGCTATATATAGGCAATTAATGTCAAGTCTCGGTAAAAGGGTTCCTATGAATGAACGATGTATTGGAGTCTAGGTTATCCAGTCTGTCTCGGCCATCAAGAAATACAAACATAGAATCTGAAAATGCGAGAACAGATAAACCTCCGTGAAGCTTCAAATCTTTCTACGACAACGTGTGAACAAAACGTCTCTTCGAAAAATACACCAAGATGAAGAACTTGTCGAGGGCTACATCGTGGAATCGACGATCTTTAGAAATGATGGTCGTGCGGTGTCGAATCGTAGAGAGATGGTTTTCACTCTCCAGATTTTCTTTTCAGGAACTGTTGCGACGACCTGAATCTTCATTGGAGTGAGAATGATCTTCTACAGAAAAAATAGGGCACTATTCATCACAAGATAATATATGGATAAAAAAATAAGGGTACTGTTATTAGCAAAATTAATTTGGCTTCTAGCAAACCCAAATTTTATTCAAATTTTATTTTTTTCCTTATTTTTTGAAAGACACAATTTCTCTGCTAGCAAACCCAAGTCCAAATTCATTTTCGTCACCTTCATTACTCCCTCCCGTTCGCCACTCCAAAAGCAAAAGTAAATAATTTATTTTAAAGTTAATTAAAATTTGTAAACTTAATTATAATTTGTAAACAAATTAATATTTTGTTTGGTAAACTTTATTAATATTTTGTTCGGTAAGCTAATTAATTTTCACCGCAATTGCGGTTGGCGCGGTGGCGGTTGTTAACCCAGAAATCGGCGATCCTTCCCAAGGTAGCCAGCTGGCTAGTCGCGCTCCTTAGATTTTCCCTTTTGATCGCGACAAGCCCCCAGCGTAGGCGGACATTTTTCCCCGTCCGTCTAGGTCCCCTTGCAACCGCGTGCCCTGCGGGACGGCGGGCTGTTCCCATAGCTCACCCTCGCAGACCATGCGGTTAGGTCCGCTAACCGTGCGATGCTTTTCCTTGCAGGTGTCCGCCAACAGCACCACAAGTGGCGGCTTCCCAGTCCGCCCAAGGGGCTCCGGCCTCCCTGCCGCTCGAAGGGCGGCGGCCTCCTGCCGCCGTCCGCCGAGGCCGCCCACCCGGGGCGACCTCCGCCTGCCAGACAGCCCACCCGGGGCGGCCTCTGCCCTTCAGCCGGGTGGACTCCCCCTGGAGTCCGCCCAGGCCGCCCGCTAGGGGGCGGCCCGGCCCTGCCGGGCGGACTCCCCCCGGAGTCCGCCCAGGACGCCCGCTCGGGGGCGGCCCGGCCAGCAGGGCAGACTCCCCCAGGAGTCCGCCCAGGCCGCCCGCTCGGGGGCGGCCCGGCCAGCCGGGCGGACTCCCCCAGGAGTCCGCCCAGGCCGCCCGCTCGGGGGCGGCCCGGCCAGCCGGGTGGACTCCCCCGGGAGTCCGCCCAGGCCGACCGCTAGGGGGCGGCCCGGTCCTGCCGGGCGGACTCCCCCCGGAGTCCGCCCAGGCCGCCCGCTCGGGGGCGGCCCGGCCAGCCGGGCGGACTCCCCCCGGAGTCCGCCCAGGACGCCCGCTAGGGGGCGGCCCCAGCCCTGCCGGGCGGACTCCCCCGGAGTCCGCCCGGGTCGCCCGCAAGGGGGCGGCCTCCGTTCGCAGCTTCCTGCAGCGTCATTCGCCAACCTGGCGGACTCCAATTTCCAGTCCGCGGAGTCCGCGCAGGTCATCATGCTGACGTCACTGGGCCTCGCTCTTTGAAGATCTTCTCTGAGCCTAAAAATAGCCCCTGATTCCTCTCATTTGGGAGGATTGGAGGTGGAGACAAGTCTTGACAGCAGACCCTGCGGACTCCGTTTTCTTGTCCGCGCAGTCCTCCACCAGCCTGCCAGCAGGCTCTGCGGACTCCGTTTTCCAGTCCGCGCAGTCCTCCATCACCCTTCCAGCAAGCTCTGCGAACTCAGTTTCCTGTCCGCGCAGTCCTCCACATCTCTCCAGCAGCTTGCCAGCAGACTCTGCAGACTCAGTTTTCTCAACCCTCCAGCAGCTGACAGACTCTTTTACTTAGTCTCTGGCAGCTTCTCTTCTCTGCTTTCTGGCATTTTCTTCTCCCTTAGCCGTCAGCTTCTCTTTGTACCCCTTTTAGTGATTTGTTGTAAAGATGTACTTGTAAGCTTGTAACCTCTCGCTATTAATCAAAGGAAAGCCCGTCGCAAGAGTGGCATTTAGGCCGTGGCGGGCGAAGTGTGTTGTTGCCGCTGCTAGCGGCCCCCTCTTCTCTCCTCTGCTCAGCAATCCTTGCTCCTCTGCTCAGCAAGCATTGCTCCTCTGCTCAGCAAGCCTTGCTCCTCTGCTCAGCAAGCCTTGCTCCTCTGCTTAGCAAGCCTTGCTCCTCTGCTCAGCAAGCCTTGCTCTCTGCTCAGCAAGCCTTGCTCCTCTGCTCTGCAAGCCTTGCCCTCAGCTCAGCTCATCTCTTCTCGGCAACCAACCTGCAAGTGCAACCATCGCGGTTACTGTCTGCTTGACCGCTCCTGGTCTCCCTCCTTTTCCTCTCTTGATCAACCCTTTCTGCTGATCAAGGCTCGTCTCTGCTCTCAGCAGCCTCTCCTCTACCCCCGCAACCCTCCTTGAACCAGCTGTTTGATCCACTCTCGAGCACTCAGAAGCTTCCTTCTCCTCTCCCCCCGCAACCTTCTCCTTCCTCCTCACCTAGCTTGTGAGACCAAACACCCCCTCGGTGATAGCTGTGCCCCCGGTACCGTTTTCGCGCATCAACAGTTTTGGTGCGGTGAGCGTGGAACGTCAGCTTACGCGCAGCCCTTCAGATCAGAACAGACAGTGAAAGCAACAGTTAACCATGTCAGACCACCAATCAGCCCAGAACCTTGCTCCAAGTCCCAGTGAAGATTTTCTCTGGGAAGCCTTTGAGCAGTCGCGCCGTGAGAATGCTCAACAGTTCCAGGCTATCAACAAAGTTCTTGCTGCAATCACGCATCGATTGGACGCTCATCCAGAAATAGCTCCAGCTGCTCCAATCAACCCAACCCCAACAACAGAGCATCAGCAAGCTTACTCTCAAGCTTGCCCGCCGTTCTATCCTCCTTACACTCCAACCTTTCCATAAGGGCCTGCAGCTCCTTTGCGAACTCAAGATGAAGAGTTTGTTGCTCGCCATAACTTCTTCCGGGAAGCAGCCCGAGGAAGTCCTGCTAAAGTTCTCAATTTTCAGGGAGGTCATCCCTACCCTTCAGCTCCTGCCTCTGCTTCTCCTGCAGCAACTTTTCCTTGTTATTCTCATGCTCCTTTTGCAGCTGCAGCTTATTCTTCTTTTTATCCCTATGCTGTAGGAGAGCAAGAAGAACCTTCACCATTCGCAGAGAATGTTCGCCATGAGCCTACTCCAGCAAACTTCAGAGAACCTCGACTACCAATCTACACTGGAGAGACAGATCTAGTGAAGCACCTCCAAGCTTTTGAGTCAGCCATTGCTCTCAAAACTCTTTCAGATGCAACAAAGTGCAAACTCCTTGTCACCTCTTTTGATGGGCAAGTGAGGAACTGGTTCTATGGCCTCCGTCCTCACTCCATCACTTCCTTCCTTGATCTTCGAAGGGAGTTTCTTCTCAGATTCTCTACATCAACCAAGAGAAAGGGCGGTCCTGAAGCCCTCTTTGAGATCAAGCAGCGCGGAAATGAGACTTGGTCTCAGTTTGTTGATCGATTCCAAAGAGAGATTTTGGACATCGAAGTTACTGATCAAGAAATGTACAGAGTGGCTCTTATCCACGGTCTTCGTGAAGGGCCTCTCAAATTTGAAGCCAATGTCCGTGCTCCAAGGACATATCAAGAGTTGATTGCTCTAGCCAACTCATACATCCGAGGCGAAAAGAGCAATCCAGGCTTCGTATCCAAGCTTTTATCCGAGGAGGATCTCTCTCGCAAGCATCCTCCAAGGTCTCCTCACAATCACTTCCCAACTCACTCAAAGAAGGAGAGAAGGATTCATCGGCATCGATACTCCTTCCCGAGCCGCGATCATGCTCAAGACCCATTGCTGCCGCTAGCTCCGTCTTTGCAAACAGCAGCAGTTCAACAACAGCAGGACAACGACTTGCATGAGTCTGATCTTGACGACGTCATGCAAGAAGTAATCCAGATCATGAAAGACAGGGCAAACTTCAAGAAGCCCTATCGACCATCAGATCAAAGATCTAGGGGTTCAGAACCCTACTGCGAATTTCACAAAGAACCAGGTCACCTAACAGAGGACTGCCGAGCATTCAGACAACTTGTACAAAGGATGCTCCGGCAGGGAAAGATGCATGACCTGCTTCCTAAAGAAGAATGCCCTGATCCAGCAACTTCTAAGGGCAAAGAAGTTGCAGACGTTCCTTGCTCCTCAAGAGGAGTGAACCAAGTCGAAGAGCCTCCTCTCCTCGTTGTTAACCAAGCCGTCGAATGCTTCGATGCTGATGACGAAGGTATGCTTGGAAGGCTATTCTGAGCAAGCGATGGACTTCACAGTCCTCCAAAGATCCTGGCAAGCTTCATGGGTTATCTCAACCCTTGCTCTCTCTCTTCAAACATTTTCATTTCATCAAACACTTCTCAGTGTTCTTTTCTTGCTTTTCAACAAAGCTTTTTATCAGGGATCTTATACTGACACAGTTCCCTTCTTGTGTTTCTCCTTCCTCTCCTCTCTCTCTCTAAGGATTGGTACGCCAATGAGATATCACCAAGTCTGAAACGTTCCTTCCGTAGTTTGTTCTCGCACAACCGCTACAACCACACATGACGGGAGTATACCCATGTGTGCAGTGGGAGCAGTTCAATCGCCGGAATGGGCTTCAGATTTCGGATCCTGGCCGGCATCTGACACAGAGTGTGTGCTAGGGGAGCCCCATGTGTTAGCTCTGATGTGCTTTGTTTAGGATACATTACAGTCATGATGATCTTTGCTTGACAAGCAATGACGACCAAGCGTAGCCTTGTCTCTTCGATCATCACCTAACTGTAATCGTTGAACACTCCGGTATCCTGATCCGTGCCTTCTCGGGTTCTCACAACTCCACTGATCAATACACAGACAAGCTAGGCCTCTTGGCGCAACCAGTTTCGTTGATCAGTGATGCTTGTGCCCAAGGCAAGAGAGCGTTGCTTCTAGCGATCCTTCTCAGGATCTTTCCCTTGCTTTTCTCTTTTGTGCCCTCCTTGAGGATGCGGCCAGCCTGCTTTGAGCAGGACTATACTCGAGATGAGTTTTCGGGCAAGTGATGCATAAGGCCCACGGGGAACACCTGTGGCAGCATTCAAGCCTCTTTAGTCATTCCGAGCATAAGCCTCCTTTTCTCTCTTCCCTCCTTTCACAGGTGAACAGGTTAATCCAACCTACCAAAAGGATTCTGGCATTCATTTTGATCATGTCCATCCAGTCATATCGACAGCGAGCGCTCGATTCATTAATCTGGGTTTCATGATAATGTTCATCGGATATTTTTCTTGCTACTTGGTCATATCGACCCTATCTCATCAACCTTCATGAGTTATCTCAACAATTTTGGTGCGGTTATCTTCATGTCTTGTTTGCTTCTAATTTCTCTCCTCGTAGAGGTTAGCAAACCCTTGCAAGCCTTCTCCACAGGTACTTCCGAGCTCCTTTCATATGTATTGTTAGAAAGTAGAGACAAGAAGCGAAAAGTAGAGAACAAGCGAATAAACTTTTGAATAATTGAAATTTTATTATCCAAAAAAAAGGTATCTATTACAAAGGTATGCCCTCCTTTATATAGAATGGAGGAGAGATGAGAGAATACAAATAAGAGATGTGGGACTAAAATTTACAGGACAAGCGGACTGTACAAAACAAACCGCACAAGCCGCGCGGTTAGATAGCAGGGCTAACCGCACGGCTACGACCAGAGAGGAAGAGAGAGACCGCCAGGGTAGACCGCCAGACCGCCCGGCCTCCAAGCCGGCTGGGACAAACCGCCAGACCGCGCGGTCTTCAACCCGCCAAGACAAACCGCCAGACCGCCCGGTCACCAACTTCAACACTCCCCCTCAAGCTGGAGCATATATATCGATCATGTCCAGCTTGTCACAGATGTGGAAAAAGGAAGCGGACACTGGCTTGGTGAAGACGTCTGCCAACTCGTTGTCGGACGTGACAAATGGAGTGCAAATCTGTTTCTTCAATATTTCTTCTCGAATAAAATGACAGTCGACTTCTATGTGTTTTGTTCTCTCATGAAAGGCCGGATTTTTGGAAATGTGTATCGCGGCCTTATTGTCACAGAACATAGGAAGAGGATAGTTGTAAACCTCTCCTAAGTCAAGCATGAGAGCCCGCAACCACTTCAACTCACATGTAGTCGATGCCATGCTACGATATTCAGCCTCTGCACTAGACCTGGAAACGACGGACTGTTTCTTGCTCTTCCAACTCACAAGATTGCCTCCAACAAATGTGCAGAAACCTGAAGTCGATTTACGGTCCCCTTTGTCATCCGCATAGCTTGAATCAGAGTAAGCTTCAACCCTTAGGTGACCATTCTTCTGAAATAGGAGTCCTTTCCCTGGAGCAGCTTTAATATACTCTAATATCCTCAGAGCAGAGTGTAGATGACACTCCCTCGGAGCTTGCATGAACTGGCTCACCTTGCCAACAGCATAGGAGATGTCGGGTCTGGTTACCGTGAGATATATGAGCTTGCCCACCAGACGCCGGTATCTCGTAAGATCAGAGAGAAGAGGTGAGTCATCTGTCCAAGTTTTGTCTTCTCCAGCAGCCATAGGACAACGTGCAGGTTTAGCACCAGTGAGTCCTGCATCCTTTAAAAGATCAAGAGCATACTTCCGTTGTGAAAGGACCATGGAGTTGGGCTTTCTAGAGATTTCAATCCCCAGAAAGTATTTCGGGGAGCCCATATCCTTTGTAACCAGATGTTGACGAAGGTGTTTCTTGGTCATCAGTATCCCATCCTGGTCATCGCCAGTAAGAAGAATGTCATCAACATAAACCGCAAGAACAACAAGACCAGAGGCGGTTTTCCGAACAAACAAGGAGTGATCTGCTGAGCTTCGTGTAAAACCAATGGCCGCAACAATGCCACTGAACTTGTCAAACCAGGCACGAGGACTCTGCTTGAGGCCATAGATAGCCTTCTTTAGCCGGCATACCCGTGTCTCCCCCTGAGCAACATACCTAGGAGGTTGCTCCATGTAAACAGCTTCCTGCAGATCTCCATAGAGGAAGGCATTCTTAACATCTAGCTGCGAGATGGGCCAGTCCCTGTTGACAGCTACAAAGAGAAGAACCCGAATAGTGCTAAGGCGAGCCACGGGCGAGAAAGTGTCAAAGTAATCAACCCCATAAGTTTGGGTAAAACCCTTGGCAACCAGGCGAGCCTTATAACGATCCACACTACCATCCGGGAGAAACTTCACCACGAAGACCCAGCGACAACCAACAACATCGGTGCCGAAAGGAGGCGGAACAAGGGTCCAGGTACCCCGTTCAGTGAGAGTAGCAATCTCCTCATCCATGGCAACTTTCCAGTGAGGAATAGTAAGGGCCTCCTGGTAGGAACGGGGGGTGGTAGTGGCCGAGATAGCCAGGGCAAAGGCTCGGCGAGCAGGGGTAAGGCGATCGTAGGAAACAACCGCAGCAAGAGGATGGTGGGTACAAGCCCGAACCCCTTTGCGAAGAGCAATCGGGAGATCCAGGTCAGCAGGAGCCTCAGTTTCCGGAGTATCCGTGGTGGAGAGAGCTGGCCCGGGATTAGAGAGAGATGGCAGCGGAGTGGAGGGAGAAAGCGGAGTAGAGGGTGGAGATGAGGAGGATGGGGAAGGCGGTGGAGTGGGTGGAGAGGGCGGAACCTCAGTGGGAGCAGAGGGAAGGGATGAGTTGGTATGAGAAGGAGGAGCAGGAGGAGGAGAAGAGGAAGCGGGAGAGAAGTAAGATGCATTGGCAAAGAAGGTGACATCCGCAGAGACAAATTGCTTGCGGGTAACAGGGTCAAAGCAACAATAGCCTTTCTGAGTGGGAGAGTAGCCCAGAAAGACACATTTGGTGGCACGGGGTGAGAGTTTATCACGAGTGGCAGCGGGAGAGTGCACAAAAGCGGTGCACCCAAAGATGTGTAGAGGAAGAGGAAAGGGATCCTTGTCCGGATAAAGAATGGAGAAGGGGGTAGCACCGTGGAGAACGGTGGAGGGAAGGCGATTGATGAGATAGCAGGAGAGAAGGACAGCATAGCCCCAATAGGAGCGAGGAACATGCATTTGATTCATCATAGTGCGAGCGACATCAAGGAGGTGACGGTTTTTGCGTTCCGCCACCCCATTTTGTTGGGAAGTGTAGACACAGCTGGTTTGACGAATAACACCATGGTGAGTGCAAAAGGAGGAGAAGTCGTGGCTAAGATACTCCTTAGCATTGTCAGAACGAAGGATTTTAATAGACGTAGCAAACTGAGTGTTAACCATCGAATAAAAGGAGGTCCAAACAGAGAACAACTCGGAGCGATCTTTAAGAAGATAGACCCACGTAGCCCGAGAGAAATCATCAATGAAGGTGACAAAATAGGAACTGCCCCGACCTATGGTGAGGGTAGGAGCGGGACCCCATATGTCAGAGTGAACGAGGTCGAACGGTTGGGAAGAGCCCCGACTTTGCGTTGGTGGGAAGGAGGAGCGGTGATGTTTGCCAAGTTGACATGCATCACAGTTTAGAGGAGGATGATGAGGAGGGAGGTGCGGCAGGAGCTGACGTAGAATGCGGGGAGGAGCATGTCCAAGGCGAAGATGCCATTGGAGAAGATCTGTAGAGGAGGAGGAGAAGACGGATAGAGCAGAAACGTTGTCGAGGAAGTAGAGGCCACCACTCTCAGTCCCGGTAGCAATCGTCCGTTGGGAGTCCGGATCCTGAAAAACACAAGAGGTAGGGGTGAAGGTGACAGAACACCGTAGTTGCTTGCATAAAGAAGTAACCGATAATAAATTGCACAGAAACTTGGGCACATAGAGGGTATCAGCCAAGCAGAGAGATGGAGTGACTTGAACCATGCCCGTCCCATGGACCGGGGAGGGAGATCCATCAGCGACAATGACCGGGGGCAACTGAGCCTGTGTGTCAAGTAGAGAGAAACATTGAGAGTTGCCGGTCATATGACTTGTTGCACCAGAGTCGATGAGCCATCCTCCGCGAGTCACAACATGAGCACTACCAGAAGAGGTGACCACGGAGGCGGACAGGCTGGAGGAGAAAGCCATGGAAGCAAGAGAGTAGCAAACCGCGACGAGAAGAACAAGCCGCGAGAAGAGAATAGAGCACCAAGCCGGGCGACCAGAAAATAGGTCGGGCGGCTAGAAAGGCCGCTTCCAAGAAGTCGAGCAAAGCAGAGGGAAGAAGTCGCACGACCTGAAAAAGTCGGGCGAACAGAGGAGAACAAGTCGCACGGCCAAAGATGAGGCCGAGGCGACTAGCAAGCAGGAGCGGGTAGAAGGCAACAAGAAGGAAGCGGCGAAAAAGCAGGCAAAGGTCCAGCGGGGAAGAGGCCGCGCGGACTGAGAAGACCGAGCGAACAGAAGAGAAGAGAAGAGCAGGTGACCGCGACCAAGATGCGGGTGAAAAAGGAACAACCCGCACGGTCAGGCAGATCACAGCAGCAAACCGCGAGTATAGAGACAAGACACGCGGACAGAGACAGACCGCAACGACTAGGAAGTCAGAGAGGCAAGAAAGAACAAGGAGCGCGGCGACAATGAAACAGGTCGCGGCGACAAAGAGTAGTAGGAGAAGAGAATCAAGAGGAAGCAAGCCGCGCGAACTGGGCGGCGGACAGAAACAAGCCGCGCGGATAGAAACAAGCCGCGCGGATAGAAGAGAGGGCAAGTCGTGAACCAAGTCGCAGAATGCGGAAAACAGGTCGCGAACAACAGATGGCGCACAGAATCAGGAGGAAATGACCGTGTCCTCTGATACCATGTTAGAAAGTAGAGACAAGAAGCGAAAAGTAGAGAACAAGCGAATAAACTTTTGAATAATTGAAATTTTATTATCCAAAAAAGGTATCTATTACAAAGGTATGCCCTCCTTTATATAGAATGGAGGAGAGATGAGAGAATACAAATAAGAGATGTGAGACTAAAATTTACAGGACAAGCGGACTGTACAAAACAAACCGCACAAGCCGCGCGGTTAGATAGCAGGGCTAACCGCACGGCTACCACCAGAGAGGAAGAGAGAGACCGCCAGGGTAGACCGCCAGACCGCCTGGCCTCCAAGCCGGCTGGGACAAACCGCCAGACCGCGCGGTCTTCAACCCGCCAAGACAAACCGCCAGACCGCCCGGTCTCCAACTTCAACATGCATATTGTCTGCTTCTAACTTTTCTCCTTGTATAGAACAACAGACACCTGCAAACCTCATCCAGGTACTTGCAGTTTAAATCATTATTTTATATCTGCTGCTCACTCTTCACTTTGCAGTGATTAGTAGATGTCTGCAAGCCATATTAAGGTACTTGCAGCTTATCTTTGTATACAATACCTGCCTCTAACTCTCTTCTTGCAGAGATCACCTACACTTGCAAGCTCCATTCAGGTACTTGCAAGTTACTTTCATGCACTACGCGTACTCTTAACTTTTCTTTCGTAGAAACCACCAAAGATTTGCAAGTTCCTCGCAGGTACTTACAACTCATTTTTCTTTCTTTCTTGTATACCCTTCTTCCTGCCCTTTTTGCAGAGGTTAACGGGTGCTTGCAAGCCTCTATCAGGTACTTGCGAGTTATTATACCTTCTGTTTTCCTCACTTTTGTTTTGCAGAACTTAACAGAAGACATACCTTCTTCGTTTTGCAAAAGCAAACTCAGGTACACACTCGATGTACCACCCATACATGCTTACCCTAATTTTCATCTTGAAGGAAAATAGACAGGAAGCACCAAGCTTGTAAGGAGAGTCTTCAGGTTCTATCTCTCCTTGCCTCCCCTTCTCTTTCCTTTGGGGTGTATCACAATTTTCGTGGGTCTCCAACTTTTTCAAAGTTTCCTTCGGAACTTAAAAAAGTGCGGGGATTATGTTAACCCAGAAATCGACGATCCTTCCCAAGGTAGCCAGCTGGCTAGTCGCGCTCCTTAGATTCTCCCTTTTGATCGCAATAAGCCACCAGCGTAGGCGGACAGTTTTCCCCATCTGTCTAGGTCCCCTTACAACCGCATGCCCTGCGGGACGGCGGGCTGTTCCCATAGCTCACCCTCGCAGGCCATGCGGTTAGGCCCGCTAACCGTTCGATGCTTTTCCTTGCAGGTGTCCGCCAACAGCACCATAAGGGGCGGCTTCCCAGTCCGCCCAAGGGGCTCCGGCCTCCCTGCCGCTCGAGGGGCGGCGGCCTCCTGCCGCCGTCCGCCGAGGCCACCCACCCGGGGCGACCTCCGCCTGCCAGGCCGCCCACCCGGGGCGGCCTCTGCCCTTCAGCCGGGCGGACTCTCCCTGGAGTCCGCCCAGGCCACCCGCTAGGGGGCGGCCCGGCCCTACCGGGCGGACTCCCCCCGGAGTCCGCCCAGGCCGCCCGCTCGGGGGCGGCTCGGCCAGCCGGGCGGACTCCCCCAGGAGTGTGCCCAGGCCGCCCGCTCGGGGGCGGCCCGGCCAGCCGGGCGGACTCCCCCAGGAGTCCGCCCAGGCCGCCCGCTCGGGGGCAGCCCTGCCAGCCGGGCGGACTCCCCCTAGAGTCCGCCCAGGCCGCCCGCTCGGGGGTGGCCCGGCCAGCCGGGCGGACTCCCCCTGGAGTCCGCCCAGGCCGCCCGCTCGGGGGTGGCCCGGCCAGCCGGGCGGACTCCCCCTGGAGTCCGCCCAGGCCGCCCGCTCGGGGGCGGCCCGGCCTGCCGGGCGGACTCCACCCGGAGTCCGCCCAGGCGGCCCGCTAGGGGGCGCCCCCGGCCCTGCCGGGCGGACTCCCACCGGAGTCCGCCCAGGTCGCCCACAAGGGGGAGGCCTCCGTTCGCAGCTTCCTGCAGCGTCATTCGCCAACCTGGCGGACTCCAATTTCCAATCTGCGGAGTCCGCGCAGGTCGTCATGCTGACGTCACTGGGCCCCGCTCTTTGAAGATCTTCCCCGGGCCTATAAATAGCCCCTGATTCCTCTCATTTGGGAGGATTGGAGGTGGAGACAAGTCTTGACAGCAGACCCTGCGGACTCCATTTTCCTATCCGCGCAGTCCTCCACCAGCCTGCCAGCAGACTCTACGAACTCCGTTTTCCAGTCCGCGCAGTCCTCCATCACCCTTCCAGCAAGCTCTGCGGACTCAGTTTCCTGTCCGCGCAGTCCTCCACAGCTCTCCAGCAGCTTGCCAGCAGACTCTGCAGACTCAGTTTTCTCAGTCCTCCAGCAGCTGGAAGACTCTTTTACTTAGTCTCTGGCAGCTTCTCTTCACTGCTTTCTGGCATTTTCTTCTCCCTTAGCCGCCAGCTTCTCTTTGCACCCCTTTTAGTGATTTGTTGTAAAGGTGTACTTGTAAGCTTGTAACCTCTCGCTATTAATCAAAGGAAAGCCCGTCGCAAGAGTGGCATTTAGGTCGCGACAGGCGAAGTGTTTTGTTGCCGCTGCTAGCGGCCCCCTCTTTTCTCCTCTGCTCAGCAAGCCTTGCTCCTCTGCTCAGCAAGCCTTGCTCCTCTGCTCAGCAAGCCTTGCTCCTCTGCTCAGCAAGCCTTGCTCCTCTGCTCAGCAAGCCTTGCTCCTCTACTCAGCAAGCCTTGCTCCTCTGCTCAGCAAGCCTTGCTCTCTGCTCAGCAAGCCTTGCTCCTCTGCTCTGCAAGCCTTGCCCTCAGCTCAGCTCTTCTCGGCAACCAACCTGCAAGTGCAACCGTCGCGGTTACTGTCTGCTTGACCGCTCCTGGTCTCCCTCCTTTTCCTCTCTTGATCAACCCTCTCTGCTGATCAAGGCTCGTCTCTGCTCTCAGCAACCTCTCCTCTACCCCCGCAACCCTCCTTGAACAAGCTGTTTGCTCCACTCTCGAGCACTCAGAAGCTTCCTTCTCCTCTCCCCCCGTAACCTTCTCCTTCCTCCTCACCTAGCCTGTGAGACCAAACACCCCCTCGGTGATAGCTGTGCCCCCGGTGCCGTTTTCGCGCATCAACATCGGTGATGGCGGTTTCAGTGCGTCAACGGTGATAACGGTTTCGGTGCGGCGGCAGCGGCGATGACGATTGGTGCTGTGGCGACGAGGGAGGTTGGCGCGGCGACGGTGATGGCGGTTGGCGCAGCGGCGGCGATGGCTGGTGGCACGACAAAGGTGATGGCGGGCAGTGCGTCGGCGGCGACGACGGTTTTTGGTGCGGCGGCGACGATGGCTGGTGGCGCAGCGGCAACGATGGAGGTCTCAGTGCGGCGACGACGATGGTGGTTTCGGTGCGGCGGCACCCATGACGGTTGGCGCGGCAGTGGCGATGGCGATGG
This sequence comes from Platanthera guangdongensis, assembly GCA_039583875.1. Taxonomy (NCBI): domain Eukaryota; kingdom Viridiplantae; phylum Streptophyta; class Magnoliopsida; order Asparagales; family Orchidaceae; genus Platanthera; species Platanthera guangdongensis. The sequence goes on from CM077165.1 coordinate 142,912,244, forward strand.
CGGTTGGCGCGGCGACGGTGATGGCAGTTGTCATGAAGACGATGATGACGGTTTCGGTGCGGCGACGACATTGACGGTTGCCGCGGCGGCGGCGATGACGATTTTGGTGCGGCGGCGGTGGCGATCACGGGCGGACCCACCTTCGGACACACCCGAGCATGTGCCCCGGTATGATTTTTCGCAGATTTCACCGGGGGAGATCGTTGCAGCTTCCCATTTCCACGCTCCGTCCGAATCGCTGCAGCCCGTCGTGTCCTAGCGTCCGCTGCTGCTTCCCATTTCCACGCTCCGTCTGAATCGCTGAAGAATCTGCTGTGCCCGAGCGTCCGGCGTGCCCTAGCGTTCGCCGAAGAATAGCTGCAGTCGTACGTCTTCTTCTTCTTCTTCTTCTGAACTTGCCCCTTCTTCTTCTTCTTCTTCTGAACTTACCCCTTCTTCTTCTTCTTTATCTTTTTCTTCTTCTGAACTTGCCCCTTCTTCTTCTTCTTCGTCTAAACTTGCCCCGTCTTCTTCTTCTTCTGAACTTTCCCCTTCTTCTTCTTCTTCTTCTTCTGAACTTGCCCCTTCTTCTTCTTATGAACTTGCCCCTTCTTCTTCTTCTGAACTTGCCCCTTCTTCTTCTTATGAACTTGCCCATTCTTCTTCTTCTGAACTTGCCCCTTATGCTTCTTCTTCTTCTTCTTCTTCTTCTGAACTTGCCTCTTTCTGAACTTGCCCAGCATAAAAGGGGCTTGCCCCTTTCCGGGACAATTTTTCCCGAGGTTTTTTTTCCTTTTGAATAATTGAAATCATGTTTGTATACAGGCATAAGTTACTCAATCACTGAGCATTGCAAAGGAGGCTGGCAACCATTCTGCTGCCAAACAGAGCCATCAAGATCTTGCTAGAAAACTAAAGGTTACTTGTGGTTTGGGTTCTTTTATCATACTGACATTCACTTAAATATTTAGCTTTTATGCAGTTTTTTTTCCTGTGATCATATCCTATACGAGTATTGAGATTTTATAACAATATTTCAATGTGTTAATCATGTCAGTTTGAAATTTAGATTGACGTGTATGCCATTGTTCATCCATTGTGCAAAATAAATATCAATTTCCACACCTTGTCGTGCACTTGTGTTGCCTCTGCTCATTGTTGTGCTTTCTCTACATGCAGCTGTCGAATTTATGATCTATTGGCTATTGCCCTACTTGTTTGAATGTTTTGGCATTGTAAAGCTTATTGTTGTAATGCTATTACTGATTTACTATTCCCTACTATTTTCAGTTATTGTTATAATGCCCAATTATCCTAACTATGCCATATGATTGTAATGCATCGGGACTGAAGTGATTTTTGTTCATGCATCATGGTTTCCCTACTCCATATACATCATGGTCTCTCTATTCCATATGAATCATGGTCTCTCTATTCCATATGCATCATGGTCTCTCTATTCCATATGCATCATGGTCTCTCTATTCCATATGCATCATGGTTTACCGATTCCATATGCATCATGGTTTACCTATCCTGCCCTAATTTTCCGTGGAAATGAAGTTGTGCCTAGTCTTAGATATATTTGTAAGCACCTAGTGTTAAATATATTGGTTGACATGTCGACTAATATATCTGAATTAGGTTATCTAGCCCGAGCATATAGAACCTTAGGAATTTCCCTCGCGGGTCTGGTACGGTCGCGTTTGGTCGTAGGGGCATTGCCCCGTGTACCGTCAGGATTTGCCACCGTTTTAAATTCAGTCCAGGCTATATTGTTATGGTCACACAATCAAATTAGATACTTTTTGTGTGTATTTCAAATGTTGTTTTCTACGTAGGTGTTCAATGGACAAGTTTCTTTCAAATGTGAGGTCAAATGAAATTTCGCAAGATTTTCAAGCATCAGGTTCATGTGGTAAAAGGAATCGATCTGAATTTAACTTTGATGAGCTACCTGCTGATCCAGGATTGAGGCAACCTATAAGCTCATATGATGTAAAATCCAAGATACAATAAGAAGAAAATACTTGCATAATGCTCCTTGTCAACCGATTTTGGCTAATTTTCCACAAACTGAAATTGGAAATAAGACACACAGTTTCAACAAAAGCTAGTTTTATAAGTTCAAGGATTGACTGTAATATAATATAGATAAAGATGCTGCATATTGTCTTTATTGTTATATTTTTCCACAGAGAGGTTGTGATCCGACATTTGTATGTCGTGGTTGGAGATATTGGAAAGATAGGACGATATTAGAGAAACATATTGGAAATCACATGAGTGCACATAATAACTCCAAGAAGATGTGCATAGCTTTAATGAATCAGAAGCAAGGTATTCAAGTTGCGTTTTGCAGGCAGGAAGAAACACAACGTATTCAATATCGTGCTCGTTTGTGTTCGTAAATAGATTGCATACGCTTTCTTTTAAAACAAGGGTTGTCTTTTTGCGGACATGATGAGTCTAAAGAATCCAGTAATCAAGGCAATTTTCTTGAACTTTTAGAATTCCTTGCATTACATAACAATGATGCCAAGTCAGTGGTATTCTAAAATGCACCTATCAATTGTCAATTAATATCTCCAAAAAGAAGATAGTTTCTTGCATTGCATCTGAGATAACAAAGACAATTGTTCAAGACGTTGGGGATAGCTACTTCAGTATTTTGGTCGATGAATCACGTGATGTGTCCACAAAAGAACAAATGGTTGTGGTTTTACGCTATGTTACTATCAAAGGTCTTATTATGGAGCATCTTCTTGGGTTTGTTCATGTTATAGACACAACTTTCTTATCATTAAAGAAAGCTATTGATAATTTGTTTGCAAAACATTGCCTAAGTATTTCTAAATTGCGGGGTCAAAGTTATGATGGTGCTAGCAATATGAGGGGTGAGTTCAAAGGACTGAAAACATTGATATTGCAGGAGAATAATTGTGCTTTCTACATTCATTGTTTTGCTCATCAACTACAACTAATATTAGTAGTTATTGCAAAAGATCATGTTGAAGTTGCAGAGATTTTCACGCTTATTAACTTTGTGTTGAATGTTGTTGGCGGATCTTGCAAACGATGTGATTGTATAAGAGCATTAGAAGTTGATCGGGTTGCTTTAGAGCTTGGTTGCGGAGAGTTGGAAAGTGGTCGAGGGGCAAATCAACCACTTGAATTGAAAAGGGCAGGTGACACACGGTGGAGTTTACATTATGACACAATATTAAATTTTATTCGGATGTTCTCATCTATTGTTGAGGCACTTGAAATTATCAAGGTTGATGGTGCAGATGGAAATCAAAGAGGAATGACCAATACTTTGATTAAAAGTCTCTTGACTTTTAATTTTATTTTTCTCTTGCATTTAATGAAGAATATTTTATCCAAGTAACATGAGTTATCACAAGCTTTACAGAAAACGGATCGAGACATTGTTAATGCAATGAAGTTTGTAAAATTTACAAAGCAGTTACTGTTGAATTTCAGAAATGAAGATCTTAAATGGAACTCCTTCATGACTGAAGTATCAAAATTTTGCACAAAACACCATATAGGGGTTCTTAATATAAATGAAAAATATATGCAAGCAGGAAGATCAAGACGCAATAAAAGAGAGATTACAAATTATCATCATTTTCGTGTTGAAATCTTCAATACAGTGCGCGATTGGACTTTGAACGAGTTAAATGATCGTTTTAATGAAGTGAACACTGAACTACTTTTATGTGTTTCTTGTCTGGACTCTAGTGATCGATTTGCCTTATTTGATAAACAAAAGTTAGTTCGTCTCGCAGAATTGTACTCATCTGATTTCTCACCAGTAGAATTGCAACTACTTGAAGGACAACTTGATATGTATATTATTGATATGCGTTCTTTGCCAACCGACATGTTCTCTTATAGTAAAGGAATTGATGTCCTTTTAAAACTATTGGTGGAGTTGAAAAAACAAGATCACTATCAGTTGGTTTTCAGGCTTTTAAAGTTGACATGTCTTCTACCCGTTGCAACTGCTACAGTTGAAAGATTGTTCTCTGCAATGAAGATTATAAAAAATCGTTTACGAAACAAAATGAGAGATGAATGGATGAATGACTATATGATCGTTTATACAGAGAAAGATGTTGCTGAGGGTATTACTAATGATACTATTATTACAAAATTTCAGAATATGTGTCCACGAAAAGTGGTCTGTTGAACGGTATGTCATGTGTTTTTTGGTTATTAACTTTTTATTAATTGCAATATTAGTTTAAATTTATTTAAGCTTTGCATTTAATTATTTACTTTAAAATTGTGCCCGGGTTAAGAAAAATTCCTAATTTCGCCCCTGGCGGCGATGACGATTTCGGCGCGGCGGCAGGGATTATCTCATCTGTGGAATAGCAATCCCAAAGTTTCTTATTGATACAATCCAACAAGAAGGATCTAATAATGGCGATTTTGGTGCGGCGGCCTCTAAGGAGATCACATCAATAATATTAGCATATGTATCATCTTATATTGAATGGTGCATGTAGAGCTGAGCATATTATTCAAAACTCGAAAGTCGCTCGAAAATCATTCGAAAATTGAGTCGAATCGGAATCAGTTAAAATTGATTCGACTCAATTTGAGTCGATTCAATTTGACTCGAATCTGATTCCGAGTCGATTTCGAGCCAGCTCTGAATCACTCGAAATATGATTCGAATTAACTCGAATTAATTAAAAAAATTATGTATTTATTAATATATTCTTATTTTAGAATTAAAAAGAATACAATTTAAACTTAAATAAAAAGAATGAAAAATTTAAATGTTTTACTTTCTAAATTTATAGGTTGCCCAATTTAATTTTGAGCAAACTATGAATAAAACGAAAAATTGCTCAATTTCGAGTCGATTTGATTCGATTTCTATTTAACCCAATTCGATTTCGAGTTGACTCGATTCGATTTCGAGCTGACTCGGAATCGAGTCATTTCGAGTCGAGCCGACTCGACTCGAAATCAATTTCGATTTCGAGCCGAGTTCGAGTCGAAAATTTCGATTTCGAGCCGAGCCAAAATCGCTCGAACTCGACTTGATATCAGCCATATGTGCATGTCTTCAAATAAAAATAAAAAATTTTATTTTATAGAGTGATTTTCTAGTAACACTTTTTTGTTAAAATATTTATCTTCAAATTTAAAACTTTGCTAATAATAATAATTTGGTGGAAGCCAAATCGAATTTGATAATAACAACACCCAAAAACAGACATGCGTTGGGGATAGGGAGAGATCCATGCATGCGTTGATTAGTAGAGTATTTGCGAAAATGCACGACCCTAATTTCTTTGCTCACGATGAACCACGCCCACCCAAAAATTACTCGAACTTTAGATGGAGCATCCAGAAAAATGTTGTAGAGAACTCGATGCAACAAGAGACATGCGCCGAGAGGGATATGATAGAGAAGTCAACTTATGCTTCGAAATAGATGGAGAATGTGTTGACTAATATATGATATGTGTCAACGTGAATTTCACCAAATCAAAGCATGCGTTGATATATAAAAACAAAACATTATATAACGTAAATTTCACTTTAAGATTTTAACACTTCCTCTTAAAGTGAAATTCATGTACGAGTCTGAGCAACCCTCAAAGACGCTCAAACGGCCCCTTGGACAGGGCTTCGTGAAGATATCAGTGATGTTTTCTTGACTCCGAACATGCTCCACGACATGAGATTCACCAAGTACTTTCTCCAGAATAAAATGGTGTGCGATCTCGATATGCTTTGTCCGCGCGTGATTAACCGGATTTGTAACAAGCTTCAGCGCACTTTTATTGTCGTCGTGGAGCAGAGTAAGACTGCAACCTTTTAATAAACATCCTCCACCAACCTTCGCAACCAAATGTATTCCTGAGCCGTCAAGGACGACGCCTTGTACTATGCTTCAGCGGTGGAGATGGATATCGAGTCTTGCTTCTTGTTACACCATGAGATCGCCGCTGAACCACACATAAAGACGTACCCCGACGGCGACTTCCAATCATCAACATCTCCGCCATAGTCGGCATCCGTGAAACCATGTAAATTGAAGCTAGTGTCTTTACCAAACAGCAACCCCATGTCCGAGGTTGACTTGACATATATCAAAATCCCCTTCGCCGCTTCCAAATGAGGCTTCTTAGACTCACTCGACCAACTGCCAACGAGATATCCAGTCGTGCAATCGTCAAATAGATAAAGACTTCCCATCAGAGCCGGAAGGGCTTAGGATCAGGCAAGATCCTTCATCCCGATGAAGTTTCACTCCAACCTCAAGTGCAGTAGAGCAGCGCTTCCCATCCCCATGCTAAATCTCTCCACGATCCGCTCCGCACAGGCCTTCTGAGAAATTAGCACCCCACTCTTCTTCATCTCCACTTCAATGCCAAGGAAATGGTGCAACTCTCCCAAATCCCTAATCTCAAACCGGATTGATAGCTCCGCCCTAAGCATTGTCACCTCTTTGTCATCATTTCCTGTAACGATCATGTCGTCTATATACAACAATACAAGTACATGAAGTCCACCCTTCTTCTTCACAAACATGCTCGAGTCAGATTCCGATCCATAGTACCTGCAAAATAACAAATACTCTACAATCTTTCCAAACCAAGCTCGAGGTGCATGCTTCAAATCGTAGAGGGCTTTCTTCAACTTACAAACATGCTCCGAATGTGACTTGGACAAGTACCCGTGTGGTTGCTCCATAAAAATGCCCGTGTCAATCTCGTCGTAAAGAAATGCGTTATTCACGTTGAGTTGTCATAAACTCCAACCTTGGTCGCCGCCAATGCAATCACCACCCGCATCGAAGTCATCTTCGCCACCAGGCTGAATGTTTCCTCATAATCCTCTCCGCACTGCTGTGAAAATCTTTGAGCAACAAGACGAGCCTTGTAACGCTCTATGTTGTCATCTGCCTTCTTCTTGACCTTGTACACCCACTTGGAAGTGACTGGAACAACGCCATCAACTTTTGGCAAAAGGTCCTAAGTTTCATTTTTTTCGAGGGCTTCCATCTCCTCATCCATGGCCTTCTCCCACTTCTTCACTCCAGTGGCTTCCTCAAAACATGAAGGATCCCGCTCATCAAGAGGACATGCAAAGAAGCACAAACATATGCTAATAAGATTACCTTCCATGTAGCGAGCCAGTGGGACGATAGTCCTCTTCGACCTCCACAAAGTAGACTCACTCTCCACCGCTCCGATAGCATCAACACCATTAGCTCCCCTGCCAGAATAATTTGGAGCATCTCTCCCCTTAGTTCCAGAACTTGAAGCACCTGAACTAGAGCATAATGAATTTGGTGCACCTGGAGACAAATGTAACTCCACCAAAGAGTCAACAAAAACTCTTTCTTCACTTTCTTCTCTTCTTCCTCATGTACTCTCTTCCAAGGCAACCGTCAAACCTCTTTGATAAGAAATCAGCTCATCAAATACTACATCACGAGAAAGAATGAACCAAGGTATCTGTCAGACCATGCACTTCAACCACTTCTTCCGCTCGTCATAGCCAATGAATATGCACTTGCGTGCCTTCACATCCAACTTGGTTTTGAGAGCGTCCGAGACATGCACAAAGAAAGTATCTCCAAACACCCGCAAATGCTTCACACTCGGCTTCTCTCCAAACATCATATCATGTGGAGACTTCAACTCAATCGGACTTTGTGGCAACCTGTTGATAACATACGTCGCATAAGTCATTCCCTCCATCCATAAGGCTTTAGGTATGTCGTTCGCATGCAACCAACACCTGCACATTTCTGCCAAGTGCCGAATTTTCCTTTCTGCCACTTCATTTTGCCATGGAGTGTGATCACAAGATAGCTCCCATCTAATATCATGCTTCATGCAAAAATTAGAGAACTTGTTAGAAATAAACTCCCCTCCATTGTCCGTTCTCAGCTTTTTGATCTGCAAATTCAGCACGCCTTCTACTTTCTCCTTGAATTCCACAAACTTTCTGAAGACCTCCAACTTCTCCTTCACGAAATACACCTACATGTATCGAGAAAAGTCATCCACGAGCACAAGCATGTACAGGTTTCCTAAATATATGGGTGTGAGGCATGGTCCCATCAAGTCACCATGAATACACTCCAACGGTGCCTTACTCCTGAAAAGAGACATGTCAAATGGGAGGTGATGTGCTTTCCCAAATTGACACTTTTCACAAACATGATCGTCACTAAATGAAGATAAGCTAGGTAATCCTTTCATAAGGCCTCTTACCACCATAGTTTTCAACTTATCCATGCCTACATGACCCAACCTTTCATGTCAAATCAATGTACTGCCATTGGTCTTCATCCTGTTCACATAAGAGTTTGTTGATAGCACATAAAAATCCTTCACACGCCGCTCAGTGTGAGTAATGTCCGCCATCATGGAAGAGAAGTTCTGCATGAACTTTGCCTCCTTAGGCCCAAAGAGAACCTGATAGCATGCATCTACCACATTTGTCACCAAGAAGAAGTTCTTCTTCATCCCCGGCACATGATAAACACACTTCAACTTGAGTGCACTTCCATCACTACTCAAGGTAATTGTCCTCCCCTTCTCCACAGCGTGCACTGATGAGTACAATTATATATGTCCTTTTTACTATCATATTTGTAATCATGCCACTATTGTATACCTCCAATCGTCATAATTGTGCGAAAATAGCTAATAATTTGAATTATCATGAATAGAAGAGCACAGTATGGAGTTTCTTTCATTTCCTGTATTAAGCTATTTATTTATTCATTCATCTTCTTAATGCAGGTATTGCAAGTACTTGAAACTAAAAGTCTTGGAGCAAATAGAGGTGTTCACGGATCCAACATGACTGAGGACAGGACTGAAATTGGGCACACACGGGTAGGAACACGGCCATGTCACTACCCGTGTCCTTATCGGGAAAGATCACAAGGATTGGAAGAAAAGTCAGAGCACCACACGGGTAGGAACACGGTCGTGTCACTACCCACGTCCTTATCGGGCCTACTGCCAAACCAAGCCGTGTGTGGAGCCATGAAGAACAACACGGCCGTGTTCTCAGCCGTGTCAAATGATACGGCCCATGACTGGACACATCTTTTCATGTTAAACTGCTTTAGAACTGCCCACACGGCCTGTGACATGGCCGTGTTGGAACCCGTGTTCGACCCTGTTTGCAAGAAGACTATAAAAACTTGTAGAAAAAATTGAATACAGACTTTTGGATTGAAGAACTTGGAGAATTCCTGGAGAACGAAAGTGGAGCACTCAAGTGAAGGAGAAATTGAAGGAGATAATTCGTATGGTTTTAATCTTCATGTATCTCTTTTAATCTTCCCTTTCTCTTAGTGGATCTAACTTTATTTTTAAATTTTGCATGAGACTTGTTTTTACGGATCAATTCAGTAATCATGTATGTTGTTTTTGCTTTGATTTTGTGGTATTTTATTCGTATGGATGCTTTCAAACAAAGAGATTGATATTAGATTTGAAGTTAGAACTTATTTTATTTGAATCCCAAACTTCTAGATTGAGAAATTGGATGTTTGTGATGATGTTTATATGTTCATATTCTGGTATTCTTTTTCTTTGTATTTCAAATCGCATGATCGAGAGATATGTTGTTTGGATCATGGTAATATGGATAATTGGATTCATGGTATCTTAGAGATAGAATTTCATAAATTTATGTATTAGATAGGGTTACTTTATATTATTGCAAACTTGAGTGTTGTGGATTATTCGAGAGAAAATTTACTCAACTTAGGTTTAGGTATTGGATTGCTCGAGAGAGAATTCGATAGACGTTAATCCCTTACAATACTACGAATTCGATAATCTTGTTATTACGTGATTACATAGAATTGAATTAATGAGTGATTATTCTCATGTGATTACTCTTAGATTATCTGCTCTTTACTATCCTTAATCCTTCAATGTCTCTTCATCCAAGTAGTCCTAATAAGGTTAATTTAGGGTAACAATCAATTCTAATTATAGGTACGATAATAGAGTGAGAGTTAGTGCAAGTACTTGAAAAGACCCTGTGGAATACGACCTGAGATGTAGATTTCTCCTATACTATGATCGATAGGTGCACTTACCTGCTGCCTCTAAGGCTGGTTGTGACGGTCGGCCCCATCAGATCACTATGAATACATTCCAATGGTGCTTTACACCTAGTCAACGACTTGTTAAATGGAAGGCAATGAGCCTTTCCATACTGACATCCCACATAAACATGACCAACGCTGAAGGATGACAACTTAGGAAATCCTTTCACAAGGCTTTTCACTGCCATGGCTTTCAGCCTTTCCATCTCAACATGTCCCAGCCGCTTATGTCAGATAGCTGCACTATCATTGGCTCTCATCTGATCAACATAGGAGCTTGTTGATAACACAAACAAGTCCCTCACCCTTCTCCCTACATGAGCAATGTTAGCCTTAACCGCTAACACGTTGCGAAGAAAATTCACTTATATTAGACCAAACAGAACGTGATAGCTCGCATCCACCGCATTAGTCACAGAGAAGAGGTTCTTCTTCATGTCTGGTACGTGATGGACACTCCTCAACGTGAGTGGACCATTGTCACTATCCAAAGAAACTACACCCTCCTTCTCTACTGCATGAACAGTATCATCAGCGATTATGATAGCTTCGTTACCTCAGAATGTCCACAGAGAGAACTTTGACTCATCCCCAGTGAGGTGGTGACCACACCCTGAGTACACAATCCAGTCATCTTGGCAGTCGACGGTGGATACGGCACAGATACATGTGCCTATCATGAAAACACATACCCATCAAACTTCCTCAGCAGTGGACTCAACCTCCTCCTTGTCTACAACATGCCCAGACTGCAGCTTGACCTTGCAGTCTCTCTTGAAGTGTCCTGACTAATTGCATCTATAACACTTAAGCCACTCCTTTTTCTTCTTCCAATCTCGCTTAGGAGCAACGCTCCCCTCTTGATGATATGACGTTGAAGGTCCCTCACCAGTATCAAACTTCTTCTTCTTCTCCCATTTCTTCTTTTTTCCCAAGATGAGCGCCTCACTACCTCCTTCAGAGATAGTGACCCTAACCATCTGTCTGGCCAAGCTCTCTTGCAAAGCCAACAGATTCTCCAGCTCCAACAATGATGGCTGAGTGGCCCAGCCTTGAATTGAACTAACGAAGGCCATATATTCCTTTGCAAGCCGCAGACTATGTGCCTATTCAGCTTTGTCTCAGAAATAGGCTCATCAGGGTCCAGCGCTGAAATATCAGTGCACAGTTTCTTCATTTTCAAGAAGAATATTTAAATAAGCAGATCAACTTGAGTGGCCCTTGCCAACTCATTCGTCAGAAACTGTAGCCGAGCTACATTCTTTATGTTGAACAACCCATCAAGGGAAGTCCAAATACCCGCAGCAGACTCAAATCCAATGATATGGTCAAAGAGTTCCAGTGAAATAGCCCGCTTGAGAGAAAACTCAACCTTAGCATTAGTATTCCTCCATGCTTTCACCGCATCAGCACCAGCACCTACAACAGCAGTAACCTCCTGCTTTTCATCTCCTCTGACGACTTCCCAAAGGTCCTCGCCCAACAGATAACTCTGCATACACTACTTCCACTTCTTGTAGTTAGTTGGTGTAAGGAGTTCGATTCCAAGTCCTCTTGCATAACCTCCTTCCATTGCAGATAATTTGGTTATTAAGACTCTCAGAAGCAGACAAGCAACTGACAGTTGATCACTGCTCAGCCACTAATCCCTCTAATACCATGTAAAAATTTGTGAAAGCGGAAAATGGGACAACATGCACATGAACACTCAACCACAATGAGCCCAAGCAAGCCAAAAAATAACTAGAAGAGAAAGAGTCTTGTACTAATCAAAAAAACTTTACACAACGAGGTATACATGACGAGACATGATTGCCAATGTGTTTGATGGAGCAAGAAAAATACAAGTTGAAATACAAACCGCGCGACCTCAAGGAGTGACAGCCGGCTCTGCTGCTAACCGCCAAGGAGTCCGCTGAAGCCGCTTAGTCGCAAGACCGCAACAAGCCTCCCAGACTACATGTTATTCCAGTGCTGAAGAAAGAACTCTAGTCGGTGAACTGCTAGCCGTCTGGCCGTGAGGTCGCCTAGCTACCAGATCAAGCGGACTGCTGCCACCGAACTGAACAAGCCGCCCAGAGGCGGACATCTTATTTGAACTGGGTAGAAGTTGCAGAAGAGAAACAACTTAGTCGCAAGCCGCGACCTGCTGTAAACCACTGGTTGTTACCCGCAGAGTCTGCACTATCCCTGACCACAGTCAAAACCAAGTTCCTGGCTTTCCAGCGCTATCAGCACAACCTGCACAGCACAAACCGGTCAAACCTCTTCAAACCACGTGGATAGAAAACCCTAACTGCAGCAACTTTCCGCGAGTTGACTTACTGTTCACTAGGTATCATATGATGTGACAAGTGGTCTTATTTATGGGCCCGGAGAGAAATGTGATCACTGCCCTAGAAGATAGGATAACCGCCCTATCCAGTGCGAGCACCAAGTGTATCCACAAGACTATGGATACACATCAGACCCCCGCGACTAGCCAGACAAGCCGCTAAGCCTAGCCAGACAAGACCGAACAGGCGGACTCAGCGAGAACCAACCTAGTCCGCCCGACTTGTGGATAGCTCCAGACCGCAACAAGCGAGCTCGCAGACAAGTCGCACAATACAGACTGCTGCCGAGTTCATTTGAAATGGAGAGAATCCGGATCCGCATTGATTAGAGTAGAGGAGTATTGGCGGAACTTTAGATGGAGCGTCCAAAAAAATGTAGCAGAGAACTCGGTGCAACAAGAGACATGCGCCGAGAGGGATATGGTGGATAAGTCGATGTATGCTTCAAAATAGATGGAGGATGTGTTGACTGATATATGATGATATGCGGTCGACATGAATTTTACAAAATCAAACCATGCGTTGATTACATCTCAGAGCATGCGTTGATATATAAAAATAGAACATTATATAATATTTATATATTTATATAATGTGAATTTCACTTTGGCTCCGTTTCGTTTCGCGGGAATTGGGACGTTGGAATTGACATTCAATTACCAATTCTAATTATGGCTGTTCGGTATGCCCAAAATATCGTGGGAATCGGAAATCAAACCTAATTCTATCAGAATTGGGTATAAGCTGCATCCCGCGAAAATCATTTCCGACCTCGCTAGGTCATCTTTCGCGATTCCGATCCTGCTCCTGTTCCTGCTCTCGATCCCGTCGTTGCGATTCCGATCCCACTCCCTACTCCTGCTCCTGATCCCGTCGCCGCGACTGCTCCGGCTCTGGATCCCGTCGCCGCTCCTGCTCCGGCACCGGCTCCCGTTGCCGCTCCTGCTCCGGCTCTGGCAGGTACTACTCGCTTCTTCTTCTTCTTATTCTTCTTCTTCTACTACTGCTGCTGCTGCTGTAGAAACAAAATTTTTTTGATGATTTAAAATAGCCTATAACAAAAATTCTTCTTTTTCTTCTTCTTTTTCATCATCATCATCATCATCATCTTCTTCTTCTTCTTCTTTGCAAAAACAGAAATTGTGGGATGATTTAAAATAGTTCTATCTATTGCCTTTTGCATATTGAGTAAATGAAATAGGTCTGGTAAAACTCCCAAGTTTAGGAGAGATAATGTTTCACTCTTGTTCTAACTGTAACTGTAGTTTTTCATTCTTGTTCTAACTGTAATGTTCTGTCATTTTTGTTGATTTGTTGATTTGTTGATTTGGGGAACACTGCTCTGGTTATTAACACCCAGTTTCTTGATATGCGGTTGTAGTTTTTCTCTCTTGTTTTGCTTGATTTCTTGATTATTGTGGTGGTTTATAAAAATTTGGTCATAATGGAGCACATTCCTCAAGCGTGGATGAGTAGATCTTCCCCAACATCAAGTATATGATTTGGTTTTTACACTAAAACAATACAACATTGTGCAATAATTTTCTAGTATATCAAATAGAAACTTTAGTGTAGCTATCAAATCCTTTATTATCCAAGTATAATACTCCACTTGTTTGAAAAATAAACATGGTGTGATGAGAGTTATTGCTAAACTCACTTGTTTGAATAGTTGCTGGTTATTAACCTGATTTGATTTGTTTTTCACTACGATGCAAATTCTTACTTCACCATGTTAAGCTTGAGTCTAAACATTTGAGTTCTATTTTTTGTGTCACTCCTTTTTTACTTAGATAGGTATTTTATGATTACTTTTTGTTGACATTATAATGTTAGGAAGATCTGAGTTGTTGCAGTGTCAGAGCCAGAAATATTGGAGCATGGGGGCACAAAATACTTAGAATCAGGAGTCGGGAGAAAATGACGCGGCCCGTGGGGTAGACTCCAGGCTTAGGGTTTTGGGAACTCGGCTGCGGACCTGCGGTTCATTGAACTGGACCGAAAAATGCGTGGGGGCACGAGCCCCCACAGGTCCCTAGATAGCTCCTCCCCTGGTTGTGTGTGTATTTTATGATTACTTAGTTAATTATTTTATGAGTTCCATTTTTTACTTGTTTGTTTATATGTAGATGGATGAATTTCAAAGACGTCATAGACGTAGGAGAGCAGCAGTGGCGGCAGCTCTTGCTGCGGCCTATGTTGTTTTGATGAAACCCATGATCGCAAGGGATCTTGTAGAGGCCGATGCCAAAACAATTTTAAGAAGGACGTTGTTTGCCCGATTACATAGTGAGACATATATCAATTGTTTTAATCAGCTTGGAATGAATAAAAACTCATTTGAAACTCTATGCACCATATTAATTGGGATAGGATTACTAAGAGACACAAAAAATGTTTAAGTGAGAGAGTATGTTAATACTTTTTTTTATATATTTTAGCTCATAATAAAAAATTTCGAGCCGTTGGTGGAACGTTATTACTTTCAATTGATACAGTCAGCAGACATTTCAGCATTGTGTTGGGGGCAATTCTAAAGTTAGCCCCTGATTTTATCAAGCTCCCGGATGCATTAAGAACACATAGATGGCGTAATTTTTCGGTGAGAATTTTATCTCTTTCATACATGAGTGTGTATGTTATCTGCTTAGACAATATTAATACCTAACAACATACTGTATAGGATTGCATTGGCGCCATAGATGAGACTCATATTGAAGTAACAGTTCCAATCAAAGATCAAGGTCGATATCTGAATAGGAAACAAACAATTACAGCAAATGTAATGGCTGCATGTGACTCAAACATGAAATTTGTTTGTGTATTACCTGGGTGGGAGGGTTCATCTTCGGACTCCAGAGTGTTGCGTAATGCTCTCGAAAGAGCGGATCGTTTTGAGGTCCCGGTAGGAAAATACTGCTAATGGTCCAGGTTATCTTGCTCCATATCGGTCACCAAGATATCACCTAAAGGAGTGGGCTACGTAGGACAACAATCCGACAAACTATAAAGAATTGTTTAATCTTAGACATGCAGAGGAGAAGAATGTTATTGAGAGAACATTTGGTCTCCTCAAAAAAAGATAGGCAATTTTAAGAGGGTCATCCTTCTATGATATCAAAGTGCAGGTATATTTATTAAGAGGACCTTCATTCTATTATAATTTATTTGGTTATAAAGTGTATTTTTTTTTAAATTTGGCATATGTTCAAATTATAAATGCATGATGTATACTCCATAATTTCCTGATAGAGAAGAGATTAGAGAACAATGCACGATTTCTTGCTGAAGTAGATGCATACATTTTAGAACAAGATGCAAGTCATGCTAGTTTTGACTATGCAGATACAATGGGTGCTGTTCATGCAACTCCAGAGTGGACCCATCTTAGCTAGAGATACTATGGCTGTAAATATGTTCAACGAGTATCGTACTCGACGTGGATTATAAGATGTTCTCTTGCTTTGCTACTCTATGGTTATAATTTTGTTGTTTTTTAAAATCATATGCTGCTACTTAAGATATAATGTTGTTGTTTTTTAAATCATATGATGCTATTGTTGATATAATTTGTTTTCTAAATATGTTCAACGAGTAAATCATATGGTGCTACTCTATGATCCAAATATATTGCAATGTTATTTTATGTCATAAACTATGTTTTTAATTTTGTGAACTTTGGTGATGCGAAACATTATTTGTTGATATTGGTTTCTATTTTTTTAAAATTTTGTGTCAATTTTAATGTTATAAAATTAAAATTTCAATTCCAACCGTTGAAACCAGACATACAGCCAAACACCGGAATTATCAATTCCAATGTTGATGTCAGAATTCTGCAGTTAGTCGAACAACGGAATTGGAATTGACTTGAATTCCTATTCCTACAGGAACAGAATTGATGTCAATTCCTGCATCTCAATTCCTACGAAATGAACGGAGCCTTTAAAATTTTAACATACACCACTCACAATATATATAATTTGTAGAGAGAAATGTCTATATGCATGTATCAAAAAAAGGATCGGGTAAGGTTAGGATCTTACTAGTCGGGGAAAAAAAGAGTTTCTAAGAAATATGAAGTGTTGCGGGTCGCCTGGTTTTTCTCTAGTCGGAAGAATCATACTGTCTTAGCTCCAAGTAGAACTGAGAGCGCAGACAGCCAAAAGAGATCCAAATGTAAAATTTGAAGACGGGGAGGTCGCAAGACCACTCTCAACCAACCAAAAGCAATAAACAAGTAGTAAAGAAGAACAAGAGAAACACTTGTATTTTATTCGCTGCTTTACAAGTTGAGACATGCAAGTGCGCGGCAAGATTTCGCGTTGCACCCGATGGAGATCAAAAAACAGACAAGTACAAAGCTAGAGAACTTAAAAAACTGAGACTAGCTATTCACACCTCAGGTCGCCTAAATGCACTAGGTAGCCTGTCACCAGTCTGAACTTCGGGTCGTCTGACCACAAAGGCTGCCTAACCGCAAGGTCAACTTGCAAGTGTAACTACTCGGGTAGGCTTCTGTTACTCGAGTAGTTGTGATGAACTACTCGGGTAGGCTTCTGTTACTCGAGTAGTTGTGATGAACTACTCGGGTAGGCTTGTGTTACTCGAGTAGTTGTCATGAACTACTCGGGTAGGCTTCTGTTACTCGAGTAGTTGTGATGAACTACTCGGGTAGGCTTCTGTTACTCGAGTAGTTGTGATGAACTACTCGGGTAGGTTTTTGTTACTCGAATAGTGGTGATGAGCTACACGAGTAGGCCTTCTCTCACCCGAGTATTAGTATTGAACTACTCGAGTAGGTCTTCTGTACTCGAGTGGTTATATTGAACTACCCGAGTAGGTTCTGTCCGATACTCGAGTATCCCTCCCCCTCTGCTTCGGGAAAACCGGTTCAGCCAAACCGGTTTATTTTTATTGTTCTTCCTGTTATCACCTTTGGTATAAATACCTTCTTCATCTTCTTCTCTGATTCTTTTTCCTCCCGAACCAGAGCGCCGTGAGCGAGATAGAGGTCGTTCGTCCTTATTCCTTCCGGTGGCCGTTGGCGGTGCTCCGGTGCTCGGAATTTCAAACCGGTTGTAGATCTGGAAAGCTCTCGTCGAGAGTTGTGCCCTCTTCGTAATTTCTTCCCCGTTCCTTGAGATTTTCTCGTTAGGGTTTTCGGCCCTAATCCCCTTTTTGACCCTTTTTGTCTAAATTTCAACTCCTCCCGCAGTCTTTTGCCCCGATCTTCGACGTGGAGCGATTCAGAGGACTTTTCCGGTAAAACCAAGGCAAGTGATGGTTTCCCCTCGTTTCTCTTTGTCTGATCTTATGGTAACGACTTTACTTTCATGTTCTTTAAATTTTTTGCGCTTATTCTTCCAAAACATTATCGTGATTAATCGTTTCAGCGATCCTTGTTGTCGTAAAGTTTTGTCTTGGAAAGCCAGACTTTTGCCTAGTTTTGGTTAATTGTTCATGGTGCGTCTTAGTGATGGGTTGTGCAAGTTTTAGTTTTCGTTAATTAGCGCGTTAGAATTTATCTAGGACTGTAAATTGCTCCTAGAGGGTGATCAACAACATGTCGTGAGTTCGGTAATGTCAAGTAGAATCTGTCGAGCCAAATCTCGAGATATTTGTGTTGTGATTTCTTTGGGTTTTCGGAATGCGGGTGTTAGTGGACGATTCCACCACCGAAGTGTTTGTTACCTTTATTAGTGCCCTGTGAAAGTTTACCTGGTTTTTGGATGTCTGCGGTGCATGGTGGAGAGTATGAGACTCCCTCGCAGTTTGACGGATTATATATCCGTTTTGTTTTTGGGTGGTGTGTCCAAGAGTGACCACCCTGCCAGTGTTTTTGGGTGGTGTGTCCAAGAGTGACCACCTCGCCAGTGTTTTTGGTGGTGTGTCCAAGAGCGACCACGTCGCCGTGTTTTTGGGTAGAGTCGACCACAGGTGCCTAATAAAGGTTTGTATTTGTTTTCTTGTGAAATAGTCATGCAGTCACCTTATAGCCTTATGCATCTGGTGTACCCTTGTGGAACGTGACAAGTCACGTAGGAGTTCTTTTCCTATTGATGCTCTGTTTTCTTTTGTACTTTACTTCAGTGCTTTTGGTCTTGGGTTGGTACCCCTGTTGACCTTTGTTTATTTTGGCTTATTACTTTTCCTACCATCATTTGTACCTTCTTGCTGAGGTGTTCTGTTTTTGGAATGCCTCAGGTTCAGAGCAGTAGCAGTTAGCAGTGTTGGTTTTGCAGTTTTCTAGGCGGCAGTGTTGGTCGTGGTTGTCGCCTCGTCTTAGCGAGGTAGTTTGTTGTTTGTTTAGTTTTACTAGTTTAGACATACTTTTGTTCGTGGAGTTCGTGTCAGTTTGTTGGCACCCACTGAATTGTTAGTTGTTTGATACTTGCTAGCTGGTCATTTCTTTAAATGTGGGTGTGGATTACTTGTTCTCTGGGAGGATTTATGCTAGGAATGTATGTTAGGTATTTTCAATTATAAAACCTACTACTATTACTTCATGCATTGCATAATTTGAAACTCTAACTTGTTATTTTTAGCTACCGTAAAAACTATCTTTCCTACTATAATAAATTTAGAGTCTTGCATAGCATGAGTTGTCTTATAGGGACGTTCTTACTCATGTAGGATGTCTGGATTAATCTAATCAAGTATTTTTCCGCAGCGTGTAATATATTTTGATTCGTGGACTAGATGAGCCACTAAGCCGAGGGATACGGCTAACTACTGCATTCAACTGATTTTCCTTAAAATAACTTAAAAAGAACCTTTCTTCTTGTTTAGTTTAGTTTCTACTTGAGCGTCCGCAGTTATCCCCTGCTGACGTGGCATCATGACGCGCATTTTCCCTTACTCTGATAAGCTTTTTATATGCGGTGAAAATGCGGGTTGTGACAGTTGGTATCAGAGGGAGGTTGCTTGACAATTTGTCGGGCAACCTTTCCTTGTTGGTATTAGGTGTTTAGCATCATATCATACACACACCGATATGTCATCAGCACGTCTTGGCTGAAGCACGAACACTACACTCATGGTATAACATGAAGTATACATGGGGCATATTATGTAGTATGAGATGCATAATATGTGTCTGTATATGGATCCACCATAAGGGCAACATGTGAGGGTTATGTAGTATGGGATACATAACCTCACCACATGAATGCGACTAGCACGTTTCTATTTCGTTGCATGAGAATGTTATGTAGTATGGGATGCATAACATTTTCTTACGTACGCCGCTCATGACATGCATTAGGGCCTTTTTAGAATGCATAGCACAATCATGCATAGCATAACATTGCATAAGCACAACATGCCAAGCTAAAGATTTGCGGGATGACATATGTACACACATGGTTTTAAATCAGAAAACGAATATGAATACATGCATTCATGTCATAGGCACAAGAGTCAATAGGATGAGAGGATATCATCCTAAGTAAGACATAACATCATTATAAAATCCCAGAGCAAGTTGCAGCATAAGCAAGTGTCTTTTAAGTATGGTCTGAACTAGTCGTGTGGCTTTGTTGTAAGCCAGGATTTTGATGAGTTGTTCGTTTGTCTTTTAGAAATGCCACCAAAGCATCCTGCGACAAGGTCGACTTCCCAGTCGGATGGTGAGTCATTAGGTGCGCAAAGTGACGCAATTATCGAGAGTCTGCGTCAGAGCAATGAGGCTCTGTCAAGACATTTGGTTGCGATGCAATCGCAAATTGAGTCTTTGTTGTCTGTCGCTCCCGCGCAGCAACCATTAGCGCAAGAGCCCGCCTCGGGCCAAGCCGTGCCCGATACCCCTGCTCCTCTGGTGCCCTTGATGGCGATACCACCAGAAATGAATTTCATATCGCACTTCCAGCGGTTGGGATCTCCCACCTTCGACGGGAGTGCTGACTTTATGATTATAGATGATTGGATCATCTCCATCGAGGAGATGTTTTTGTATTCTGGAATTCTAGAAGCCCAGAAGGTGATGACTGCAGCTTATCAGTTGAAAGGTCTGGCAAAGAGTTGGTGGATTCGGGAAAGAGAGAGCCTGAAGGAAGGTTGTACTTGGGAATCTTTTAAGGAGATGCTGCTGAAGAAGTTTCTACCCTCGGTCGAGCAAGACCGCCTGATGAATAACTTCCTGCATCTAAAGCAAAGACAGCTCACCGTGAGCGAGTACGAGATTGAGTTTAGCAAACTGAGCAGGTTTACTCCTGATTTGGTAGCTTCTGAGGAGGGTAGAGTGAAGCGTTTCCTTGGAGGACTAAGAAGCGATGTCCAGCAGTTGGCATGCGCTTACCGGACTGAAAGTTATGCTGAAGCAGTGGAAGCCGCTTTGAAAGTGGAGGCGATTGAAAATGCCAAGAATCGAGGTGATGCGGCGAGGAAAGAGAAAAGAAAAGGTGTTGAGGATGGTAGCTCCAGGGCATCTGACACTTCTTCGAAGAAGAAAAGTAAGGAAGTTTGTAGCTTCTGTGGTCGTCCTGGTCACCACTTCGAAAGGTGCTTCAAGAGGACTGCCACCCTGAAGCAGCAGCATGTGCATGCCATCCAAGGTGCACCCAAGGGAGAGCTAGTGTGCTCGTTCTGTGCAAGGAAGGGTCATGACGTGACTCGTTGTTGGATGAAAGACAGGATTTGCTTCCAGTGTGGGCAGAAGGGACACCAGAAGTCTGCGTGCCCCCAAGCTCAGTCCCCGTTGCAGCCTGCCCCACTTCGAGCTCTGTCGCCGCCGCCAAACCTGGATAAAGGAAAAGGAAAGCTGAACGTGATGACCAGCGAGGAAGCCCAAACCTCTACGCAAGTGATATCAGGTTACCCCGAGTTTGAAATATCCTTATTATTTATCGTTGTTGCCCTAGTTGTCATTCGTTTAGTTTTGTATGTTACGGTTTTAGGGGAGTTTAAGGTGTGGAATAGGTGGGCGTGCGTTCTTTTCGATTCGGGTGCCACCCATTCCTTTGTGGCCCAAAGATTTATCGATAAGCACCGTCTGAGTGTGGACCAATTAGGAGGCTCCTTCAATGTCAAGCTCCCTTCCGGTGATTCAGTGATATCTAACCAAGGAGTTCTGAGATGCCCTATTTATCTTGGGAATTTTTTGGCTTGTGCGGATCTGATGATTTTGGATCTGTCTGATTTTGAAGTGATTCTGGGCATGGACTGGCTGTCCAAATATGATGCGGTCATCCAGTGCAAGGCTAAGCGATTGGATTTCAGAATGGACGACGGACAACCTATGAGCGTCTATGGATTTCAGGACAGAGTTTCTCCTGTCATTTTTGCGGTACGTGCTTATCGTGCTATAGAGTCGGGTTGCGAGGCATTTTTGTTTTCTATTTCTGCTCTGGAAATAGCTTTTGTTACGCCACGTCTTGAGGATGTCTCGGTAGTGCGAGAGTTTCCAGATGTCTTTCCTTATAGTCTTCCAGGACTTCCTCCTAAAAGGGAGATATAGTTTGAGATAGACCTCGAACCCGGTACTCGTCCCATTGCTAAAGCAGCGTACCGTATGGCTCCGCGTGAGCTGGACGAGTTGCGTACTCAGCTCGATGAGTTGCTGAAGTGTGGTTTTATTAGACCCAGTACTTCTCCATGGGGTGCTCCTATTTTGTTCGTCAAGAAGAAAGATGGATCGATGAGACTTTGCATCGATTATAGGGAATTGAACAAGGTAACCATTAAGAATAGATATCCCCTGCCAAGGATTGATGATTTGTTCGACCAATTGCATGGTAGCTCGGTGTTTTCAAAGATCGATCTTCGTTCAGGCTACCACCAGTTGAGGATTCGTGAGGCAGATATTCCTCGAACCGCTTTCTGTTCACGGTATGGACATTATGAGTTTCTGGTGATGTCTTTCGGTTTAACCAATTCACCCTCTGCTTTCATGGATTTGATGAATCAGTTATTTAAGGATTTCTTGGACCGATTTGTTATTGTGTTCATAGATGATGTCTTGGTGTATTCACGCAATGTTGAGGAGCATACCCAGCATTTGTGTCTGGTTTTGTCGACCCTGAGGGAGCATAAGTTATATGCAAAGCTGAGCAAGTGTGAGTTCTGGCTACCTCAGGTGTCCTTTCTGGGTCATGTGGTAAGCAAGGACGGTATTTCTGTAGACCCGACCAAGATTTCTGCGGTAATGGAATGTGAGAGACCTTCTTCACGTAAGGAGATTAGGAGTTTCTTATGACTAGCCGACTATTATAGAAGATTCGTGGAAGGATTTTCGGTGTTGTCTGCTCCTCTAACTAGACTTACTAAGAAGAATACTGCTTTCATTTGGAGTGATAAGTGTGAAGAGGCTTTCCAAGAGCTGAAGAAGAGATTATGTACTGCTCCAATTTTAACCTTACCTACTGAAGGAGTTAAGTATGATGTGTATGTTGATGCGTCACATATCAGACTGGGTTGCATTTTAATGCAAGATGGTAAGGTGATTGCGTATGGATCGAGACAACTAAAGATCCACGAGAGAAACTATCTGACGCACGATTTGGAGTTTGCTGCCGTAATTTATGCACTGAAGCTTTGGAGACACTTATTAGATGGCGCGATGTGCAAGATCTATACTGACCATAAGAGTTTGAAGTACGTCTTCACTCAGAAAGAACTAAATCTGCGCCAGCGTCGGTGGTTAGAATATGTGGCAGATTATGAAGTGGAAATTCTTTATCATCTAGGAAAGGCTAATGTAGTAGCCGATGCCTTGAGTCGAAAGACCGCTAAGATTTTTAATCTGTCGATGCAGTCCTTGGTAGAAGAAATTTTTTTGATGGATATTGAGGTTGAGAGTAGTATTGTGCCTGCTGGTCTAGAAGCAGAAGAGCCCTCTTGGATTTCCCTTACTCGAGCACATCAGAAGGATGATCCTGATTTGTTGCACCTCTGGAATAGAACTGTGAAGGGAGAGCTACCTGATTTCTTTGTGGACGAGTTGGACACCTTGAAGTATCGGGGTAGATTTTGCGTCCCCGCCTTTGGCGATATTCGAGCTAAGATCTGTGTTGAAGCTCATGGTTCCAGTGTGGCCTACCACCCTAGTTCCACCAAGATGTATAAAGATCTAAAGCAAATTGTTTGGTGGTCAGGGATGAAGAATTACATCGCAAAGTTTGTATCGGAATGTTATATGTGTCAGCGTGTTAAGGCTGATCACAGAAGGCCTGGTGGTAAATTGACACTGCTTGATATTCCAAGTTGGAAATGGGAAAGTATTTCAATGGATTTCATCACCGGTCTGCCAAAATCTCCCCGTGGGCACGACTCTGTTTGGGTGATAGTCGACAGATTGACAAAGTGTGCTCACTTTGTTCCATTTAAGATTGGGTACTCGATGAAGAAGATAGCTGAGTTATATCTTGAAGAGGTCATCAGGTTACATGGTGTGTATGTTAGTATCATATCAGATCGGGACTCTAGATTTATGTCTCGTTTTTGGAAGAGTTTACAGGAGGGGTTAGGTACTGATTTAAGGTATTCCACCGCCTATCATCCGCAGACTAATGGTCAAACAGAAAGGGTAAATCAAATTGTAGAAGATATGATGAGATGTTATATTTTAGATCATGGTGGTGCTTGGGATGAGCGTCTCAGACTCATGGAGTTCGCGTACAATAATAGTTATCAAGAGAGTCTACAGATGGCTCCGTTTGAGGCCTTGTATGGGAGGCGTTGTAGAACTCCATTATTTTGGGCTGAAGTTGGTGAAAGACCGTTGTTATGTCCGGAAGCCCTTGAGGAGATGAATTGTGTCGTGACTCATATTCGGAAAAAGCTTTGTGTGGCTCAAGAGCGCTATGAGAAGTATGCTAATCTGCGAAGGGTCGATCTGGAGTTTACTGTTGGAGAATTGGTTTTTCTGAAAGTTTCCCCGATGTTTGGCGTTAAAAGGTTTGGAAGGAACCACAAGTTAGACCCCCGGTATGTGAGACCTTTCCAGATTCTTGAGTGCATTCAGAGTGTCAGCTTATAGGCTGGAATTGTCTGCGACCTTCCCTGGTGTCCATGATGTGTTCCATGTGAGCCAGTTGTGGAAGTGTGTTCGTAGTGGTCGTCAAGTTCTCGACTCGATACCCCAGATTCAGCCCGACCTTACTTATGTGGAAGAACCTATTCATGTTCTGGATTCTCAAGAGCGTGTGTTGCGGAGAAAGACTATTCCTATGGTCAAGATCCTTTGGAGAAATCAAGGCGTCGAGAGCGCGACGTGGGAATTGGAATCGGCGATGAGGGAATCTCATCCACACCTCTTCTCTTAGCTTCAGGTATGTTGCTATGTTTTCAGTATGTTGGACTTTGTCGTTTTTGGTTTGGTTTTGGAGTTGTGATAAGTTTCGGGACGAAACTTCTTTTAGGGGGAGTGAGTGTAACGCCCCCGATTTTTCGATGATTTTATTTGTTTGGGCAACGTCAGATTTATGACGTCGTGGCGTTACTTTTAACGTCGAGTGTTGGATTTGAGTAGTTTGGACGTGCTCGTCCAGTTTCGTCGCAACCAGAGCGTTTTTAGAGTCTCGGTGCGCGATCGAAGTTTTGGGTTTTGTTTTTGTTCGCCGCATGTTTTGGCGGTTAATATCTCGGGAATGGCTCGTAGTATTTTGGTTTTGACTTCGCCGTTGTGTCCGTAGCTGCAGTTTTCGCCTACGGCGTGAGTTTCGTTTAATTCGGCGCGTTTGAGCCTTTGTTTTGATCTCATATTCCTTGTTCGACTATCTGAGCTCGATTTTTTCTATTTTAATGCCATGGGCTCGTGTCGATTTCTCGGTAAGCCCTCCTAAGGTGTGGGTTTTCGTCAAACCGAGTTTTCTTCGGTTTTTTTTCTTGGCGCTGTGTCGGGTTCGACGATCGTCTAGCGGAGCTCGACGATTGTCATGTTTTTCTGGGCACTGGGCTGAGGTCGACGATCGTCGAGCGGTCGAGCGGAGCTCGACGATTATCGTGCTTAGCTCGACGAATCGTCTAGCGGAGCCTGCTGTAGGTCTAGCGGATCTCTGTGTTGAGTTCGACAATTTTCCAATTTAGTTCGACGATTTTCGAACAGGATTCGTGAGTAATCTTCTAGCTGTACTCGAGTATTTGCCTTATACTCGAGTAGTCCCCTTGTGCTGTACTCGTGTAATTCCGTTATACCCGAGTACTCCTCTGTTACCCGAGTAGATGCAATGAACTACTCGGGTAGGCTTCAGTTACTCGAGTAGTTGTGATGAACTACTCGGGTAGGCTTCTGTTACTCGAGTAGTTGTGATGAACTACTCGGGTAGGCTTCTGTTACTCGAGTAGTTGTCATGAACTACTCGGGTAGGCTTCTGTTACTCGAGTAGTTGTGATGAACTACTCGGGTAAGCTTCTGTTACTCGAGTAGTTGTGATGAACTACTCGGGTAGGCTTCTGTTACTCGAGTAGTTGTGATGAACTACTCGGGTAGGCTTCTGTTACTCGAGTAGTTGTGATGAACTACTCGGGTAGGCTTCTGTTACTCGAGTAGTTGTGATGAACTACTCGGGTAGGCTTCTGTTACTCGAGTAGTTGTGATGAACTACTCGGGTAGGCTTATGTTACTCGAGTAGTTGTGATGAACTACTCGGGTAGGCTTCTGTTACTCGAGTAGTTGTCATGAAGTACTCGGGTAGGCTTCTATTACTCGAGTAGTTGTGATGAACTACTCGGGTAGGCTTCTGTTACTCGAGTAGTTGTGATGAACTACTCGGGTAGGTTTTTGTTACTCGAGTAGTGGTGATGAGCTACACGAGTAGGCCTTCTCTCACCCGAGTAGTAGTATTGAACTACTCGAGTAGGTCTTCTGTACTCGAGTGGTTATATTGAAGTACCCGAGTAGGTTCTGTCCGATACTCGAGTATCCCTCCCCCTCTGCTTCGGGAAAATCGGTTCAGCCAAACCCGGTTTATTTTTATTGTTCTTCCTGTTATCACCTTTGGTATAAATACCTTCTTCATCTTATTCTCCGATTCTTTTTCCTCCCGAACCAGAGCGACATGAGCGAGATAGAGGTCGTTCGTCCTTATTCCTTTCGGTGGCCATTGGCGGTGCTCCGGTGCTCGGAATTTCAAACCGGTTGTAGATCTGGAAAGCTCTCGTCGAGAGTTGTGCCCTCATGGTAATTTCTTCCCCGTTCCTTGAGATTTTCTCGTTAGGGTTTTTCGGCCCTAATCCCCTTTTTGACCCTTTTTGTCTAGATTTCAACTCCTCCCGCAGTCTTTTGCCCCGATCTTCGACGTGGAGCGATTCAGAGGACTTTTTCGGTAAAAACAAGGCAAGTGGTGGTTTCCCCTCGTTTCTCTTTGTTCGATCTGATGGTAACGACTTTACTTTCATGTTCTTTAAATTTTTTGCCCTTATTCTTCCAAAACATTGTCGTGATTAATCGTTTCAGCGATCCTTGTTGTCGTAAAGTTTTGTCTTGGAAAGCCCGACTTTTACCTATTTTTGGTTAATTGTTCCTGGTACGTCTTAGTGATGGGCTGTGCAAGTTTTAGTTTTCGTTAATTAGCGCGTTAGAATTTATCTAGGGCTGTAAATTGCTCCTAGAGGGTGATCAACAACGTCGTGAGTTCGGTAATGTCAAGTAGAATCTGTCGAGCCAAATCTCGAGATATTTGTGTTATGATTTCTTTGGGTTTTCAGAATGCGGGGGTTAGTGGACGATTCCACCACCGCAGTGTTTGTTACCTTTATTAGTGCCATGTGGAAGTCTCCCTGGTTTTTGGATGTCTGCGGTGCATGGTGGAGAGTATGAGACTCCCTCGCAGTTTGACGGATTATATATCTATTTTTTTTGGGTGGTGTGTCCAAGAGTGACCACCCCGCCAGTGTTTTTGGGTGGTGTGTCCAAGAGTGACCACCTTGCTAGTATTTTTGGGTTGTGTGTCAAAGAGTGACCACTTCGCCGTGTTTTTGGGTAGAGTCGACCACAAGTGCCTAATAAAGGTTTGTATTTGTTTTCTTGTGAAATAGTCATGCTGTCACCTTATAGCCTTGTGCATCTGGTGTACCCTTGTGGAACGTGACAATTCACGTAGGAGTTCTTTTCCTGTTGATGCTTTTAGTCTTGGGTTGTACCCCTATTGTCCTTTGTTTATTTCTGCTTATTACTTTTTTTACCACCATTTGTACCTTCTTGCTGAGGTGTTTTGTTTTTGGAATGCCTCAGGTTCAGAGCAGTAGCAGTTAGCAGTGCTGGTTTTTGGAGTTTTCTGGGCGGCAGTGTTGGTCGTGGTTGTCGCCTCGTCTTAGCGAGGTAGTTTGTTGTTTGTTTAGTTTTACTAGTTCAGACATACTTTTGTTCGTGGGTTCGTGTCAGTTGGTTGGCGCCCACTGAATTGTTAGTTGTTTGATACTTGCTAGCTGCTCATTTCTTTAAATGTGGGTGCAGATTACTTGTTCTCTGGGAGGATTTATGCTAGGAATGCATGTTAGGTATTTTCAATTATAAAACCTACTACTATTACTTCATGCATTGCATAATTTGAAACTCTAACTTGTTTTTTTAGCGACCGTAAAAACTATCTTTCCTACTATAATAAATTTAGAGTCTTGCATAGCATGAGTTATCCTATAGGGACGTTCTTACTCATGTAAGATGTCTGGGTTAATCTAATCAAGTATTTTTTCCGCAGCGTGTAATATATTTTGATTTGTGGACTAGATGAGCCACTAAGTCGAGGGATACGTCTAACTACTGCATTCAACTGATTTTCCTTAAAATAACTTAAAAATAACATTTCTTCTTGTTTAGTTTGGTGTCTGCCTGAGCGTCCGCAGTTATCCCTTGCTGATGTGGCATCATGACGCGCATTTTCCCTTACTCTGATAAGCTTTTTATATGCGGTGAAAATGCGGGTTGTGACAAAGAAGGAGAAGACCTTCATTACAAAGGAAGGAAAAAAGCTAGACTGACTCATCCTCCTCAGAGTTAGATGAAGAAGATGAAGCCTACATTGGGTTGATGGCAAGATCTGATGAAGAATCCTGTCAGGATCAGCCTAGTCCAGCTAAGGTATCCTCTCCATCCAGCTCTTCATCTAAGTCAAAATATGTGACTGGTCCAGGTTCAGAAGAATTTTCATCCAAGGATGATGGTGATTCTGAATCTGAGGATGACATCTATGAAGTGATTGATAAATATGGTGAACTTCTGCATGCATTCAAAAGGAGTAAGCAGTTGTCTAAAAAACAGGCTTAAGAGATTGTATCTCTACAGCTTGCTGCTTCCCAGCACTCTAAGTCAGCAACCCTGCTGGAATAGAAAATCAGGGAAGCCAGCCAGCTGAAAACTATCACTTTCATACAAATAAGTACCATAAAATACAAGAATGCCCTTATTAGGGATCTAGAGGAAAAGATCCAAAGGGAGAAGATGATTGTGTCTAGTTTTTCTAAGCTCAATTCTGTATTGCTTATTATTGACTCCTTCTCTTATCAAAGAAACAAGAAAGGAGTAGGATTCAAGGGAAATACTAGAGCTGCCCCTTTCAAATGAAAGGAAAAAGCTCCAGCTCAACCACCCATTGCCTTTAAAAGGGTAATACTCCCTACTAACAGGTATGACCAAGACTCCATATATGGTCACTGGAAGAATGAGAATTCTTCTTGGAAGGATGCTAGTGTATCATCCAATGTAAGGAGAAGAGGAATGAGGATGAGTGCCGTCAAGGCTGCTCATGAAGAAATACAAATGACCCATCCTAAATTATTTATCTTTGGTGTTCTAGCCCCCACTCTTAAAAATGGGGCAATGGACAAACTTTAGACTCAATCGGCAAAGACTCAGACTAAAGGTCAGTCTTTCAGCAATCCTGATTTGGGTGTTTCTGATGTTATCAGAAGCATGATTTCTGCAAAGAAAATTGCTATTGATAGCACTCAGAGAAAGCTACCTAAAGTTATTGAAAGACCTTCCTTTAGTCAGATATTACTGAAAGAAATCTGAAGAAGACTACTGTTGTTCCTTTTGTAAAGTGTGTTGTTGTTAGTACAATTACTAGACCAGCTCAGAAAATAAGGTATAACCTTCATGAGTGCTAGTGCTATGTCAAGATAGGCCATTATACCATTGTTTGCTGGCATAAATCTAGTGTATTCAGAGTTAAAGTGAGTCTACCAGTCAGAAAAACTACTGATAGACATGTTCATTTTAACACTAACATGCACTAAGGACCCAATATATGTTGGGGTCCTAAGGTAAAGTAATTATGTTTTGTAGGTTAGTCCAAGTGTCCATATCCCTATATGGTACCTGGACAGTGGCTGTTTCAGGCACATGACTGGAATAAAGAGCAATCTGAAGGAGTTCACTCCAGTGAAGGATGGACCCAAGGTGATTTTTGGTGGATCGGACAAAGGGATTACCAGAGGTTATGGTAAGATCTCAAATGACTTAGTCACTTTCATAAAAGTGGCTTATGTGAAAGGATTGCAACACAACTTTATAAGCATAAGCTAACTCTGTGATCTGGGCTATGCCATTTCATTCCACAAGGATGAATGCCACATTAAGAGGGCAAGTGGCCAAGAGGTCATTTTGACATGCACTCAGAGTGGGAATATATATTGTTTAAATTTTTTATGTCTAAATTCAGACTCTCTCATATGCCTAGTTGCATATGAGAAAACCTCACACTATGTCTAATGGCACAAGAGACTAGCTCATTTGAACTATAAAATCATAGGCAAGCTCTTTAGTAAAGAGCTAATTAGGAATGGTCCTAAAATGACATGTACTAAGGAAGGCATTTGTGCATGCCAAAAGGGCAAGCATACCAAAGTTTCTTTTAAAAGCATTGAGACTAAAGAATCTGTGAGGTGTTTATACCTCCTGCATATGGATTTGTTTGGTCCTATTCCAGTTCATAGTTTAGGTAGGAAAGTCTACACCTTTGTGGCTATTGATGACTTTCCAGATTTGCTTTGGTTTTCTTTTTGAAGAAAAAGTCTGAAACTCCTGATGTCTTTAAGACTTTTGTCAAGCAAATTCAGAATGAATTGAACAGTTCTGTGGTCAAAATCAAAAGTAATCATGAGACTGAGTTTCAATGTGAATGCATGACAAAGTTCTGTGAAGAACTTGAGATTCATCAAGATTTTTCCTCTCCAAGAACACCCCAGCAAAATAAGATTATTGAGAGGAAGAATAAGACTCTCATAGAAGCTGCAAGGATATTACTGAATGACACAACTCTCCCAGAATATTTCTGGGCTGATTTAGTAAATACTGTTTATCATGTTCTCAATATGGCTTCTATCACCAAGAGCCACAAGAAAACTCCCTATGAGATCTTGAAGGGCAGCAAACCAAACCTTGCATATCTCAGAATCTTTGGGAGCAAGTGTTATGTGTTCAATAATGGGAAATCCTATATAACTAAGTTTGCTGCCAAGTCCTATGAAGGGATATTTGTTGGGTACAATAATCATGTAAGGCTTATAGGATCTATAACTTGACAAGTCAAATTATAGAAGGGCCAGTTAATGTAGTGTTTGATGAGTTAAATATGATTAACAGTGAGTTGTCAAGCTTCTCTTCTAGTCTTGTAGGCATAAAAAGTGATTATGGACAAGCTGACTATTAAGAAAGCAGAACCTATAGTCCAAGACAAAGATGAAAGTGTATGCATTCCAGAGAAAGCACAAGGCACACAGGAAGTGGATGATGTTCAACAAGATGGAGAATTTGAAGCACAAAATGCTGAAGGAAGATTGCCTCCAGCAGTCAGACATTTGAGGGATCATCCAGGCCACCAGATCATTGGTGATGCAAGTCAAGGTGTAGTGACAAGGAGCAGATGTATCAACACAACAATGTACTCCAGTTTCTTATCACAAGTAAAACCTAAGAAATTTGAAGAGGCCAACATGGACCAGTTCTGGATTGTAATTATGCAAGAGGAACTCAACCAGTTTAAGAGGTGTAAAGTCTAGAAGCTGGTTCCCAGACCACAAGGACATAATGTAATTAGAACCAAGTGGATCTATAGAAAAAAACTTGATGAAAATGGCATTATAACCAAAAACAAAGCTAGGCTGGTAGCTCAGGGGTACAGACAAGAAGAAGGTATTGACTTTGATCAAACCTTTGCCCATATAGCAAGACATGAAGTAATCAGACTGTTTCTTGCATATGCTGCATACCAAGGATTCAGAGTCTACCAGATGGATGTGAAGTTAGCCTTCCTGAATGACGACTTGAAGGGAGAGGTCTATGTTGAACAAACTCTAGACTTTGCAGGCTGTAGAGAAAATAAGAAAAGCACATCAGACTCCTGTTAGTTTCGGGTAAAAAGGCTAGTGTCATAGAGCAGCAAGAAACAAACAAGTGTTTCTATTTCTACTACAGAATCAGAATATATAGCTACAGTGTGTTGATGTGCACAGTTGCTATGGATCCAGCATCAACTTCAGGATTATAACATTCAGTTAAGTAGAAGCTCTTTATTTGGTGATTCTACAAGTGCAATCTCTATAGCTAGGAATCTTGTCTCACATAGCAGGACTAAAGAAATAGAGATTAGATATCACTTTATAAGCGAGCATGTGGAATGTGAGGATATTAGTCTTGAGTTTGTCCCAACAGACAAGCAAGTGACCGATATCTTCACCGAGCCACTGGATGAAGCAAAGTTCAACACCTTCAAGTTTGAGTTGGGTATGTTAAACTTGGTATAGCTTCAGTTGCTTTTCATGTTGTTTGGTGGCAGGAACTACTTCATCTTGCAGGCTGTAAAAACCAAAAAAATGGTATCAAGGCTGGAATGACCAAAGTCTTGGTAGAAGATGCTCTTATTGAGGGGGAGCAAGTCCAACATCAATTGATTATCTGTAATCAGAAAAGGGAGAAGGTAATCACATATGGCTAGCTTCTCCATCTGTCTGAAGAAGTCAAAAAGGGGAGAAGGTGACTAGGTGACAAAGCAACAAAACGGGGGAACAGGTGATGTTCCAATATACGGGGAAAAGGTGAACCATGCAGCAAAACAAGGGGAGTGAAAATGGGAAATGTGGTAACCCTTAACTCTCTCATGCTAATATATTGTTGTATATTATTGATGCATATGTTGATGTATATCATTTACTTGTTTGACTTTTATAAATCTGGGACATTGAGATCAATAGACCCAATAATTATTTTTCTCGTTGATTATTTCTCCCGTGATTTGATTGGGAAGTGGAAAAGATTTTCTTCCTTTATGATCGGGCCTTGCCTTGGGAATTAAAAGGCAAAGCACCACCGTGAGATTCAAGTATGAGCCGCCTGAACCTTGTGGCTGGTAAAGCCGGATATTGGCCTTCAAGAAAAATCCGCTTGTAGCTGTTTAGGGGGAGCTGCCTGGAGTTTTTTGAGAGCCGCCTGTGAGAGGAAACCAACTCCTCTCTCTCTCTCGCTCGTGCACTTGGAGGGGCCGCCGGCCTTGGGTTTCGTTATCGGTCTTGGAGGTGATAGCAGCCGGCATTGAGAGAGGGTGTTGTCACCGAGTTTGGTGTGTGTAGAACTAATAATCATGTACGCCAAATATGTTAATTATGCACATTACTGGGCTGTCATTAACATCGACCAAATTTAGGTGATCTAATTAATCAGATCGAATACGTTTCATTGCGGCATTTCATTGCATTAGATTTATTGTTGCCGATTGTTATTAAATTGAATAAACAACAAATTTAAACATGGAGATTGATAACGGAATAAAAAATAAATAGGGGATGGTAATGAAGTGGGTAAAAAATCATCACAACGGTGCCATCCCATTGCAAAAAAAATAAAGAATTTTATCTCCAGTTGAACAAAATCCAAACTATCAGTAGCACTTGAAACCGAAAGCTGGAGGAAAAAGAACTTACTGTGTTTCACCCAAAATATGGTATTGTTGATGGCAAAGTCGCCTACATACTAAATTGGTGTTCACAGAGTCCTTCAAATTTGCATACGACTGTTTTCCCTAACATTTCAGGCGGCTATACGATAATACGAACCAAGGCATGGTAGGGTTTGACGAAGTTGAGTTCATGCGTAACCTGTTGCGAAAACACGTCTAAATTACAATAACATCCAAAAATGTTGAAGACGTGAAAAGGAGAAAATGAAGAAGAAGAGGAGAAGAGGAAGATGATCGCGGTTTGAGAAACTGGAGGAGACAGAGGGCGTGCGGTCTTTTTTACTGGAAAGCTTCGAGCGAGAGCAAGTGAAGCGAAGGGCTCCTCTGGTCGGAAGCTTGCAGCGAGCGGAACTGGGAGAGTTTGCAGCCTCATTTCGCCCTTAGAGAAGCCGATCTCCATGAGGGCGGAAGAGATGAGCGGAACAGGAGCGGAAGAGATGAGGGCGTCGAGGGGGAGCGGGATCGAGAGTGTACGGTATTAGGGATTTTTCCAATCCGCGATTTATATTCGGCCAAACCGTTTGATCGTAGTCATGGATGGACGGTGGTGATTAGCTCGTGTCTCATTTACCTTGCCGCAGATGTCTTATTTATCCTGTCATCCATATTTCTTTTTAATATAGTATATATATATATTTATAACCTTGTTATAGCCCGTTGCTCATTTCTCAAATTTGAGATTTATTTGGGCATTAATATGAGTGTTATTAGACATAAAATAATTGAATTTTGGACAATTCTTATGTAAGCATATTTTATTATATTTATAATGATAATAATTAATGTCTCTAAATTTACTCAAAATTTATTACCAATAATATTTCTATTATTTTGGAAATAAATATTGAGTATATTCTATTGTTGTATCTATGTATTATGTAAAACTATTTAATGTCATAATTAACTCTTTTTCTCTGTAATTTTGACAATCCAAATTTGTGTTAATTAAAATTAAATTTAGAATGCCTTTTGGAATTGATTTTTGGCTATCTTTTGTTTTGTTTTTTTTTAATTCTTTTACTTTTTTGGCCTTTTTATTTTTTGCATGTATTAAGAGATAAAGTAACATAAATATATATTTTTATTATAAATAATAAATATATTTTTATTTTAGTAATAAATATTATATTATTCCATAAAACTCAATTTAATTCATAGATTTAGGATAAATTATAATTATAAAATTGTAAGCAACTAAATATGTAACCCAAATAAATCTTTAACCCGACTTGAATTTCGTCATTTCGGGCATAATTTGACGATTAGATCGACATAAAATTTGTCCAGAAATAATAATATTATTATTATTATTTAGAAAATAATATATTACACTCGATATATTTTGGTTACTAAATTAATTTTAATATTCATATTAAACAATATTTTGTTTTGAATATTTAAGTTATTATTTTTATTAAAACTAATGAGGCTCTAATTTTTGGGAATTATGCCAGCGCACATTTATGCTCATGATTACTATGGAATAGTCAAATTTAAAATTTTATCGTCAGAATAATTTTGTAATTATGTGTCTACACCGATTAATTAAATTTGAACTTTAAAATTAAATTCATTAAATGGTGATTCAGTAATTATTAAATATATAATTTTGCCGAATAAATTAATTGAAATGACATCCCACCAAAGTGGGCTCTCTCGCGTAGATTAATTTAATTTAACATTATTAAGATTTTAGTGGCTGTGTAATTCATGTGAATATTGATCGACCCAAAAGAAAATTAATATTTTGTCGAATTCTACAAACACATGTGGTAATAAATACGTGACGATTATTTCATTTTTCATGTAAGCAGTATGTCGGTCCGAAGAAAGACCTACTGCTTGACGGGACTTATCGTCAATGTTTGATTACTACACCACGAGGTCACTTGGAATCGACATTTCTGTCCAAAGACTAAGGCTTCATTTGGTTTAGCGGTGGCGGGTCAATCCGACGGGTGGAAACGGAGTGTTCTAATCAGAGTGGGGAGGTGGCTGCTACAAACAGAGCTTTTGGGGGCATTTCTCAAGCCGGGCTGGTGGAAACGGAGCAAACGCCGCCGAAGATTCATTTGTTTACTCTCCTTCCTTCGGCGTTTGCCCAAAACGGAGCAGTGAAACGCCCAAACAAATAGAGTCTAAATGTCAGTGTTCTGCTAGGTCTCTTGTGAAGAGCCCCACCATTAAATAATGAATTTAATTTGCGCATTATGAAGTGTAATTTAATTTTGTGAGCATGAAATTATTTTTTTCTTCTTATTTTTCAGCTCAAAACTCGTTTACTACGATTTTTGCAAAAATTAACTCAATTCTAATGCTCAATGAGACTAATTTTAAAGACTGGAAGGAAAGCATCATGATCGTGTTTGATTGCATGGACCTAGATCTTGCGCTTAGGGCTGAACCTCCCGAATTTCCTTCAGTTGATAGTTCCACTAAGGCGAAATGGAATTATGAAGGGTGGGAGAATTCAGATCGCATGTGTATAATGATCATGAAGCAGGGCATTCCAGAAGCCTTCAAGAGCACTAAGGAGATCACCCCTGCCTTAGAATTCCTTGACAACCTTAAGAAACATTTTGCACAAAATGATAAGGCGGAGACAAGCTTGCTTCATGCGAAGCTTGTTTCCATGAAGTACAAGAGCAAAGGGAATATACGTGAGTACATTATGGAATTATCCTTGGTTCAAAACTAAAAACACTAAAGTTAGAGCTATCGGAAGACCTGCTCGTGCATTTAGTTTTGATTTCTCTTCCTTCACAATTTAGTCAATTCAAGGTCAGTTATAACTGCCAAAAGGAGAAATGGACTCTTAATGAGCTCATTTTATATTGTGTGCAAGAAGATGATAGATTAAAGCAAGAAAGAACTAAAAGTGCTCATCTGGCAGTGGGTCCTTCTAACGAGGGTCGAGAAAGAAAGAAAGGGAAGCAAGTTACAAGTGGACCTCCACAAAGGAGGCCACAAAAGGAATAGGCTAAAGACTCCAACTGCTTCTTTTATTGGGGTGGTGGACACGTGAAGAAATATTGTGTCAAATACCACACCCGACGTGCTGAGAAGTGTACACTTCTCACCTGTACAACCCCATATTCGATGGGTGAGACTAAGATGCCTCAAAGACCCGGATTAGGCTAGTCTTAGGCTAGCTTTGGGATGAAACCAGATCGGATGAGTAAGAAGGCGAGAAGGTTCCTGCCCAGGGCAGGAGAAAGGGCTTGTGCCTCAGGTCAGCGGGAGCCCTTATGTCCTTGGCGCTGAGTGATGCTTCTCTAACTCAACGCCCCTTTAGTCTTTTAGCTCCCGCTCGGTGTAGGCGGGAAGGCTCGCGCTTGAGGCAAGCGGGAGGCTCACGTTCGAGGTAAGCGGGAGGCCCTCAGATATCAGCGAAAAGGCTTCCGCCAGGTGGGGTCTAGGGGTGAAATTACCTGGATGCCCCTAGGTCTGCATTTAGCTCCTCAGAATAGCGTAGTTTGGCTATTGTCAGACCAGTCTAGGGTATTTTAGTAATTTTAGAGTAGCAGAATTACACTTTTTGCAGACCGGATATTGAAAATCTATAAATAGACCCATAGAGTTCCTCAGAAGGCAGGTTTTGGATATTTTCTCGTTTCCTTTTAAGTGTTTTCTAAGGTACTCCTAGCCCAGTAATTGGCTATGGAGGGGAAGCGCTCGGAGATCTTCCGGGTTAGAGGAGGGACCTCCCAGCTGAAGCTTAGGGACAGTTCTAGGTTCTTTGTTACGAGTCAGGAGTCAAGGTTTGGGAGAAGTATGTGTTAGCTACACCCCAAGGTCCGAACTCTCGTTGAGGCTAGTTTTTATCTTCAACATTTCTGGTGCAGTGAGCGTGAACTATAACTAACACAGGAAAATCTCAAGTCAAGTCTCATGGCTGGAGATGAAGGAGAAGGAGCAGGCTCAGGAGGTTCTCCCTCTCGGGGAAGTGGGGTGACGTTGGGGATGCTGGAAGACTTTAGGCGGGAAGTCCTCCAAATCAGCCACTTGGCCTTCTCAGCAAGGAACGAATGGGCCACACCTCAGGTCTCGGTGGTTCCCGCTCCGTCGATGGGCGAGAACGCTCACGGGAAGCGTCTCGGGAAGGAGGTTTCAACGGAGGCTGCCGAGAAGGATGTCTCCATGCGGGAGCTGTTTCCCGGGCAGGCCAGTGCGGATAGGGCTAGCGAGCCGAGGTCACGCGATGAGCCCTCTCGGCAGGCTAGGGGCGGGAGCCCCATTAGAGCTCATAATCTCAGCTCCGGTTCTAGAGATGTTCCGGGAGACAGACATGTCCTACTATACGAGCAGGGACGACCCCATGCAGCATGTGCAGTGGTTTGAGGATGTTGTTTCCATAAGAAAGATGTCTGATGCCTTCAAGTGTCTGCTCTTTGTCATCACTCTGAAAGAGAAGGCGAGGAACTGGTTCCATCAACTCCCCGCAAGCTCGATTTACTGCTTTGAGGATTTGCGCCGAGGGTTTTTGCTGAGGTTCTCGACATCAAAGAAGTGGAAGAAGTTGACAGAATGTTTGTTTGCTATCAAGTAGAGGTCGGAGGAGACGCTGAGACGCTATGTTGATAGGTTCCAAGAAGAGATTTTGCAGGTTCAGGATATGTCGGGATAACCATGATGCTTGCCTTCACCCTTGGGTTGAGGTCTAACTTCTTTAAAATGAAGTTGAAGAGGGTTCCCCCCTGTTCTTTGAGGAGCTGATGGAGAGGGCGACAAAGGAGATCGAGATCGAGGCGACCAATCCGGCACTTGCCAAGAAGCTAGCCAAGTTGGCGGAGGATGATGTGAAGGAGTCAGGAGCAGGGAGGCAGGGGGAGCAAAGAGAGGAGAGAAGAAGGGAGGAACCCCGAGGACAGGGGCAACTCCAAGGTTTGGAGCACCACGAGTCGAACAACAGGATAGGCTGGAGGCCTTAGAAAGGTCACCCTCTGGGGCAGGGTGGTGGCCTCCAAGGAAGGGATAACTTCCGCGAGCAAAGGAGATTCAATCAGCCGGCCTGGAGGTAGGGACAAAGGGACCCTGTCCCACCGCAGCAGGAGGCTATGGAGATCGTGAGAGGAAGAGGAGGAAGGAGAGGAGTTCAAGGAGGAGCGAGGAGAAGAGATGGCAGGGTGGCGTTACTCTTTTGCTACTTCCACTAGGAGGAGGTTCACGCAACAGCCACCTGCCCAGAGTTTTTGGAGATGAGAGAGGCCAGGGGGAGAGCTCAGCAACAACCGCCCATGAAGATTGAAGAAGTTATACAAGGAGGATGAGAGGATAGGTATGAGGACCGGGTGGATGTGGGAGCCCGAGGAGGGATCAGGGTGATTCATGGGGGAGTGGGGATGGAAGCCACCCGTAAGGGGAGCTTCCAAACCATGTACCGAAGGAGCGTCGCCTCGACCTCCCAGACCCCCCCCCCCCCCCTAAAAAGAAAAAATCACCATTTCAGCAAAGTACATGCCCGACTACGAAGACCCGTTCTGTGACGCATTGGTGATCCAGACGGCAGTAGAGAATTTCACCGTCTCCAGGATTCTGGTATACAATGGGATCTCTGTGAACATGATCTTCAAAAAATCTTTTGATGAGATGAAGGTGGAGGTTTGCAGGGTTCTAGCCTCAGATGGACCGTTGTTTGGGTTCTCGGGGTTAGCAGAAGGAAGTTAAAGGAGGGTGGGGCTGCATGTGACGTTGGGGGGGGGGGGGGGGGGGGGGGTATTGAGGAAATGTCGATTTGTCATCGTTGACGCACCAAGCAGCTATAATGCAATCTTTAGGCGACCTCTTATCAGCGCCTTTCATTGTGACCCCTCCTCGTTTCATCAGTGCCTTAAGTTCAGTAGTGGAGGAGTGCAGGTCAGGATCAGGGGGGGCCCAAAGGTGGTGAGGCAGTGCTATATGACTCCCGTCAACACCATTTCCTGGATGGCAGAGGCAGAGGAGCTGGAGAAGGAGATGACATTAGAGGAGAAAGCTGCAGAAGAGGGAGAGATCAGCCTCGAAGAGGCAAGCAAGAAGATAGCAGAGGAGGGAGAGATATGCCTAAGAGAGGCTGGCGAGAAGATAGTGGGTGCAGGTGGGATGAGCCTAGGAGAGGCTGGAGAGAAGACTGAAGAGGAGGTTGTGGAGAAGGAAGTGGTGAGCCTAGGTGAGGCTGGAGAGAAGACTGAGGGAGAGCAAATGGTAGAGGGAGAAGCTGGGGGTGAGGCCCTAAGGGATGGAGAAGTGGAATTGCCATGGGAGAGCCCGTTGGAGGCAATAGAGGTTGAGAAGGCTGGAGGAGAAGAAGAGTTGGGAGAGGAGGAGGTGAGAGCCGGCAGGGAGCAGTCCCGACTGGAGCCGACAAAGGAAGTAGTGGAGATGGAGGTCTTCACCAAGGCGGGAAATATAGAGAGGGTAAGGGTCAGCGGCGGCGTGAGCCTTAAAGACCAGGCAAGGATGCGGGAGTGCATCCAAAAGAACGTCAACGTCTTTGCCTGGAGCGTGGCTGACATGTCGGGCATCAACGTGGATGTGGCTTGCCACCGTTTGTACCCGGACCCCAAGATACGTCCCATATGACACAAGATTAGGACTATCGCCACCAAGCTTGAGGAGCCCATCCGCGAGGAGATCAAGAAGCTTCTTGGCGCAGGTTTCATCTTGGAGATCCAGTATCCAGGCTGGGTATCCAATGTGGTAATGGTAAAAAGGGGGATGAGAGGTGGCGTATGTGTGTAGACTTTTTTTTTATTAAATAAATCATGCCCTAAGGATTGTTACCCCCTACCGCAGATCAACACGCTGTTGGTTCAGACGTTAGTTTTTCTATTATGAGTTTTTTGGATGCTTTTTCAGGTCATCAATAGATCCAAATGCACACCCCCCCCGACGTCAAGGATGTATCCTTCATCACAAGGGAGGGGTTCTTCAACTATAAAATGATGCCCTTCGGGCTAAAGAACGCAGGGGATACCTACCAGCAAATGATGGATCAGGTGTTCAAAAATCAGAGGGGTAAGAACCTGGAGGTCTATGTTGATTATCTCATGGTGAAGAGTGGGGATGTGGGTTCATACCTACTTGACCTAGAGGAGATGTTCGTGACCCTGCGGAAGTTCAAAATGAAGCTGAATCCCCAGAAGTGTGTCTTTGGGGCAAGCCGAGGCAAATTCCTTGGGCACCTTCTGACCCCAGCAGACATAAAGCCCAACCCGGATAAGGTGAAGGCCATCATGGAGTTGGAATCATCTCGCAATGACAAAGAGGTTCAGCGTTTGACAGGCAAGCTCGCCGGGTGTTGATGCGCGGAAACGTCGCGGGGCACCAGCCAGCTAACACGGAGGGGTGTTCGGTCTCACAAGCTAGGAGAGGAGGAGAGGAGGGAAGGAAGGAAGCCTCTGAGTGCTCGAGAGTGGAGCAAACGGCTTGTCAAAGAGAGTTGCGGGGATAGAGGAGATTAGAAGTTTGATCAACAGAGCGGGTTGATCAAGAGAGGAGAAGGAGGTTGATTAGGAGCTGTCGAGCAGACGGCTAATGTGACGGTTGTGCTTGCAGGTTGGTTTCCGAGAAGAGCTGAGCGGAGCAGAGAAGAAGCTTGCTGAGCGGAGGAGCAAGACTTGCTGAGCAGAGGATCAAGGCTTGATGAGCAGAGAGAAGAAGAGGGGGCCGCTAGCAGCGACAACAACACACTTTGCCCGCCGCGGCCTAAATGCCACTCCTGCGACGGGCTATCCTTTGATTAATAGTGAGAGGTTACAAGCTTACAAGTACACCTTTACAAGAAATCAATAAAGGGGTACAAGGAGAAGCTGGCGGCTAAGAGAGAAGAAAATGCCAGAAAGCAGAGGAGAGAAGCTGCCAGAGGCTAAGTGAAAGAGTCTGCCAGCTGCTGGAGGACTGGGAAATTGAGTCTGCAGAGCTTGCTGGAAGGGTGATGACGGACTGCGCGGACTGGAAAACGGAGTCCGCAGGGTCTGCTGGAAGCCTGATGACGGACTGCGCAGACTTGAAAACGGAGTCCACAGGAGGTGCTGACAAGACTTGTATCCACCTTCTGGCCTCTAGAGCGATGCAGAATGAGAGGCACCATGGGCTATTTATAGGCCCAGGGGAGTTCTTCTAGAAGCGGGGCCCAGTGACGTCAGCATGATGACCTGCGCGGACTCCGCGGACTGAGATTTTGCGTCCGCCACACTGACTGATGAAGCAAGCGGAAGGAGGCACCTGGAGAGAACTGGAGGCCACCCCTGGCGGGCGACCTGGGTGGACTCCGGGAGGAGTCCGCCTGGCAGGCCGGAGGCCGCCCCCTAGCGGACGGCCTGGGCGGACTCCGGGTGGAGTCCGCCCGGCAGGGCCTGGCCGCCCCCTTGAGGGCGGCCTGGGCGGACTCCGGGGGAGTCCGCCCGGCTGGATGCCGGGGCCGCCCCCTAGCGGGCGGCCTGGGCGGACTCCAGGGGGAGTCCGCCCGGCAGGCCTGGCCGCCCCCTTGCGGGCGGCCTGGGCGGACTCCAGGGGGAGTCCGCCCGGCTGGATGCCGGGGCCGCCCCCGAGCGGGCGGCCTGGGCGGACTCCGGGGGGAGTCCGCCCGGCAAGGGGGCAGAGGCCGCCCCGGGGGGACGGCCTCGGCGGACGGCGGCAGGAGGCCGCCGCCCCTCGGGCAG
This sequence comes from Platanthera guangdongensis, assembly GCA_039583875.1. Taxonomy (NCBI): domain Eukaryota; kingdom Viridiplantae; phylum Streptophyta; class Magnoliopsida; order Asparagales; family Orchidaceae; genus Platanthera; species Platanthera guangdongensis. The sequence goes on from CM077165.1 coordinate 142,954,212, forward strand.
CAGGGAGGCCGCCCCTGGTGGGCGTCCTCGGCGGACGGCGGCTGAAGGCCACCGCCCCTTGGGCGAACTAGGAGGCCGCTCCTGACAATGCTGTTGGCGGACTCCTGCAAGGAAAAGTAGTGCATGATTAGCGGACCTAACCGCATGTCCCGCGAGGGTGAGCCATGGGAATAGCTCGCCGTCCCGCAGGGCACGCGGTTGCTAGGAGACCTAGGCGGATAGGGAAAACTGTCCGCCTACGCTGGGGCTCATCGCGATCAAAAGGGACAATCTAAGGGTCGCGATTAGCCAGCTGGCCACCTTGGGAAGGATCGCCGATTTCTGGGTTAACATAATCCCCGCACTTTTTCAAGTTCCGAAAAGAACTTCGAAAAAGTTGGAGACCCACGAAAATCGTGATCCACCCCAACGGGAGAAGAGGAGCAAGGCGAGACAGAACCTGAAGACTCTCCTTACAAGCTTGGTGCTTCCTGTCTATTTTCCTGCAAGAGGAAAGTTAGGGTAAGCACGTATGGGTGGCACATCGAGTGTGTACCTGAATTTGCTTTTGCAAAACGAAGAAGGCGTGTCTTCTGTAAACATTCTGCAAAACAAAAGTGAGTAAAACAGAAGGGCATAACAACTCGCAAGTACCTGGAAGGGACCTGCAAGTCTTTGCTGGTTTCTGCAAAGGAAGAGTTAAGATTATGCACAATATATGAGAGTAACTTGCAAGTACCTGTGAAGAAATTTGCAAGGGTTTGCTGATCTCTGCAAGAAGAGAGTTAAGAGCAGGTATTGTATATAAAAATAAGCTGCAAGTACCTGGATGAGGCTTGCAGGTGTTTGCTAATCTCTGCAAGAAGAGGTGTTAGAAGCAAATAAGACATGCAAATAACTTGCAAGTACCTGTGAAGAGAAGGCTTGCAAGTGTTAACTGTTGACTGTTAACTGTCGACAAGATAAGGCCGATATGACCAATTAGCAAGAAAAAATGCCTGATGAATACTATTATGAAGCCCAGATCAATAAACTGTGTTAACTGCTGACAGATATGACTGGATTGCGATAGCATGGCTGATAGCGCTTGAGCAAACAATGTATAGAAGACGAGAGCAATAGAGCTTATATAGGTAGAGTGCGAGTCATCATCCGATAGAGCTTTGAATAAGCAATTCATATAGGATGAGCATGAGCAAAGTGATTGCTGGAAATCCTTTTGGTAGGTCGGATTAACCTGTTTACCTGTGAAAGAAGGCAATAGCCAAAAAGGGAGGTCTATACTCGGAATGACTTAAGAAGGTTGAATGCTGCCACAGGTGTTCCCCGTGGGCCTTATGCATCACTTGCCCGAAAAATCATCCCGAGTATAGTCCTACTCAAAGCGGGGCTGGCTGCGCATCCTGAAGGAGGGAAAAAGAAAAGGTCCATATTCGGAATGACTAAAGAAGGTTGAATGTTGCCACAGGTGTTCCCCGTGGGCCTTATGCATCACTTGTTGAAATTTGTGAAGTGGAAGTGGGTGACGGGACAGGCCGCGCGGCCTGTGCGGACAGCTTTGGCGGACTGGGCGGACTGGGCGGACTGAGGTTGCGGCCTGGTGAAAAGTCTGGTGGAAGCCGGCTGTGTTCTGAGCGGGTTGTTGCATGGAGTCCGCGGTTTGGTGCGGCCTGGTATCTGCGGATAGAGAGGCTTGCAGACGTGCATTGCTCAGTGGTCGCGGGTGCAAGTTTGCGCTGTTGGCGGGTTGGTTCAAGTTCGCGGGAAGCCTTGCGGACTGGTGTGTCCGCGGTTGGAGCTGTTGCGGACTGGGCCTTGAGCTTGGCTGAGGCCTTGTCGAGCTCAGGTGTTACAGCAGGTCTTGCTGTGGAGACCGGTTGGCGGACTGATGTTTGGAGTCCGGCTTGGTGCTGCTGCGTTGGACAAGTGCGAGGAGCTCGCGGACTGGTTGCGGTCTGTGCTAGGGTGTTTGGCGGACGGGACTTTGTGTCCGCCATGCTCGCACTGGCCCTTGATGGTTTTGGACTTGGTCACACTTGGTGTCAAGTTCATGGTGTCCGCCGTATCCGCCAAGTCCGCTGTGACCGGGCGGACTGTTGCTGTTTGCCTTTGGTCATGGACTTGTGGCGGATTGAGGTGTGGGTCTTGCGGACTGCCTCGGGTTGGTGCGGACTGCCATTGAAGAGGGTGCTGTCCTGAAGCAGTTGGAGCTTTGCGGGCTGGTGCCTTGTCCGCTTAGCTTGGGCGGACTGGAGAGGGTTCGTCAATGGTTGTCTTGCTCCTGGCGGTTTCCCTTGGTGACTGGCCAAGTCCTCGCGGACTGAGCGGACGGTCGTTTGTATTCGCGCGGGCTGGGGCGGTGTCGCTATCTCATGGGCGGTGACCACACTCCTCACCTGGCCTATAAATAGGACCCCCCTGGCACATCTACAGTAACCGAAGTAACGTGAGTGAACAGTAAATTGGGTTGGGCGAGTGCTGCGGTCTGTGTTTTCCAGTCCGCGCGGATTGTTTCAGGCTGACGGTTTGTTGTGTGCAGGTCGCGCGGATAACTTCAAGGAGCCAGGAGCTTGGCTGTGACTTCGGTCAGTGCTTGGAAGTGTGCGGTCTCTGCGGACTCAGCAGGAGGTCGCTCTGCGGCTTGTCAGTTCTGTTTCAACTTTCCCAGCTTCAATAACCTGTCCGCCGGTTTCAGGCGGGTAGGGGAGTTCCTCAGTTCGGGTTCAGCAGGAGGCGAATAACGGATCTGTCCGCGCGGCCTCGCGGTCTCGACGGACTCCGTGGTATTCGGCGGTTTGCAGCATAGCTTGGGCGTGCTCAGCGGTCTCGGCGACCTCGCGGTCTCGGCGGACTGGAGTGCTGTCCGCCCGGCTTGTTTTTTGATTCTGTCTGTTTACAGCTGTAATACTAGCGAAATCATGTCTCGCTATGTATGCCTCGGATTGTAATGAAGTGAATGCATAATAAGATCTTCTTGTGCTTCCATTGTTTTGTTGGGTGCAACCTCTAGTCCTTGGGTTTCCGCAGGTTCAGCGTGCGAACTGGGTAGTTCCGAAGATATTAATTTGGTGTTTGGGCTATCTTGCTGACCACGTTGAGAAAATTTAACATGGTATCAGAGGGAGGTTTCTGAGGTTGCGGAGGTTCAGTTGCGTGAGCGGAGGTCAGCCAGTGTTGTTACTCAGTGATTGGGTGGTGTTCAACCTGTGTTGTTGCTCGGAGCTGCTGAAGGGTACCAACAGGTGGTTGCAATGGAAGGAAGCTTAGCAAGAGGTCTGGGCATTGAACTCTTAACGCCGACTAACTATAAAAAGTGGAAGTCGTGCATGAAGAGTTATCTTCTAGGCGAGGAGCTGTGGGAAGTCGTCGGTGGAGACGACAGACAGGAAGTAACTGCTGCTTTCGGTACTGCTGAACAGGTGAGGCTCTGGAGAAGAACTAATGCTAAGGCAGAGTTCGTTCTGAAGAGAGCTGTCTCTCCGGAACTGTTTGATCACATCATTGGGTGTGAGTCGGCTGCTGATATTTGGACAACCATTGATGAGTTGTTCAATAGGAAGAATGTGGCGCGGCTTCAGTTCCTGGAGAATGAGTTGGCCAGGGCAACTCAGGGAGACCTTTCCATCTCCAGGTACTTCTTAAAGATGAAGAGCTTGTGTGCTGAGCTGTCGGCGCTGGATTCTGATGAGCCTATCTCTGAGGCAAAGATGAAAAGGCACATTTTCCGCGGCTTGCGGAAGGAGTATGTGGCCTTTGTTACGTCTGTTCAAGGGTGGGCTACTCAGCCGTCTCTGCTGGAGCTGGAGAATCTGCTTGCCTCGCAGGAGAGCTTAGCAAGGCAGATGGCTGGAGTGAATTTGAATCAGGAAGGCAGCGAGGCTCTCTTCTCAGGCAAGAAGAAGGGATGGGAAGGGAAGAAGAAGAAGAAGGTGCAGGCCGCTGTTGAGAAGGAGACTTCAACTTCATATCCGCCGGAGAGGAGCAATGCTCCTAAGGACTGGAAGAAGAATCTGAAGTGCTACCGGTGTCATCAGCGTGGGCACTTCAAGCGGGACTGCAAGGTCAAACTGCAGCCTGGGCATGCTGCGGAAAAGGAGGAAGCTTGTTCGAGAAGTGAAGAAGCAGAATGGGGCGGAGCTTTCTTGACGGGCACTTGTGTCCGGGCCTTGTCTGCTGAGGACTTCAACAGCGAGTGGATCATCGACTCCGGGTGTGGTCATCACCTCACCGGAGACAAGTCGAAGTTCACCTCCATGCAGGCTTACTCAGGTAATGAAGCTATTATCACTGCTGATAATACTGTTTATGCAGTAGAGAAGGAGGGGGTCGTGTCTTTGGGTAGTGATCAGGGGCCACTCACGTTAAGGAGTGTGTATCACGTGCCGGGCATGAAGAAGAACCTCTTCTCGGTGACCAACGCGGTGGACGCTGGGTATCACGTTCTGTTTGGGCCAACAGACGTGAGGTTCCTTCGCAACGTATCAGCGGTGAAGGCTGATGTTGCTCATGTTGGGAGGAGGGTGAAGAACTTGTTTGTTCTTTCCACCAGTGCCTATGTTGATAGGATGAGGGCCAATGATAGTGCGACTATCTGGCATGAGAGGCTGGGGCATGTTGGCATGGACAAGCTAAAGACAATGGCGAGTAGAAGTCTGGTGAGGGGGTTGCCGATGTTGTCCTCCTTTGGTGATGGGCATGTTTGTGCGGGCTGTCAATACGGTAAGGCACATCGCCTTCCGTTTGATAAATCTCAAACAAGGAGCAAGAAACCATTGGAGTGTATTCATGGCGACCTGATAGGACCGACTGTTACTGCCAGCCTTGGTGGAAGCAAATACATGCTTGTCTTGGTTGATGACTACTCAAGGTATACTTGGATGTACTTCTTAAAGGAGAAGTCGGAAGCCTTCCGTTTGTTCGTGGAGTTCAAGGAGTTGGTAGAAGGCCGGCTTGGCTTGCGGATTAAGAAGTTTAGAACTGATAACGGGGGAGAGTTTGTCTCTTCCGAGTTTTCTAACTTCTGCAGGAAGCACGGGATCCAACGGGAGCTTACTTGTGCTCACACTCCACAACAAAATGGGGTAGCGGAGCGGAAGATCCGTCATTTGACGGAAACCTGCAAATGCTGGCTGCATGCGAAAGATATCCCGAGGTCTTTTTGGGCGGAGGGAATGTCTTGTGCTGCTTATGTTATCAACCGGATGCCACTCAGCCCTATCAACATGAAGACTCCTATTGAGCTGTTGCTGAAGGAGAAGCCGAGTGTTGGACACCTTCGGGTGTTCGGTTCAACTTGCTACGTGCATGTCCCGGATGCTTCACGGACAAAGCTGGATGCGAAGGCAAGGAAACTTGTCTTTGTTGGCTATGATGAGCGGAAGAAGGGATGGAAGTGCATGGACCCTGTGACGAAGAAGTTCGTGGTGTCAAGAGACGTTGTCTTTGACGAGCTGACGTCATATGGAGGTGGCTCGGTGGAGCCTACCAGAAGTAGCAAGGTTGAGGAAGCACCGGTGGAGGCTGCTGAAGGCTTGGAAGAGGAGCTTGCTGTTTCACCAGCAGCTCCTGTTGCTTCGAACTCCGAGGCTGAGCCTTCTGGCTCAGGAAGCAGGGGGAGCACTGCTCAATGCTTGCCCCAGGTAGGAGTGGAGCCTGAAGAAGCAACGGAAGCCGTGAGCAAGGAGCCGTGTCTTCGGAGATCGAAGAGGGTGGTTAAGCCACCGGCTCGGTACTGTGATGGGAATGCAGTGAGCTTTGTCTCCTGTTTCTTTGCTGGTCCTCTGGATGAGCGAGAGCCTGCAAACTTCAACGAGGCCACTGGAGTGAAGGAGTGGGAAGGTGCCATGAAGGAAGAGATTGATGCTCTGAAGAAGAATGAAACCTGGGACCTTGTGCCCAAGGTTGATGGCGTTACTCCGGTTACTTGCAAGTGGGTGTATAAGTTGAAGAAGAAGGCTGATGGGAGCATTGATCGGTTCAAGGCTCGCCTGGTCGCTAGAGGATTCTCACAGCAGTATGGAGAAGACTATGAGGAGACATTCAGTCCAGTTGCGAAGATGACGTCTGTAAGAGTGGTGATCGCCTTGGCTGCTAGCAAGGGATGGAGGTTGTGGCAACTCGATGTGAAGAATGCCTTTCTTTACGGAGAGATTGACAAGGACATCTTCATGGATCAGCCGCTTGGTTTCGTCTCTGAGAAGCATCCGAACTATGTCTGCAAACTCAGGAAGGCTCTCTATGGGTTGAAGCAAGCTCCTCGAGCATGGTATGGGAAGATTGCAGAGTACCTGCATTTCTGTGGATACCTGGCTTCTAACTCGGATTTAAGCTTGTTCGCCAAGAAGAAGGGAGAGCTAAGAGTCTTGGTCCTGCTGTATGTGGATGATATGATCATCACAGGGAACTCGGAAGAGGAAGTAGCAAGGCTCAGGGGAGAGCTTGCTATACGCTTCGAGATGAAAGACTTGGGAGAGTTGCATCACTTTCTTGGTCTGGAAGTGGAGAGGAAGGAGTGCGGGATTCTCATTAGCCAGAAAGGGTATGCTGATCGTATTGTGAAGCGGTTTGGCATGGGCGAAGGGAAGAAGTGCTCTACTCCACTGGAATCTGGGCTGAAGCTTCGACGGGATGAGGGAAGGGTTCTTAATGATCCCTTGGTGTTCAGGGCTCTTGTTGGGAGCTTGATTTACCTGACGATTACAAGGCCGGATATAGCTTATGTTGTTGGCCGAGTAAGTTGGTATATGGCTGAACCAAGGCAATCTCATCTAGTGGCGGCGAAGGGAATTCTGAAGTATGTCAAGGTGACTTCTGAGATGGGACTCCTCTATGGAAGGGATGCGGAGTTTGCGTTGCTCGGGTACACGGATGCTGACTATGGCGGTGATTCGGATGATCGAAGGTCTACTTCGGGTTATGTGTTCACTTGCGGTTCAGCTAGCATCTCGTGGTGTAGCAAGAAGCAGGACTCGGTGTCGGTTTCAACCACGGAGGCGGAGTATAAGGCTTCGGCCTTGGCTGCTCGGGAAGCCGTTTGGTTGAGGAGGCTCATAGAGGATGTTCATGAAGAAGTGCAAGGGCCTACTTTACTCCGGGGTGACAATGAGAGTGCTCTCAAACTGGTAAACAATCCAGTGTGTCACGCCAGGACCAAGCATATAGAGATTGATCACCACTTCATCAGGGAGAAGGTGTTGGAGGGGTCTCTGCTGGTCGGGCATGTTCGGAGTGAAGATAATCTTGCTGACATCTTCACGAAGCCGCTGTCGAAGGGGCCCTTTGAACGCTTGCGCAGCTTGTTGGGCTTGGTCACCACTTCTCACTTCAAGGGGGAGTGTTGAAATTTGTGAAGTGGAAGTGGGTGACGGGACAGGCCGCGCGGCCTGTGCGGACAGCTTTGGCGAACTGGGCGGACTGGGCGGACTGAGGTTGCGGCCTGGTGAAAAGTCTGGTGGAAGCCGGCTGTGTTCTGAGCGGGTTGTTGCATGGAGTCCGCGGTTTGGTGCGGCCTGGTATCTGCGGATAGAGAGGCTTGCAGACGTGCATTGCTCAGTGGTCGCGGGTGCAAGTTTGCGCTGTTGGCGGGTTGGTTCGAGTTCGCGGGAAGCCTTGCGGACTGGTGTGTCCGCGGTTGGAGCTGTTGCGGACTGGGCCTTGAGCTTGGCTGAGGCCTTGTCGAGCTCAGGTGTTACAGCAGGTCTTGCTGTGGAGACCGGTTGGCGGACTGATGTTTGGAGTCCGGCTTGGTGCTGCTGCGTTGGACAAGTGCGAGGAGCTCGCGGACTGGTTGCGGTCTGTGCTAGGGTGTTTGGCGGACGGGACTTTGTGTCCGCCATGCTCGCGCTGGCCCTTGATGGTTTTGGACTTGGTCACACTTGGTGTCAAGTTCATGGTGTCCGCCGTATCCGCCAAGTCCGCTATGACCGGGCGGACTGTTGCTGTTTGCCTTTGGTCGTGGACTTGTGGCGGATTGAGGTGTGGGTCTTGCGGACTGCCTCGGGTTGGTGCGGACTGCCATTGAAGAGGGTGCTGTCCTGAAGCAGTTGGAGCTTTGCGGGCTGGTGCCTTGTCCGCTTAGCTTGGGCGGACTGGAGAGGGTTCGTCAATGGTTGTCTTGCTCCTGGCGGTTTCCCTTGGTGACTGGCCAAGTCCTCGCGGACTGAGCGGACGGTCGTTTGTATTCGCGCGGGCTGGGGCGGTGTCGCTATCTTATGGGCGGTGACCACACTCCTCACCTGGCCTATAAATAGGACCCCCCTGGCACATCTACAGTAACCGAAGTAACGTGAGTGAACAGTAAATTGGGTTGGGCGAGTGCTGCGGTCTGTGTTTTCCAGTCCGCGCGGATTGTTTCAGGCTGACGGTTTGCTGTGTGCAGGTCGCGCGGATAACTTCAAGGAGCCAGGAGCTTGGCTGTGACTTCGGTCAGTGCTTGGAAGTGTGCGGTCTCTGCGGACTCAGCAGGAGGTCGCTCTGCGGCTTGTCAGTTCTGTTTCAACTTTCCCAGCTTCAATAACCTGTCCGCCGGTTTCAGGCGGGTAGGGGAGTTCCTCAGTTCGGGTTCAGCAGGAGGCGAATAATGGTCTGTCCGCGCGGCCTCGCGGTCTCGGCGGACTCCGTGGTATTCGGCGGTTTGCAGCATAGCTTGGGCGTGCTCAGCGGTCTCGGCGGTCTCGGCGACCTCGCGGTCTCGGCGGACTGGAGTGCTGTCCGCCCGGCTTGTTTTTTGATTCTGTCTGTTTACAGCTGTAATACTAGCGAAATCATGTCTCGCTATGTATGCCTCGGATTGTAATGAAGTGAATGCATAATAAGATCTTCTTGTGCTTCCATTGTTTTTTGTTGGGTGCAACCTCTAGTCCTTGGGTTTCCGCAGGTTCAGCGTGCGAACTGGGTAGTTCCGAAGATATTAATTTGGTGTTTGGGCTATCTTGCTGACCACGTTGAGAAAATTTAACATCACTGGCCTGAGAAAATCATCCCGAGTATGGTCCTGCTTAAAGCGGGCTGGCCGCGCATCCTCAAGGAGGGCACAGAAGAGAAAAGCAAGGGAAGGTCCTGAGAAGGACCGCTAGAAGCAAGGAAGATCCTGAGAAGGATCGCTAGAAACAAGGAAGATCCTAAGAAGGATCGCTATAAACTCTGCTCTCTTGCCCTGGGCACAAGCATCACTGATCAACGAGACAGGTTGCGCTAAGAGGCCTATATTGTCTGTGTATTGATCAGTGGAGTTGTGAGAACCCGTGAGGCACGGATCGAGGGTACCAGAGAGTGCTTGGCCACCACAGTTGAAGGATGATCAAAGAGACAAGGCTACGCTTGATCGCCATTACTTATCCAGCGAAGATCATCCTAACCGTAGTGTTTCCTATAAGACGCACATCAGAGCTAACACATGGGGCTCCCCTAGCACACACTCTGTGTCAGATGCCGGCTAGGATCCTAAGTCTGAAGCCCATAATCGTAGAATGAACTGCTCCCACTACACACATGGGTATACTCCCGCCATATGTGGTCGAAGCGGTAGTGCGAGAACAAACTACGGAGGGAACGTTTCAGACTCGGCGAAATCTCATTGGCGTACTGATCCCAGAGAGAGAGAAAAAGAGGAAGGGGCAACAAAAAGGGAACTGTGTCAGTACGGGATCCCTGAATAAAAGCTTTGCAGAAAAGCAAGAAAAGAACACTGAGAAGTGTTGTAATGAAAATGTTTGAAAGAGGGAGAGAGTAAGGGTTAAGATAACCCCTGAAGGTTGCAAAGAGTTCTGGAGGACTGTGAAGTCCATCGCTTTGGAGGACTGTGAAGTCCTTGCTAGTTTAGAATAGCCTTCCCAGCACGCCCTCGTCATCGGCATCGAAACATTCGACGGTTGGGTTAACAACGAGGAGAGGAGGCTCTTCGATGTGGTTCACTCCCCTTGAGGAGCAAGGAACATCTGAAATTTCTTTGCCCTTTGAAGTTGACGGGTCAAGGCGATCTTCTTTAGGAAGCAAGTCATGCATCTTGCCCTACCGGAGCATCCTTTGCACAAGCTGGCGGAATGCTCGGCAGTCTTCTGTTCGATGGCCTGACTCTTTGTGGAATTCACAATAAGGCTCTGAGTTTCTAGACCTCTGATCGGTCGACCGGTAGTGCTTCTTGTAGTTGGCCCTGTCTTTCAAGATTTGGCTTACTTCTTGCACGACGTCGTCGAGATCAGACTCCTGCAAGTCATCGTCTTGTTGCTGATGAACAGCTGCTGTTTGAGAAGGAGCTAGTGGCAGCAATGGATCTTGAGCATCGCGGCTCGGGAAGGAGTATCGCTGGCGATGAAGCCTTCTCTCCTTCCTTGAATGAGCTGGGAAACGATTGCAAGGAGACCTTGGAGGCTGCTTGCGGAACGGATCTTTCTCTGATACGAGCTTGGAGACGAAGCCTGGATTGCTCTTCTCACCTCGGATGTACGAGTTGGCTAGAGCGATCAGCTCTTGGTATGTCCTTGGAGCACGGACATTGGCTTCAAATTTGAGAGGCCCTTCGCGGAGACCGTGGATAAGATCCACTCGGTACATTTCTTGATCAACGATTTCGATGTCCAGAATCTCTCTCTGGAATCGATCAACAAATTGAGACCAAGTTTCATCACTGCGCTGTCTGATCTCAAAGAGAGCTTCAAGACCGCCCTTTCTCTTGGAGGAGGTAGAGAATCTGAGAAGAAACTCCCTTCGAAGATCAAGGAAGGAAGTGATGGAGTGAGGGCGGAGGCCATAGAACCAGTCCCTCACTTGCCCATCAAAGGTTGTCACAAGGAGCTTGCACTTGGTTGCATCTGACAGAGTCTTGAGAGCAACGGCTGATTCAAAATCTTGAAGATGCTTGACCGGATCAGTCTCTCCAGTATAGATTGGTAGTCGAGGCTCTCTGAAGTTTGCTGGAGTAGGTTCAAGGCGAACGCTCTCGGTAAAGGGCGATGGCTCTTCCTGCTCTCCCACAGCATAGGGATTAAAGGGAGCATAGGCTGCAGCTGCAAAAGAAGCAGGGGGGTAGAAAGGAAAGGTTGTTGGGGGAGGAGTAGAGGCAGGAGCTGGGGGGCAAGGATGACTTCCTTGAAAGTTAAGAAATCTTGCAGGACTTCCCCGGGCTGCTTGCCGGAAGAAGTTTTGGCCAGCGGCGAACTCTTCATCTTGAGTTCGCAAAGGAGCAGCGGGGCCTTGCGGGAAGGTTGGAGTATAAGGAGGATAGAACGGCGGACAAGCTTGAGAATAAGCTTGCTTATGCTCCGATGCTGGTGTTAGATTGATTGGAGCAGCTGGAGCAGCTGGAGCAGTTGGAGCAGCTGGAGCAGTTGCTGGATGAGAGTCTAACCGCTGCGTGATTGCAGCAAGGACTTGGTTGATTGCTTGGAACTGTTGAGCATTCTCACGGCGCGACTGCTCAAAGGCTTCCCAGAGAGGATCTTCACTGGGACTTGGAGTAAAGTTCTCGGCTGATTGATCTGACATGGCTAACTGTCGCTATTCACCGTCTGACCGGATCTGAAGGTCGCGTGTTAACTGTTGATGCGCGGAAACGTCGCGGGGCACCAGCCAGCTAACACGGAGGGGTGTTCGGTCTCACAAGCTAGGAGAGGAGGAGAGGAGGAGAGGAGGGAAGGAAGGAAGCCTCTGAGTGCTCGAGAGTGGAGCAAACGGCTTGTCAAAGAGAGTTGCGGGGATAGAGGAGATTAGAAGCTTGATCAACAGAGCGGGTTGATCAAGAGAGGAGAAGGAGGTTGATCAGGAGCTGTCGAGCAGACGACTAATGTGACGGTTGTGCTTGCAGGTTGGTTGCCGAGAAGAGCTGAGCAGAGCAGAGAAGAAGCTTGCTGAGCGGAGGAGCAAGACTTGCTGAGCAGAGGAGCAAGGCTTGCTGAGCAGAGAGAAGAAGAGGGGGCCGCTAGCAGCGGCAACAACACACTTCGCCCGCCGCGGCCTAAATGCCACTCCTGCGACGGGCTTTCCTTTGATTAATAGCGAGAGGTTACAAGCTTACAAGTACACCTTTACAACAAATCAATAAAGGGATACAAGGAGAAGCTGGCGGCTAAGAGAGAAGAAAATGCCAGAAAGCAGAGGAGAGAAGCTGCCAAAGGCTAAGTGAAAGAGTCTGCCGGCTGCTGGAGGACTGGGAAATTGAGTCTGCAGAGCTTGCTGGAAGGGTGATGACGGACTGCGCGGACTGGAAAACGGAGTCCGCAGGGTCTGCTGGAAGCCTGATGACGGACTGCGCGGACTGGAAAATGGAGTCTGCAGGAGGTGCTGGCAAGACTTGTATCCACCTTCTGGCCTCTGGAGCGATGCAGAATGAGAGGCACCATGGGCTATTTATAGGCCCAGGGGAGTTCTTCTAGAAGCGGGGCCCAGTGACGTCAGCATGACGACCTGCGCGGACTCCGCGGACTGAGATTTTGCATCCGCCACACTGACTGATGAAGCAAGCGGAAGGAGGCACCTGGAGAGAACTGGAGGCCACCCCTGGCGGGCAACCTGGGCGGACTCCGGGAGGAGTCCGCCCGGCAGGCCGGAGGCCGCCCCCTAGCGGGCGGCCTGGGCGGACTCCGGGTGGAGTCCGCCCGGCAGGGCCTAGCCGCCCCCTTGAGGGCGGCCTGGGCGGACTCCGGGGGGAGTCCGCCCGGCTGGATGCCGGGGCCGCCCCCTAGCGGGCGGCCTTGGCGGACTCCAGGGGGAGTCCGCCCGGCAGGCCTGGCCGCCCCCTTGCGGGCGGCCTGGGCGGACTCCAGGGGGAGTCCGCCCGGCTGGATGTCGGGGCCGCCCCTAGCGGGCGGACTCCGGGGGGAGTTCGCCCGGCAGGGGGGCAGAGGCCGCCCCGGGGGGATGGCCTCGGCGGACGGCGGCAGGAGGCCGCCGCCCCTCGGGCAGCAGGGAGGCCGCCCCTGGTGGGCGTCCTCGGCGGACGGCGGCTGAAGGCCACCTCCCCTTGGGTGAACTAGGAGGCCGCTCCTAGCAATGCTGTTGGCGGACTCCTGCAAGGAAAAGTAGTGCATGATTAGCGGACCTAACCGCATGTCCCGCGATGGTGAGCCATGGGAATAGCTCGCCGTCCCGCAGGGCACGCGGTTGCTAGGAGACCTAGGCGGATAGGGAAAACTGTCCGCCTACGCTGGGGCTCATCGCGATCAAAAGGGACAATCTAAGGGTCGCGATTAGCCAGCTGGCCACCTTGGGAAGGATCGCCGATTTCTGGGTTAACACCGGGTTGTGTCGGTTTCTCTCCCGTGCCGGGGAGAAGTGTTCACCCTTCTTCAAGACGCTTCGGTGGGACCAAAAGTTTGTGTGGTTGGAGGAATGTGAGGCGGCATTCCGGGCGTTGAAGGCTCTACTATCCCAAGCGCCTCTCCTTTAGAGCACGAAGGAGGGGGAGGACATAACCTTGTATTTAGGGGTAGGGGCGGAGGTTGTAAGTTATGTATTGGTGAGGGAAGAAGGTAAGAAATATACTACTAGAAAACAGACTTTTAGCCATGGCAGATTGTCGTGGCTAAAAGTCCAAAACCGTGGCTAAAGCCTTTTAGCCACGGCCTACCCACGACAAATGGGCGTGGGCAATGCGAGCGTGGCTAATAGTATTAGCCACGCTGAATCAGTGGCAAATAAGTTTTAGCCATGAATTTTAGCCACGAATTAAAATTGTGGCTAAAGGGCCTATTTTCAGCAATTATTAGTCACGGTTCAATTGTGGCTAAAAGCTCCTTCTTTCCTCACATAAAAAGATTCCGCCTGCGTGGCCCGCCGCCGGCTTCCCGTGCCGGCCGCCGGCCGGCCGCCGCCGCCCGGCCGCTGCCCACCACCCACCGCCAGCCACCGATCGCCCGCCGCCCGCCGCCCGCCGTCCGCCATCCGCCGCCCGCCCGCGAGCCCAGCTTAATCCAAACATTCATTGCGGAATGGGCAATATAAACCCGAAATAGAAGTTTTAACTGGCGGTGTGGGACTAAAAAATACCCATTTTTGCCACGGATTAGGCTTCCGTGGCTAATACTAATAGTATTAGCCACGAAATAGGCAAACCGTGGCAAAAAAAATTTTATTTGCCACGAATTAGTCATCCTTGGATAATACAAACTTATTAGCCACAGAATAGGTATCGTGGCTAATACTTCATTATTAGCCACGGTTTTCCCCCGTGGCAAAAAAACTGTGGCTAAAGGTCCGTTTTCTAGTAGTATATAGCTGCCAATCTACTACGTCAGCAGAATATTGAAGAAGGCGGAGCTCCGCTACTACATCCTAGAGAAGTTGGATTTCTCTATGATCATTTCGGCCAGAAAGCTAATGCCGTATTTCCAAGCTCATTCAATTAAGGTGGTGATAGACCATCCACTGCGCAAGATTGTTGAGGCGGCGTAGCACTCAGGGCTGTTGTCCAAGTGGTCGGTAGAGCTCTTTGAGTTTGACGTCTCTTTCATTCCAAGTCTCTCCGTCAAGGCACAAGCGGTGGCTGATTTTTGGGGTGACTACATCCTCGAGCTGGAGGGAGAGGAGGCACTGCCACAGGAGGCATGGAAGATGTTCATTGACGGAGCCTCAGGGAAGCATTCCCTGGGAGGAGGGGTAGTATTGGTAAGCCCTCAAGGGGTCACCATAGAGCAAGTAGTGGCGTTGCACTTCCCGGTCACAAACAATCAAGTCGAGTATAAGGCCGTCATAGCTGGGTTACGGTTGGCCAAGGAGCTCGGGGTCCATGACGTAAAAGTGCTCATAGATTCGCTAGTGGCGGTGTCACAGATCAGGGGAGAGTATGAAGCCCGGGAGCCCACCCTCCTGAAGTACTTATTCAAGGTGAGAGTAATTATTGGTGGGTTCCAAGCGTTCTCAATCCAGCATGTTTGCAGGGAAGAGAATGAAGTGGCCGACTGATTGGCCAAGTTTGGACCCCCCGGGAGGGAGAGGGGAACCTTGACCGAGCTGTTTCATCTGGCGATTAAGGAGGGGGAGTTGATGGAAGTGGATCGGCGACCCTTGTGGATGGATCCCTTCACGACCTTCTTCACTATAGGCAGCTTTCTTGAAGGGACCAAGGAAGTGATAGGTTTTCGGTACAAAGCGGTACACTACCTCATGCATGAAGGAGAGTTACATCGAAAGATGTTGTTAGGCCTCTTGGCACGATGTGTGGCAGAGGAAGAGATCCCAAGGTGTTTGAACTCCTTATTACTGATTTGGGCTATGATTACTATTCTTTGTTTAGGATGTTTATTTTGACCCAACTTGTATAGACTAGGGTCATATGTTATTTCCAGAGTTGTTATTTTAGAAGGAATTCTAGAGGAGCTCAGTTCGATGAACGTAGAGCTTAGTTCGACGAATTCCGATCTCCAACTCTAAAGATTAGCTCGACGAACTCTGAGCTTAGTTCGACGAACTCCACACTCAGTTCGACGAACGCAGAGCTCAGCTCGACGAAAGTAATGCTCAGTTCATCCAAGCTTAACTCGACGAATTCCAAGTTCTGTTCGACGAAAGCCATGCTGAGTTAAACGAATTCGAAAGTTTATATATTGGCAGATGGCAGAATGATTTCAAAGATTTAGTAGCTGACACTCTGATATTTAATGTTAATTATTCTAATGAATATAGCCGTTTATGACAGCATTAAATATGGATTTATCACATTTATTAATCTAATTAATTACCAAAGCAGTTATAAATTCTCGAGAGATTCAGACGTTTCAGAATTTGTTTATTTCAAACATTGAAATCTTCCATACAACATATATATATATCTATAGAAGATAGCTGGAGAGATTGTTGATACATAGATAAGTTGGTGATGCACATAGATTTTGGATAATCTGCTTTAGACTCTCCAAGAGACATTCTATTTCATATCTGTCTTGTGCGAACAGAAAAAAGAGAGTCCAGAAATTGGACAAACTGAAATTTTTGTATTCCAAAAAAGGTGTGTATTACATGGTATAACCTCCCTTTTATAGAATGTAGGAGATGAGAGAGATTACAAATAAATAATGTGGGACTAAAAAATAACATGTACAAGCAGTTTAACATAAATACAAGCCGACCAAACCGCGCGGTTTGATGAATGGGCAAACAGCCCGGCAACCACCAGATGGAGACACCAAGCCGCCACAATAGACCGCCAGGTCGCCCGGTCTCCAAGACGCTAGTGACTGATTGACAAACCACCAGAACATCAATAACAACTGGTCTGCAACCAAACCACTGGAGAGAAATCGACAGACCGCCCGGACTGCAACTCGCCAGAGTCAGACCGACAGACCGCCCGGACTGCAACTCGCCAGAGTCAGACCGCCAGACAACCCGTGAAGGGCAATGTGGATGTCCAGGTCAGTAGGTTCCTCAATATCCGGAGCATTCGTGGTGGAGAGAGCTGACCCGAGAGGAGAGAGCGATGACGGCGAAGAGGAGGGAGATTGCAGAGGTGGAGAGAGAGGTGAAGAGGATGGAGACGGTGGAGGAGGAATTACCTCGGTAGGAGGGGATGGGCTGGAGATCAGAGGAAGAGGAAGACTGGATGCCACAAGGAGAGGAGAGGAGTCGTTAGAGAAATAGGGAGCATTCTCGAAGAAGGTAACGTCCGCGGAGACGAACTACTTGCGAAGAATGGGGTCAAAACAACAGTAACCTTTCTAAGTGTTAGAGTAGCCCAGAAAGACACATTTGGTGGAGCGAGGGGAGAGTTTATCGCGGGTGGCGGAGGGGGAATGCACAAAGGCTGTGCAACCAAAGATACGTAGAGGGAGAGGAAAGGGATCCTTTCCTGGATAGAGAATGGAGAAGGGGGTTTGACCGCGGAGAACGGTGGAGGGAATGCAATTGATGAGATAGCAAGAAATGAGAACAACATAGCCCCAGTAGAAGCGAGGGACATGCATTTGCGTTAGTAAGGTGCGAGTGACATCAAGGAGGTGACGGTTTTTGCGTTCCGCCACTCTATTTTGTTGTGAGGTGTAAACATAACTTGTTTGATGAATAATCTCATGTTGCATACAAAAGGAGGAAAAAACTTAACAAACGTACTCTTTGGAATTATCAAAGAAACATCAAATTGATTTTTAATTAAGTGATAAAAAGATGTTCATATATCAAAAAGTTCAGAGCGTTCTCGTAAGAGATACACCCAAGTACATCGAGAGAAATCATCAATGAAAGTAACAAAATAAGAGCTACCCCGACCAACGATGAGGGTAGGAGCAGGTCCCCAGATGTCGTAGTGAACAAGATCAAACGGACGGGTAGAACCACGAACTTACTTCGGCAGGAAGGAGGAACGATGATGCTTTCCAAGCTGATAGGCATCGCAGTTGAGAGGAGAACTGTGCGGAGGGAGGTGAGGCAGAAGCTGATGAAGAAGTCGTGGAGGAGGATGCCCAAGGCGAAGATGCCATTGTAGGAGATCTGTAGAAGAGGATGAGAAGACTGACAGAGCAGAAATGTTGTCGAGGAAGTAGAGACCGCCGCTCTCAATCCTAGTAGCAATCGTCCGTTGGGAGCTCAGATCCTGAAAAGAGCAAGAAGTGGGAGTAAATGTGACAAAGCATTGAAGTTGCTTGCACAAAGATTGAACTAACAACAAATTGCAGGGAAACTTGGGCACATAGAGAGTGTCGGCCAAGCGAAGAAACGGAGTGACATGAACCACTCCCGTTCCATGAACCGGGGAGGGAGAGCCGTCTGCAACAAGGACCGGGTGATGCAGTGGCCTGGCTCTTTTACGGTGGCCCACTGCCGGGCTGCAGCCCAAGCACCCCACCCATGACCGCACATATTCTCAGTGCGGCCGGATGTTGAGGCGAGGTCTCGAACCCACAACCCCCTTGATAAAGAGCTTTCCTAACAGCTCTCATCACCAACTCAGCTGCAGCTCAGTTGGTGATAGGAGCTGTTAGGAAAGCTCTTTATCAAGGGGGCGAGGGTTCGAGACCCCGCCTCAACATCCCGCCGCACTGAGAATAGGTGCGGTCATGGGTGGGGTGCATGGCCTGCAGGCCGGTAGTGGGCCACTGTATAAGGGCCAGGCCACTGCATCAAAAAAGTGCACTTTTTTTGATGCAGTGGCCTGGCTCTTTTACGGTGGCCCACTGCCGGGCTGCAGCCCAAGCACCCCACCCATGACTGCACCTATTCTCAGTGTGGCGGGATGTTGAGGCGAGGTCTCGAACCCACAACCCCCTTGATAAAGAGCTTTCCTAACAGCTCTCATCACCAACTGAGCTGCAGCTCAGTTGGTGATGAGCGCTGTTATGAAAGCTCTTTATCAAGGGGGTTGTGGGTTCGAGACCTCGCCTCAATATCCCGCCGCACTGAGAATAGGTGCGGTCATGGGTGGGGTGCTTGGGCTGTAGCCCGGCAGTGGGCCACCGTAAAAGAGCCAGGCCACTGCATCACCGGGGGCAACCGATCATGTGTTTCAAGGAGAGAAAAGTATTGTGGATTTCCCGTCATATGATTAGTTGCACCAGAGTCGATGAATCATTTACCTTGAGTCACCACGTGAGCACTACCTGAGGAAGTGACCACCGAAGCGGACGGCTTGGAAGAGGAGGTGGAAGAGTCACCAGAAGGGAGAAGATGTGGATGTTTCAGCCAGCATCGATCCACAAGATGCCCGATACGGCCACAGTGAGAGCATAGGAAGAGCAAAGAACTGCGACCACCAGAATTGTGGTTGTGACTACCAGAGCCGCACCGTTGAGTCTGGTGAGCATATTGTTCTGGAGGAGAAGAAGACAGAAGCGGATGCTGAAGAAGAGATGTAACTGCTGCAATGTGTGCAGCAGTGGTGTCCAAGTTTGGAGAGTCCGCTTCGCCCAATATTTGGTGGCGGATCATGTCGTAGGAATCAGGAAGCCGTAGGAGGTAGCAGACAACAAGAAGTTCTTGAAAGTGCTTGTGTTGTTCAGCGAGATCCACAGAGAAGGGCGATGTTGAAGAATCTCAGCCCCAAGAGCTTGGACCTATTGATAAGCGGCAGCATGAGACATGGAAGGATGGGCAAAGAGGTCTGCATACAAAGTATAGATGCGGGACGTCTGAGCCCCCTTCGAGTATAAAGCAGCAAGATGAAGTCATGCCTTCTTGACCGTCTCATCATGACGGATGACAGGAAGACACTCATCAGAATGACTGTCAGCAAGCCAAGTGAGGACAAGCGCATCGCTTGCATCCCGGTCGTCAAACTCAGCGGAAGTGGTAGGAGGAGGGTCTTCGATAAGGTGGTGGTGTTTGCATTGTGAGCGAAGGAGGAAGGCGAAGGAGATGCTCCAATCCGGGTAGTTGGAACCAACAAGCTTGGAGACGGTGCCAAGATTCCCGAAAGGAATGGGAGGATGAGGCGGAGTTGCCACAGGAGTAGCGGTGGTCGTAGAAGAACCGGACAGGGCTATAGAAGAATCCGTGCGGGTAGAGAGAAGAGAGAAAGCTCGCGCAGAAAGAAAGAGGTCGAGGCGGATAAAAGTCTGCGCGGGTAGAGAGAAGACCGCAGCGGACACAAGGAAAGATACTGCAGCGGAAGGAATAAGAAACCGCATCAGACTAAAGGGAAGAAGTCGCGCGGGAAGAGAGCAAGCAGCGTGAACAGGAGACCGAGATGCCGCGAAAGCAGGTCGCGGAGAAAGTGCGAGAAGAAGAAGGTCGCACAAACAAAGAGCAGCAACAAAGGAGGAGAGTGTTGGATCCCTAGTTGATTTGGGCTAGGTTCACTAACTTAGGATGTGACCCAACATGTATAGCCAGGGTCAAATTTGTGTCCTAGAGTCTAGGCCAAGTCCTTAGAGTCAATATCAGATGGACCAGCTATCAACAAGACTATCAGAGACTCAAGACTTAGATGATTTCAAGACTAAGTAAAATGAGTTCGACGTTCGTCGAACTCAGTTCGACGAAAGGCGTTCTCAGCTCGACGATCTTGAGATATTTCTCTGAGCTGAGCTCGACGATCTGCATTCTCTGTTCGACGAAAATTGGGACACTTCAACAAACTAAAGTCAGGGTAACTCCAGATTTTTCTAAGTCCAACTTCAGGCTTTGGTCGACGAACAAGATTCTGAGCTCGACGAACTTGGACCTCAAGTTCACAACCTCTCAGGTCGACGAAGTCAACTTCTCAGGTCGACGAACTCAGAACTCTACTCGACGAATTCTGGAATCAGAGGATTTGTGTCGACACTTAGGGCATGTGTCGACACCAACTTATGTCGACACCAGATAACTTACGTCGACACCAGAAGATTTGTGTCGACACCAAGATTAATCAGTCGACACCCACCTATGTCGACACCAGAAGTTTCATGTCGACACACAGGATATCAGTCGACACAGAATATTTGACTAAGTCCAGAACTGTTTCTGATCTCCAGTAGACGAATTCTATTATCTGCTCGACGAACTTCAGACAAAAAAGGCAAAGGTTGTGAAGTATGCAAGTTCCGTTATCAGCTCGACGAACAGAAGCTGTCTGGTCGACGAATACAGAGTCTCAGTTCGACGAACTGGTAACTCAGTTCGACGAATTCTGTTATTCGTTCGACGATTCCAGACTTAGCCATTTCCGGCATTCAATCCTCACTCAAATGCAATAATTCCTGATAGATTAAATGCTCAAACATTCTCTGAATGTAGCCGTTAGAGGAAGCATTAATTACAGTCTTCTTCAGGAATATTACTTGCAGATTTTCCATAAGACAGTTGGGGAAACACATTAATGTCGATTATTCTCAAGGCGTCAGCATTAATGACAGAGGATTCAAATTTTTGAATAGATACAGATGACAAAAAGGGTGTACAATTAAAAAAAAGAAAGATCAAGCAAGAACGAGCAGAACAAGAAGAAAAAATTTTCAGTCACAAAATACAGATACTGATACAGACTGACTGGAAGAATTCATACAGCACCAAAAAGCTTCACACAAAATATCATACTGAGGCTTACAAGTGACAGGAAGTGATCTTCAATTCAGAAGAAGAAGAACAACTATACAGTATCAAGAGTCTTCTTCTTCAACATTCTCTCCAGGACTTCCAAGAACAATAGATACTAAATCAGTCAAGAAGATCCTGCATCACTGTTTGTCCAGACCTCTAGTTGAAGACCTATCACCCTATAGCAAAGCTCCAGATCTTCCCTGAACCATTCTACATCTCAGTAGGAGTTATTTGCTAAACATCAATCCACAAGTATTCTCTCTGATTGTTGACAGAGAAGACAAAATCACTCTCTCACCCCCTCCTGTATAAAGGGTTGTCATCTCCCTTCAAAAGTGGTTCCTGGTTGCAAGTCTCCTTACCAAAAGACTTGAGTTGGTTTTTGGAGACCTGATCAAAACCCATTGGTGTCAGGCACCTGATCAAAAACCTGAGTGGATTCCTACCAAGGGTGGTAGAAGAGTGGATGTACCCAGTTGAAGGGGAACCACTATAAATTTCTTGTGTCGTCTGGTTGCTCATCTTTTCTTTTTGTTTCTTGTTGTGTGACTGTGATTAGGTTTAATATTATCTGTGTTTCAGTTTTCTATTTACTGCACATTTTCAGCTTACAGCAAAAGCTGTAACAGCACCTTTTTGAATTGGGACCTAATAAATTTTAAACATACTCTATTTACCCCCCCCCCCCTCTAGAGTATTGTAGATCTAACCCTCACTTTAAATTGGTATCAGAGGAATGTTCCTTTGGTTGCACAAGTTAATCCTTGAACCAAAGATCCTGAGTTAGATCTACATATCACTTAGTTCACATTTTAGAGTAGAACCACAGCCATGGCACAGAACAAAGATTGTACAAGCACCAGACCTCCAGTTTGCAACTTGCAAAAGTTTGGAATCTGGAAG
Organism: Platanthera guangdongensis; assembly: GCA_039583875.1. NCBI lineage: Eukaryota > Viridiplantae > Streptophyta > Magnoliopsida > Asparagales > Orchidaceae > Platanthera > Platanthera guangdongensis. The sequence goes on from CM077165.1 coordinate 142,976,034, forward strand.
GTAAGAATCAAACTGAACATGAATTCTATTGATGAAGATATTTTTTCTTCTATCTTAACAGGAGTACCTCTAGCACCTGCAGCTTCTACAAGCACCTCTACAAACATGACTGCAGTACCTCCTCCAGATAATAATGATGCTTACAGGAAAGCTAAGATGGCTGATGCAAAAGCCATGAACATCTTGGCTCAGACTATGTCAGATGATATATTTCAGAAGGTGGCTGAGTGCACCTCGGCCAAGGCCATTTGGGACTCCCTCAACCAAATGGTAGCTGGTTCAGCTGATGAAAGGAAAGACAGGAGATCAAATCTCATATCCCTGTATGAGAATTTTAAGAAGGATGAGGCTGAATAAGTTGCTGAAATGTACAATAGGTTGAGCTCAATCATTAATGAGCTTAAAACCTTGTATAAAGATATCACCCTTACAGAGGTGAATGACAAAGTCTTGATGTGCTTCCCTAGCTCTTGGGACTCAAGAATCTGGCCAATCAAAGAAGCCAGAAGCCTAAATGAGATATCAACTGAATCTCTGCTAGGCAAACTAAAGTCTTATGAGCAGTTGATTAAATCAAGAGAATTAGCTGAACAGAAATCAACAACTCCAGTGAGAAAAGATCACAGTATAGCTTTCAAGGCATCAGAGGAAAGTGAGACCTCAACATCCAATGAAGAACTAATGAGCCTCTTTGCAAAAAGATTTTATAAGATGGCTAGAAAGGACTTCCGAAGAAAATCATCCAGGCAGGATGATAAGCCCAAATTTGACAAGAAACCAACCAAGGAGGTTGTGTGCTTTGGATGTAGAAAGCCTGGACATTACATCTCTGAATGTCCAGAAAGCCAGAAGAAGGAGAAAAGCAGAGAAAAAGACTCCAGGAGAAAACACAGCAGCAGACCCTCCTCCAGCAAGTACAAAAAGAAAGACAAAGGTTTTGTTGCTGAAACATGGAGTGATACTGAAGAAGAATCATCCTCTTCCAGCTCAAGTGAAGAAGAGGAAGAAGCAAGAAACAAGGAGGTCTGCCTTATGGCAATTGATGCCTCCAGGAGCAGTTCAGGATCAGAAAGTGAATCTGAAGATGAGACAGCCTCAGAGTCAGAGGCAAATCAGGTTCTTTCAAGTTTTAATTTTAATTCTGATTCATTTAAAATTGAATTCAAGACTATGTGTTTAGATTTAATTAGTTCAGAGAAAGAAATAAAAACCCTTAGAGAAAAACTAGGAAACCCTGAGTCTGTTAACTCAGAAAATCTTAAACTAAAAGATCAACTAACTTAGCAAATGAGCAGATAATTAAATTAAAATCTGATTTTTGTGAGGCTAGACAACTTGAGCAATCTCTCAATGGAAGAAGTCTCAAGCTGATGGACATAACAAGCATAGTAAATGCCAGATTAAATGGCAAGCTGGGCTTGGGTGCATCATCAGGTTTGCCCCCCATAATTAAGAAAAATATCCTTACGACACCTATTAAATTTGTTTCTGCCAAGGGAAAAGAGAAGATAATAAACATACCAATGTCTGAAAACAATCTAAAACCCATAGACAAGAGCAATAAAAATCAGAAAACAGCTAATAAAAACAAGGTTCAGCAGCATTCATCGAACTCAGATCGACGAAATGTGGCCTGTTCGTCGAACCTAGATCGACGAACGTTGAACGCAAACTTCAGTAATAACAATTCGTCTAACTACGATCGACGAACTTTGTATGGTTCGTCGAGCAGAGGTCGACGAACATGGGGCGTGGAAAACGACTATTGTCATTCTCTGAGCAGAGATCGACGATCTCAGCCCTATTCGTCGAACTCTGGTCGACGAACTTACAAGAATTCGTTGAACCTAGAAGGACCAAACATAAATCATTTCTCTTACAGAAATTCTAAGCCAGCTAATAAACCATTCAATCTAGTAGCTTATTGGGTTATTCCACCTAGGAGATATCACCCTTTAGGTTATAAATCTCAACCTACTTTGTCAGTTATATCCAGTTTTTCATTTCAACCAAATAAAGGACCGAAGGTAACCTGGGTCAAGAACAATTAATTTTTGTTTTTCATTACAGGTGAAGAGCTGTCCAAGGGTGAGTCAGACCTGGTACTTGGACAGTGGTTGCTCCAAGCATATGACAGGCAGCAAGGACAATCAATCTAATTACAAGTCCAAGCTAGGACCAAAGGTGATCTTTGGTGATTCAAATAGTGACCAGTCTGAAGGATATGGAGCAGTAAAGATTGGAACAGTTACTTTCAAGAAAGTAACATATGTAAGAGGACTTAAACATAACCTAATATCCATAAGCCAATTATGTGATGAAGGTTATCAGGTACACTTTAACTCTACCTCCTGTTCTATTATTAATAATGAAAACAAAACTGTTTTAATTGGAATTAAATAAGGTAACATATATCTAGTAGACTTTATTTCTGCCAAAACTGATGTTTGTTTACTCAATATCACTAGTAACCAAAATGAGTTGTGGCATAAAAGATTAGGCCATGTAAACCTTAAAAATATAGCTAGGTTATCTAAAGACAACCTTGTTAGAGGTCTACCTTCTGCTCCCTACAAGAAGGAAGGTCTCTGCAGGGCTTGTCAACTAGGCAAGCAAGCTAAAACTAGCTTCAAGTCAATTAATAAGAGTGATTCACCTAGGATCTTGTACTTGCTACACTTGGATCTATTTGGACCCATTGCAGTACAAAGCCTAGGAGGGAAATCCTACACCTTGGTTATTGTGGATGACTTCTCTAGGTTCAGTTGAGTATTCTTTCTGAGAACAAAGTCAGATACATTCAAGGTTCTTACAGATTTTCTCAGGACCATACAGATTGAGTTCTCTACTCATGTTGCATTGATCAGAAGTGATCATGGCACAGAGTTTGAGTATCTTATTATGCATAAGTTCTGTGAGAAGGAAGGTATCAGGCATTGCTTCTCAGCTCCTAGAACTCCCCAACAAAATGGGGTAGCTGAATGGAAAAATAGAACACTCATTGAAGCTGCAGGTACATTACTTACTGATGCATACATGCCACTAACCTTTTGTGCAGAGGCTGTGAGCACAGCAAACTATATCCTGAATAGGAGTTTAATTCACAAACTGAAGAATAGGACTCCCTATGAATTGCTCAAAGGGAAGAAACCTAAAATTAACTACTTTAAAGTTTTTGGTTGTACATGCTACATACATAATAACAACAAGAAGTATATTAGAAAGTTTGAAGCTAAGGCTGAAGTGGGAGTTTTTCTAGGATACTCCCAAGTAAGCAAGGCTTATAGGGTATTCAATAAAACAACCTTAAAAGTTGAAGAGTCTATTCATGTGTCATTTGATGAGACTAACATGTACTGCAAGGAGAAAGAAGTTTCTACCATTAGCAACTTGCAGGTACCCCACTTGTGTGAGACATTGGATGGACTAAACCTCACCCAAGAGGTTCCCACACATCCTTCTCCACAGGTCATTGAAGATAGTGAAGAAGATGAAGCTGAAGAGCATGAGACTCAACCAACAACAAATATAATTCCACAAGCGGAATTTATTCAAAATGTTGTTACACAACCAACTCCACCCACTGATTTTGTCACACTTAGGGATCACCCCAGATCTCAAGTAATTGGAGACATATCAGTAGGTGTACAGATAAGGCATCAACTCAACCAAGACTTGATGCATGCTGGCCTGTTTTCTCTCTCAGGTTGAACCTCTCACCATCCATGAAGCTGAGCAAGATCCCCACTAGATCCTTGCAATGTAAGAGGAACTAAACCAATTTGAGAGATGTAGAGTTTGGGATTTGGTTCCAAGACCCCAAAACTATCCAGTTATTGGAACCAAATGGGTTTTCAGGAATAAGCTTGATGCCCAAGGAGTCATTGTGAGGAACAAGGCTAGGATTGTTGCTCAAGGATATAGTCAAGAGTAAGGAATTGACTATGATCAGACCTTTGCACCAGTTGCAAGGTTGGAAGCTATAAGGATTTTCCTTTCCTATGCAGCCTTCAAGAAGTTCAAAGTCTCTCAAATGGATGTGAAAAGTGTCTTCTTAAATGGAGTGCTACAAGAAGAGGTTTATGTAGAACAACCTCCAGGTTTTGTCTCTCCAACTTACCCCTCTTATGTTTTTAGATTAAATAAGACTCTTTATGGTCTAAAGCAAGCTCCAAGAGCTTGGTATGAGACCTTAGCAAGTTTCTTATTAGAGCATAAATTTACGAGAGGAACTGTAGATAAAACACTTTTCACTAGACATCATAAGGACCAAATTTTGTTAGTACAAATTTATGTAGATGACATCATATTTGGCTCTACAGATTCAAAATTGTGCAAGAGGTTTTCTGACCTCTTGCATTCCAAATTTGAAATGAGTAGCATGGGAGAGCTTTCATATTTCCTTAGTCTCCAAGTGAAACAACTCCCTGATGGCATCTTCATCTCTCAAGCAAAATATGCTAGAGAACTTCTAAAGAAGTTTGGGATGGCTGATTCCTCGGCTAAGAAAACTCCTATGGCAACCAATGCTGTTGTGGACTCTGATATACCAGGAAAACCTATAGATCAGAAACTTTATAGGGGCATTGTTGGGTCCCTATTATACCTCACAGCAAGTAGGCCAGATATTATGTTTGTTACATGCCTTTGTGCTAGGTTCCAAGTGAACCCTAAAGAATCTCATCTTATTTTCTTAAAAAGGATTTTAAGGTATATAAAGAGTTGTCCTGATCTAGGCCTTTGGTATCCTGTTGAATCAGAATTTGAGTTAACTGGACACTCTGATGCTGATTTTGCTGGATGCAGGGTAGATAGAAAAAGTACTTCAGGAACTTGTCAGTTCTTGGGTATGAGATTAGTATCATGGAGCTGTAAAAAGCAAACATTTGTGTCAACTTCAACTACTGAAGCAGAATATATTTTAGCAGGCAGTTGTTGTTCACAAATGCTCTGGATACATAATCAGCTTCTAGATTATGGGTTCAACTTAAATAATTCAACCCTATTCTGTGATAATACTAGTGATATAGCCATAGCACAAAATCCAGTTCACCATAGTAGGACTAAGCATATTGATATAAGACATCATTTCATTAGGGAGTGTATAGACAAAAATAAGATTAAGCTTGTCTATATCTACACTGATTTACAGAAAGCTAATATATTCACCAAACCTCTGGATGAGAAAAATCATGCTTTCTTTTTAAATCAGTTGGGAATGATCAATGGAGAAGACTTAGCTTACGTTCTGTCTGCATTCGACGAATTTTCCAGAGTTCGTCGAACGGAGTTCGACGAACCAGGGAAAGTTTGAGAGATTCTCGTCGAACGGAGTTCGACGAACTCTCTGTGAGTGAAACAAGTTTCGTCGACCAGAGATCGACGAACCTTGCTTCAGAAGATATTCGTCGACCGGGGTTCGACGAATTGTCTTCAAGTCTCCTGAATGAGTTCGACGAATTACTTATTATTAAATCATTTCGTCGACCTCAGTTCGAAGAACTAATTTTATTTCATGGAACGGAGATTGTCGATTCATATTCTGGAAAACCTTATATCTAGGTTTTCTTCGACCTTCATCCCGCGCTTTCTGTTCCCTTGCACTTGATCGTCGTTTTCTCTGTCTATCTTGCAGGTGATCTCAATGGCGATTCCAGCAGGAGCTCTAGCCGCAATGAAGTGTGACACTGGCTTTGATGTTGACTTCGACTCATTCCAGCACTCAGATCCAATCTTCCTCTATATTGTGGAACTTCTAGAAGAACATAATCTGATGAACCTGATGACCACCCGGATAAAGTTGGCAGGAACAGAAATCAGGGAATGAGTCTATACTTTAACCACTTCTGAAGACAATACCATGACAGGATCAATCGCCGGTAATACTGTCTCCTTAACCCCCGCGGTTTTAACTGCAATATTTGGTTTGACAACTTGAGAGGAGGAATTAGAGATTGATTCTGAAGAGTTTACTATGATGCTAAATCTGATGGGTTATGCTGGTGACAACCCTAACAAACTGTTGAAGAAATACCTGTCTGCGCCATATAAATTCTTAGCAGACTTGGTTGGTAAAGTGCTACTCGACAAACATACAGCACACGACTACATCACCAGACAACAGTTTCTGGTCATGTGTGTCATTGTCAACAAGAAGAAAATAGACTGGGCACAACTACTGTTTGACTTGATTAAGAAGAAGAATACCAAGAAGGAAGTATGTTTTGGAAGGATCCTAGGGATCTTCCTCAAGGAAAAGGCTGCTGAATCCCTGGTCTCCCAGACCATATTCATTAATGCCAGTAAAAGGCTCATCTGTGCCTTATTTGGCATGTGGGAGAGGACAATCACCAAGCCCACTAAGGCTTCTACCTCTTCCACCCCAGCTTCTGAAGGCACCAGGGCTGTTAAAGCCACTCCCACACCTGCTGAGGAGATTCATCCCACTCCACCATCTCTTACAGCACCCCTTCCAGCAAAACAAATCACTTCCTCTCCCATTCTTTCTTCAACACTTCAATCACAACATCATAATCCTATGCCTACTCCACCTCCATCTCCACCACTTGACATCACTAACATTCCATCTTCCTCTCTTCAAGCAAATCAACAACCAACACCTCCTGCTTCCCCTCATGACACATATATTCCTACACCACCACAGTCTCCACTTCCCCCACATTTATCCTACATCCCATCTTACATCCGACCCTCAGACACTGTAATACCAGATGCCATCCTTCCATCCTCATCACCATCCACTCCTCACATACATGTTGTTCCACCCTCCATTCCATCACTAGTTGCTCCCTTCTCCACACCAAATGCAACATCCTCTCCCACACCAAATGCTTTATATGATAACCCTCAGGGTTCTGGCAGTGAAGATGATGAAGATTATTCAGATGAAGAAGCTACCAAGAAGAAGAAGCAAATGTTGTCAAATAAAAGGAAGGCTCCTCCTCCTCCTCCTGCTCCTAAGCCCAATCCAACAGCTGACACTCCCTAATACATCTTGCATAATGTTACTCCTTATAAGGGAATGCCTGCTTGGATGTGGTTGTCAAAGAATCAGCAAAAGGAGAGGAAAAGAAGTAGGAGATACTCTCCTCCACCAGTTCATAGATACAGAAAAGATCCACCTCCTCCACCTCCTCTAGCAGCTGGTGCCACCGGCTCTAGCTCTCAGGGATCTGCCCCTATGCAAACCTATCAGAGACATCAAGGGAGATCCTCTGGAAGCAGTTAGCAAAGATATCATTCTTCGGGAAATCAACAACAGCAATATCAACAGCATCAGCAGCAACAGCCAGCTCTCTCTGCAGATCAGAAGGCTAAAAGCCCTGAAAAACCAGATTCATCTCCTATTCCTTTTGAGGATCCTGAAACAGCCAACACTGCTAAAATGGCCAGATTTCAGGAAATTATTGGTCTTTCCCTGATTAATAAAGCTAAAGCTGAAGGTAAAGACATAGCAGGTTATACAACTATGTCAAAATACAGGAAGGAAGAGCTAAAAAGATTTGATAAAGCCAATAAAATGTTTAATGTTGATGATTACATGAAGCTTCATCCTGAAGCAGTTGTCCCCAGAGCTACATCACTGAAGATTATTGGGGCAGCTGACATGACAATGACACAGGAAGAGGCTTTAAATCCAATTAGAAAAATTATCTTTAAAAATCTAGGAGAGAGGACAAAAGAAGACAAGTCTATACAGAAGAAGCAGAAGAAGTAATCACGTTTTTGAGTTATTTTGTGCTCAGTTTGCTTCTTAGATCAGTTTATGCTATTTTATATTAATCCTTGCAAATTTTGTTGAAGAATGGCTTCGTTCCGCACTTGGTGCAAATGTGCATTTAACTTCTTTGTTACAGACTTTTACTTTACCCGTTTTATTTGGCTAATCAGCTGTGGTTTCAGCACTTCCTATAGTCGGGTTTGGTAAACCCTTTCTTGCCTTTTATGTATTACTTACTTAATTCTTTTTCCAATTGTATTATCTTGTTGAGGTGTTCTTCTTTTAAATGCCTTAGGTTCAGGGCTGTAGCCGGTGGAGCAGCTGTGTTGGGTGATAGCTTTTGGACTACAGTTGTTGTAGTAGTTGTCCTTACCATCATGAGGTAGTTTGTAGTTTCAGTTTTAGTTCAAACTTGCATACATTTAGTGGGTTCATGTCAGGTTGTTGACGCCCACTAGTAGTTTTCTTTTGGAATATTGAATACTTTGCTAGATGCTAATTTACCTCTTTGTGGTTGTTTTTACTTACTTTCTGGGAAGGTTTTATGCTAGGTTGCATGTTAGATATTTTAAAGTATAAACATTACTACTAGTACCTCGTACATGTCATAATTGAAAGCTTAATCACTATATTTAACGATCGTATAAAGCTACTGTTGTAATTATTATAAATTTAGAGTCTTGCATACCATGAGTTGTCCTCCGGGGATGTTTATACTCATGTAGGACGTCTAATCTTGTAAATAAAGTATTTTCCACAGTGTATAACTATCTTCTCTCTTGGACTAGATGAGTTACTGAGCCGAGGGATACGGCTAACCGCTTAACTTAAACTAGATTTTCTCCAAATAACTTATAGATCTTTCATAAAGGTGTTAAGTTAGAGTTTTGTCTGAGCGTCTGTAGTTATCTCCTACTGATGTGGCATCATGACGCACATTTTCCCTTACTCTGATACATCGTTAAATATGGAGAAAATGCGGGTTGTGACAGTTAGTATTAGAGGGATAGGTTGTTTGACAATTGGTCGAACGGCTATCTCAGGTTTGTGTTAGTTGTCAAGCTTCATTACGTACACACACTGATGTATCATCGGTACGTCTTGGCTGAAGCATGAACACTACACACATAAGCACGATAAGAAGTATACGGGGCAAATTATGTAGTATGAGATGCATAATATGTGTTTGTATATGGATCCTTATAGGAGGCAACATATGACCGTTATGTAGTATGGGATGCATAACATCATCACAGAATGCACATTAGATTTTGATTTTCATTGCATGCGATATTATGTAGTATGGGATGCATAATATTTCATGTGTATGCCGCTAATAATATGTATTAAGGCCTTTTTAGAATGCATAGCACAACATTGCATTATCACATGTGCCAAGCTAAAGATTTACATGATGACATATGTACATACATGGTTTTGAGTCAAAAAGAATAAGAATTCATGCATTCATGGTTTAAGCACATAAGTCAGTAGGATAACGGTATATCATCCTATGTTTAGGCATGACATCATAGTTGAAAATCCTATAGCAAGTTAGCAGCTTGAGTAAGTGTTTAATTATGTATTATCTGAACTAAGTTGTGTGGTTCTAGTGGTAAGCTAGGTTTTGATTAGTTATGAAATTGTGTTATTAGAATGTCGAGACGTCGTGCGATGAGGTCGACTTCTCAAACAGAGGGAGAATCGTGTGGAGCTCAGAATGAGGACGTAATAGAAGGATTGTGGCAGAGCAATGAGGCTCTGTCGAGACAGATGCTATAGATGCAGTCGTAGATCCAGGCGTTGTTGTCGGTTGTTACTAGTCAGCCGCCTAGAGTGCAGGACCCGGCTGTGGGTCAAACTGTTCCTGTTCCGACCCCCTGCACCTCTGGTGCCCCGGTGTTTTTGCCAGCAGAGATGATGTTTATTTCGTATTTCCAGAGACTAGGGCCCCCTACCTATGATGGTAGAGCAGATTTTATGGCTTTAGATGATTGGATAATTGCCATCGAGGAGATGTTCGCTTATTCGGGAGTTTCAGCGAACCAGAGAGTAGTGGTCGCTGCGTATCAGCTAAAGGGACTTGCAAAGAGTTGGTGGCTGAGAGAGAAGGAAAACCTTAAGGATGGGTGTTCATGTGAATCCTTCAAGGAATTGTTGCTGAAAAAAAATTTTCCATCGGTCGAGAAGGACCGTTTGATGAATGATTTTCTACATCTCAAGCAAATGCAGTTTACTGTTAGTGAGTACGAGGTGGAGTTCAGCAAACTATGTCATTTTGGTCATGAACTGGTTGTCCAAGTATAATGTTGTCATCCAATGCAAGGTCAAGCGCTTGGACTTCCAGATGGGCAACGGTCAACCCAGGAGCATTTATGGTTTTTCGCGCCAAGTTTTTCCGATTATTTCTGCGGTACGTGCTCGGAAGCTTGTTAATTCAGGATGTTTTGCTTATTTGGTTTCGGTATTGGCGACCGATGGTAGTTTGCCGCATCTAGAGGAGATTGCTGTAGTGCTTGAGTTTCCTGATGTCTTCCCTAACAACCTTCCTGGTCTTTTGCCTGAGAGAGACATGGAGTTTGTCATAGATTTGGAGTCGGGTACTAGTTCTATTGCTAAGGCGCTATATCGTATGGCCCCACGCGAGATGTAGGAGCTGCGTACTCAATTGGATGAGTTGTTGCAGAATGGATTTATTAGACCAAGTTCTTCACTGTGGGGTGCTCTCGTGCTGTTTGTGAAGAAAAAGGCTAGATCGATGAGACTATGCATTGATTATAGAGAGCTGAATAAGGTAACCATCAAGAATAGGTATCCCCTGCCGAGAATATATGACTTGTTTGATCAGTTGTGTGGTAGCACTGTGTTTTCAAAGATTGATCTTCATTCAGGCTACCGTCAGTTGAGGATCCGTGAGACAGATATTCAACGGACTACTTTTCATTCACAGCATGGGCATTTTGAGTTCTTGGTGATGTCTTTTGGATTGACTAATGCACCCTCTTTGTTTATGGATATGATGGACAGAGTGTTTAAGGATTTCCTGGACCGTTTTGTGGTTATATTCATAGATTATGTTCTAATATACTCTCGCAGTGCTGAAGAGTATGCCCAGCACTTGTGTTTAGTTTTGTCTACCCTGAGGGAGCATAAGTTGTATGTCAAGCTAAGCAAGTGTGAGTTTTGGCTTCCTCAGGTTTCTTTTCTGGGTCATGTGATTAATAAGGATGGAATTTTGGTGGACCCCGGGAAGATAGTTGTTGTGATAGATTGGAATAGACCTACCATACCCAACGAGATAAGAAATTTCCTAGTGTTGGCAGGATATTATAAGAAGTTTGTGGAAGGTTTCTTTTCGTTATCTGTACCGCTGACTAAGCTTACGCAGAAGAACACAACTTTTGTTTGGAGCGATAAGTGCAAAGAGGCTTTTTCAGAATTAAAAGGGAGATACTACTCCGGTTTTGGCCTTGCCTACCGAAGGGGTAGAGTATGCTGTGTATGTAGACGCATCGCATGTTGGACTTGGGTGTGTGTTGATGCAAGAGTGCAAAGTGATTGCTTATGGGTCGCGACATTTAAAGACTCATGAAAGGAATTACCCTACGCATGATCTAGAATTCGCAGCTGTGATTTACGCCTTTAAATTATGGAGACACCTATTATATGGCGCTCTGTGTAAGATTTATACTGATCATAAGAGTTTGAAGTACGTCTTCACTCAAAAGGAATTAAATTTGCACCAGCGGAGATGGTTATAATATGTTGCAGATTATGATGTGGATATTCGATACCATCCGGGTAAAGCTAATGTGGTAGCCGACGCCTTGCGTAGGAGGTCAGGGAAAATTTTCAACCTTTCTGTGGATTCGTTGGTGGAGGAATTTCTTTTGATGGATATATCAGTGGGGAGTAGCGACTCGCCCAGCAGTTTGGAAGTAATCGAGCCTTCATGGATTGCACTTACAAGGCTACATCAAAGGGATGATCCTGATTTGCAGGACCTTTATAATAGAACTGTGAAAGGGAAATTACCAAACTTTTCAATTGATGACGCGGGCACCTTGAAGTACCGCGGCAGATTTTGTATTCCCGCAGTTGAGGATATTCGAGTTGAGTTGTGCAAAAAGGCGCATGGTTCTAGTGTTGCCTACTACCCCGATTCTACTAAAATGCATAAGGATCTGAAGCAGGTCGTTTGGTGGTATGGTATAAAGGCGATATAGCTAAGTTTGTCTCAGAATGTTTTACTTGCAAGCGAGTTAAGGCAGATCATGGAAGGCCTGGAGGCAAGTTGATGTCGTTAGATATTCCAAGTTGGAAGTGAGAGAGTATTTCAATGGATTTCATTACTGGATTGTCGAGATCTCCCCGAGGACACAATTCAGTTTGGGTTATAGTAGATAGATTGACGAAGTGTGCTCACTTCGTGTCATTCAAGATCGACTACTCCATGAAGAAAATAGCTGAGTTATACTTGGATGAGGTCATCAGATTACATGGAGTACCTGTCAGTATTGTATCAGATCGAGCCTCCAGGTTTACGTCTCGTTTTTGGAAAATCTTACAGGAAGGATTGAGTACCGATCTGAGGTATTCCATCGCTTATCATCTGTAGACAAACGGGCAAACAAAAAGAGTTAATCAAATTTTGGAAGACATGATAAGATGTTACATCTTGGACCACAAAAGAGCGTGGGATGATCATTTGAGATTGATGGAATTTACGTACAATAACAGTTTTCGAGAGAGTTTACAGATGGCCCTACTTGAGGCTTTGTATGAGAGATGTTGCAGAACTCCCTTATTTTGGGTTGAGGTTGGTGAGAGACCGTTATTGGGTCCAAAAGAGTTAGAAGAAATGGATATTTCTGTTAAGAATATTCAAGAGAAGCTTCGGATAGCCCAGGAGCGGTATGAAAAGAATGTCAATCGTTGAAGTACTGAATTGGAATTTGTTGTTGGGAGCATGGTCTTTCAGAAGGTTTCCACGATGTCTGGTGTTAAGAGGTTTGGTAAGAACCATAAGTTGGACCTAGGTATGTGGGACCTTTCAAAGTTACTGAGCGGATTGGTATATCAGCTTACCGGCTGGAATTGCCAGCAAGTTTTCCTAGTGTGCATGATGTTTTTCATGTGAATCAATTGTGAAAGTGTGTGCTGAACGACAGACAAATTCTTGAAGCTATGCCCTAGTTGGAGCCTAATCATTCATATGTGGAAGTGCTTGTTCGTGTTTTGGATACTCAAGATCGGGTATTGCGAAGGAAGACAATACCCATGGTTAAAGTTTTATGGAGAAACCAAATCGTGGAGAGCGCGACTTGGGAGTTGGAGTCAGCTATGAGGGAGGCTTATCCTCATCTGTTCTCCTGATATTTTTGGTAAGTGTTTTCTTTGATAAGCCTATGATTGCTTTTCTTCTGTTTTGTGTTTGATCCTATTTATGTCAACTTTCGGGACGAAACTTCTTTTTAAAGGGGGCGGTTGTAACGCCCCTGATTTTTCGGTGTTTATTTTAATTCCCATAGTGACGTATTTTTAACGTCAGGGCGTTACGTTGACGCGTAGTTAACGGATGTCATTTGTTGGAGCACGGGTTTGCTCATTGGGTTTTCCTGTGTGGTTGGTTTTGTTTTGATTATGCACCTTCCCACGCGAGTTGGTTGGTGACTCTGTGGAGCTTTTTATAGGAATGTGGTGGCGTTTTACCTTCGGGTGGTGTATTACCAGGGTTTGGTTGGTCGGATTTTGACTTCGTTGTTGGTTTCAGAGCGTCAATATTTAGCTACGGTGCGATTTTCGTAAGATTCCGAGTTGGTTTGGATTTCGGGTCGTATTGAGATTATTGATTATTAATTGTATTATATTATTATAATTATTTATATATGTATATATATATAATCGGATATTAGGTTGCGTCAAACGAAACCCTATTCAACCCTATTCATCTTCTTCCCAAACCGAGCGGCAGCTATTTTCACGAGAGGAGAAGGGCAGTCTTTGCGTGCATTTCCGCCGGAGATAGGGAGAGATTTGGTGGCCGTTTTCGTCACCGGAGTAGAGATTCAGAGAGCTCTCGCCGAGATCTACCCGATCTTGGTAAGCTTTCCCCGATTCCTCGAATTTTAGGTGTTAGGGTTAGTGATTTTGACCTCCTTCTTCCTCCAAAGGTTTCAGGAAACTTTGCTAGGATCATTTGGCGGCCAATCCTTGTCGTGGACCGAGCAGGAGGCATTTTTCCAGTGTTTTCAAGGCAAGTGGATTTTGCCCCTTGCATGTCCGTTTCTTGTTTGTTTTCTTCCCTTCTTTATTCCTCCCTTAGAGAGTAGGGTTAGTGTAGATTGAACTATGAAAGATCTCCTAGAGTAGAGCAATCTTTCGGCCAAAGCGTGGGGAATAGGTTTAGTTGTTAAGTAAAACTCGACGGGTTTGGGTAGGTAAAACTCGTCGAATATCGACTGTAGTATTCGTCGAGTTTGGTAGATTTGCCGAGTGGGAATTCAGCATGTATTGATAAGTGTAATTTGGCGAGTATTACTTGTTATTCGTCGAGTATCGACTTAGGCAGATTCGGCGAGTATCACCAAATTTAGTTAAGGCAGTTTCGCCGAGTAATGATTCGTTGAGTGTAGGTCGTTAGACTAAGTGTAATTCGGTGAGCAATGTTATGTAATTCGTCGATCATCAATTAGGATTCGCCAAGTATCACTGAAGTGGCCATTAAGGCACATTCGACGTGTATCAGAAGAAAGTGTCGAGAAGCGTTGGTCGACTCGTCGAGTATCGTTAGGAGATTCGTGGAGTATCGACAATCTTCGTCGAGTGTCGACCGGTGCAGTGTCGAGTGAAGTCTAATTCATCGATTATTGTTGGGATTATTTGCCGAGTATTGTTGTAATTTGTCGAGTATCCTCGTGATTCATCGGGTATACTCACTGAATTTGGCCAGGACTTCAAAAATTTTACTATTTCATGCAGGATTCGTCGTGTATGGTCCTTAGAGTGATTTTAGGGCATGTTTGGGTATTCTTGGAGTTTAGAATTTGGGTTTTGGTTTGGGGTGTTTGGGTATGTTGTTTCTTCGACGAAAAAGGTTGGCAGTGGATAAAGGACCACCAATTGGACGCTGGTTTGTGGGTCATTACACTTGGTGGTTTGGTTTGGTCTTTGTTTTGTGGTTTGTTGGGTTGTGTTGGGCCAGATGGCCACAACCATAGTGCCTTTGTGAGGCGTTTGGGTCTGGTAGTTCGGGTTTGGACGTTTTGGTCACCGACTCCGGCCTGGTTGTTTTTTTACCAAGTGTTAATGATTCACGTTTTCGAGCTGTTTTGTGTTCAGTTTACTTCTTAGATCAGTCTATGCTATTTTATTCTAATCCTTGCAGATTTTGTCGAAGCATGGTTTCATTCCGCACTAGGTGAAAATGTGCATTTAACTTCTTTATTACAGACTTTTACTTTACCTGTTTTATTTGGCTAATCAGTTGTGGTTTCAGCACTTCCTGTAGTCGGGTTTGGTAAACCCTTTCTTGCCTTTTACTTATTACCTGCTTAATTCTTTTGCCACCTGTATTTTCTTACTGAGGTGTTCTTCTTTTGAATGTCATAGGTTCATGGTTGTAGCCGGTGGAGCAGCTGTGTTGGGTGATAGCTTTTAGACTGCAGTTATTGCAGTAGTTGTCCTCGTCGTCGTGAGATAGTTTGTAGTTTCAGTTTTAGTTCAGACTTGCATACATTAAGTGGATTCGTGTCAGGTTGTTGACGCTCACTGGTAGTTTTCTTTTGGAATATTGAATATTTTGCGAGCTGTTAGTTTACCTCTTTGTGGTTGTTTTTACTTGCTCTCTGGGAAGGTTTTATGCTAGGTTGCATGTTAGATATTTTAAAGTAAAAATTACTATTAGTACCTCTTACATGTCATAAATGAAAGCTTATTCACTATATATAATGATCGTATAAAGCTACTGGTAATTATTATAAATTTAGAGTCTCGCATATCATGAGTTGTCCTCCGGAGATGTTTATATTCATATAGGACGTCTATTCTTGTAAATAAAGTATTTTTCGCAGCGTATAACTATCTTCTCTCGTGGACTAGATGAACCATTGACCCGAGTGATACGACTAACCCTTTAACTTAAACTAGATTTTCTCCAAATAACTTATAGATCTTTCATAAAGGTGTTAAGTTAGAGTTTTTCCTGTGCATATGCAGTTATCCCCTGCCAACGTGGCATCATGATGCGCATTTTCCCTTACTCTGATATATCGTTTAATGTGGATAAAATGCAGGTTATGATAATAGACCCTTGGAACTCACTGTCAGTAGCTGGATACTCGCCTATACCCCATGGAATTCTCTATAAATAGCCCCCTAGGGGTACTAGAAATCGCATCTTTGGAAGAGGTGGAGGTCCCCCCAAGTGGGTACTCGCCAAGTCCATGCCTGCCTAGTACCTTGCCCAGTCTTTTGGTTGTGGAGGGGAAGTTTCTCCAAAACTTCAAGGTACATGGTGAGACCTCCTTGTTGGAGCACTTGGGGTGTGGTTGTAAATAGTTTCCTCTCTCTCGCTAGCCATTTGAATTGTGACGTCGGATCATAGAATCAGTAATCTTAGGCTGCCTTGATCCGAATTTTGGAGTAGGGAATTTTCCCAGCTTCAACACTTGGTGCGGTGAGCGTTGATAGTAGTCGAGGAAGAAATTTTTGTGAGAAAACTCCATAGCTTAAGTTGGCGAGCTGGAGACCGAAAGCATGAACTCGCGATCATTCAGGAAGGTGGGCGAGTTCTTGGCAAGGTGGGCGAGTTTCTTGGTTACTCAAAAATAGGCGAGTTCACGATGGAGACTTCCAAACTCGACGGCTTCATGGGGTGAGCTTACCTATTACTCGCTCATAAGCGAGTTCCAGATCGTGACCTCCTTAGGCGAGTTCCAAATGATGACTTCATTTAGCGAGTATATGCGAGCGAGTTCATGTAGGCGAGTTGCATATGGAGATATGCTTTAGCGAGCTTCATACAGCGAGCTCCAAATCAACTCGCAGGTGTCCTGTTCGCAGGTTGGCGAGCTTCCTTATTACTCGCCCATAGGCGAATATAGGCAGGATTGGCGACTTCAAAGAGGCATGTATCTTTGTTACTCGCCCAAAGGCGAGTTAAATGGGCGAGTATCTTTGTTACTCGCCCATAGGAGAGTTCCACATGTGACTTACTCGCATGGTCGGTAAAGCTCGTGAGTTCTTTTTGTATGACTGACAAATAGGGCTAATCACGACGAGTTCACCATCAGGGAAAACATACGAAGTGCTCTGCAAATTCCTATCTGTGATGATCTCCTCCGACAAAATACATTCCATGAGACGGCTTACTCATGGCATTTTCCAACTAGTATTCTACGAGCTCCTACTCGTGATGCTCTTCATGCTTACTGGGTTCTATCTTCAATTCTGCGAGTTCTATACACGCGAGGTCATCTCTTCAACAGCTATGGTGCTCTCCTTTAATTCAATGAGTCCATACTCGCGAGATCACTACTTCAGCAACTATGGTGTTCGGTTCAATTTTGCGAGTTTATATGTGTGAGGCTATCGCTTTAGAAACCAGGACGCTATGTTATTCATTTCATCTCCTCAAATACCTGGATCGGGGATGACCTGAAAAGGTTCTACCCTTAGCGGTAACATGTATTCTTACCTGTAACATTGTTTCTAAGTTATTTATACATCTCCTCGCCCACGGAGTCATGGGTGAATGCAAGTTGTCTTCTTTGTGTTGATCGGTTCAAGATAGCTATGAGAAACGAAGTCCGACTCCATAATCAGTTTAGAAAATGAGCCTTCGAACTGTTTCTCTTAAATAGCCCAGGACGGACGATGGGATGATGCCTTAGGATTTAAGCGTCATTGTAAGACCGAGCCCCTACATTGACGGCCGAGATCAGCTCCCCCCTTGCATGTCGGCCTTGCTACCCCCGATTGCATCTCTCCTCCGACTGGAGGAACTAGTCGGAATAGGTCTGGATGCTAACTTCCTAAACTTGATAGAGGATCGACCTCACAAAGTGATGCCTTGTACAAAGGCGTCATCGGTCTTTGAGAAGACTAAAAGACCCGCTCGTAGCAACTATTTGTCCTGTGAGACATGACCCGTCTCTATTGTTGCCAACGTGGGATAACCCGCCATGCTTTTAGAAGCAGCTGGGCAACTAGGATCCGAAAGATACAAGTTCGTGGAAGGATGGTGGACTCGAGTGTGTGTCCTGTAGGACCCCCCGAAGATCATTACCCTTCACTTGTATCCTGGCCTTCGTACTTAGGTGTCAGAGTTGGTAGCGATTTCCACGTTTGAGTTGGGAAACGAGCCTTCAACCTGGTTCTCTTAAAAAACCCAGGGCGGACGATGTGATGATGCTTCAAGATTTAAGCGTTCTTATAAGACCGAGCTCCTATATTGACGGTCGAGATTAGCTCCTCCCTTATATGTCGGCCTAGCTACCCCCAATTGCATTTCTCCTCCGACTGGAGGAACTAGGAATAGGTCTGGATGCCAACCTCCTAACTTGATGGAGAGAAGATCGTCGCCTCTTTGGAATTTCCCTTCGTTCTCCTAGATATTGATTCATCTGACTCTTTTGGCTATCTCCTGAGCATCAGGGCGAATTACTTCAGCACCGATAGAAGTTCTTGAGTTGTGAAGTTATCATAGTCCGAGTCCCTGCACGGGCTCCTCTCTTGCATACCGGCCATCAACCCCCTCGGGTGAAGAAAATTCCTTGTTGGAGTGATGTCGTAGTCCGTGATCTCTGTACGAGCTTCTCCCATGCAGACAGACTACTAGCCACCCGAGTCGACTACTTCCCACCACCAGTCGAGGTTAGCTCCTACTAGGTGTCGACTACTTCCCAGCACCAGTTGAGCTCGGCTCCTGCTGGGTGTCGACTACTTTCCACCTCAAGTTGAGCTCGGCTCCTGCTAGGTTTTGACCTCTTTTCCACCTTCAGTTGAGCTCGGCTCCTGCTAGGTGTCGACCTTTTCTCCACCTTCAGTTGAGCTCGGCTCCTGCTAGTTGTCGACTTCTTCTCCACCTTCAGTTGAACTCGGCTCCTACTAGGTGTCGACCTCTTCTCCACCTTCAGTTGAGCTTGGCTCCTGCTAGGTGTCGACCTCTTCTCCACCTTCAGTTGATCTCGGCTCCTTCTAGGTGTCGACCTCTTCTCCACCTTCAGTTGAGCTCAGCTCCTGCTATGTGTCGACCTCTTCTCCACCTTCAGTTGAGCTTGTCTTATGCTAGGCGTCGACCTCTTCTCCACCTCTAGTTGAGCTCCCCTCCTACTAGGTGTCGACCAATTTTCCACCTCCAGTTGAGCTCGGCTCCTGCGAGGTGTCGACCTCTTTTCCACCACACTTTGAGCTCGGATCCTGCTAGATGTCGACCCCTTGTTCCACCACCAGTTGAGTTCGGCTCCTGCTAGGTGTCGACCTCTTATCCACCTTCAGTTGAGCTTATCTCCTGCTAGGTGTCGACCTCTTTTTCCACCATCAGTTGAGCTCGGCTCCTGCTGGGTGTCAACTATACTCTCTACATTCAGTTGAACTCAATTCATGTGAGGTATCGGCCTTCTTTCCTCCTTCAGTTGAGCTTCACTCCTAGGAAGGACCTCATGCAGCGCATCATCTAGCACCCTCTCTCTAAACTACGAGTTTAACATTGTTTTTCAAAGCTTGTGCCGAGCTCGAAAAATGTGGGGATTGTGTATAACCCGTAATTCGTCGAGATTAGAAGTACCCCAGTAGATGGCTATTCACAGACCATGTGGGTGAGCAGAGGTGAGCTTGGGCGAGCAGAGGCAAGCTTGGACGAGCAGAGGCGAGCTTGGGTGAGCAGAGGCGAGCTTAGGCAAGCAGAGGAGAGCTTGGGCGAGTTTGGGCGAGTATCTGGTGAATTTGGGCGAGTAGACCATTGGAACTCGCTGCCAGTAGCTGGATACTCGCTTATACCCCCCAGGATTTCTCTATAAATAGCCCCCCAAGGGTACTAGAAATGGCATCTTTGGAAGAGGTGGAGGTCCCCCCAAATGGATACTCCCCAAGTCCATGTCTGCCTAGTACCTTGCCCA
Organism: Platanthera guangdongensis; assembly: GCA_039583875.1. NCBI lineage: Eukaryota > Viridiplantae > Streptophyta > Magnoliopsida > Asparagales > Orchidaceae > Platanthera > Platanthera guangdongensis. The sequence continues at coordinate 142,995,894 of CM077165.1, forward strand.
GCCTCTTGGTTGTGGAGGGGAAGTTTCTCCCAAAATTTCGGGTATGTGGTGGGACCTCCCTACTGGAGCACTTAGGGTGTGCTTATAGATAGTTTCATATCTCTGTCACTGGCCATTTGAATTGTGACATCAGATTGTAGAATCAGTAACCTTAGGCTGCCTTGATCCGAATTTTGGAGTAGGGAATTTACCCGGCTTCAACACTTGCATCTTGAGTTCTCTCCAGGTGTTAATCCGGTCCAACTGAAACCTTCACTCTGAATCATGACAGCAACCGCATCATTATGTGACACGGTGTAACCCCCCCCCCCCCCACGGAATTGGGCACGGCCGAGGAGAGATTTCTGCCCAGGATCGTCGCCTTACAATGACACAAACTACGAGTTAGTTGCTACCACAAGATAGTGACCCTGCCAATAAGCACGATCATTCACACAGCCAACGAGAAAAGAAGTAAAATAAGTCCACACATCACAGCATAGATATATAAATATCCAAACAAAAGGTCCACATGGGATAAATGAAAGAGTATAAGAAATAAGACTTATGCCCAACACATAGCCATCACAAATATCACTCTCTCTCAACTAACAATGAGGAAGCTAAATCATATGATCATCAACCTGATGGCGGGTAGTACTAGTAGTGCGCGGCTCTGGCTCCACAGATCTTGGTGTCTCAATCTCTAGCTACACCTGGTCGAACTGCGGAGGAGTCTCCATTTGTCCATAAAATGATGTAGTCTAACAATTTTCAGTCAAACTAGACTCAGTTGCTTCATCTCCGCTTCACCACCGCGACTCATGTGCACTGCGCGAGAGCAAGAAAGCGAAGGACCAATAATAGCAAAATGTACAAGCAAGTGACAATGGTATATATATAGATAATTCTCTAGTAGTTCTATATCAGTATAAGCAATAAGAAAAGTAAAGAAGAGCAATAACTAGCATAGTATAAAAGTACAGTAAGATGAGCTAAGTAAAACTAGTAAAGTAAAGAAACTACACTACCATCACAAAAGCGTACATTTACTTATATCAATGCTCATACAAACTTATAAGTTAAGATTTCTGAAATTGTAACTCATCATATAAAAGAGCCCATACTAATTTATATGATGGGGATCTGTAAGTGCGTATATTACGTCATGCTATGTAATGGAATGTTTATTATATAACTCGCACACACGACTCTGTGCACAGACCTTTCTTGCATCCACACTTTTTTTGTGGTGGCCAACCTCTCAAGTACCAACTGTCATAGCTCACGATGGTAGTGGAATGGGTGTCTCTACTCCTAGGCGGGCAAGCACACTACCAGGCCTAAACTCTCGTATGACTCAATGCTAAGAACACAACAGCGAAGCCCCTGCGTACTCTTGCTGGCAACTACCAGTCTTTCATGATCGGGTGTGTCAATGGAGGATCCAGAAAATTAATAATGGGGGTACGCAAATTGATAATGGGGGTTGAAAGTGGGGATAAGATCTACCTTAACTCTAGAGGGGGGGTGAATAGAGTATATTAAAATAATTTTCAAGTTAAAAAATATTTTGCAGTGGAAGACTTAATTTAAATATATGTGTAAGGTGCTTGCAGTAAATAAAAATTATGAAAGCAAGAAATAAAAACACAGCACACAGCAAACAAAATATAGCAACCAGAAGACACAAGGAGCTATAGTAGTTCCCCAATCAATCTGGGTACATCCACTCTTCTACCACCCTAGGTAGGAATCCACTGCAGGATGAGTTGATTAGGTGTCCTGGGCACCAATGAGCTTTTGATGAGGTGCTCAAAAACCAAACTAGATTTTTTGATCAGGTGTCTTGCCACCACTGAGTTTTGACAAGGTCTCAGAAACCAGCACAAAACTTTTGAAGGGAGTTTTGAGAAACCCTTTTACAGCAGAAAAAGAAAGAGGTGAGATGTTCTTCTCTGTCAACAATCAGAGAGAAGACCAGTGGATGATGTTGTCAAATCTCCCCCTGAGATCTGGAAGTTGTTCAGGAAAAGAAGCTTTGCACTAGGGTGATAGGCCTTCAGTAGATGAGATCTCCAGCAAAGGATGATTCCAGCAGTTGCTGAAATGTGTAGTGTCTGGAGTCTTGATGGATGAAGCATCTGAACACTTGAGTCAAAAGAGATCTAGAAAATCTTCTTTTATGTTTGTTGATCTCCTTCAGTGGTGTGTGTTCTGAATGAATTCTGTCTGTGTGTCTGTCTGTGACTGTTCTTTTTCTGTGTGTAACTGTTAGGAATAGCAGGATAAAATCCTCTTTTATTCCTTTGATCTGAAAAGAATGAATTGATTCTCTGTCTCCAAGATAGTCGTTAGCCACTCATTAATGACTTCCTTAAATGAATTTTGTCTCTGGAGAAAAGTTCTAGAAAACATTCCTTTAAATCTCCCTTGAAACTTGCTCCAGATTAATTGAAACGGCTACAAGATCCTTGAAATAAATGCTGGGAATAAATAAGATAGAATTCCATAACTATCTGAATTTGAATCTTGAGAATCGTCGATCTCTCCAGAAAATCGTCGACCTGAGCTCAACTATCGTCGACCTGAGCTCAGAGACTAGAACTAGACTGGAAACAGAAATCGTCGATCTGAGCTCAACTATCGTCGACCTGAGCTCAGAGACTGGGAAAATAGCTAGAGACAGGAATGTCGATCTGAGCTCGAAGATCGTCGAACGGAGTTCGACGACTCGTTAAACTGAGCTCAGAGATAGTCAAACTGAGTTCGACGATTCGTTGACCTGAGCTCGACGAAAATGACTTAGTCTCCTGAATTTGAATATCTGATCTGAGGGTCTTGGGGCAGCTTTCAAGCCTAAATTCTAACCCTTAGACTCAATCTAATTGACCTTAAAAACTATACAAGGAGGTCAAAACAATTTTCCTAAGGACATAGTGATCCTTGACCAAATCAGTAATAGGGTGTTCCAACAATCTCCCCCTATTTGGGTTAGGATTACTATTTACATGACATAGGAAATAAAAGCATACAATGCAGATATAAAATCAAAAACAACATTGCAGAAACACAAATAAAATCACATCAGAAAGTTAGAATAGATAACACTGTCAGCTTACATAATCATTCCTTTTCCTTGCACTTTTTGAGAACTATTTCTCTGTTAGGGTTAAGAGCTTCTTTCTTGGATCTTCTATCATCATCTGCACCTAGAGAAGTTTGATGTTTTGTCCTGGGGACTACAGCTTCTGGGTGCAGCTTCATATAGCTTTCTGTGTCAAAGAATTTGCTGAAAGAATATCTTTCAAGTTCTTTCTTTCTCTGTTCTGATAGAGTGGTGAAATTTGATGTATCTCTTCCTTGTTCTCTTGCCTTTTTATTTGAACTTGTGCAACCAACTCTTTCATTCTTGTTGTCCAAGAAGTAGGATTATTCTCTGGGTCTTCAAATGGAACAGGAGGTTCATATCTGTTTGATGAATCATCAGGAGTAGCTCTGGAAGAAACTAGATCTTTTAACTTATAAGGGAAAGGACCAGATGTATTGTTAGTGGGACCTTGTCCTTCCCTATGATAAGGATGCTGCCTAGAATAACCTTTGGAATAAACTCTAAATTCACTTTGATTTCCCCTATACTGTCCTCTTCTGGACTGGTAGCCTCTTGATTGACATCCTCTTGATTGAGATCTTCCTTGAAACTGAGAGGTGCTTTGACTTTTAGCAACAGAAGACTGATAAGCAGAACTTCCACCAGTACCTGCATCTGGTGAAGGAGGAGGAGGAGGAGGAGGATTGAAATGAGATGATCCTTTATCATATTTCCTCTTTTTCTTCATTACCTATAGTTGATTCCTGGAAAACTGCATCCATGGTTCTGAAATTGGACAATCATGCAAAATATAGTATGAAATATCATTTACATCTTTAATTTTCTCCTGGTGAACTTTCTTTAGGGCCTTGCTTCTAGCTTTCCTCTTCCTTACAATATTTGCAGAGGAATTATTAGAGTCAGTTCTAAATTGATCACTATCTGAGCTCTGAGGATTGTCATATAGTTCATCAATCCTTTTGATGTCATCTCTTTATTGTTGGGATTGAACAGAAGAAACAACAGCAGCAGCAGCAGTAACAAAAACAGCACTAACAGATGTAACTGGAACAACAGATTTAGAAATAATAACAACAGAAACAGCAGGCTCAGAGTCATTAGCCTCTGTCATAAGCACATCATTAGCCTCTGTCATAAGCACATCATTAGAAACTAAAACAGCATCAGCAGCAGCAACAGGAACAACAGAAACTGAAGGAGCACTGTCTACAGCCTTGAAAGAATTTATATAAGAAGATATTATGCTGGGATCACAGCTATAAATAGGCACAATGACCTTAGTAAGATCTTCACTTTTTTGATCTGGAAGACAGCTGAGGTAAACAGTATCAAACTCTGACAGTAGTGACCTAAGGTCAACTGTTATAACTGGAACTGGAGCTGGAACTGGAATCTCTGAAGCAGGCAATCTCTCTACTTTATATGGCATCTCCCCCTGCCTAGATTTAGTAGTTACTGGATCAAGGCACCCAACAGAAGGGATTGCCTGATGAGGATATAGGGAAGAAAGCCTGTCAGATAACTCCTGAACTGATTTCAGAAGTGGAGCCAGGGAGGTCTCCAGCAGGAGTGATAGCCTTGGAGCTAACATCACATAGAGCTTATCTGCTATGGCTGAGAGATCTACTTGCTCAAGTGGTGCTTGAGTAGAGGTAGAGATGAGTGTGGCAGAGATGGATGTAGGAGGAGCTGTAGATGTGGTTGGAGAAAGTGTTAATGTGGATGGTAGAAATGATGGTTGAGATATAGGAATGGTGGAGATGGAAGTTAATGGAATGGAGATAGATGGATTGAAGGATGGTTGAGCAATGATTTCTTGTAGTAGTTGGTGATATGATGTAGAAGAAGATGGTGGCTCAAGGGGTGAGGAGTGAGAGTCATCCATATAGGAATCATCTAAGAGAGTGAAGGATGGAAGGTGAGATGATGAGTCAATGGTTATGTGTGGATAATGATGTAATGGATGGAAAAGATCTTCAGTGGATATTGGTGTTGGTGAAGGAATTGAGTTTGGAGATGGAATGGATATGGGGGATGAAATTGAGATGGTTATGGTGGATGTGATAATTGTTGAGGGAACAGTAGGTGGAGAAGGTGGAGATGAGGAGGCAGGCAGTTCTTCTGATGGGGCAGTTGCCTGAGGGGAAGTGACTGGATCAGTCCTGGTGCCTGAAGATGAGATGACTGCAGAAGCTCTGCTTGGCTTTGCAATTTGCCTGTCCCATTTGCTAAAAAGGGCACAGGTTAACCTCTTAGAGGCATTGATATGCATCCCACTTGAAACAAGCAGCTCAGGGCATCTGCTATGAAGAAATAGCCCTAGAATCCTTCCAAAATTGACAAAGTTCTTATTCACTTTCTTCTTAATTAGGTCAAAGAAAACTTCTCCCCAATTCAACTGTTTCTTATCCACCAAAGCACCTATTAAACAGAATAAATACATGGATATGGTATCATGGGCAGAATGTTTTGCTAACAGGACCTTTCCAACAACATCTGCTAGAAACCTGTATTCCACTGACAGATTTTTCTTAAGCAGCTTGTTAGGGTTTGCTGCTGAATGACCCATCCTATCAAGCATACTTGCAAACTCTTCTCCAGACAACTCAAGAGAATCTTGACCAGTACTTAATTGAAAAACTTCTGTTAATATAGCAGGAGTAAGAGATACCTGATTTCCTGATATAGTTCCAATCACTGTATTTTGATCTTGATTGTGAGCAGTACACACCCATTCTTTGATTTCATCTGCAGCCAGTTTTATCCTTGTGGTCATGATGTGTACTAGCTGTTGATCTTTGAATAAATCCAGAATATCCTTGAAAATCTGATCACTGTTCTCAAACGAGTCCATATCGATATCGAATCCAGTGTCAAATTTCATTGCTGCCAAAACTGCAACAGAAACAGTCATTTTTACCTGCAAAAATGAACAAACAAAAGACCAAGTGTAGAAAAGTTTGGTGGAAAAGGGAAATTCTGCAGAGAGTATGAAAGCGCAAAGGGAGAACGACGGCCGAAAAAATGAATTTTATATTAGGGTTCGACGCAGAAAAGGAAAGATCGTTGAACTCCGTTCGACGATCTGGGCTTCTAAAGGAATCTGAAAGGTCTTCAACATCGTTGATCTCTGTTCGACGATATTGGAGAGCGTCGAGCTCCATTCGACGATCGCTGACCGGAAGAAGATAGCTTAGCACTATCTGGAAAGCGCGGAACTCCGGTCGACGATTTCTAAGAACGTCGATCTCCGTTCGACGATCTTTGGGAAAAACGTCGAGCGCAGTACAGAGACCAGAAACAACCTATAGACACTAGAAAAATCAAATTGTTTGCCTAGTCTTGGTCAATTTTAGAGTTTTAAAATCTTGGATCTTATTTTAAACTTCCTCCATCTAACATTCCTAACTGATTCAGGAAGAATGTATGTTTCTTTTCATCCAATGGTTTGGTGAAAATATCTCCCCTTTGCAAGTCAGTTGGGATATATTGAAGTTCAATTTTATTTTTCTCAACATTGTCCCTTAAAAAATGATGTCTAATTTCTATATGTTTTGTCCTACTATGGAGGACTGGATTTTGTGCTATAGAAATAGCACTAGTGTTATCACAGAATATTTTTGACTTCTCTAAGTTGTAGCCATAGTCTAGGAGCTGATTTTGAATCCACAAGATCTGTGAGCAACAACTACCTGCTGCCATATATTCAGCTTCAGCAGTTGATGTGGACACAGATGTTTGTTTCTTGCAAAACCAGGAGACAAGTCTGTCACCAAGAAACTGGCAAGTTCCACTGGTGCTTTTCCTGTCTATTCTGCATCCAGCATAATCAGCATCTGAAAATCCAGTTAAGTCAAATGCTGAGTCTTTTGGATACCAGAGACCTAGATTTGGACAACTTTTCACATACCTAAGAATCTTTTTTACTAAGGTTAAGTGTGACTCTCTAGGGCTCACTTGGAATCTAGCACATATGCATGTAGCAAACATTATGTCAGGTCTACTAGCTGTAAGGTACAATAAAGAGCCAATCATTGCTCTATATGTTGTCTGATCAACAGGTTTCCCATGTTCATCAGCATCTAATACAGCATTAGTAGGCATAGGTGTTTTCATACATGATGCTTCAGACATACCAAATTTCTTAACTAGTTCTTTTGCATACATGGTTTGAGAGATGAATATGCCTTCAGCATGTTGTTTGACTTGCAATCCTAGAAAGAAGGAAAGCTCACCCATGCTACTCATTTCAAATTTAGAATGCATTAGGTTAGAAAACCTTTTGCACAGATTTGAATCAGTAGAACCAAAGATAATGTCATCTACATAGATTTGTACTAGTAAGGTATTGGACTTATGAGTTCTAATAAAAAGAGTTTGGTCTACTCTACCCCTTATAAAATTATTTTTCAGAAGAAAGCATGCTAGGGTCTCATACCATGCTCTAGGAGCTTGCTTTAGACCATATAATGCTTTATGCAATTTGAAAACATAATCAGGATGAGTTGGAGAAATAAAACCTGGGGGTTGTCTAACATAGACTTCTTCCTTGATGTCTCCATTGAGAAAAGCACTCTTTACATCCATTTGATATACTTTGAATCCTTTGTGTGCTGCATAAGCTAAGAAGATTCTTATGGCCTCTAACCTTGCAACTGGTGCAAAGGTGTGGTCATAGTCTATCCCTTCTTCTTGAGAGTATCCTTGAGCAACTAGCCTTGCCTTGTTCCTTACAATGACTCCTTGATCATCCAATTTATTTCTGAACACCCATTTTGTTCCAACAATGGAGTGATCCTTTGGCCTTGGCACTAGTTCCCAAACTTTGTTCCTTTCAAATTGATGTAATTCCTCTTGAATTGCAATGATCCAGTGTGGATCTTGTTCTGCATCTTGAATGGATTGAGGCTCAATTTGAGAAAGAAAGCAGGTGTGCATCAGGTTTTGGTTGACTTGATTTCTGGTTTGCACACCAGCTGAGATGTCTCCAATCACTTGGGAGATTGGATGGTCTCTTGATGTTACTAAATCAACAGGGGGTGTTGATTGTTCACCAACCTGTTTTGTTGTTTCCTCTTGTGGAACAACAACTGGCTCTTCAAGAAGATTCTCTCCAAGATGTTGAATATCTTCTTCATCTTCACTGCTTTCATCCTTTTGTATAATATTTAACATGTCCAAATTTTCAGCAAGAGAGTGTACCTGCAAATATTCTATGGTAGAAGCATTCTTCTCCTTAAAAGACATGTTAGATTCATCAAAGGATACATGAACAGATTCTTCAATTTTAAGAGTAGATTTATTATACACACTATAAGCTTTACTGATCATGGAGTATCCCAGAAAAACTCCTTCATCAGCTTTAGCTTGAAATTTTGCTATGTATTTCTTGTCATTATTGTGAATATAACAAATGCAACCAAAAATTTTAAAATAATCTACTTTAGGTTTCTTCCCTTTGAGTAATTCATAGGGAGTCTTGCCCTTCAGCTTATGTATCAAACTTCTATTCAACACATAGTTGGAGGTGTTCACTGCCTCTGCCCAAAAGAATAGAGGAAGGTGAGCATCTGACAACAATGTAGTAGCAGATTCAATAAGGGTTCTATTTTTCCTTTCAGCTACCCCATTTTGTTGAAGAGTTCTAGGAGCTGAGAAAGTGTGTCTGATCCCTTCACTCTGACAGAACTCTTACATAAGAAGAGAATCAAACTCTGTTCCATGATCACTTCTGATCAGGGCAATGTGAGTATTGAACTCACTCTGTATGCATTTGAGAAACTCTGTCAAACACTTAAAGTTATCAGACTTCTTCCTTAGAAAGAGCACTCATGTGAATCTAGAGAAGTCATCTACAACTACTAAAGTATAAGATTTCCCTCCTAAGCTTTGTACTGTAATGGGTCCAAAGAGGTCCATGTGTAACAGATACAAAATCCTAGGTGAATCACTCTTATTAAGTGACTTGAAGCTATTTTTGGTTTGCTTTCCTAATTGACAAGCCCTGCAAAGTCCTTCCTTCTTGTAGGGGCCAGAAGGTAGTCCTCTAACAAAGTTGTCCTTGGATAGCCTAGAAATGGTTCTAAGGTTTATATGTCCTAATCTTTTATGTCATAGTTCATTAGGTCTACAAATGGAATTGAACAAGCATATATCTACCTTAGTTGAAAGAAAATCTACAAGATAAATGTTACCTTTCCTTTTACATGTCAACACAGTTGTGTTGTCCTCTGATTTGATTTTGTATAAGGATTTGTTGAAAGTCACTTGGTAGCCTTCATCACACAGTTGACTGATGCTGATTAAGTTGTGCTTCAGTCCTTTCACATAAGCTACTTTCTTGAATGTGACTGAGCTAATCTGGACTGAACAATATTCTTTTGTTAGTCCAAAGTTTGAATCACCAAATATTACTTTGTGTCCAAGTTTGGCTTTAAAGGATGTGAAATTCTCCTTGTTTCCTGTCATGTGCTTTGAGCACCCACTATCCAGATACCATTGCTGGTTTGATGTTGGATAGGTCTTCACCTGCACATAAAACAATTTATTTGTTTTTGACCCAGTTTACCTTGGGCCTAGGTTGATAACCTTTAAATTCTGAAATAAAAGACATCCCTGGTTGACTCTTATAGCCTTCAGGATGATATCTCCTAGGAGGTATTATCCATTCAGTATAAGGGTTAAACCTCTGAGATGTAGGACCTCTAGGATTGAAGTTTGATTTACCTTTGAAAGATTTTTCAAAACTCTGAGCTCTGTTCGACGATCTCTGAGATGAGTTCGACGATCTTGGGTCAGATCGTCGAGCTCCGTTCGAAGATCGACTATGCCAGAGTTCAGGGTTCAGAGATCGTCGACCTGAGTTCGACGATTCAGCCTGAGATCGTTGAGCTCCATTCGGCGATCGTCGAGTTCCGTTCGACATTTTCTGTTGAACTTTTGTTTTCTTAGGTAAATCAGAATTCTTCCTAGCCACCTCTACAACTCCCTTACCTTTATCTGAGATAAACTTGATTGGGGTTGTTAATACTATAGGTTGGCTGGATGAAGCACCCAAGCCCAGTGTACTATTGAATCTTGAATTCACTGTGCTTGTGATGTCCATTAGTTTGATACTTCTCCCATTGAGGGATTCTTCAAACTTCTTGGCCTCTGATAGTTCACTTTTCAGTGAGGCTATCTGCTCCCTACAACATTCCAACTCCTCAGAGAGTTTGAGGTTATCTGATTTTAAGGTGCTTTGTTCAGACAGTTGATTTCTGAGAGAAATAATTTCTTTCTCAGATTTTAATAGATCTAAACAAAGTGCCTTAAATTCACATTTGAAGTCCTCTGAATTAAAATCAAATGAGTCTATTACCTGATCCTCTTCAGATTGAGTTTATGATTCAGACTCTGACTCTTGTTCTGCATCAGTATTGTGTTGAGAGGCATTGATAGCCATCATGCAGAACTCCTTTTCTTCAGCATCATCTTCATCATCACTTGAGCTGGATGAAGCTTCTGATTCTTCTTCTGTTTCACTCCAGGTTTCAGCTACAAACCCCTTCCTGGTATGTTTGTCCTTGCCGGAGGAGGGTTTGTCATTGCTGTTTTTCCTGAAGTCATTGTCTCTTCTCCTTTCTTTTCTGTCCTTCTTGTCCTTATTCTGATTTTTTGGACAGTCAGGCACAATGTGGCCTGCTTTCCTGCATCCAAAACAAATAATTTCTTTGTTATTGGACTTATCATACCTTGGCTTTTCATGCCCTTTGAATGACTTTTTCCTGAAGTCCTTCCTGGCCATTTTATAAAACCTTTTGTCCAGTAAGCTTAGCAGCTCTTCATTGCATGTGACCTTGTCTTCAGGCTGATCTTCAATAGCTTTGAATGCTATTGATTTCTCTTTTCTGATTGCTAGTGAAGCAGCCATCTGCTCTTCTTCTTTGTTCTTGATGAGCAGCTCATAAGACTTGAGCTTGCCCAAAAGAACCTCATTTGTGATCTCATTTAGGCTTCTGGCATCCTTGATTGGCCAGATCCTTGAGTCCCAAGTGCTGGGGAAGCACATTAGGATTTTGTCATTGAGTTCAGTCAATGAGATCTCCTTGTCCAAGGTTTTCAATTCATTGACTATAAGACTGAGTCTGTTATACATATCAGCAACTGACTCAGTTTCTCCTTTCTTGAAGTTCTCATACTGAGTTATGAGATGGGATCTTCTATCTTTCCTTTCATCTGCAGATCCTGACACTATTTCAGATAGTTTGTCCCATATCTCTTTTGCTGAGTTGCATTTAGCTACTTTTTGAAATATTTCATCAGACATGGTTTGTGCCAAAATGTTCATTGTTTTGGCATCTGCAACTTTCAATTTTTTTGATTTCTGCATCTGTTCCTGAAGGAGGTGGAACAGCACTTGTACTTGTATTTGCTGGGGGTCTTGGACACACTGTCAAAACAGAATTAAAGATATCTTCATCAATAGAATTCATGTACAATCTTATCCTTGCCTTCCAAAGTGCAAACTTAGATAGATTACACACTGGAGGTCTGGTGCTAGCATAATCTTTGTTCTATGCCATGGTTTTATATAAAGATAAATATAGTACAAATAATAAAAATAAAAACCCTCTATAAAAGATTGATCTTATCAGAGATCTTTTGGTTCAGGTGTTAGCCTGTAGGAACAACTAATCTGATGAAGATTTAGTTGAATAACAACTAACCTAACCTCTCAGGTGTGGTAGTTTAACCAACCTCGCTTTGATACCAATTGAAAGTGGGGATAAGATCTACCTTAACTCTAGAGGGGTGGTGAATAGAGTATATTAAAATAATTTTCAAGTAAAAAAATATTTTGCAGTGGAAGACTTAATTTAAATATTTGTGTAAGGTGCATGCAGTAAATAAAAATTATGAAAGCAAGAAATAAAAATAAAAGATATTGTACCTAAACACCTAGAGGGGGGGGTGAATAGGTGACTTGAATCTTTTTAACTTTTTAGGCAGAATTCAGAATCTACCACAGAATTATAACTACTTTAATACAACACACATTAAGCAATCACAGCATTCCACAGCACACAGTAGACACACAGTTTTATAGTGGTTCCCCAAGGTTTGGGTACATCTACTTTCCCCCTTCGCCTATCTAGCAGTGTACTAGATTCGGCGTAACTTCTCCACTATCTCAGATCCTCAGATCTTACACTCAGAACCCACAACACAGGTTCCTACACCTCAGGCACAAGGCCCTACAACTCAGCTTCTTTACAAAGCCTACACTCAGCCACCAAGGCCTACACTCAGCCACCAAGGCCTACACTCAGCCACAACAGGCCTACACTCAGAGATTTCAATCTCCTACACTCAGGCACTCAAGCCCTACACTCAGCCTTTATAATTACAGGCTTACAAGACTCAGATCCCTAAGGATCCTACAAGATAATATGAATACAACAATTGTAACTCAACAACTCAGAGACAAGAGAGAAGAGTTGTGAGATTCTTGATGAGTTCTTGGAAGAACTCAGCTGAAATCAATCTGACTTGGCTTTCTTCAAAGCTTCTTGAATGTAGAACTTAATAAGATTGACCTCCTCTGCAGTTGATCCTTGATCTCTGCTACTTAAGATTCAGAATAAATCTGAACCCTTCTTCTTAGCCTGGTTCTAATGGCTGACTTCTTGGATGGAGCTCTCTCTCTCCAACTTCTTAGATCTTCACTTGATTCTTCAAGGAATAGCTAGATCTTCTTTGTATATTGATCACTTGTACTTGTGTTCAACCAACAACTTCAACAACAGTTTCTGTAGACTGTATAAGCCTATTTATAGGCCTTCTTCATGGTAACCGACTGGTCCGGTCCATAACAGATTTCTGACAACTCTGACAGGTGCAGTAGACCGGCTAGAATGGCAGCTGTCAAGTCATCCAGTCAGTTCTTGAAAATTCTGTAACTGTCTAAAAGTGTCGAGACTGTCTGTCTTTAAGTGTCGACACTTATAGACCAAGTGTCGACACAAGTTGTCTAAGTGTCGACACTAGCCTACAAGGTGTCGACACAACTCCTTGTGTTGTAGATTTTATATCTCGACACTGCTTCTTCTTCATGTGTCGACACTGAAATTGAGTGTCGACACAAGTACTTGTACTTCAGTATATTGCTGAATTCTTGTAAGTGTCGACATAACTCCTTTGTGTCGACACATCTTCATGTGTTGAACTTGTCAGTGTCGACACTGCTTCTTGGTGTCGACACATGTCTTTAGTGTTGATACTTGCTAAGTGTCGACACAGCTCCTTGTGTCGACACATTCTTCTTCTATTAAGACTCTGGCTGAGTGTCGACACATCTCCTTAGTGTCGACACTTGTACTTAGAAATTTCTGAACTTTGCTAAGTGTCGACACAGCTCCTTGTGTCGACACTTTCTTCAAGTGTTGAGTCTTCAGCTAAGTGTCGACATATTGCTCTGGGTGACGACACTTTCTTCAAGTGTTGAGTCTTCAGTTGAGTGTCGACACTTGCTCTCGGTGTCGACACTTTCTTCAAGTGTTGAGTCTTCAGCTGAGTGTCGACACATTACTCTGGGTGTCTACACTTTCTTCAAGTGTTGAGTCTTCAGCTGAGTGTCGACACATTCTTCCTTGTGTCAACACTTTCTTCAAGTGTTGGCTCTTCTGCTGTGTGTCGACACATTGTTCTGGGTGTCGACACTTGTACTTAGTCTCTGCTGACTTTTGCTGAGTATCGACACAGCCTCTAAGTGTCGACACTTTCTGATGTAGACACAGTTTCACTGGGTGTCGACACAACTGCTATATGTCGATACTGCTTCACTGCACTCTTCTTCATTGAGTGTCGACACTTTCTGTCTGGTGTCGACTCAGCATCCCTGGTGTCGACACAATGACTCCAAGTGTCGACACTGCTTGCCTGGGTGTCGACACAAGTCTTCTTAAGTGTCGACACTTTGCTCCTGGGTGTCGACACATGGACTTAGAAACTTTTTCTTCTTTCCTGTAAATACTTAACCTGCACAAGTAAACTCAAAACACATCAAATACATTTTGATGTATATCATTGAGTTGGGTGAGGCTTCTTCAAATCACGTATATTTGAACCAATGTACCCAACAATCTCCCCCTATTTGGAGAAGTCATAACCCTTAGTCAATGATATACACCATACAGAATAAAATCAAGTATGATGTAAAACATGATTATATAATCAGGAAAGAACATCACATGTATTAAACAAACATGCATATACAGATAACATCTCAGAACAATTATGAAATAGATTTAAAACACATCATATTGTTCTCACAACTTTGTAATATTCATAATACAAAAGTTTTACATAGTGTTAACATCAAAAGATTACATAGTAAACTTAAGAAAATTACTATGATATTTTTGTTCAGCCTCCTTAATCACAATCCCTTTTCCAGACTGAATCTTGGCTTGAACAGGAGCTTCAGCAACTTCAGCATCAGCTGGCTTCTTGCCTTTCAGATCCTTTTTCTTTAGCTCTTCTGCTTTAATCTTTTGCCTTTCAAAATAATGATAAGGCTTGGGAAAGTACTTGCTAGGCTCCTGGGCAGTAGGAGGTAGCTTTCCCAACTTGGCCTTCCTTCTATATTGGACTATTGCTTCTTTCCTTGTCTCATGTTTCCTCCATTCAAGTTCAGAAAACCATTTATTTCTGTCTTGTATATTATCTTTGGCAGCTTTCCATGCAGTTAAGATAATATTTCTTGAAGTAGGGCTCCACTGTTCAAAGTCTGGTCTTTGTTCAGCTTGCTCCCTGAACCTCTTCTTAGACAATCTGGTTTCTTCTTCTTTCTGCATAGCTTCTTGCATAGATTCAGAGACTGGCTGAACAACTTTCTCTAGGATAACCTTCTGAGTACCATCAGGTGGACTATACATGGTCTGGATATCAGCATGTACCATCTCAAAATCTGGTGGAGGGTAGATGACTTGAGCCACTTCAGGTTGCTCCCCTCCTAGATAAGCAGGATTAATCCCAGATTCTGCAACATTATCATCATCACAAAGAGGAGGATATCCAAGAGTAGCTCTGATAGAATTAGAAATCCATTTAGCATGATCAGAGCTGGCTTTGACTAACACTCTCTCTCCCTTTATGACTTCTCTAACCATGTGATCCCTCAGATCATCCTTTTGAAATCTGATTTGGGCATCCAAATAGTTGACTCCATCTTTAAAATAAGGTTTCAACCTTTGGAGTTTATCAGTTATGATCTTCTGAGAGTCTTGTATGGCAGTCTTAACAGCAGTAATTTCCTCTTGGAAGGCTTTGTCAAAATCTGCCATAGCAGTAGCAGTAGAAGTTGTCAGGCCAGCAGCAATGTTCTTCATCTCTGTGACAATAGCATTGTGAGATTCTGTCAGATTGTCATTCATTCTAATTTGGTTCTCTAGAACATACCCCTGCTTCAGTGCTATGTCATCTACTTGAGCCTTGATTTTCTCTTGATGAGAAGCTAAGTACACCACTGCATTCCCTCCCTTATGGAAGCAGTCTGTCATCTCCTTCTTATTAAGATTCATTTCAAATCTTATAGACTTTATATCCTGGGCCAGATCAAACTGCAATGATTTTTGCCCTTCATCCACATACTTCTCAATGGCTTGCCTGTGCTCATCAAGCTTAATTTGCATTGCAACCATGAGAGCACTATAATCAACAGTAGGTGCTGGCTGTGATATAGGTTGTGGTGCAATAGTTTGTAAGGCCTTCTTATAATTCTGACTCCTTCTTCTGAATACTTGAAATTTCTTTTTCTTTGCCCTTGTAGCCGCCTCATCTTCAGAGGCTGAGGTGCTGGCTATGTCTACCCTCTCCTTAGGTATCTCCTCAACTTTTTGGGGCTTCTCAGGTTCTTGCCTTGCAGGCTCTTCAACATATACTACTTGCTCCCCATCAACTGGAGCATTCTCTCCTTCAGCAGCAGCAGTTACCTTGTCAAAGTCTTCTTGATCCAGATTAAGAAATAAATCTTCCATTGTAAATTCTTGTGGTGAATGGGCAGGAGAAATTCTTTGCTCATCAACTACTGGATCAGATACAATTTGAGCTGTAACCGAAGTGTCTTCCATGACAACATCTGGGACTTGACTATGAATCTGTGGCTGCTGATAAACATCAGACAAATCAGTATCCTCTAAAGGAAAATCTAAAGCATTAAGCTCAGTGATTACCTCTAGAATTGTGTTTGTAGCTTGCTCACTCTCAAGAGGAGTGGGCTCTTCCACAACTAGTGGCTCCCCCTGGATTTGATCCTGGTGGAAGGGGCTAGCTGGTGGTAGCTCCCCCTGCTTCTCAGCAACTACTTGTTGGGCTGGAGACTTCACAGCAGTTCCAGTGACTTCTTCATCAGGTGTGAAGACCACTTGCTCTTCACTACCAGAGCTGCTAGTGGAAACTTGAGCCACTGGGGCAATTTTCTTTTTCTTCTTTAGAGGTGTTGCTTTCTCTGAAGTTATTTTCTCAGGGGTTGGCATCTCCTTAGACAAAACCCTGTCCACCTGGAGAAGATCCTCATGTCCATTTTCCTCATGTGGTTGATTTTACTGCCAGCAGCTTGACTCATAACCTCTGGTATGCTACCAGCTAGGTATAAACTGATTATTCTACCCAAATTGGGCTTCTTCAGACTTTCTTTGATCTTTTCAAAGGCTACTACAGACCAATCTGTTTTTAGGCTGAAGATTATCCTGGTCATAATGCTGAACATATGGGTTGATACCCTATCATGCCCTCCAGGCTTACTCAAGATGACTTTTCCAACAATTTCAGATAGAAATTTTCCCTGGCTGTTCATGCCCTTTCTATTGAAGACTGAACCAATTTTCATCTTTGCATCCAGTCCACACCAAGTTAAAGCTTCTCTGGTTTTAGAAGCAGTAACTTCTTCCTCTTCCTGAGTTCTTGGTAACTGTAGTACTTTCCTCAAACTTTTAGGTGATACCTTCACCTTTTCTCCAAGAACCCTGGATTTGATCTTGTATCCAGATTCGTCCACTTCAGCTCCATTTAGAAATTCTAGAACTTCCTTCTTCCAGATTTTAGTTGGCTCAGAAACAAGGAATTCTAAACCTAAGTCTGCAACTAAGGTTATCACGTTCTTGATCTCTGGGTCAGCATCCTCAAACGCTTGTCGCACTAGTTCGTAGCCTTCGTTGACGTTCTCCTCAAGCTTTGGCGCCATTAGGGTTTGAAGAATTTGACTGGAGAGAAGAGAGGTGTCGACACACAAGTTTGGTCTCGAAACTTTTGAAAGCGTGTCGACAGACAAAGGCAAAATCCTATTTATACCTTTCTAGGTTTGAAGATGAAAAGGCGGGCAGCTAAATTAAATTGTGTCGACACTGTCGATAAGTGTCGACACTGACTTATAATGTCTTGACACCTATGTGTCGACACAAGTTTAGTCAACATATATATGTGTCGACACTTGTTTATGTGTCGACACCACATAACTCGACATTTAGTCGAGACTTTACTTAGATAATGCTGAGTAAAACCTAAGTGTCGACACCACCTTGGATGTGTCGACACCTACTTGCCATGTGTCGACACTAATATTCTGAAGTGTCGACACCAACTTCTTAGATGTGTCGACACCTTGTCACTGAAGTGTCGACACCTATTTTCTGTGTTGACATAGACATCTCTGTGTGTCGACACCTTTTTACTTAGCCATTTTTATAAACTTATTCTAAGTTTATCATACCTAGTTCAATTTTAAACCTATTGAACTTAGTTTCTTCTAGGGGCTTAGTATACATATCAGCTAGTTGATTATCTGTTTTAACATATTCCAGTGAAATATCTTCTTTCTCTACATGCTCCCTAAGAAAATGATATTTTATTTCATTATGTTTAGTTCTACTATGGGAGACAGGATTATGTGCAATTGATATAGCACTAGTAGAATCACAAAATAGTGGAGTTCTACTTACCTGAAATCCATAATCCTCAAGCTGATGTTGTATCCATAGAAGTTGAGCACAGCAACTTCCTGCAGCCACATATTCTGATTCTGCAGTGGAGATAGCCACACTTGTTTGCTTTTTGCTACTCCATGAAATCAGTCTTCCACCTAGGAATTGACAGGTTCCAGTTGTGCTTTTTCTGTCTTCTTTGCATCCTGCAAAGTCTGCATATGAATAACCTGTTAGTTCAAAATCCCCATTCCTAGGGTACCAGAGGCTTAGATAAGGAGTGCCCTTTAGATATCTCAATATCCTTTTGACTGCTGTCAAATGAGACTCCTTAGGGCAGGCTTGATACCTTGCACAGACACATGTAGCATACATGATATCTGGTCTACTTGCAGTCAAATATAATAGGGAGCCAACTATCCCTCTATACAAAGACTCATCTACAGGTTTCCCTGCATCATCCTTGCTAAGAGACATACTTGAACCCATAGGAGTTTTCATGGTACTGGATGAATCCATACCATACTTCCTTATGAGTTCTATGGTGAACTTGGACAGGCATATGGATAATCCATTCTCAGTCTGTCTTACTTGGAGACCCAAGAAGAACTTTAGCTCTCCCATACTACTCATCTCAAATTGACCTTGCATTAGTTTTGCAAATTTTTTGCAAATGCTACTTTCAGTAGACCCAAATATAATGTCATCTACATTTATTTGGACTAGTATTACTTTGCCTCTGGATTCCCTAAGGAATAGAGTCTTGTCTATTTTCCCCCTTGTGAACTTATTCTCAATGAGGAAACTAGACAGGGTTTCATACCAAGCCCTAGGGGCTTGCTTTAACCCATATAAAGCTTTCCTAAGTCTATAGACATGATTAGGTAGAGTTGAATCAACAAAACCTGATGGCTGTTTCCACATAGACTTCCTCTTTAAGATTACCATTCAGAAATGCTGACTTGACATCCATTTGGTAAACTTTAAATCCTTGATATGTTGCATAGGCCAGGAACATCCTTATGGCTTCCAAGTCTGGCTACTGGAGCAAAGGTTTGATCAAAGTCAATACTTCTTCCTGCCTATATCCTTTAGTAACCAATCTTGCTTTGTTCTTAATGATGACTCCATGTTCATCCATCTTGTTCCTAAAGATTCCACTTGGTTCCAATTATGTTGTGGTCTTTTGGTTTAGGAACAAGCTCCCAGACCTTACACCTCTTGAACTGATTCAGCTCTTCTTGCATTGCCTCAATCCAATGAGGGTGTAGGATGGCTTCTTCAAACTTCTTTGGTTCAACTTGGGATAGAAAACTTGAAAATAGCACTGCATTCAGATTTCTGCTCCTTGTTTGTACCCCTTATCTTGGATCACCAATGATTTGTTCTGCTGGATGATCCCTAAGATGCCTATTTGCTGGAGGCATCCTGAATTCAGGTTGAACTCCTTCATCTTGCTGTACTCCTTGTACTTCTTCTGCATTAGGTACATGTAGTACTCCCCCTGGATAGCAGCCACTAACTGCTACTTGCTGTCTTGCAGTAGGTTCTTCTTCAATAGTGAGCTTGTCCATCTTCTTAGTTAAACCTGTGGGGCTGCAAACACTACTAGACAACTCATTGTTAATAAGTCTAGTTTCATCAAATACTACATGTACAGTCTCTTCTACAACTTGTGTAGACAAGTTGTAGACTCTATATGCCTTACTGTTGTTGCTGTAACCCAACAAAAATTCCTTCTTGGGACTTGGAAGCAAACTTAGTCAAGTAAGACTTTCCATTGTTAAGTATAAAGCACTTACAACCAAAGATCCTGAAGTAGGATAGGTTTGGTTTCCTGCCTTTCACAACCTCATAGGGGGTCTTGTTGAGGCTTTTAGTAATTGTAGCCCTATTAATAACATGGCATGCAGTATTAACTGCTTCAGCCCAGAAATATTCTGGTAGTGATGTATCACTTAATAGGGTCCTACCAGCCTCAATCAAGGTTCTATTCTTCCTCTCAGCAATGCCATTTTGCTGAGTTGTTCTTGGTGAAGAAAACTCTTGAAATATCCCAAATTCTTCATATAGTTTTGCCATGCTATCAGACTGAAATTCAGTACCATGGTCACTTCTTATTTTGACCACTATACTAGCTAGTTCATTCTGAATTTGTTTGACAAAGCTATAGAAGACACTAGGTGTTTCAGATTTCTGTCTAAGGAAGAACACCCAGGAAAACCTTGAGTAGTCATCTACAACTACAAAGGTATAGACCTTCCTACCCAGGCTGTGAACTGGCATTGGACCAAAGAGATCCATATGCAAGAGGTATAAACACCTCACAGCATCTTTGTTTTCAATGCTTCTAAAGGTGGATCTAGTCTGCTTGCCCTTTTGACAAGCTGAGCAAATACCATCTTTAATACACTTAACTTGAGGACCATTCCTCACTAACTCTTTACTAAAGAGTTTGCCAATTGTCTTGTAATTTAGATGGGCTAGCCTCTTGTGCCATTTGACACAATGAGAGACTGTCTCATCAGCTACAAGACATACTGGAGAACCATTGTTCTCAACCATAATGTCTAAGCAATAGACATTCCTTTTTCTATAACCAGTCAAAATGATCTCTTGATCATTTGACCTCCTGATATGACAACCATCTTTCACAAATGAGATGTCATATCCTACATCACTCAATTGACTTATACTAATAAGGTTATGTTTCAAACCTTTAACATAGGCCACTTGAGTAATTGTAATATAAGAGTTAGATATGTTATCAAAACCCTTGATGATCCCTTTTTCAGATCCACCAAAGGTGACTTTTGGACCATCCTTTATAGGTGTGTAGTCCTTTAGTAAACCCCTTGTTCCAGTCATATGTCTGGAACATCCACTGTCCAAGTACCATATTGGGGCATGGTCACTTGGACTCACCTGCAAAACAGATTAGTGAACCTTAGAACCCAAAGAATTCTTGGGTCCTTGGTACTGGTCAGTTTGCTTCCTAACAAAGCTACCTGCAGGTTTTCCAACAGGCAGTTTGCTACTCACTTTGGCACTAGCATTGTGCCAACAATTCATTGCAAAGTGGTCTACCTTGCCACAACACCAACACTCAAACTTATTGTACCTTTGCTTAGGTACAGTCTTAGATGTTTTATCTACAGCTGGCTTGTTGAGAGTTGGGGCTTTGCCCTTGGACTTGGACATGACAGTCCTTGCAGGTTTAGTAAACCCCAGTCCAGCTTTACCTTTGTGATGAACAAATTCATCAATTATGGGTAAAACAGACTTTGGTTTAGAAAACCTAGCAACTAAGTCTTTCTCCTTCTGAAGATTAATCTCCAGACTCTTGATTTGATCATTCTTAAATGATATAGTCCCCATCTGAATCACAGTTATGTGCTTCAGTCTGGCTATCTCATTAAGCTTTTGATCAAACAACTTCTCAAAATCAGTTGCAGCAGCTTTGAGATTAGCAATTTCCTTTGCCTGACTTTTGGCTAGGGACTTGCTCTTCTTATAATCTTGCAACAGAACTTTATATTCATCTATCAACTGATGAATATCCTCTTCAGACTCAGATGCACTCTCATCACTTGATGATTATAAATCTGATTCTGTACTAGCACAAGAAATTGAACTAAAAGAACAATGTTGTACCTTACTAGGTCCTGGCTGCTCCAGGATTTTGTCACTTTCTATCAATGCCATTAGCCCTTGGCACTGACTGTCTTCTTGTTCATATATAGAGTTCATGATCTGAATGAACTCTTCTTTTTCTTCCTCAACAAACAGTCTTATATATGCCTCAGCATCTGACTCAGTTTCTGATGAATAAATATCTGGCAGGCTCTTGTCCTTTTTGGCAACAAGAGACTTTTCCTTCTTGCCCTTGTATTGAGTCCTTTTCTTGTCACTAGACTCCTTCCTTTTTTCTGGACAATCTGCAATAACATGGCCTTGTCTATTACAGTAATAGCATACTATTTTTGAAAGAGTTGCTTTGCTAGACTTAGTCTTTTTCCTGTCTTTCTTTGAAGACTATTTATTCTGATAATAGTCTTCTTTTCCCTGTGAAGTAGATGGCCTTGTCCTCCACTTTTTCTTCTTTAAGAACTTCTGGAAATGTCTTGTGAAGGCAGCAAAGTCCTCATCACTTTCACTGCTTTCAGACTTTTTACTTGCTGACTCATCTGACTCAGTTTCAGGTACTTTTGGTGGTGGAGTTGGTGACTTACTTCTGTACTTTCTGGGGGCTTCTGTTTTGAAGGCCACTGTCCTTTCTTTATATTCATTTCTTGTAGATTTCTCCTCTTCTTTCCTCACCATCAACTGCATTTCATAGGATAGCAGTTTTCCAAATAGTGTTGGTGGAGGAATTTCTGCCAACTTTGTCATTTCCCTAATGACACAAATCTTGATGTCCCAATCTTTTGTTAGAGACCTTAGAAACTTATCATTGAGTTCATAATTACTGAACTCTCTGTCATAGTACATGAGCTCATTCACAATCCTGTAGAACTTCTTATAGCATTCAGTTATGCTATCAGATCTACCTTGTCTAAAACTTTTATATTCTTGGTTTAGCAAGGATTTTCTGTCTTGCCTCACTTCTTCAGAACCCTCTATATACACAATAAGAGTATCCCACATCTCTTTAGTTATCTTACAGTGTATCAAATTCTGAAAAGTAGCATCATCTATGGCACTCACAATGATGTTTTGGGCCCTCTTATCCATAGTGGCTAGAACTATTTCATCCTTTGTCATTTCAGAGAAATCCTTAGGTGTTCTCTGATTTGCATTTAAGACTGACACCTTCATGGGCACATATGACCCTTCTTTCACTGTGATATAAATCCTAGGGTCTGAGGCTTCCATAAACAGTCTCACCCTTTCCTTCCAGATACCAAAGATCTCTTTCCTACATATGGGTAGCTTCATGGATCCCAATTCCTTGTGATTCTTAGTGGAACACATGGTTCTTGAGTTTCTTGATTCTGTAATTGTACTTAGACTGAATCTGCTAACAGGATCTACTCAGACAGTTATGTCCTTTTTGAGTAACCTCGCTTTGATACCACTTGAAAGATATTGTACCTAAACACCTAGAGGGGGGGGGGGTGAATAGGTGACTTGAATCTTTTTAACTTTTAGGCAGAATTCAGAATCTAACACAGAATTATAACTACTTTAATACAGCACACATTCAGCAATCACAGCATTCCACAGCACACAGTAGACACACAATTTTATAGTGGTTCCCCAAGGTTTGGGTACATCCACTTTCCCCCTTCGCCTATCTAGCAGTGTACTAGATTCATCCTAACTTCTCCACTATCTCAGATCCTCAGATCTTACACTCAGAACCCACAACACAGGTTCCTACACCTCAGGCCCAAGGCCCTATAACTCAGCTTCTTTACAAAGCCTACACTCAGCCACCAAGGCCTACACTCAGCCACCAAGGCCTACACTCAGCCACAATAGGCCTACACTCAGAGATTTCAATCTCCTACACTCAGGCACTCAAGCCCTACACTCAGCCTTTATAATTACAGGCTTACAAGACTCAGATCCATAAGGATCCTACAAGATAATATGAATACAATAATTGTAACTCAACAACTCAGAGACAAGAGAGAAGAGTTATGAGATTCTTGATGAGTTCTTGGAAGAACTCAGCTGAAATCAATCTGACTTGGCTTTCTTCAAAGCTTCTTGAATGTAGAACTCAATAAGATTGACCTCCTCTGCAGTTGATCCTTGAACTTGTCAGTGTCGACACTGCTTCTTGGTGTCGACACATGTCTTTAGTGTTGATACTTACTAAGTGTCGACACAGCTCCTTGTGTCGACACATTCTTCTTCTATTAAGACTCTGGCTGAGTGTCGACACATCTCCTTAATGTCGACACTTGTACTTAGAAATTTCTGAACTTTGCTAAGTGTCGACACAGCTCCTTGTGTCGACACTTTCTTCAAGTGTTGAGTCTTCAGCTAAGTGTCGACACATTGCTCTGGGTGACGATACTTTCTTCAAGTGTTGAGTCTTCAGCTGAGTGTCGACACTTGCTCTAGGTGTCGACACTTTCTTCAAGTGTTGAGTATTCAGCTGAGTGTCGACACATTGCTCTGGGTGTCGACACTTTCTTCAAGTATTGAGTTTTCAGCTGAGTGTCGACACATTCTTCCTTGTGTCGACACTTTCTTCAAGTGTTGACTCTTCTGCTGCGTGTCGACACATTATTCTGGGTGTCGACACTTGTACTTAGTCTCTGCTGACTTTTGCTGAGTGTCGACACAGCCTCCAAGTGTCGACACTTTCTGATGTAGATACAGTTTCACTGGGTGTCGACACAACTGCTATGTGTCGACACTGCTTCACTGCACTCTTCTTCATTGAGTGTCGACACAGCTCCTTGTGTCGACACTTTCTGTCTGGTGTCGACTCAGCATCCCTGGTGTCGACACAATGACTCCAAGTGTCGACACTGCTTGCCTGGGTGTCGACACAAGTCTTCTTAAGTGTCGACACTTTGCTCCTGGGTGTCGACACATGGACTTAGAAACTTTTTCTTCTTTCCTGTAAATACTTAACCTGCACAAGTAAACTCAAAACACATCAAATACATTTTGATGTATATCATTGAGTTGGGTGAGGCTTCTTCAAATCAGGTACATTTGAATCAATGTACCCAACAAAACACACAGCACACAACAAACAAAATATAGCAACCAGAAGACACAAGGAGCTATAGTGGTTCCCCAATCAATCTGGGTACATACACTCTTCTATCACCCTAGGTAGGAATCCACTGCAGGATGAGTTGATCAGGTGTCCTGGGCACCAATGAGCTTTTGATAAGGTGCTCAAAAACCAAACTAGATTTTCTGATCAGGTGTCTTGCCACCACTGAGTTTTGACAAGGTCTCAGAAACCAGCACAAAACTTTTGAAGGGAGTTTTGAGAAACCCTTTTACAGCAGAAAAAGAAAGAGGTGAGATGTTCTTCTCTGTCAACAATCAAAGAGAAGACTAGTGGATGATGTTGTCAAAGCTCCCATTGAGATCTGGAAGTTTTTCAGGAAAAGAAGTTTTGCACTAGGGTGATAGACCTTCAGTAGATGAGATCTCCAGCAAAGGATGATTCCAGCAGTTGCTGAAATATGTAGTGTCTGGAGTCTTGATGGATGAAGCCTCTGAACACTTGAGTCAAAAGAGATCTAGAAAATCTTCTTTTCTGTATGTTGATGTCCTTCAGTGGTGTGTGTTCTGAATGAATTCTGTCTGTGTGTCTGTCTGTGACTGTTCTTTTTCTGTGTGTAACTGTTAGGAATAGCAGGATAAAATCCTCTTTTATTCCTTTGATTTTAAAAGAATGAATTGATTCTTTGTCTCCAAGATAGCCGTTAGCCACTCATTAATGACTTCCTTAAATGAATTTTGTCTCTGGAGGAAAGTCCTAGAAAATATTCCTTTAAATCTCCCATGAAACTTGCTCCAGATTAATTGAAATGGCTACAAGATCCTTGAAATAAATGCTGGGAATAAATAAGATGGAATTCCATAACTGTCTGAATTTGAATCTTGAGAATCGTCGATCTCTCCAGAAAATCGTCGACCTGAGCTCAACTATCGTCGACCTGAGCTCAGAGACTGGAACTAGACTAGAAACAGAAATCGTCAATCTGAGCTCAACTATCGTCGACCTGAGCTCAGAGACTCGGAAAACAGCTAGAGACAGGAATGTCGATCTGAGCTCGAAGATCCTCGAACGGAGTTCGACGACTCGTGGAACTGAGCTCAGAGATAGTCGAACTGAGTTCGACGATTCGTCGACCTGAGCTCGACGAAAATGACTTAGTCTCCTGAATTTGAATATCTGATCTGAGGGTCTTGGGGGCAGCTTTCAAGCCTAAATTCTAACTCTTAGACTCAATCTAATTGACCTTAAAAACTATACAAGGAGGTCAAAACAATTTTCCTAAGGACATAGTGATCCTTGCCCAAATCAGTAATAGGGTGTTCCAATAGGGGTGCACAATATTTTTCTTGAATGCATCACTCGGTTCTAAAAATTTTAACATGCGTTATCAATAATCAACTTTCTTTAATTTTTTTTTAAAGTTTCCATCTTATCGGAGCTATTTCTCCGTTATCTGGCCATCGTTTTTGACATATAAGTAGTCAAAATTCATTGCCTCGACGAGAGAAATCCAAATACACAAAACATTTTGAAAAATAATAGGGGGCCACTGTGGGTCGCCCCCCCCCCCCCCCCACACACACACACAAAAGCTACCCCAACTGGACCAGTACCTAGTGACACACCACATAAACACAAATCAGGTATAATAATACCCTCTCGAGCCCCCAACTCGCAGGACTAACCCGTCCTGATATTGACCAACCACCCGAGCCACCAGCTCGTAGGACTAACAAGTCCTATATCACTCCAACCCACATGTGGGTGAGATCGCTATAATATTCTATAATCCTGTCATACTACTCTTGTCTAACTTCTAGATTACTTAGTGATTTACGGTTAACTTTAGACTTCACGAGGTCTACCCTATGAAGGCCTCGCAGCGGTACTAGGAACTATGATAGGTTGAACCTCATCGTTCCCTTTCTCAAGGCACTTAGCAATGTTATGCTACCCTTAATTAAACCCACTCCTAGGGTTACCAAGTATGTGACCTCTCCAAAACATCTACTGCTGGAACACTATTTTTACCAAACGGTTTAATGCAGACCACATGAACGCATATAAGTGTATGAACATGAATTCACCAAATACTTAACCCAATGCCCTAATATTATTTCCTGAGCTCAATAATTACATTTTATTCCTAAATCCAGAGGTTCATAATTTTCATAAAATAATCAGCAATTATTATAATTTTTCTAAACTATTGTCACATGTGAATTTGAACATGAAGTGTCACATTTTATTATCAAACCAAAAAGATAAAATTATCCTAACATTATTTTGAGGAATAATATCTCAGTACAAAATTCCATAATTTTTCAATGATATTAGTGGCAATTATGAATTTCCCAAAATAGGGCCTTTGGGTCATAATTCAAGGAAATAATTGAAAACTCGGTAAATAAAATCCCACAAAATTTCTTAGTGTTTTAAATGATAAATAAAGCATAATTCTCGAAAATTATAATTTTCTAGACAAATTTAACCGTCAACATCAATAAAGTTCACATATTACCAAAATGTCACTATTCAATTAAACTCCATAAATATGATTCCAAAATTTTAAGATAAATCACAGAGCCTCTTAGAGCTATAAAAATGATCATGTAAATTTATGATAATTTTCCAGTCAATATTAATAATGATTTAAACAGAATTACCAAAAGGGCATAATCGTACTTTTTTCTAAACAGCCTATATAGAAATTCCCAAAAAAAGTTCTAAATAAATACTTGAGGTGTATTATGTCAACACAGCTCTAGGGGTGCAAGTTGAGTTGAGCCGGCTCGAGAGCTCGACGAGCTGGCTTGAAAAAAAAAGTCAACTCGAGCTCGAGCATGTCGAGCTCGAGCATGTCGAGCTCGAGCTCGAGCTCGAGCTCGAGCTTGCTTTCGAGCCGAGCTCGAGCCAAGTAAACCTTGTTCATGGGCTTGTGAGCCAGCTTTATATAATATATATTATTATAATATATGTTATTATATAATATACATTTACTATTATAATATATAATATTATATATAAACTTCTATTATATAATGTATAAAATTATTTGTCTCCGCCTCTGGAGGAAATGGCAGGTCCCGACTCCCGAGGTGAGTGTTGTCATGCGGTGACAGACTTGCCATATACTATTATAATATATAATATTATATTAATAATAATAAACTTTTGTTATCTTCTCGTTCAACCTTCCCTGCTAGGGCTTCTCATGGAGCGGGCGAGCAGCACCAAACGGCAAGCCGGCGGACGGCATTTGACGGCAGACGGCGGACCATGAAGGCAAGGAGATCTGTTGAGCTCGTGGGAGGCTCAGTCGTGGACCTCGTCGAGCTCTGCCGAGCTCGAGCTCGAGCTCATTAAACACAAGCTCGTTAAGCTCGAGCTCAAGCTCAAAAAAAACAAGCACGAGCTCGAGCTCGAGCCGGCTATTTTTGCCAAGCTTGGCTCGTTTGCAGCCCTACACAGCCCTAGTGGAAGAGTATTAGAGTTTTCTAAGTTAATTTGCTCACTTTTATTCCCTTAATTTAAAATGATGCTAAAAATAAAATAAATCAAATACCTAGGATTTTTGTTCCCAAAATTCCTATTATCACTTTTGATGATGTATTCTATCATATTAAGTATATTCCCAAGTTACATGGGCATCCCACAAGTCTGATAGGCCTCAATCCCCATTTTTCCTCTTTTGGCTAAATGCACCCCAAAACACACATACAACATGACAACTTGAAAGTGGGATCCACCAAGATACAAGGGTCCAAAGAACCTGAAATTTTTAAAAGGGCCTTGTACCAACCTAATAAATCTTTCACCAAAATTTGGGGTTAAAATAATTATTTTTCTTCAAAATATTCAACTTATATGAAAAATCACATTTTACCTAAACATATAGGAAAAATTTGTCCAAAAATTCACATTTTCGGACAGGGAGTGTATCCATAAAAGTACAAACCACCACCAAATTTCAAGTCAATACCCTTAGCCAATTCAACGTTATTAAGGAAATAGTGATTGTCCTACCCTAAGGATCAGTCCCACAAGAATTGCCCTACAAGGAGCTACAATGCTCCAAATGACCTGATGTTAATTTATAATTAAATAATACTCAAAGGGATACCTTTTCATGTTGGGTACTTTTCATGGTTAGCCCCTAAGGGCCTCATTTTTTTGGTTCAAAAAGATGTAGATAAAGGGATATTAGCAAACTAAATTTTATATAATAAATAATATAATCAAAAGATCAACAGTGGTGATTTCCTCTTCCTCCTCTAGCCTAAGGCCGAGATCAGCCCTACCTAGAGCATTTTTCCAAGCTGTTTGTTGGCGATACAGCCCCCTCCCTGGCCGGCCACCACTACCACCACCTCTGTTGAGGTGGGGGCTATCGCCCGGCGGTTGCCCGGCCGCTGGAGCGGCGGTTTCCGGTGATGCCGAATGGAAGTTCATTCCATTCTTTTCCATGGAATTTCAATATAAAAACCGACTCCTTTGAGCCCAATTTCAATCCCCAATGATCTAAGATGTTAGCACAATGGGAGAGGGGGAGAACCATGTCAGATTTCGGGCTTGGATGCGACTACTCCGGCGAGTGGCCATGGTTTTGGCGTTTTCCGATGAACCTCCTCCCAAACTCGATTCTCCACTATTTGCAGTCATGCAAGAGTCATATTCGACTGCTTTAGGCCTTCTGAAGGTGATGAAAGGGTTGAATTAAGCTTTAGGGGCCTCTACATAGGAGATCCAAGGTGAGCGAGTTCGGTCATGGCCAATTAAGGGCCTCCTTGATGGTGGTCGACCTGTAAAAGCTGGAAAACTCCTCCTCTTCATCGGGGGAGATGAAAGGAGGGGTGGAGGAAGAAGATGGGAGTACCACTTGGCCTCCCTCCATTATTCCCCCCCCCCCCCTCCTCCAAATGAAACTGTCCCTTAATTACCCTCATTAAATCCTAATTAAATCACTTAATTCAGATTAAATCAATCTGATAAACTTAGTGGGTCGTAGGATGGGCCTTGGGCATGGCCTTAGGCCACTTGAATTGGCTTGGGCTCTCATTTAGCCTTTAGGGTTCACTTTGACCATGGTGGACCTTGGGGTTGACTTTGGTCATCTTGATGGGTTGACTGGTCCAAGGAGTGTGTCTTGAGTCACTTGATACCGCCCAATGTTGATGGAGTCATGGTGATGCCCCCAATTAGGCCAATTTTGTCAAATAGTGTGATTTTTACCTAAATAGGGCAAAGTTTGACTTTGCTCAAATTAGTCAAATTGGTGACTCCATTATGGGACTTTTGGGTCACTTGAGTACCCTTGATGTCCCAAGAATAGGGGAAAGGTCAGTTTTAGGTTTTAGGGCCAATTGGACCTCTTGAGTGGAGGTTTGACCTATATTGACCTAAAGTTGACTTTGGTCAATTTGGCCCATTTAATTGACCTAGACTTGAGTCAATTTCTCAGTTGCCTCTCCCTTAGGGCCAGGGTGGTGTTAGAGAGCTTATCTTGAGGTGGAGAGTTCATGTGGGTGTGAATTGGCCTAGATTGACTTGTGCGCATTGGAGGTGCACTTAACAATTTCCACTAAGTTCATGCTGAGCTAGGACCACACTAGGGCCTCCATGCACCACTCAAGCCCTAACCCTAACCTTAGGGGGCCTAGAAGTGCGGGGGATCTTACACACGTGACCTTTCATGGTCACAAGAGCTTACAGATTCAATCGACATGGACACAATGTGGTCGCAAAGAGTTAAAAAAACATACTGAAATGTGATCACAAATTATTGTTTAACTCCGTAGTCAATGAATTTCTCTACTAAATGCACTAAACCATGCTTTGAGAAATTTTCAACACTCAAAAGAGTGTGCATGTCTCTTAAATGAATATCTTAAAATTTTATTAATGTGTCATTAAACATACAATCAAGGATTTATGAATTAAATGAATGCCCTAAGCCTTATGCTTGAAACTAACATAAGTTTCAAGACTTTTTGTGAATTGTGATGTGCCACATGAAGGTGTAATTATCACAACTAAATGATATCACATATGAATATATAATTTGTGTTTGAATTCAAACTATATTCATTTGCAAAAATCAATGAAAATATATCAAATTTGAAGTGCAAGATGAAATGACAGATGAAAAATTATATTAAATGGAGCTGTGAATGTTAAAGCAAGAAAAATTTCCTACTCCAAAATTCAGATCAATGCAGCCTAAGGTTACCGGTCCATCGATCGGGCTCGACGACTTAGCATACTATAACACAGAAACGAAAAACTAGAAGGACCCCAAGTGTTTGCAGGGAGGTACCGCCACATACTCAGATGCTTGGAAGAAGATTCTCCTCTACAACCAAAGATGGCTGAGAAAGGTATAAGGTGAACACTATTTGGCGACTATCTCTAGAAGATGACCAAGGGGACAGTCACTATCACGTGACTTATGTCCTTACTACCATGATTTAAGAGCCCAACTAAAAGTCCAGAAAAAGTGGTGGACGAGATATTTTGCGAGATTCCAAAGTCCATATCCATGTACCACTGGGTCCTATTTATAGGGAAATAAAGGGGTAGGGGTGTAAATACCCTTATTCTGGGCTTCCCAAAAGATTCCAGAATCGAATATAATTTCAATAAAAAGGTTGCAGCATTAAACCACAATACAGAGATCATGAACACCAGACATTTTATTCATTGATTTATTTTTATACAAAATATTTTATAGAATCTATGAGTATTTATCCATACTCATTACAGAAAGCACAATCATAATCTTGAAATATAGCTTGATGTCTTTCATGAACTTCTTCAATTCCTATAAAACTCTTGAGCCATACCTTTGCCAGTTCTTCAGGGGGAATCCTTCGCAATGCACTGGGAGACGCTACTGTTGCCTAAAAATATATATCCACGAAGGTTAGTCATAAAAATATGATTATGTGAGAAAAGTACTTCATGAATTGTTATACATACAAACAATGAGAGGTAACAATATACATACATCACAATACATGATAATTCTCATAATAATTGCTTACAATACTAACACTTAACCAAAACATGCCCTTTAATTTTAGTTACATAAAATAGGAAATATTAATGTATACAAACTTAAATTAGGCCCGACCTATATAGGGCAAAAATGTAGGCACACCCATACTGGTGAATCCATCAATAGATAACCTCTACATCATAGGATTCAAATCCTTAACATTTACTTATGCAGAGTTTTATTATTCGTATCTTGTAACGGTTTTCATAAAAATAGGTGTTTTAGAAATAAACCTTCCCCTCAGAAATTTGTATGCTTTCTTTTTCCCTCGCCCACATTTACTTTATAGCGATATATCATTGAGTTCAACTCATATGCACATGCAGTAATTCTTTAAAAATAAAGCAGGATATATATAAAAAATACTTGAATAAACATAATTCAAGAAATAAGAAACTCACCAATCCCTTTCCTTTACTCGCATTCTTATCTAAATTTTTGCCACGCTTATCCTGAGACATCATCCTCTTATTTCTCAGTCTCGGAAACCACTGAAATTGCACGCGCTTTGATTGGGTTGAGTCTCTTAGATGCACAACATTAATGTTTAAAATCTTTAGGAAAAGGCATTTTAAATCCATTCAAATATGAAAACCAACTCAAAAAATGGCCAAAAATATTATACTTGCTATCCAACACACACTTAGCCTCTAAACTGCACAAAAATCATCCCCTAAACAAGGCTGCCAACATAAAATCAGCCTCCAAAAAGGGTTGTCCATCAACATAAAAATGACCCAAAATTACAAGGAAACAATACCGCTTAACCGGCCCCAAAAATCAGCATAATTAGACCGCACAAATAGTACAACCAACCCACAAAACAATACAGAAACCGAAAATCAACAATCGAATAGCGAAATCATCCACAGAAAATTACAATAGCTGACTAATAGCACTAATTATACTTCCAAACCAGCAAGGTAACAAAAACAAAAGAAAATAAGGATAAGAAAGTATCCTTACAGCGGGAGGGGGAGGAAGAAAGTGCTACACAATCGTTCCCTCTTGGATGTGTTGAGGTTCAGATATCCTTCCAAAATCTCTGAAGGAGGCACTGAAGAAGAAGGTAAGAGGCAGGGGAGAAAAACAGCAACAATAGCTCAAAAACAGCGCCAGCAAAGCCCTAAATTGATGGCTCTGGAAGATCGCTCAGCGCAGGAAGTAGTAGCATAGCACAGAATAAAGATATGGAGGGAGAGAGCTAACAGGAGAAAGAAATAGAGTACAGGCACAAGATCCACGACATTGTAGCAGGGGCACAAAGCAATGGCTCAAAGCATCGACACAAAGTAGCAACACAGAGCAGCAATACAGAGCATCAACACAGAGCAGTGACATCGAGAAGAGACTATTAAAAATAAGAGAGGCAGAAGGAGATAAGAGGAGCAACAACCAGGAATGAGAAGTAGAGCACGGGAAGAAGAAGAAGAAGTGTCGGGATTTCAGCGAGACAGGAAAAGCGCAGACACAGGAATACGGGAAATGAGAAGAGCTCGGGCCCATTTTATAAAAAAACAGTAAGCGGCCAGCGGTAGTAAGGAGCCAAACATAATAATAGATCGATCTAGGTGCCACCACCCTAAGCCCAAAGTAAAACACCAGCCAACACATGGCTTGGCCAAGTGTCAAGACAAAACCAAATCAACCACCACACAAATTCCATGTGTCAAAGTCATAAGCCAGCACAACACCTAGTCAACAATAAGCCTAATTCACTAATAGCAGCCCACATAAGACACAACACAATAATACTCACATAACCTTGACTATCGGCACCCTCGGCAACAAAATAAATGTAATTTAAATAATATGAAATGAAAACGCAAAATATTAATACGAAATATGTATTGCATATTGTTCATCATCGGGGAATAATTAAAATTATTCTGCGCATATTTGAATCGTCACAATTCTTCCATCCTTAAAAGCTTTTTCGTTCTCAAAAAACTCATTAATGAGAAGTCGATAGTTTAAACAAGACAAGGTATTGGGATAAATACACTTTTATTTATATACACAAATATACAAAAAATAGAGATTTATTATGAAAGTTAGGGTTAGATCTGATATACTCTAGAGGGGGGGTGAATAGAGTATCTTGAAACTTTTAAGGCTTTTTGGTTTAATTAAAAATCAGTCCTAAGATAAAATAATCTACCACAGGAACTGCAAATATAAGCTAATAACACAGACACAACAACCTAACTAGCGCAGCCACAACAAGAACAAAAGAAAAAGAAGGCAACCAGACAACACAATAATTTTATAGTGGTTCCCCTAAACTTGGGTACATCCACTCTTCTACCACCCTGGTAAGAATCCACTCAGGTTTTTGTTCAGGTGACTGCCACCAATGAGCTTTTGATCAGGTGCTCAAAAACCAATCCCAAGTCTTTTGGTCAGGTGACTTGCAACGAGGAATAACTTTTGAAGGGAGTTAAAGAACCGTTTTTACAGTGGGGGTGAGAGAGTGATGATGTCTTCTCTTTCTCAAATACAACTGAGAAGACTTTAGTGGATCTTTTGATGTTAACAAAGCTCCCCCTAAGATATTGATCTGTTCAAGAAGGTTGGAGCTTTGCTTCAGGGTAAGTAGGTCTTCAATATTTCAGCCTTGACCAGAAGGTATACAGGAACTTCTTGACTGATGAAGTTTTGTTGTCCTTGAAGAATCCTGGAAAGAAGAAGGAAGAAGACTCTTGATTTTGAATGGATGTTCTTCTTCTTCTTCAGCTTGCTGTTGTTTTTTTGGTCTGGGGCTTGTTCTTTTCTCTTTTACTGGATGATTTCTTTTTCTGTATATGAATGTTGCGTGCTGCCAGAAGGAAAAAAGAAAAATTCCTTTTATATTTTCCACGTAATCTTCCTTCTGAATTTTGAATTCTTCAGCATTGATTACTGACGGCCTGGAGAATATCTGCATTGATTGATTTCCCCAACTATCCCATTGAAAAGCGGGAAGTAATAATCCTGATGAAGACCGTAATCAATGCTTGCTTCTAACATTAATATTCAGAGAATATTTAAGCATTTATTACTCAGGAATTATTGCAATAAAATGAGGACAGAGGGAGGGAAATTTCCAAGTCTGGAACTGCACAGAAATCATTAAGCAGAGAACAGAATTCGTTGACCTGGGTCCAGAGTTCGTCGAGTTGAGAAGTTATGTTCGTCAACCAGATAACCTTTGTTCGTCAAGCTGAGATCCAAGATCGTCAAACTAAGAACAGATAACTGCTTTCTCCAGAGCCTTGCCAATTCTATGCATCAAGATCGTCGAGCTGAGATTCTAACTTCGTCGACTGGAGTTCAGTGAAATGTTTCTTAGACTTAAGAATGAAGAAGTAAAGTGTCCAGAAAACGTCGACCTGAGAATTAAGTTCGTCGACCTGAGAACTAAGTTCGTCGACCTGAGAACCGCTAGCAGCTACTTGATACAACTTATTAAGACTGTGGTCTAAGATCGTCGAACTGAGAACATGAATTCATCGACTGAAGTATGATTCTGGACTTAGTATATTTAGATGTTTCTGGACTTAAATTGTTGAGGTAGAACATCCAGAGATCGTCGACCTGAGAACCAAATTCGTCGAGTTGATATTTTGACTTCGTCGACTATGGTTCAGAGAAATGAATTCTGGACTTGGAATGTTGATGTATAGTGTCCAGAGATCGTCAACCTGAGAACAAAGTTCATCGAGCTCAGCTTAGAAAATTTTCTCTGAGTTTGTCGAGCTGAGCATGACTTTCGTCGACCTGAGTTCGATGAACGTCGAACTCATTTTTTGAGTCTTTGAAATTTCTCTAATTCTTGAGTCTTCTGCAGTCTATTGATGACTGGTCCATGTAATGTTGACTCTAAGGACATGGCCTAGACTCTAGAACACAAACATGACCCTAGCTATACATGTTGGGTCAAACATCCTAGTTTAATGAACCTAGCCCAAATCCAACTAGGGATCCAACAATCTCCCCCTATTTGGGTGAGGTCACTAATTACAAACACAAAAGGGCTACAAAGCAAGAAAACATATATCTGGCAAGAAAAATTTAAATGTGCAGCAGATATATATATACAGTAAGCTTTGTATCAATAAATAAGCAGTTTTAGGACAACAGTGAAGTTAAAACAGTTCAAAAATCATTTCTTCTTCTTGTGCCCCTTGTGCTTCTCCTCTTTAGCTTTTTCACCAGGCTGAGTGAACTTGATCTCCCTGTTTGGATTAGCTACTTGTACTTTTATCATTGTCATATCAGCATCCCCAATGATATTAAGGGAGGTGGCCCTTGGCACTACAGCTTCTGGATGCAATTTCATGTACTCATCAACATTAAAAAATTTGTTAGCTTTAGCAAACCTGTTGAGTTCTTCCTTCCTATATTTGGATATAGTAGTGTATTCAGAAGGATCCTTTCATTCAACTTTTGCTTTGTTGATCATGGATAGGCCAACCAATTCCTTGAATCTGGCCATTCTTGTTGTTGTAGCTATTTCTGGATCTTCAAAAGGTACAGGAGGGGAGGCAGGTCTCCTTGGGCTTTCAGATTTCTGATGTTCAGTGATTTGTTGTTGTTGTTGTTGTTGACGATGCTGTTGTTGACGATGCTGTTGTTGATGCTGTTTACCAGATGAATATTGCCTCTGTTGGCTGCTTCCTGAAGAAGAGGAGGACCTACCCTGATGTCTCTAATATGTTTGATACTAGGTAGTCCTCTGAGTTGGAGAACCTGAAGCACCAGCAGCAGGTGTAGGAGGAGGAGGTGAGTACTTCTTGCTTTTCTTTCTTTCTTTCTGCTGGTTCTTGGAAAGCCATATCCATGCTGGCATGCCCTTGTATGATGTGATTTTCTACAGTATATAATAAGGAGTATCATTTGCTGGATTTGGTTTTGGGGCAGGAGGTGGAGGGGCTTTTCTCTTCTTAGAGACTTTCTTCTTAGGCTCATCATCAGAGTCCTCTTCATCATCATCCTCATCAGAAGATCCTTGAGGAGTATCATATAAAGCATCAAAGGCCTTTAGTACAGATTTATCAATAGGCTTTTCAGCCTGAGTAGGAGCTGGAGAAAGAACTGGAGCTGGAGATGGAGAGCTATACACAACAGTGCTTTCAGTAACTATTTTATTTTCTTCTTCTATATCAGCCATGATCAATGCATCAAGATTAGGCATTGGGGAGTCATCCATAACAAAAGTGGGAACAGAAATGTCTCTGGGAGGGGATGAGATAATGGGGGAAGCAACTTTTGGTGGAGATGGATAGCTGGAACCTCTGTTATAGCAAAACTAGCCTTTAGTTGCTTGGCAACCTTGGGGCTTATTGGAGAGGTATAAGGGACTATAGCCAAAGATGGCTTAATGATGTCTTCTGATATAAAGTTCAAGTGAACTATATCAAAAATGCTTAACAGATACAAAAGATCAACTGTGGGATTTATAATATAATCACCAACAGTGTCTATCTCAGCCATAACAGACTCATTCATATCAGTATCTGATTTTATTAAATCTATTATGTCAGAAGGATCTGCATCTTCTGAAGAATCAGTCATGAAAGAATCAGTCATGAAAGAATCAAGTTCTGCTGCTGCTGTTGCTTCTGCTGCTGCTTTTTCTGCTACTATTTCTGTTGTTTCTGCTGCTACATTCACTGGATCTTCTTCATCATGAAGCATCTCCCCCTGACTGGCTGTAGAAGGTCCTGGATCCAATCCCCCAGAAGAAGAAGGGACAGGGGATAGTGCAGCAACTATGGCAGAGAGATTGTTGATGGAAGCAATAAGAGGAGCTAGAGCATTAGTGTGAAGATTTTGAAGAGTGGGAGAGATGAAAGCTAGCAGGTCCTTAACAATATCAGAGAAATTTAAATAAAGAGATTCTGGATCAGTGGAGTAGGGATTGTGGTGACCACAGTTGTAACATACAGAAAATGAACTAGACATATCTTGGGGTGTGTGGTCAGGTGCAAAAGATGGAATTTCAGTTGTGGGGATGGATTTGTGATGTGGTAATGATGGGGGAATCACGAGATTGAATGTGTGGGAGGAGAGAAAGGTGTCAGGATCTGTTGTAGTTAAATGAGGTGGAAGAGGGGATTGATGTGGGGATGGTTGTGGTGATTGGGAAGGAGAATGTTGTGTGGATTCCTGAATGGGAGAAGATGGGATTTCAATTGATTGGATTGCAGTGAGATTTATTTGAGGAGAGGATGGAGGTGGAGAAGGTGTAGGAGATGAAACTGTGGTAGAAATGTGAAGTGGTTGTTATTGTTGATGTTGAGGAGAAGAAGGAATGGTGGAGATGAAGGGGGCCTCTTCTGGGGTTAGAGGAGCGGCTGTGACAGCCCTAGTGCTTTCAGAAGGCCTAGAGGAGGAAGAAGCCTTGGAGGGCTTGGTGATGTTCCTCTCCCACCTGCCAAAGAGGGCACAGGTGAGCCTCTTGGAGGCATTGATGAATATGGTCGGGGTGACCAGGGATTCAGCAGTCTTTTCTTTAAGGAAGATTCCTAGAATCCTTCCAAAGCAAACTTCCTTTTTAGTGTTCTTTTTCTTTATCAGTTCAAACATAATCTGAGCTCAATTCACTGGCTTCTTGTTCACCACTGCACACATCACCAGAAATTGGTGTCTGGTGATGTAATCATGGGCAGTGTGCTTACCCAGCAACACTTTGCACACAACATCTGCAAGAAACTTATACTCGGTAGACAGATGTTTCTTTAGCAATTTATTAGGGGTTGCTCTAGAATAACCCATTTTACTCAACATATCATTAAATTCTTCATTATCAATTTCCAGTTCCTCTATACCATTGTTTAATCCAAATATTTCAGTCAGAACGGTGGGGGTAAGAGAGACAGCATTACCCGATATTAAGCCGGTCATGCAGTTGTCATCTGTGGTGGAGGAAGTGTAGACCCACTCTTTGATTTCGGCACTGGCGAGCTTGATCCTAGTGGTCATCAACTTTTTCAACTGATGTTCTTCAAGCAGTTTTAGAATATCCAAGAAGATTGGGTCGGAGTGTTGAAACGATTCAAAGTCCACATCAAAACCGGTATCAAATTTCATGGCTACAAGGCTGCCTGCTGGAATCGCCATTAGTTCACCTGCAAGAGAAAAATGAAGATCAAGTGCAAGGAAACTGAAAGCGCAGGACATAGATCGAAGAAAAACATAAATATAGGATTTTTCGGAATATGAATCGACAAACTCTGTTCCACAAAAAATAAATAATTCTTCGATCTGAGATCGGCGAAATAATTTATAGTTAAATAATTTGTCGAGCTCAGTCTGAAGACTTGAAAACATTTCGTCGAGCTCCGTTCGATGAAAGTTTCCTGAAGCAGATTCGTCGATCTCCGTTCGACGAAAACAACTTCACTCACAGAGAGTTCATCGAACTCTGTTCGACGAATATCTCAAGAACTTTTCCCAGTTCGTCGAGCTCCATTCGACGAAATTTGAAAAATTCGTCGAGTGCAGACAGAAGTTAAATCAAAGTTTCTCCATTGATCATGCCCAGCTGATTTATAAAGAACAGTGATTTCTTTCATCCAAGGGTTTGGTGAAAATATCTGCTCTTTGTAAATCAGTATAGATATAGACAAGTTTAATTTTGTTTTTGTCTACACACTCTCTAATGAAATGATACCTAATGTCTATATGCTTAGTCCTACTGTGATGGACTGGATTCTGTGCTATGGATATAGCACTTGTGTCATCACATAAGAGAGTTGAATTTTTTAAGTTGAACCCATATTCTAGGAGTTGTTTTTGAATCCACAACATCTGGGAACAACAACTACCAGTTGCAATGTATTCTGCTTCAGCAGTTGATGTGGACACAGATGATTGTTTCTTACAGAACCAAGACACTAATCTCACACCAAGGAACTGATAAGTTTCTGAGGTACTTTTCCTATCTACCGTGCATCCAACAAATTCAGTATCTGAATATCCAGTTAAATCAAATCCTGACTCAATAGGATACCAGAGACCTAAACTAGGACAACTCTTTATATATCTCAAAATTCTTTTTAGAAAAACTAGATGAGATTCTTTTGGGTTTACTTGGAACCTAGCATAAAGACATGTGGCAAACATTATGTCAGGTCTACTTGTTGTAAGATATAGTAGGGACCTAACAATGCCCCTATATAATTTCTGATCAACTGGTTTCTCATGTTCATCAGTGCCTATTACAGCATTAGTTGCCATAGGTGTTTTCTTTGCTGAGGCATCAGCCATCCCAAACTTTTTAAGAAGCTCTTTAGCATATTTAGCCTGGGAGATGAAGATGCCATTAGGTAGCTACTTCACTTGGAGACCAGGAAGTAGGAGAGCTCACTCATGCTACTCATTTCAAACTTAGAATGCATGAGGTCAGAAAACCTCTTACATAGTTTGGAATCAGTAGACCCAAATATAATGTCATCTACATATATTTGTACTAACAAAGTTTGATCCTTATGGTACCTAGTGAATAATGTTTTATCTACTATGCCTCTAGTGAATTTATGCTCTATCAAAAAGCTAGCTAGGGTCTCATACCAAGCTCTTGGAGCTTTCTTTAAACCATAAAGAGCTTTATGCAATTTAAAAATATATAAGGGATGGGTTGGAGAGATAAAACCTGTAGGTTGTTCAACATAAACCTCTTCTTTCAATACTCCATTTAGGAAGGCACTTTTTACATCTATCTGATAGACTTTGAACTTTTTGTATGCAGCATAAGCAAGGAAGATCCTGATTGCTTCTAACCTTGCAACTGGTGCAAATGTTTGGTCATAGTCTATACCTTCTTCTTGCCTATAACCTTGAGCAACAAGCCTAGCCTTGTTCCTCACAATTACACCATGGACATCTAGTTTGTTTCTGTATACCCATTTAGTTCCAATGATTGGGTAGTCTTTGGGTCTTGGAACTAAATCACAAACTCTACATCTCTCAAATTGGTTGAGTTCCTCTTGCATTGCAATGATCCAGTAGGGATCTTACTCAGCATCTTTTATGGATTGAGGTTCAACTTGAGAGAGGAAACAGGCATGCATCATATCATGATTGAGTTGATGTCTTGTCTGTACACCTACTGATATGTCTCCAATCACTTGAGATCTGGGATGATCCCATAGTGTGACAAGATCAGTGGGTGGAGTTGGTTCAACAACAGCATTTGGAATTAATTCCTCTTGTGGAATTATGTTTGTTGTTGAATGAAGTCCAGCCTCTTCCAAAGGTTCATCTTCACTGTCTTCATCAACTTGTGGAGGAGAAGGTGTTATAGCTTCTTGTGGAAGGTTTAATTCACCCATTTTCTGACACAAGTGAGGTACCTGCAAGGTGCTATTGGTGGAAATCTTTTTCTCCTTATAAGACATGTTAGTTTCATCAAAAGTCATATGTATTGATTCTTCAATTTTTAAAGAAGACTTGTTAAACACTCTATAAGCTTTGCTTACTTGGGAATATCCTAGAAAAATTCCCTCTTCAGCTTTAGCTTCAAACTTTCTAATATATATCTTGTTGTTATTATGTATATAACATACGCAGCTAAATACTTTAAAATAGGTGATTTTAGGTTTCTTCCCTTTCAGTAATTCATAGGGAGTCATATTCTTAAGTTTATGTATTAGGCTTCTGTTCAGTACATAGCTTGATGTGCTTACAACCTCTGCCCAAAAGGATAGGGGCATGTAAGCATCTGCAAGTAATGTGTCTGCAGCTTCAATTAAGGTTTTGTTCTTCCTTTCACCTACCCCATTTTGCTGAGGAGTTCTAGGAGCTGAGAAGCAGTGCCTTGATACCTTCCTTCTCACAGAACTCATGTATAAGAAGAGACTCAAACTCTGTACCATGATCACTTCTGATCAATGTAACATCAGTAGAGTACTCAATCTGTATTGTCCTGAGAAACTCTGTAAGAACTTTGAATGTATCTGACTTAGATCTCAGAAAGAACACCCAAGTGAATCTTGAGAAGTCATCTATAATAACTAAAGTATAGGATTTCCCTCCTAGGCTTTATACAACAATAGGTCCAAATAGGTCCATGTGTAACAAGTATAAAATCCTAGGTGAATCACTTTTATTAACTGACTTAAAACTAGATTTAGTTTGCTTGCCTAGTTGACAAGCCCTGCAAAGACCTTTCTTCTTGTATGGACCAGAAGGTAAACCTCTGATAAGGCTGTCTTTAGATAGCCTAGCAAAGTTTTTCATATTTACATGTCCTAGCCTTTTATGTCATAATTCATTTTGATTGCAAACAATGTTAAGCAGACAAATATCTGAATTGGCAGAATGAAAGTCAACTAAATATATGTTTCCTTGTCTATTTCCAATTAAAACATTTTGTTTTTCTTTATTAGAAATAATACAAAATGTTGAGTTAAAGTGTACCTGATAACCTTCATCACATAGTTGGCTTATAGAGATGAGGTTATGCTTGAGTCCACTTACATATGTCACCTTCTTGAAAGTGACTGCTCCAATCTTTACTTCTCCAAAGCCTTCAGACTGGCCACACTTTGAATCACCAAAGATAACCTTTGGTCCTAGCTTGTACTTGTAGTTAAATAAATTGTCCTTGCTGCCAGTCATGTATTTGGAGCATCCACTGTCCAGGTACCATTTTTGATTAACCACTGGACAACCCTTTACCTGCAATGAAAACAGTTAATTGTTCTTGACCCAGGTTACCTTGGGTCCTTTATATTGTTGATAAGAAAAACTAGAAATTACTGAAAATTCAGGTTGTGATTTATACCCTAAGGGGTGATATTTTCTAGGAGGAATTGTCCAATCAGCATGTGGATTAAAAGATTTCCTAGATTGAGTTGAGTTGTTGTAATAATTGTGACTTTTATTAAGTCTTTCTGGGTTCAATGAAATGTTGTGAGTTCGCCGACCAGAGTTCGACGAAACGGGATGAGATCGTCGATCTCTGCTCAGAGAATGAACATATTCATTTTTTGTGCCCCAAGTTCGTCGATCTCTACTCGACGAACCATACACAGTTCGTCAACCACAGTAAGACGAATAATTATTATTTTGATTTGCGTTCAGAGTTCGTCGACTTGAGTTCGACGAACTGGCCACATTTTGTCGATCTGAGTTCGACGAAATCTGCTGAACTTTTTTTTTATTTAAAGTTTTCTAATTTTGATTTTTCTTGTTTTTGTG
Source organism: Platanthera guangdongensis (assembly GCA_039583875.1). Classification (NCBI taxonomy): domain Eukaryota; kingdom Viridiplantae; phylum Streptophyta; class Magnoliopsida; order Asparagales; family Orchidaceae; genus Platanthera; species Platanthera guangdongensis. Next base: position 143,038,892 of record CM077165.1, read on the forward strand.
TGTGATTTCAGTTTGATTGTGATTTTTATTATCTACCTTTTCTTTACCCTTTTCAGACACAAACTTTATTGGTGTGGTTAATATATTCTTCTTGAGTATGGTGGGTAAACTTGATGATGCACCCAAGCCTAGTTTGTCATTCAGTCTGGCATTGACTGTGCTTGTGATGTCCATCAGCTTAAGGCTTCTCCCATTGAGAGATTCCTCAAGTTGTTTGGCCTCACATAGCTCTGTTTTTAAAGAAGTGATTTGTTCATTAGCTAATGTTAGTTCTTCTTTTTAACTTAGTGTTTTCGGAAATGATGTTTTCCTAATTTGATAATTTTCCCTAAGTATTTTGATTTCCTTTTCTGAGTTTATTAAATCAATGCACATAGTTTTAAATTCAATTTTGAAACTATCAGAATTATAATCAAAAGATAACAATACCTAATCAGCTTCAGATTCTGAAGCTGCTTCATTTTCAGATTCTTTCTCTTCTGATTGACTTCTAGAGGCATCAATGGCCATGAGGCAGATTTTCTTTGCCCTTGTCTCTTCTTCTTCTTCACTGGAACTGGAAGATATGGATTCATCTTCAGTGTCACTCCAGCTTTCTGCTACAAAGCCCTTCTCCTTCTTTTTGTATTTGCTGGAAGAAGGCCTTGAGCTTTGTTGTTTTTTGGAGTCTTTCTCTCTTCTCCTTTCTTTCTTTTGATTCTCCGGACACTCTGAGATGAAATATCCAGGTTTCCTACAGCCAAAGCAAACTACTTCTTTAGTGATAGTTTTGTCATACCTTGGCTTATCATCCTGCCTGGATGATTTTCTCCTAAAGTCTTTCCTTGCCATTTTGTAAAATATTTTGACAAGAAGACTCATTAGCTCTTCATTCACTGTTGAGGCTTCAGTTTCTTCAGCAGCCTTGAATGTCAGGTTGTGCTCTTTCCTTACTGGTGGAGGAGTCCTTTGTTCAGCTGCTTCTCTGGACTTTATGAGCTGCTCATAGGATTTGAGCTTTCACAAAAGAGATTCTGTGGAAATCTCATTTAAGCTCATGGCCTCCTTGATTGGCCAGATCCTCGAATCCCATGATTTTGGGAAGCACATAAGGATTTTGTCATTCATCGCAGTGAGGGTGATATCCTTGTCTAAGGTCTTCAGCTCATTGATTATTGAGCTCAGCCTATTGTACATGTCTGCAACAGATTCTACTTTATCCTTCTTGAAATTCTCATACTAGGATATGAGATTTGATATTCTATCCTTCCTTTCATCAGCAGAGCCAGCCACCATTTGGTTGAGAGAGTCTCAAATGGCCTTGGCTGATGTACATTTAGCCACTCTTTGGAAAATGTCATCTGACATTGTTTGGGCCAGAATGTTCATGGCCTTGGCATCAGCAACCTTGGCTTTCTTTTGAGCTTCAGTCCACTCAGGTGGTGGAACTGCTTGATTGCTTGTAGTTGTTGTAGATGTAGAGGCAGTTGCTTGAGGAGGACCTGCCAAAATAGAATTGTAGATGTCCTCATCAATTGAATTCATATACAGTTTTATTCTTGCCTTCTAGATGGCAAACCTATTTAGGTTGCACACTGGAGGTCTAGTGCTTGCAAAGTCTTTGTTCTGTGCCATGCTGTGAATATAATCCTAATAGAGATAAAAAGTCAGATCTAACTAAGGATCTTTTGGTTCAAGGGTTAGCTTGTATAACCAAAGGAAACTTGCTCTGATACCAATTGAAAGTTAGGGTTAGATCTGATATACTCTAGAGGGGGGTGAATATAGTATCTTGAAACTTTTAAGGCTTTTTGGTTTAAATGAAAATCAGTCCTAAGATAAAATAATCTACCACAGGAACTGCAAATATAAGCAATATCACAGACACAGCAACCTAACTAGCACAGCCACAGCAAGAACAAAAGAAAACGAAGGCAACCAGAAAACACAAGAATTTTATAGTGGTTCCCCTAAACTTGGGTACATCCACTCTTCTACCACCCTGGTAGGAATCCACTCAAGTTTTTGTTCAGGTGACTGCCACCAATGAGCTTTTGATCAGGTGCTCAAAAACCAATCACAAGTCTTTTGGTCATGTGACTTGCAACCAGGAATAACTTTTGAAGGGAGTTAAAGAACCATTTTTACAGTGGGGGTGAAAGAGTGATGATGTCTTCTCTTTCTCAAATACAACTGAGAAGACTTTAGTGGATCTTTTGATGTTAACAAAGCTCCCCATGAGATATTGATCTGTTCAGGAAGGTTGGAGCTTTGCTTCAGGGTGAGTATGTAACAGCTCAGCCTTACCGTTCGTGGCGCTTAAAGCCCATTAGGATTAGCACCCAAGCACCCCAAAACCTCTCCGCGCCTGTTTCTCAGCAGCGGTGCATTGTTGAGGGAAGCTTATCAAGGGGGTTGCGGGTTCGAGACCTGTCCTCAACAATGCACCGCTCCTGAGAAACAGGCGCGGAGAGGCTTTGGGGTGCTTGGGCTGCAGCCCGGTGACGGTGTCGTGCTAATCCTAGTGGGATTTAAGCGCCACGGACAGTAAGGCCGGGCCGTTACAAAAAGAAAAGCTCATTAGGACGTAGCGCTTTTTTTTGTAACGGCCCGGCCTTACCGTCCGTGGCGCTTAAAGCCCACTAGGATTAGCACGGCACCGTCACCGGGCTGCAGCCCAAGCACCCCAAAGCCTCTCCACGCCTGTTTCTCAGCAGCGGTGCATTGTTGAGGCCAGGTCTCGAACCTGCAACCCCCTTGATAAGCTTCCCTCAATAAAGCTCATCACCAACTGAGCTGCACTTTTTTTGTAACGGCCCGGCCTTACCGTTTGTGGCGCTTAAAGCCCACTAGAATTAGCACGGCACCGTCACCGGGCTGCAGCCCAAGCACCCCAAAACCTCTCCGCGCTTGTTTCTCATCAGCGGTGCATTTTTGAGGCCAGGTCTCGAACCCGCAACCCCCTTGATAAGCTTCCCTCAACAAAGCTCATCACCAACTGAGCTGCAGCTCAGTTGGTGATGAGCTTTGTTGAGTGAAGCTTATCAAGGGGGTTGCGGGTTCGAGACCTGGCCTCAACAATGCACCACTGCTGAGAAACAGGCGCGGAGAGGCTTTGGGGTGCTTGGGCTGCAGCCTGGTGACGGTGTTGTGCTAATCCTAGTGGGCTTTAAGCGCCACAGACGGTAAGGCGGGGCCGTTACAGAGTAGGTCTTTAATGTTTCAGCCTTGACCAGAAGGTATCCAGGAACTTCTTGACTGATGAAGTTTTGTTGTCCTTGAAGAATCCTGGAAAGAAGAAGGAAGAAGACTTTTGATTTTGAATGGATGTTCTTCTTCTTCTTCAGCTTGCTGTTGTTTTTCTGGTCTGGGGATTCTTCTTTTCTCTTTTACTGTATGATTTCTTTTTCTGTATATGAATGTTGCGTGCTGCCAGAAGGAAGAAGAAAAAATCCTTTTATATTTTCCATGTAATCTTCCTTCTGAATATTGAATTCTTCAGCATTGATTACTGACGGCCTGGAGAATATCTACATTGATTGATTTCCCCAACTGTCCCATTAAAAAGCGGCAAGTAATAATCCTGATGAAGACTGTAATCAATGCTTGCTTCTAACGGTACTATTCAGAGAATATTTAAGCATTGATTACTCGGGAATTATTGCAATCAAATGAGGAAAGAGGGAGGGAAATTTCCAAGTCTAGAACTGCACAGAAATCGTTGAGCAGAGAACAGAATTCATCAACCTGGGTCCAGAGTTCGTCGAGCTGAGAAGTTATGTTCGTCGACTAGATAACCTTTGTTCGTCGAGATGAGATCCAAGATCGTCGAACTAAGAATAGATAACTGCTTTCTCCAGAGCCTTGCCAATTCTGAGCATCAAGATCGTCGAGCTGAGATTATAACTTCGTCGACTGGAGTTCAGTGAAATGTTTCTTGGACTTAAGAATGTAGAAGTAAAGTGTCCAGAAAACGTCGACCTGAGAATTAAGTTCGTCGACCTGAGAACTAAGTTCGTCGACCTGAGAATCGGTAACAGCTACTTGATATAACTTGTTGAGACTGTGATCTAAGTTGGTCAAGCTGAGAACATGAATTCGTCGACTGAAGTATGATTCTGGACTTAGAATATTTAGATGTTTCTGGACATAAAATGCTGAGGTAGAACATCCAGAGATCGTCGGCCTGAGATCCAAATTCGTCGAGCTGATATTTTGACTTCGTCGACTGGGGTTCAGAGAAAGGAATTCTGGACATGGAATGTTGATGTATAGTGTTCAGAGATCGTCGACCTGAAAATAAAGTTCGTCGTGCTTAGCTCAGAGAATTTTCTCTGAGTTCGTCGAGCTGAGCATGACTTTCGTCGACCTGAGTTCGACGAACGTCGAACTTATTTTCTGAGTCTTTGAGATATCTCTAAGTCTTGAGTCTTCTGCAGTCTATTGATGGCTGGTCCATGTAGTGTTGACTCTAAGGACATGGCCTAGACTCTAGGACACAAACATGACCCTAGCTATACATGTTGGGTCAAACATCCTAGTTTAGTGAACTTTGCCCAAATCCAACTAGAGATCCAACATATTACAATTATTTCTTGCGATAGGGTTCTAAATTAAACTCGTGGTTGGATCAAACGTTCCTCTGGAATTTCTTGAGGAGGAGGAACTGGAGCAGGAATCGGAGCAGGAGTTGAAGCTAATGACTCAGCATGCATTTGATATAATTGGGGCAGTAAGAGTGGTGGTCCTCGAGAGTTGTATTCTTTATTCAGGAGCTTTAAACATGTTTTCTTCATGTGTCTTGGTTGATGACAGTAGTAACATAGTCCAATTAAGCACTCTCCTCAATGCATTTGGCCACATTTTGTACATTTTGTTGTAGTTACTTAGGATGCATTATTGGTAGATGGGCTAGATTGGACTGTTTTATTTTTCCTGCCTTGCTCTTCATTCTAGCTTGGCGTTTCAGTCATTTTTATTTTTTCGGTATCACGATGCTATTGAGATTTTTCTTGATCAATCTCCACCAACCGAGCTCTTTCGACTAGTTTCTCAAATTCAAGAATATCCAAAGAGACGAGTAAATTTCGAATATCCTCGTGTAGTCCTTGTTGAAACTGTCGATAATGATCTTCTTCGGTAGCCACGAGAGAGTCAGATTAATATGCTAACTTAGAGAATTCTGCCTCATATTGCATGACAAACTTGGTTCCTTGAACAAGTCAAAGGAATTGGTCATGAAACGCTCTTTTTTCTGACAGCGGAACAAACCAATTTATAAATTCTTGTAGAAAGTTCGTCAAGGTTAAGTTGCCTCGTCCGACATACTTCTTGGCAATGATATTATTCGACCAATGTTTTGTTATGCCTTCGAGAAGAAAAGAAGCTAATCCAACATTTCGATCTTTTGTATAATCCATAAATTGAAAGATTGTTTTTATACGTATTATCCAATCTTCAATCTCCGAAGGAAACAAGCCTCCGAGGAATGTTGGTGGTTTTAGTTCGAGGAATTGTTTCAGGTCAAAATCCATTTGACGGTGTTATCGAGTAGGTGCAACAAGAGGAATATAAGGGGCTGGATTCCTCAGGTGTTGTCTATGAACAAGATCTACTTGTGGAAATGTTGGTCTGAAAGCAACTAGCATAGGGAATACTAATTTGAGTGCTTCTGCGACTGCTAACACAAATTCAGAAGGGCGTTGACGATGACTATTATCACTTTCTTTGGATCTTGTACTTTTAGGATCTTCAGGATTTACTCATATCTCGGGGCATCTTCGGCTTGAATAAACTTATATGGGTTCCTATAAGTGAGTTTGAATTAATTATGTTACATTTTTAAATTGATTTATGACTTTGTACTGCCTATGATGCAAATTATTGAAAATCGTTCCCTCTGATACCAAATTGTGAAGACTCTTATTCTGGGCTTCCTAAAAGATTTGAGAATCGAACGTAATTTCAATAAAAAGGTCGCAGCATTAAACCACAATACAAAGATCATGAACATCAGAAATTTTATTCATTGATTTATTTTTATACAAAATATTTTACAAAATCTATGAGTATTTAACCATACTCATTACAGAAAGCACAATCATAATCTTGACATGCGGCATTATGCATTTCCTGAGCGTCTTCAATTCCTATGAAAATCTTGAGACATACCTTCGCCAGTTCTTCATGGGGGAATCCTTCGTGGTGCACTGGGAGATTCTCTTGTTTCCTAAAAAATGTATCCACGAAGGATTAGTCATAAAAATATGACTATATGAGAAGAGTACTTCATGAACGGTTATACATACAGGCAATGAAAGGTAACAATATGCATACAACACAATAAGCGATAATTCTCATAATAATTGCTCTCAATACTGACACTTAACCAAAACTTGTCCTTCAATTTTAGTTACATAAAATAGGAAATATTAAGGTATGCAAACTTGAATTGGGCACACCCCTATAGGGCAAAAGTGTAGGCACACCCCTACTGGTGAATCCATCAATAGATAACCTCTACATCATAGGATTCAAATCCTTAACATTTCCTTATGCAGTTTTATTATTCTTGTCTTGTAACGATTTTCATAAAACAGGTGTTTTAGAAATAAACCTTCCCCTCAGAAATTTGATTGCTTTCTTTTTTCCTCGTTTACATTTACTTTAGAGCGATATATCATTGAGTTCAACTCATATGCACAGGCAGTAATTCTTTAAAAATAAAGCATGATATATAAAAAAAATACTTGAATAAACATAATTCAAGAAATAAGAAACTCACCAATCCCTTTCCTTTACTCGCATTCTTATCTGCATTATTGCCACGCTTATCCTGAGATGCCAGCCTCTTGTTTCTCGGCCTCAAAAACCATTGAAATAGCACGCACTTTAATTGGGTTGTGTCTCTTAGATGCGTAGTGTTAATATTTAAGAGCTTTAGGAAAAGGCGTTTTAAATCCGTTCAAATATGAAAACTAACTCAAAGAAATGGCCAAAGATATTAAACTTGTTGTCCAACATACACTTATCCTTTAAACAACACAAAAATCAGCCCCTAAATAAGGTTGCCAACACAAAATCAACCTACAAAAAGGGTTGTCTGTCAACACAAAAATGACCCAAATTGCAAGGAAACAATACTGCTTAACCAGCCCCCAAAATCAGCATAATTAGCACGCAAAAATAGCACAATGAGCCCACAAAACAGTCCAGAAACCAAAAATCAGCAATCGAATAACGAAATCATCCACAAAAAATTGTACTAGCTAACTAATATCACTAATTATACTTTCAAACCAGCAAGGTAACAAAAACAGAAGTAAATAAGGAGAAGAAAGTATCTTTATAGCGAGAGAGGGAGGAAGAAAGTGTTGCACAACCGTTCCTTCTTGGATGCGCTGAGATTCAGCGAATTTCTTCCAAAATCCCTGAAGGAGGCGCTGAAGAAGAAGGTAGGAGGCAGGGGAGAAAAGTAGCAGCAACAGTAGCTCAAAACTAGCGGAAGCAAAGCCCTAAATCAGCGGCTCTGAAAGATCGCTCAACACAGGAAGTAGTAGCACAACACAGAATAAAAAGAGGGAGGGAGAGAGCTTGCACGATAAAGTAGTAGAGCACGGGCACAAGATCCACAATACAGTAGCAGTGACACAAAGCAACGACATAAAGCAACGACATAGAGTAGCGACACAAAGCAGCGGCACAAAGCAGCGGCACAGAGCAGTGACTACTAAAAAGAAGAGAGGCAGAAGGAGAGAAGAGGAGCAGTAGCCAGGAAGGAGAAGCAGAGAATCGGAAGAAGAAGAAGAGGTCGGGATTCAGCGACACAGGAAAAAGCGCAGAGACGGGAATGCGGGAAATGAGAAGGGCTCGGGCTCATTTTATAAAAAATAGTAAGCCACCAGTGGTAGTAAGGAGCCAGGCACAGTAATATATAGATCCAGGTGCCACCACCCTAAGCCTATAGTAAACCACCAGCCAACACATGGCTTGGCTGAGTGTCAAGACAAAACCAAATCAGCCACCACTCAAATTCCATGAGTCAAAGTCATAATCCAGCATAGTACCCAGTCAACAATAAGCCCAAATCACTAATGATAGTCCACATATGACACAACACAATAATAGACACATAACCTTGGCTATTGGCACCCCTGACAATAAAATAAAGGGAATTTAAATAAAATGAAACGAAAAATGTGAAAAATTAATATGAAAATCGGTATTGCCTCTTGTTCATCATCGGGGAATAATTAAAATTATTTTGCGCATATTTGGATCGCCACATAGGGGCCTTATTTATAGCCCAACCCCCATCGATAACTAGGCGACTACCAAGGTAGCTCGCCCACTTGGGCGAGTAGCTGTCCTAGTCGTCTACCCAGCGAGTTCCCCTCGCCATACTCGCCCGGACCTTCAATTATCTTGAGTGCTGACTATGATCCCTGCCTTGACCTGTTGACTTTGGCTTCTTGTTGATCTCACTCTGAATGAGTCCACCCTTGACGAATACAGGTTGTACATAATCTCTGCTCTTTATGAGTGAAGTAGGACCTTGGAAAGAATCTTCCAACACCTATTAGCGAGCTGCTTCTGGCGAGAATCTGGACTACTCGCAATCTATAAATGTCTGCTGATTTCTATAAATAAGGGGTGGCTCATCTTTTAAACACACCTTCTAAACTTGCAAATGGTATCGCATTCTGTAGAGTAAATTTATACTGTGAGAATTATCATTTTGTCGGGATTCCTGGTTCATAAGAAGTTGAAGAGGCCACGAGATGGAGATGATGCCACTGAGCTCTCTCCACCAAAGAAGGATAAACTAAAGAAGAAGAAGTTGCTTGACATAAAAAAGAATAATCTGCCTCCTGACACCGAGGATGTTGTCATTCCCTGCGACAATCCTGAGATCCTTGCTGACTCTCAACAGTTATGTGATGAACTTGGTCTGAGCGACTATGTTGAACAGGCCACGTATGAATCTTCTCACCCCTCCTGCCAACCTCTCCTCCTGCCCCGGACCTCACCGGGTCCTAGGCTCAAATGCAGTCAGACCTCGCTGCCTCATAAGGTTAGAACCTCGCTTACTCTTTACTTCTAGATGTCGCCACTTTTCTTGATTGTCGTCCTACTGACACTTTTCTGCTACTCGCAGCTCCATTGCTGACTACCTCCAGTAAGCACTTGTCTATTACTCCCCTGCTATCAGTCCCTCTAGTAGTCCTTGAAGCCCAGTAGAGATTGTGACCAGGTCACTCTATCATAATCAGCCTTGGTTCCAAGACATGGCCGGAGAAATAAGTTACTGAGGGGAGGAACAAGGACCTTCCTGTAGATAAGACTTCGTAGCCATGGGCGAGTAAGGCCCCCCCACCTGCAATAAGCTCATCACGACCTTTGTCAAGTACTTCCCTTCCGTCATCGCCACCACATTTGCCACTGACTTCCACTGCCCCTCCTGATGCCCTCCCTCAAAAGGCTCTGACTCTCTTAAATGCTCATGTGAGCTCATCACAAGATCAGGGAGGAAGGCACTCACACTACTTCCTACCGAGGATCGAATGACGAGATTCTGGTTGTCGCAGCCAGTGGCAAGACGACGATCGCTCGGGAGGCTCCTCGTCAGGCCAACGGAGCTCAGCTTATCGCACCCCCACCCCACCCCCCACCCCCCCACCACCCCTCGCGCCAATCTTGATCTCCTCGGTCTGGTAACTCGCTCATTACTGGGCAACTTAATTTTTGAGTTGTGGCTTTATATGACGTCGTGGTTTCTTTTATGTTTTGACAGGTCGCCCTGCAACCTCGGGAGCGAATTTTATCGATGCCCTTCGCCTCTTAGCCTATGAGTATCGCCAGGCTACTTCTCGCGTATACATGGAGCTGACGATGAAATTCGATCAGCTTCCTATCTACGGCCTTCATCGCTGGATCTCTGCCCCTAATCTTCGAATGGCGAAGGTGGTGGAGATCTCGGAGAGGTTCTCTGGCTATGAGTCTCGCTTTCTAATGATTAGCGAGCTGGAGATGCGTCAAACCATGATCGAGCATCACCAGCAACATCATCACAAGGAGCTGTCTGGGATGCGAGCGAGCATGGACACTGCGAGATGGCTGGCAAGGATGGAGGTCCAGCTACGTCACGGCGATGATGTGAGGGAGATGCCGTGCGAGCACTATCAGCAAGCTTGCGACATGGGCTGGGTCGGGCAACATCCTCGTCTTCAAGAGCAGCATCCTCCTAAGAACTAGGATTTTCTTTTAAATCTATTTTTTCTCTCCTCGCCCTTGCCGACATTGTACAAAATAATTCTGCAAATATTTTTTAAATACTAGTGGCGAGCTTCGATCTCACGCTGAGTTTGTGACTTCTTTTTAGTATATTGATTTTTGTTTTTACTTCGTTCTTTTCTTCGATTTCTTGGGTTAACTGTGCAGGTTCTGGCGAGTTAGCGGCTTTCTGTTTTGAAATTTTTGCGAGATAGGGCTTTGGCGGCTTTCTAGATTTTTTGGGTAGGTAGCAACTTAGACTAATACTCCCTCGAGGCACCTGATACCCCCTGGCCTTTGCCTATAAATAGAGGGGGTATGTGCGTCTTTATTACGCTATTACAAATTCTCATCCTTGCTCGCGAATATTTCTAGTTCTTCCCCTTCTCACTCTGGGTACTCTCCTCTCTTATTACTCGCTTTGTTCCTTGCTAGTCTTTTGAGATGGTTGGTGATGACGCTAAAGCTGGCCGCCAAGCCCACACGATAAACTTTATCAATGTTATTTTCAAGAAATCAGTCGTCGATGAGCGGGATTTAGCGGAATACAAGAGGACCCTTCTGCCTGAGGGATACTCGGCTAGACTTCCTACCAAGGGCGAGCGACTCAACACTACTCTGGACGGTGAGCTCATCCTCCCACTCCTCCACTTTGAAGTCAGCCTATGACTTCCCCTATAGTCAGAGTCTAGCCAGATACTAAGGTACTTTGGCATAGTCAAACAGAGTAAAGACACCACAACTTCAGCATTATAAAATGATATAAAGAACTACCCATCTCAAAATTCAGAAAACAAGATAGCGGAAACACATAAATACTAGAATTTATCCACAACCATAGGAGTCTGAAATGACCTTAAGGCCTTACATCATTCAAATGCCAAACACAGTAGCAATAACAAACAGAGTAACGTGCATTAGCACCCCTAGGCTATCTCAGCGTGCAAGCCAGAATTACATAACATTAAGCATAACATTTAATAAATCATAAGTACTACAAGGAGAACACTTCATGAGGCTTAGGCCTTTTTAATCGGCGAGCTTGCTCCAGCTTGCGATCCTTGCCCTGTAAAAATTGTTGTAACGAAGTTCATCAAATGCTAACCTCAACTGTGTAACCAATACATCTCCTCTCGGCCATCCCTAGCAAACCCCGGGGCACTCCATCACCCTACAAGTCAGCATTTTGTATGCAAAAGTACATAAACATAGAAAGTTAGTAACAGGTTTGGATGTCACATACATCAAACACATTTCTAGGTTGAGCATTTAATAAAAAGGGGCCTAACATGCAGCATGTATGCAATCCTGGGTTTCACCCAAGGCACCCTATAGCCCATATGATTCTAGCGCATATGATTCTAGCACATCATCATGCATCATCACATCACATCATATAGGTACTTCCAATTTACCCTGTCGGCGTTCAATCTGCAACACATAATTCTTGCCTAGGCCCCACCCGCTCATGGGTCTCAAAACCTGGGCTTGCCTGTAAGCTCTGACTTCTCATGTCAGGATTCCGTCACACAAACAAACTGATGCTAAGAACCCTTACTTGAACGCACCCGCTCGTGGGCTTCATTGCCCGGGCTTGTCCAAAGCTTAACATTCTCGTCAGTTTCATTGAAGAGGACTTGTCTCACCGGGACACTCTCCACACATGACTTGCAACATCAAAGGCTAGCCAGCCGACTACAAAGACCAAGTCCAGCCTTCATAATCAGCCTTATCAATTCTGCCCTAAATCACCATTCGTTCTTACACGAAGAAGAGGGAAAACATCACAAACGGTGTCTTCGCCGCATTCGAATTTCTAGCAAAATCCTTATTGCTCGTCATTCAACATCACCGAGTCGGACTAACGATCGCGACTACGACTTCACGCACAATGCCTAATCCACTAACGGAGCGGATTTCTAATACAACATCATGCCGGGGATGGACTCAATCGACCTGTGGCTCCTCTTGAACCATGGTGACCCGTACCCCTATCACTTGAGAGATCTGGTTCCTAAATGATTGAAAGAAAGCGAAAATGAAATGGATGCAATGCACTCATCCTAAAGACCGAGAGGAGATATGTCGTTACCTTACGACACCTCTTCCTAGCCATGGAGATCTTGGTTTGCACAGATGGAAGTGTGCGCCTTCAATTCCTCTCCATGGATCTGGCCTCGGATCGACGAATAGAGCTTCGAAGCTTCGCTAATGGTAGATGAATACCTTCTACTTCCTCCTCCACCACTCTCTCAAAACCATAGAATTTGAGAAAGAATGGGGAAGTTGACCCCTCAGCCCTATAAAAGCCCAAGGACCGAGATTTCTGGGCCATAGGATCGAATCCTAAGAAGATCGGATGGCCAAGAAATCAGATATACGGAACTGCTTCCATCTGTTACCATCGGGCGATAGCTACCTACTGCGCCACGACAGCTTACAGACCCTCTAGTCTCAAAATAATGATGCATTACTGCCAGCAGTAGCGATACAGCCACGCGGTAGCTACTCAACGCTTTTGACTCGATGCCTCGACAAACAAGGGCTACCGTCGGGAGATTGCTTCCTAACGCCACATGTTAGTTAATCGACGCTTTAGTCTCAATGCTTTCATATCAACACTCTCGTCAAAACAAGCCTACCTCTGGGCGGTAGCTTCCTACCACTGAGCGGTAGCTCCCAGAACCTCACACTGGCAAACAGGGGTGTTACAACTCCTCCCCCTTAAAAGAATTTCGTCCTCAAAATTTAACATACACACAAAGCAACGAGCATACCTGATGAAAACAGTTCCGGGAAGTCTTCCCGCATTGCTTGCTCGTGCTCCCAGGAGAATTCGTCTCACTCGCAGTTATCTCAACATACTTTTGCAAGCTTAACCTCATTATTCCGCAACTATCGAACTTCTGAATCCTCTACACCAATCGGACGGACTCTTGTCCTCCGGTCCCCTTCTACTGATATTGTTGTCGACTCGACCACAACATTTGCCCCCACCAAGGCTTTCCTTAAAACTGAGAGATGGAAAACATCGTGCAATCCACTCAGCTCTATGGACAATGCCAACCGGTAGGATACTTCTCTGATATGTTTTGTAACTTCGAACGGTCCTAGAATCCTCGGACTCAACTTCTTGAGTTGGTGAATCCGTAAAACACCTTTGAACGACTTAATCTTTAGATATATCTAGTCACCGACCGCGAATTCCACATTCCTATGACGCGCATTGAAATACCTCGTCTGCCGATCCAAAGCAACCTCCATGCTCTCCTTTATTATTCGCACCAAATCGCAAGCATTGTCCACCACCTCTTTTCCCAAAAGCTTGGTGTCTCCCGCCTCTATCCAAGACATCGGTGTCTGACACTGCCTTCCATACAAAGCCTCGTATGGAGCCATCTTAATACTTGCTTGGAAACTATTGTTGTAGGCAAACTCCACCATGAAAAGGTGGTCTTCCCACTTCTTCCCAAAATCAAGGGTACACATTCTCAGCATATCCTCCATTGTATGATTTGTCCTCTCCGTTTGACCATCGGTTTGAGGATGGAACGTCGTACTAAACTTGAGCTTGGTACCCAGACTCTTCTGCACTAGTCTCCAGTTCTTGGACGTAAACCGTCCATCACGATCACTAACAATGCTCTTTGGAACTCCGTGCAACCGCACAATATTACGAACATACAATTCCACCAGCTTCTCCACGCTATCCTCCTTCCGATTCAAAATGAAGTGAGCCACTTCAGTCAAGCGATCCACAATCACCCAAATCTCATCGTTACCCTGCTGTGACAAAGGTAAGACATGCACAAAATCCATGGAGATGTCGTCAAATTTCCACTCTGGGATAGGAAGTGGCTTCAGGAACCTGTCTAGCTTCTGACACTCAACCTTCACAAAGGCATAAGTTTGGCACTGACTCATATACAAAGCTACATCTCGCTTCAACCTAGGCCCCCAAAAGAATTTCTTCAAATCTAAGTACATCTTTGTATTGCCCAAGCGAATGGAGTACTTTGTGAAATGGGCCTCAAACATCAACTCCTCACGGAGCTTGCCAAACTATGGTACACATACCCTTCCATCCTTTTTTTAAGATCCCACCAACAATCTCCTAGGTATTACCCTTGCCTTTTTGAGCTTCCTCCACAAATGGCTGGAACTCTGCATCCACACTGGTTGCTTCCCGGATACGATCGGACAAGTCATTTTGCAACTCTATCCAGTTCAACTGAGCCATGCTAGACTCACCTCTTGATACACAATTAATGTCGAGGGACTCAAAGTCCCTGCACCAACCGCTCATCATGAGCTTCAATCCAATTCCCTTGTCCAGAATATTTTCTACTTCAAGGCATCGACCACCACATTGGCCTTGCCTGGCATATACTGAATCGCCATGTCGTAGTCCCCAAGGAACTCGACCCACTTGCGTTGTCGCATGTTCAAGTCTTTTTGATCCAAAAGGTAATTTAGGCTTTTATGGTCAGTGAAGATCTCTACCTTCGCACCATACACAAAGTGTTGTCATAACTTTAATGCAAAAATTACTGCCGCCAACTCCAAGTCGTGTACGGGGTAATTCCTCTCATGAGGTTTCAACTGTCTAGACCTAAAGGCTATCACCTTGCCATGCTGTACTAGCATGCAACCAGACGCATCGCTGAAAATCTGAAATCCTTCAGTCCCTTTAGGATGGCTTAGGATTGGAGCCGACATCAACCTTTCCTTCAAGGTATCAAATGCTTGGTCACACTCCTGTGTCCACACAAACTTTTGGTCCTAACGAGTCAGAGAAGTGAGGGGCAGAGCTATCCACGAGAAGTTTTCCACAAACCTTCTATAGTACCTGGCTAGTCCAAGGAAACTACTGACTTCCTCCACGATGCTCAGAACTGGCCAATCCCTGATAGCCTTAACTTTTGTCGGATCCACCGCCACCCCATCACCACTAATCACATGGCCCAAAAATGCCACTTTCTCTAACCAAAACATGCACTTCGAGAACTTAGCATAAATTTGGTTCTCTCTCAAAACCTGCAAGACCACTCTCAAGTGCGTCTCATGCTCTGCCTCCGATTTGGAGTATACAATTATCATCGATGAATACCACCACAAACGAGTCTAAGTACTCCTAAAACACTTGGTTCATCAAATCCATGAATACAGATGGTGTGTTCGTCAGCCCGAACGACATCACCGAGAACTCGAAGTGGCCATACCTCATACCAAATGGTGTCATGGGTATGTCCTCATCTCGAATCTGCAATTGGTAATACCCTGACTTCAAGTCCAACTTAGAGTACAACACTGACCCAACCAACTGATCGAATAGGTCATCTATCCGTGGAATCGAATACTTGTTATTGATGGTAAGTTTATTCAGCTCACGGTAGTCTATGCACAACTGCATGTTGTCATTTTTCTTCTTTACAAACAACACCGGCGCGCTGCACGGCGAAGAGCTGGGCCTAATATACCCCTGTTCCACAGCTCCTGCAGTTGTATCCTGAGCTCGGCCAAATCCTTCGGTGCCATCCTGAAAGGAGGATGTGACACCGACCTAGCTTCTAGCACTAACTCAATCGAGAAATAGATCTCCCGCCGACGAGGTACTCCTGGAAGCTCCTCGGGAAAAACATCCTCGAATTTCGCCACCACCGGCACTTCTCTAATTGTTAACCTAGAAATGTGCATTTCCAATAAAGCTACGAATGTGACCCCTCCCCGGTTAAATGCCCGCACCAATTGGATGGTCGAAATCAGGGAGCAGTCCACTCCACTAAGGCCCTCAAATTTGACTTCTTCCTTTCCTTTGCTTCTCAGAGTCACCACCTCTAATAGACAGTCAATACTGGCCTGCTGCTCTACAAACCAGTCCATCCCCAAGGTCACATCAAACTCGGCTAATGGTAGGACTACCTCTACCAACACGAAGTAAATTCCATCTAGTTTTCAACCAATGCGCCCTTTCGTCCCGGCAGTCATGAAAGACCCATTGGGCATGCGCACCCTAAGCTCTGTGGTACTGGGACTGGAACGCACTGACTGCTCCTGCCTTGGATCTAGTTCAACACCACCATTAGTATAGTATTGAGCTATGTGGACTGGATTGTCACATGTGTAGCATGTTGGTGGTCCCTTGAAATGAGTTCCCCCAAACGTGACACTGCTCTTCTCTCCTGACCTAAAGGGACTGGGTTTCTTCCTCCACTTATTCCCTTCTGACTTCCCCTACGATTGAGAAGGCTTTCCTTCTTCCTGCTTCGCGGTATGACCATTTCGGCATTGGGTTCACTCCATATCACTTTCCAACATCCTGGCAGCCTCAACCAACTCAGTGAAGCTGGCATTCTTCAAAGTTATAAGGGGTTATCTCAAATTCTCTCTCAACCCATGGTAAAAGAGGTTGTCCCTCTCTTCATCATCAGCCATGGTCGTTCCCGTAAAATGACCCAAACGAGTAAATTCTTGTAAGTACTCATCCACAGTTTTATCTCATTGCACCATGTGCAGAAACTGCCTCTGAAGGGCTAACCTCATTGATGATGGGATATACTTCCTTAAGAAGGCATTCACAAACTCATCCATGGAAGGGGTGTGTCCAGGAAACTAGTGATCGATATGGCTCACCCATCATATTTTTGTGTCACCTTCTAGCATGAAGGTCAAGAATTGGGACTGCTTATGCTCAGGTATTTCTGTCGCTCTCAGGAGTTCCTGAATCCTTGCCAACAAGTCATCAGCATCTGTCAGTGCACCGACACCCTTGAACGTCGGAGGATGGAAACTTAGAAAGTACTTTATTTGCCAGTCTGCTTTCCCGATAACCTCTCTCTCAGCCAACGGCTCTGCTTATCTGGCCCCTTCGCCCGGTATGACAGGAGTCACATCCGGGGTAACAGGAGTCATTACATGTGCAACAGGGGTCACAACTTGCGCTGTCGCCGTAACTTGGGCAACTACCATTGCCTCTTCTAGCATGCGACAGAAATCGGATGGGGTTACACCCATGCCCATAGGACCAAAAGCAGTAGCACTGCTCGTCGAAGGCTCCTCTTATGGCCTCGACGTACCCGCCTCGTCGCTTGCACCCTTAGCAAAAGCAAGGTAAAACAAGAATCAGCTCCCAATCACAAAACTTAGACACAAAGACACTCACGGTTTCGTGATACTCCTATGTGGATAACTTCTTTATGTGATCTGATTACATCAAATCGACCACTAAACCTTACCCTGGACACGAACCTCCCTCTTATACCAAATTATAACACCTCCTCTGTAATGACCATATAATATAGGCCCGGCCGGGGCCTCACAATATATATACTCCACAGATTCAGCATTATAAAATGATATAAAGAACCACTCATCTCAAAACTCAGAAAACAAGACAGCGAAAACACACAAATACTATAAGTTATCCACAACCATAGGAGTCTGAAATGGCCTTAAGGCATTACATCAATCAAATGCCAAACATTGTAGCAATAATAAACAGAGTAACATGCTTTAGCACCCCTAGGATACCTCAGCGTGCAAGTTGGAATTACACAACATTAAGCATAACATTCAACAAATCATAAGTACTACAAGGAAAACACTTCATGAGGCTTAGGCCTTTTTGGCCGGCGAGTGATAACTTCTCACAAAAAAGTTATCTAGCTCAATTTTTAGACTTAATATACGTTCTAAGTGCTTAAAAAAGTTTAAATGGATAATAAATAAAGGTAAATTCATATTTATTTAATTTGTGGCTAATCCGGTCTTTCTTCTATGTGTTAGCGCAAGAAACGCCAAAGAAATCTACTTGGAGAATCAAAATATGCGCAAATATCATTTGCTGGAAAAAAAGGTTGCGACCTCTGGAAAAAAAGATTGTAACGTCTTGACGAATTTCAAATTTCAAAATTCAAATATTGCGTCATTTGCAATTTTGGAAAGAGGCATCCTATAGGAAAAAGGGTTGGACATTTTTTGAAGGATTATTCAGGAGTTATTCATTATTCATCATCTTTAAGAGAGAGAGAGTTCTTCATCTAGGGTTTTCAAAAAAATCCTCCATTGAAGGGGCGGCCGAAGCCAAGAAGACGACGGATCTCCAGGTTGATCGAGTGAGGGATGTCGAAAGGAGAATCCTACAACGTTTATTTGTCAATTTCATCTTGTATTATAAAATCTCTCCAAACGCTTTGTGTTTCCTCCGTCTCCATCAACTAATTCTTTTAATCTTGTATTGTGAGAGTACTATGACTTGTTTGAAGATGTTCTTATAATCTTCCTTCATGATTGTTTGGTGAATGTTCTTTATCGAATTTAAGATCTTTATTTTGAAGCTTTTGGAGAAGGTTTTGTTTTTCTACTGCGCTCCATAAATCGATAGAGAAGTTGCACAAGTGCGTCTTAGATTTGGTATAGTATTTGAAGGAAGAAAGAGATTTCCTCTTAATGTTAGCAACTTTGATTTTTGATCTTTATGCGGTACTTGTTTCATCTAAGGGGAAATAGAGACTAGAGATTTCTGATATTGAGAGATACAGATCTTCTACTATATAATCGTTGCAAGACGTTTCACCACACATACTCATAAAGTCACCTTTTTAATTTCATCACGCTAGGCATAAGAAATCATGATACAAGATTAGTTTTCTAATGTATAAAAAGTATTCCCTCAAGTAATTGTACTTTATTTTTAATTAAGCATTTTTATTTATATTTTCAATAATTATAACATCATCATTCTTAACTTACTTGAATTTAGAGAAAAGGTATAACTAGTATTTGCAAGCACTAAATCTAACACATCTCTGTGGGAACGATCTTTATTCACATTATATTACTTGATTCGATGCGTGCACTTGTCTGTAATACGTATACTCGTTTTGGGCGTATCAAGTTTTTGGCGGCATTGCCGGGGAGGTGCAAATAATTTAGTGTTACTTTCTTGCAATATTAGTAAATTCGGAGTATTTAGAGCTCAAGTTTCTAATATTTTCTTATGTTTATTTGTAATGTTGTTTAATGCATGTTTTTGTTTTAATTTTTTTAAAAAAATAATTTTTTTCATTTTTTATTTGTCTTAATCTATTTTTAAAAAATTATAAAGCAGGTTATCTGTATCTGAAATAATTTTCATGTGTAGTTTATTTTTTGCAAAGAAGAGTTAATTTTATTCTATTCACATCCATTAGAAAAATATATACTCATGTGAGATGTGAGTGGTGTGGTTCGTTTAGTTATGCTACTGATGCGTGTTACATGGGGACTGCTGGGTATCATTCGTGGCTCGCAAAACATAGAGAATATTTAGGTCCCCAATATTGTGCAGCAAATAATTATAATTTTATGTCCCCACGTCAAATAGTTACTCGACCTTATGACTTGGCTCATTGGTTATCGAATAGTAATGTTATGGAGTGTTTATTTTGTCATGGTTTGGACAACGTACTGAAGGATTGTGTTGCTTATAAAAGTGAGAGGGAGAAAAATTATGAGTCGGGCATCCAGACCATAACTACTTTTGCAGTACCACCATTTTTGCTTGGGACTATTGCAGATAATCCCCTTATAATTGTGGGCCCGTATATTGATAATGATGCAACACCTCCCCATCCACATTCATCACCTAGTTTTGATCCACTTGCAAAGGAACCCGAGCATACATATTCTGAATTAGATACTAATATTGTTCCACCATTTTCTTTGTAAAACTTTTCTACACCTATTTTTGTCGATCTCATCGAAGATATTGCACAGGGTGATGATCTAGAACTTAAGGCTGCGTCAAAGTGAGATGAAGATATTGTTATCTCCGATGAGGGGAATGATTCTTTGAAGCACGGTGACATGCCAAAATAAGATGAAGTTGATATCCTTTCTGAAGAGGAGGTTTATACTTCTTCGTTGGAGGAGGAGGTCCAACTCACCACCGAGGACCTTGAGTTCTCAGGCCCCCCTTATTATGATGCTTATGATACCGACATAGATCAATTCTTAGAACCAGCTAGGAGTGAAATCGGGATCACTCCTATGATTAGAAATCATTTATGTCTTTCTTCTATTTTATTTCCTAATATTCTTTTATTATCCGAGCCCAAGCAAGTTGATGTGTCACAAATGCTTCAGGAGGTTATTATGCACTTTCTTCAAATTGATGAGATGAGTATCCCCTTATGTGAGGAGGTTGAGTCCTCCTCCATAGTGGAAGCCCCTTTCATCCTTTTCCCTCCTTGCAGCCTTCATGTTGACGAATATACCTTATTGGGCAAGGATACATATTTTGGTGAGGTAACTGAGGAGCATTCCTCCTCCTCTTCTTACTTTTTATTCCCTCTACCTACGATGAACATGAATTATTATTTAGGTAAAGGGGTGATTGTTCTATCGTCGCATCGGTGCCCGCTACCGACACGAATATTAGAACAGTTATCTGTTCATTTTTCTTTTCACCGTCTAATAATTTAGAATTTTAAAATTTCTAAATAAGTCATGCTGGGGAGACAATAAACACGGTAATTATCTTTCGTTTATTGTATATTATATTTTAATTTTTTTTGTCCGCTTTTTTAGTCCTAGGGTAAATTAGGCGCTAGATGGGAGACAACTCATCATTTATTTTATATTTATCTATTTTAATAATAATCTAAAAATGAGCAAAATTATTATTTTTTTTATTTAGTGTTTTCTATTAATTTTGATCGGAGGAAGCCTAATGTGAAGAGGATATTTTTTTAAAAATGAAGTTTGGTTGTTGCAATCTCAAAAAAGGTGGTTGCAACCTTTAAGTTGTTGTTTTTTCTCTTTACCGCACAGAACTGGCAGAAATTTGAATGTTGCAATCCAAAAAAGGTGGTTGTGACCTTTTTTTGTTGTTTGTGTTTCTTCACTACACGGTGCTGGCAGAAGTTTGGATGTTGCAACTCCAAAAAAAGATGTTGAAACTTTTTTTGCTGATATTTTTTTATTTTTTTTTCTGCTCCTTCCTGAAGAACTGCACCACAAAGCTTTGGTAGGTCGGTTTAACTAAACCGGGATACATAATTATGTTCTCAAACCATCTTTGCATGATATTAAACCTTTCAATTGCCGATTCAGTTTTAATTTCCTCTCTTAATCATTCTGATTAGCGTCTTGGTTCAGCCTCCTTGTCTAAATCTCGATCCTTTCCCAAATCGTGAGCGGTGGAGTGCTCTCGGCAAAATCGGAGATAGCGTAGTGCGACGGGCTTCGTGAGAGCAACAACGAATATTATTATCTTCTTTTTAGTTCTATTTTGTATTCGTTATATATGTTATAGGTGGATTATCTGGTGATGATAGTTTTATCTTTTTGGACATTATATTTTGTGATTTGTTATATATGGTAATAGTCTGTCATGATGCACGAGAACTTCTTGATTATTTCTGTTATCATGATATTATATTGCTCGCTCATGGTTTCATCTCACGGTTATCTTGCCTCATATGATTATTACTTTGAATGAAATTTTGATCTTCTATGGTTGTTTCGTATTTATAATAAATTGAAATTAATACGTCGGCTCGTTGTGATGGTGAGACTTTATGACTTATTATATGATGATAGTTGGACATAATTAATTGAGGTGTATTATTTTTATTGTACTTTGTGATATGTTTTTATGACATGTTGATTTTTTGTATGTTGGTTATTGCGAGACACTCTTATTTTACCTACCTTCAAGCTAATCAAAATAAATAAAATGGTTTTTCTAGTACGCTTGTTGTGTCATGTTATAGTGTAGCATGATGTTATGAGTTGCGTTGTTTATCTGATGATTCCTACAATGATGTAAACTTAATACTCTGGAGTATTATTAGGATGGAAAAATGATAGATCTTATCTTACATGATCATGATATGTTTGTGTCATTTTTGATGGTTTTTGATGCTACACGTAGAATTGGACAAAACTCCATTTCGTGCTTTAACCTTTATATATGTCCAAGATATAAGTTTTACAAGCTACAACACATGGCTAAGATTGTTGATGGACATTCCACAATATAGTAAATTGGGTACGTCATCGAGAAAGTGATGGACAACCATACAGACACTGCAATTCCCAGGGGAGAATTTAAATTTCAAGTCTCTATTTTTGTCCTTCATTTTGTCCTTTTCTTTATGTGTTGATTAGTAAAAAATATTTTAAATTAAAATTCTTGGGTATTGAAGTCTCTTTGGTAGGGACTAAAAAAGCCAAAAGTGTGGAGGTGGGGTAGTATAATCCTCACTAAATGGGTGAGGAGTGAACTTTTATAACAATAGTGATTGATCCTACTTCTTGATATAATTAACGAATGAGTTATTCAATATTATTTGATGATTATTGTTTGTAGGATAGTCATTCTTAATGGTTCATATTTTCGATTTGAATTTAGTGAGATGGGTAAAATATCTTTTAAGTATTTTTGTATCCAAATTTTCATAAAAAAAAATTTCTTCCTAAAAATAATTTGTATTGACTTCTAAAAATAATGACGGAAGAGCGAGCAAGAACTGAGTTGGAGAATTGAACCAAAGCATTGAGATGACTATTTAATTTGTAAGAATGATTAGGACTTCCCTTTGATCAATTTGTGTCTCACTACCTATATTTGATTTGATTACTATCCTTTAAGCTTGAACCTTTGATTACTATGTATAATTTCCCTATATTCCTAAAAGTAATTTCTTAGTAACTTTTTAACTATGCGTGATTGTTAAAAAAAATTATGAGTCGTAGTGATATGTGGCTTAAGTGTGTGTACACCTACTTGGAATGATCCCTATTATGACTTTATAAAAAAAGTATAAAAAAGAATGTGGCATAGTGATATGTGACCTAGGTATGTATATTCATACTTGTAATGATCCCAACTATGATTAACTAAAAAAGGAAAAAATATTTAAAAAAATGTTATAGTGATATGTGGCCTAAGTGTGTGTATACCTACTTGGAATGATCATAACTATGAACTAAAAATTTGACAATTGAGAAATGAACCTCATAGTTGAGAGAGTTATTAAGAATATTAACTAGGAAAATATCTTCTACTATCGCAATTTATTCCTAACCAAGCCAAAGTCATTTTCACCACAAGTCCTCATGATTTCTTTTTAAATTAAACTAACAACTATAGTGGAGGTTAAGTCAAATACTCGGCCTATTTTCATTCTCTCTTAGTTATTGAATTGTTCGATGAGAAAAATTTATGGGACTCAATGATTATAAAGATAGCACACACCACACTAGAAAGTTTAATTGAGTTTATCTTTCATCAAGCTAGTGAATTTTTGATTATTTCAAACCATTGATGTGTGACAAGTCCTCATTTGGTTAAATCAAAACTCTTGTGTGGACGTTCTTTAATTATTTTTGAGAAGAAGAATCATGGGAGTTGTATATTTTGACTACATCCTCTCATTCAATTTCGATGATTGGAATTGTCTTTGTTAGGGACTAGCAAAGGTTTAAGTGTTGATATGTGATAACTTCTCACAAAGAAGTTATCTAGCTCAATTTTTAGACTTAATATATGTTCTAAGTGCTTAAAAAGAGTTTAAATGGATTAGAAATAAAAGTAAATTCATATTTATTTGATTTGTGGATAATCTGGTCTTTTCCCTATGTATTAGTGCAAGAAACACTGAAGAAATCTGCTTGGAGAGTCAAAATCTACCCAAAATATCATTTGCTGGAAAAAAGGTTGCAACCTCTGGAAAAACAAGGTTGCAACGACTGGACGAATTTAAAATTTCAAATTGCAATTTTGGAAAGAGGCATCCTTTGGGAAAAGGGTTGGACATTTTTTGGAGGATTATTCATGAGTTATTCATTATTCATCATCTCTAAGAGAGAGAGAGAGAGTTCTTCATCTAGGGTTTTCAAAAAAATCCTCTATTGAAGGGGCGGTCGAAGCAAAGAAGACGATGAATCTCTAGGTTGATCGAGCGAGGGACGTCAAAAGGAGAATCCTACAACGTTTATTTGTCAATTTCATCATGTATTGTAAGATCTCTCCAAACTCTTTGTTTGTTTCCTCTGTCGCCTTGAACTAATTCTTTTTAATCTTATATTATGAGAGTACTATGACTTGTTTGATGATGTTCTTATAATTTTCCTTCATGATTGTTTGGTGAATGTTATTTATCAAATTTAAGATCTTTATTTTGAAGCTTTTGGCCAAGATTTCGCTTTTCTACCGCGCTCCATAAATCGAGAGAGAAGTTGCGCAAGTGCGTCTTAGAATCGGTATAGCATTTGAAGGGAGAAAAGAGATTTCCTCTTGATGTTAGCAACTTTGATTTTTGATCTTTATGCGGTACTTGTTTTACCTAAGGGAAAATAGAGACTAAGGATTTCCGATATCGAGATATACGGATCTTCTACTCTAAAATCATTGCAAGATGTTTCCCCACGCATACTCATGAAGTCTCCTTTTTAATTTCATCACGCTATGCATAGGAAATTATGATACAAGATTAGTTTTCTAATTGATAAAAAGTATTCCCTCAAGTAATTGTAGTTTATTTTAAATTTAGCATTTTTATTTATATTTTTCAATAATTATAACATCATCATTCTTAACTTACTTGGATTTAGAGAAAAGGCATAACTAGTATTTGCAAGCACTAAATCTAACACCTCTCCGTGGGAACGATCTTTATTCACATTGTATTACTTGATTCGATGCGTGCACTTGCGTGTAATACGTATACCCGTTTTGGGCGTATCAGCGAGCTTGCTCAAGCTTGTGATCCTTGTCTTGTAAAATTTATTGTAACATGGGTCAGCAAAGGCTGACCTCAACTATGTAACCAACACATCTCCTCTTGGTCATCCCTAGCGGAGCCCAGGGCACTCCATCACCCAGCAGGTCAACACTTCATATGCAAAAGTACATAAACATAGAAAGTAAAGAAATAGTTTTGGATGTCACATACATCAAACACATTTCTAGGTTGAGCATTTAATAAAAAGGGGCGTAGCATGCAACATGTATGCAATCTCGGGTTTCACCCAAGGCACCCTATAGCGCATATGATTCTAGCACGTCATCACGCATCATCACATCACATCATACGGGTACTTCTAATTTCCCTTGTCGGCATTCAAGCCACGATATAGAATTCTTGTCTAGTCCCCACCCACTTATGGGTCTCAAAACTTGGGATTGCCTGCAAGCTCTGACTTCTCACGTCAGGATTGCATCACACAAACAAACCAATGCTAATAACCCTTGCTTGACCATACCCGCTCGTGAGCTTCATCATCTGGTCTTGTCCAAAGCTTGGCATTCTCGTCAGTTTCACCGAAGGGGACTTGTCTCACCGGGACACTCACCACACATGACTTGCAACATCACAGGCTAGCCAGCCGACCATAGAGTCCAAGTCCAGCCTTCACAATCAGCCTTATCAATTCTGTCCTAAATCACCATTCATTCTCAAATGAAGAAGAGGGCAAACATTACAAATGACGTCTTCGCCACATTCAGATTTCTAGCAAAATTCTTATTGCTCGCCATCCAACATCACCGAGTCAGACTAACGGTCGTGACTACAGCTTCACCCACAATGCCTAATCCACTAACAGAGCAGATTTCTAATGCAATATCATGCCGGAGATGCACTCAATCGATCTGATGGCTCCTCTTAAACCATGGTGACCTGTACCCCTCTCACTTGAGAGATTTGGTGCCTAAGTGCTTGAAAGGAAGCAAAGATGAAATGGATGCAATGCCCGCATCTTGAAGACCGGGAGGATGAATGTTGTTACCTTACGACTCCTCTTCCTAGCCATGGAGATCTTGGTTTGCACAGATGGAAGTGTGTGTCTTCAATTCCTCTCCACGGATCTAGCCTCGGATCGACAAACGGAGCTTTGCTAATGGCAGAAGTGACCATTCTTCTTCCTCCTCCACCACTCTCTCAAAACCCTAGAAGATGAGAAAGAATGGGGAAGTTGACCCCTCAGCCCTATAAAAGCCCAAGGACGGAGATTTCTGGGCCATAGGATCGAATCCTAAGAAGATCGAATGGCTAAGAAATCAGATCTACGGTACTGCTTCCGTCTGCTACCGCCAGGCGGTAGCTACCTACCTTGGCGTGGTAGCTTACCGATCTACTAGTCTCAAAATAATATACTGCATTAATGCCAGCGGTAGTGATACCACCGCGCGGTAGCTACTCAATGCTTTCAACTTGACTCTTTGACGAACAAGGGCTACTATCAGGCGGTAGCTTCCTAATGCCATGTGTTAGCTACTTGGCGATTTCATCTTGATACCTTCATCTCAACGCTCTCATCGAAATAAGCCTATCGTCGGGCGGTATCTTCCTACCGCCGAGCGGTAGCTCCGAGAACCTCACACTGGCAAACACTGGTGTTATAATGGGCTTCCTCTTCTTCTTGCGATTCGAAAAGATCGCCTTTGATCACTCTGTTTCAAGAAGATCTTCGCCTTTGCGGCGACTAGCGAGGGTGTCATCTTCTTTAGCAACCATTGTTGGAGCATGCGTTATGCATCTCTTAGTTTGAGAATAACAAATACTGTGATATATTTGATCTTATCTTTTTGTGTTTATAGTGTGCAGGTTGTACAAGTTGAATGAGAAGACAAGTCCTCGGTCATGGGCATGATCCAAGGGTGTGTGCACTTTAAAAAACAAAATGGCGAGTTTTGTGTTCTGAAATTCAAATGGGCATAACTTTCAAACTGGTAAGAGTAACGGAATGTGCAACCCCATTAAGGAATGAGAATGAAGTCATCAACAATCTGGAAAAGGTTTGTATGGCAAAAGTGAAGAGGAGATATTACTGGAGATAGCCACTATCCCTAGGCGATAACGACAATGACGTCAACATGACGATGGTTATGCCCCACACAATCGCCACGACGCGGACTACTCGGCACTATCACCAGACAATAGTGGCTATCACCCTATGATAGCCCCGTGACCCAAACACGTTCGTTTTCAACTGGCATGATCATCGCAGTGTGGGACATGTGGCAGCTTGAGGAGATATCTCCTGTGATAGCTAGATATCGCTTGACGATAACATTTTTCTATAAAAGGCTGAAAACTGTGTGCGTTCGAAAGAGACACCTTCTGAAGCAGTGATTCCTTCTCCACCAAGCTAGAACTCTGATTCTTTTGAGAGAGAGGGTCGTCTCTAGAGACAGAGAGAAATCATTTATGAAAATGCGATGGTCTAAAGGAGGTTTTGAAGGAGTAGAGCTACAACACACATTCAACATGAAGGGCGAACGCATCAAGAACACCAACATACACACTGCCTTCATCTTCAGCTTCAAAAATCCTTGGGGTGCTTCTCTTACTTTTTATTATCTTGTAATCACTTTTGTTTTATCTTTCTGCATCAGGAGAAGAAAAATCATTGAGGGAGCACGTTGGATTCCGAGGAAGGATTTTGTAGGAAATTCGCTTTGTTTATGATGATTAGGCCCTCGTACAGCTTAGGGAGAATTCGCCGCCTTTTGTGTAGTGACTAGGTCGAGGTTAGATCTAAGGGTTGGTTAGAGGCCATATATGGGGTAAGATAGGCTATAGCCAGTCGATCTTTGGGAGAAGAACCGGTGAAGCATCAAAAAGAGATTTATCATATTTCACCTCGATTTTTAGCATTATAGAGATCAAACATTTTGTATTCAATTCTAAATAAATAAAATCATGTCTCTATTTGTATTCATATCTTAATTTTATATCTATGTATAAAATATTTTAATTAATATTTCTCCAGAAAGCTTATTGTAAAATATATTGGAAGATTCATTTTTGTAAGAAAGAAAACCTTAAATTCAAAATCTACGAGTTAGCGCTTGTCGGTAAACTTACTAGTAGAGGCAGTGAAGAAATATTGAATTCCTACATATTCTAATAATTAATATCCAATATATTTTTTACTAAACTATTAAATAAATATTCTTATAAAATATTTCGAAACTTCATTTATAAACACTAATATTTTTATTAAAAATTCAAAATTCTATATAACCCATATTCACCCCCCCACCCCCCGCTAAGAGCATCGTAAGGTCTAACACGTGATATCAGTGCAAGGTTTTTCCAAAACGGATTCACAATTAGGAATAATGATGCTTCATGATCTCGCGACCAATAAAGGGGATGAAATTTTATTAAATGAAAAACCTTTAGCACCACCATTATATATGGGTGAAAACTATAGAGGATGAAAAATTCTAATGAAAAATTTTCTTAAATCTTTAGATGAAAAAATTTGGAATATTACAAATAAAGAGCCCCAAGTATATTAAAAAAAACAAAATAGTATTAAATGCTAAATCTTTAAATAGTTTATTTTGTGCATTAGATCAACATATTATGATTTTGAAAATTTCTTGAAGAAACTTATGATTTTACATCTACAGGAATGGAACAATTACAAAAGATGGAGAATATGCATGTCTTCATAAGTATTTAAAAAAGCTCCTCAATTGAATGATTCGTTGAGTGCACATCAAATGGATTGAAAGAAGAGAACACATCATGCAAAAGAGAAGATGAAAATCCATCTATGGAAGAGGATTGCGGTGAAGATGTCAAAGGAACTTTATGTTCAAATATTGTCTCATCCATTAGCAATGTAAGAAAATCAAATTCTTCTCTTTTTGATACAAACTCTATTTCTACATTTCATATGTTTGAAATTGTTAAACGTGGAATTAAAAAAAATTGAAAGACGCTAATATAAAATTACATTTATAAAATATAAGTTTAAAAGTAAAAGTTAATGTAGAAATAAAAAATTGATGTGTTTGATGTTTCTTCTGGATGCTCTTTAGTTGAAAATACTACAGCTTCTTTTGATAGTAATTATTTTAAAGAAAAACTCAAGGTTTTTGAAAAAGTTCTTTTAATTTCAAAGGAATGTAATGATAAATTGTTAAATGATAATAATGTTATATCTCATAAACTAGCATCTCTAAATCACTCGTTTAAGAATTTTTAAATAATTTTAAGTCTCTTATATTTAGTTTATCTTCAAATTTATATAAGTCATCTACTAGTATTTCAAATTTCAAAAAACAAACACCTAGTAGAATACTTAATCATAAAAACATGTTAAGTTTTGGTAATGGGAGTCAAACACAACAAATACTTGTAAATGTAATTCCAAAACTTAATTATCTTCCAACTTTAAATTGAATGCACATAAGTTTCCTAAAAATCAATTCTTCAAAAGTCACTATTATTCTAAACCTAAATTTAATGACAATGGAAATTTGATATATAGCAATAATTTTAAACCCAAGTTTGAATGGAGACCAAAAATTTAAAATTACACATCAACTACACTTGAAATGGCTAATTCATACTTGTCTCCTCATAAGCTAGCACGCTATATTTGGGTACCCAAAATAATCGTCACACTTGATCCCCTTTGGATTCCTAAATCACTTATTTTTTAGTATTCAATCAAATGCGTGAAGTAGAAATAAATCAAAATGAAATAAACAAAATTCTACTTCACTATCTGTTTAGTATCTATTTGTTTTGTCATTTTTTGTTTTTGTTTATTTTGGATTTTTCTTTGAGCCAACAAGTATTATGATCACTTTATATATTTTTTAATGTGACTTACACACATTAGTCTAAATTTTTTTAATAAATCAAATTGAATGAAATTTAATAACAAGTCATATTATTTTTATGTGACCTATCTATCTTATTTTCTAGCTTCTATACTTATTAAATCCATTACCTATAATTATTTTATAACATTATAAATTGTCCACTAAAACTATTAAGTGATATTATCATGATTAATGAAATCATTTTTAAAAAAGAATTTAATTATCGTCCGTGGCACATTTGTAAAAGATAACCATTATTGCACATTTATCTTTGAAATCTTATACTTATAAATAATCATTTTAAACTAAAAGCTAAAATTCATAAGTTTTTAAAT
This sequence comes from Platanthera guangdongensis, assembly GCA_039583875.1. Classification (NCBI taxonomy): domain Eukaryota; kingdom Viridiplantae; phylum Streptophyta; class Magnoliopsida; order Asparagales; family Orchidaceae; genus Platanthera; species Platanthera guangdongensis. The sequence goes on from CM077165.1 coordinate 143,069,096, forward strand.
TAACAATTCTAAAGTTACTTTCAACTTTAATAAAGTGATGTGGATTATTAATTTTGTGCAAAATTTGATTTAGATGGTTATTAGGAGTCTTTGGCTAAAATATTCAATGCGTAACTTTTAACTATTTTTTTTTTTTATTACTGCATTAGATAGCCCCTAAAATGAAAAACCATAATCAAGAAAAACCGGAATTAAAAATTCACAAAACCTTATTTTTGTATGAAATTTCAAGTCAGTATTTGATACCGTCGGGCAATAACCCTACCGCCAGCGGTAGCTATATTTTTTGAAAACTCTGATTTTCTATAAGTAAAAAAATTGAAAATTATGAATACTTAATGTCTATGTGATAAATTAAAAAGATCATTTATAATAATCATGCAAAATCGAAAGATCTATTAATTCAAAAAATAAACATATTTTTTTAAAAAAATCTATTGGATTCAAAATATATGTTATATGGATGTATTATGTATTGTGTTTGCAAGTATCTCATTTAGACCTTAGAATCAACTTGGTACCAATATGAACAAATCAAATAGAATTATCACATCATTCTAGGTCTTTATATTAAAACTCTATTTTTGATTACATGCAACATTAGCACTTATTAATTTTATGGCATAACATTAAACTCAAACTCATCATTCTAGCTTTGTCACCTAATAAATAATATTTTCCATGATGGTTATCACATATTGTCATGATGAATTAAATTAAGAGTAAAAAATTTTGAGATTTAAAAGTCATGATAACTATGTGATGTTTAAATCTACTAAATTCTAAAAATCAAACAAACTCATCGTGTACGAATCGGTCCTTAGGCTTAAACACTTATTATGTCCATGATTATTCACATATGACATGTGTCTCACAATATCAAGGGTGTAGGTTTGTGTGCATTAGAGACCTAACCTATAAGTGATGTCTTGTCCTTAATCAGGGTGGGTTCCAGTGGGGCCTTGCGAGGCACTTGGGGAAAGAGTGCTAGGTTAAGGGTCATCTTTTGTATGCACATGAGATTAACACTCCAACCTACGACATGTGTGCAGCTTCTTATGTCCATCTATCACTTAGTACGAAGCTACGTGTAGACATATAGTATGGGTATTTTTAATCTAGGACATACTATATTACTATCATTGCATGAACATTATTATAAAATCTATCATTATTTATGTCATGCATATTATATCTTTATTCAAATATGGATATCTTGTGTTTTTCATACAATATTTATTTGAGCATTCATGGTTTTGAAAAATATAAGTAACTTGAAAAATAACCTATTTTGACACCTTAGGCAAAAATATTAAATCCGCAACTTTTTCATTATTTTTCAAAACTCTTTGCGATAATTGGTGTATCCTATCTTCAGGAACATGAATCAATTAATTTTTCATTTCTTTTTTCTTTTTTATCTGACATAGAAGATCATACTACTGACAAGCTCATTAAAAATTCTATATTTTCCAAAAAAAAATATTTATTTTAAAAATATTTGAAAATCAATTATAAAATTATAAAACATGATTTCTTATGTCTAGTGTGATGAATATTTCCTTAAAATGATACATTATAAAAATGTGTGATCAAATGTCTTGCAAGATGTTAAAGCAGAAATCAGTATCTCTCGATATATGAAATAACTAATCATTTATTTCCCTTGGCATCCTCTAACTTAGGTGAAATGTAGAACCGCATAAATAATAAAAATCATTGTTGCTAACACAAAGAAGAAATCTTTTTCTCCCTTATATGTTATATCAAATCTATAATGCACTTATGCAACTCATCTCTCGAATTATGAACTGTAGTAAAAAAGCAAAACCTTGGCCAAAAGTTTTAATATAAAAATGATAAACTCAATAAAGATTTTTCACCAAACAATCATAAAGGAAATTAAGAACATCATTCATCATCACAATAAGACATAGTACTCTCACAATATAAGACTTGAGAAAATTAGTTCATTGCGATGAAAGAACACCACCAAATAAGAAAGATCTTGCAGCACAAGATGATAGTAATTCAAAATATTGCTAGAAATTGCTCTCAGATTTAGGCCCAAACCAGTCCTTCTTCAAGATCTAGTGCACCTTACTTCTTCTCCAAGGAAAATTGATTTTTTTGTTCTAATCATGCCCTTTATGTAGTTCATCTGCCCCTTTAAAACATCTACCCAACTACCCCTCTTGAATGGATGCCTCTTTCCATTTTGGAAACCGACACCAATTTTAAATTCTGAATTTTGAAATTCGTCCACGACTTATTGGAACAACTTTAATAGTTGTTGCAATAACTTTCCCAGATCATTAAAATTGTTCCAACTTCATTCTTCCAGGTTGAATTCTTTAGCATTTCTACAATAAAAATGTTAAGATAATGACAATATCACTCAAACTTATACTAAATATAAATTTATTATTTTTCTCATTTAAATTCATATTTTCTCAATTATAATAAACATTGCATCACAATAATGAAATAAAATAACTTCTTTTTAAGAAATTATCAATGTGCACACATCTATGCAACACATTCATGTGAGCACCGCTCTCCCACACATTCATGCGCACGCAGCTCATTCGCGTGCATGCTGGGCTAAAAAGCACTCACAAATAAGCACACTAAAAGTCTAGTCATACTTCACAAGGATAAAGCGATCGAGAAAAATTTATATATTCATTTTCAAGGTACTACCTCCGAAAATTGGGGGCATTTGATAAGGTGTAACATTCCTCAAACTACTAGACCTCTAAGAGTGGTTTTGTCATGAATAGGTCATGACAAAACCATAAGAAGCCCAAGAAGACCAAATGAACTTCGGCATGAATGAGAAAACTACCTTGGGCTGCAAATAGTAATTTTCAATTACCCACCTTAGGACTTGACTTTAGGGCTTCAACTTGACTCCATGACCCAACCATAACACCCCTAACCCTTTAAGAGGACCCTTGGGCCACCAAGGACCAATTAGGGTCAACTAAAAGGGCCAAGTGTCCAAAGTCAACCCAAACCCTAATTAGGTCAAACTAAGCTCACTCATGGTCAATTGACCTCCCCTTAACCAAAGGGACCCACCTAGACCTTCCTAAACCTTAAGGGAGGTCAATGGGTCACCAAGGACCCATTGAGATCAACCAAAGAGGCTAGGTTGACCAAAATAAACCCTAGCCCTAAAATGGTCAAAGTGCCCTAACTAAGGGTCGAGTGGCCTCCAAGGTGCCAAGCCAACCCTACCCAACCCTTCCTAGACCTTAGGAGAGTCCAATGGGTCACCAAGGACCCATTGGGGTCAACCCAATAGGCCAAATTGACCAAAGCCAACTCCACCTCAATTTTAGGTCAAAATGGCCTACTTTGACCTAATCAAGCCCAACCCACTTAGGCTAGGCCCAATTGGACTGGCCCACTAGTCTATGAGGTTGAGAGTTACATAATAGGCCATCCATTTTCTGTAAATGGTGACTAGGAGAGAGAAAGTTCCATCTTCCCTTTAATGGAGGAGAGAGAAAGAGAGGTCATTGATGGCCAAAGGAAGCCAAGGGCCTCTCTACTCATCTTCAATGCTGGATTCCACTCCCCTGGGGGAGAGGAGAAGTTTCCAGCCTTTTTCCGACCAAGTTGAGCCCAGGTTCCCCCTCCCCCCCAAGCCATGGCCGGAAGGTCACCTTCATGACCATTAATGGTCATTGATGTTACACCCTTACTCTTCCCTATTTGGCAATCTTAAAAGCATCCCTAGCCCCCCAGTAGCCTTTTCCACACTTTCCCTGAAGCAGCCGAGCCTTCCCACAATGCAGTTGCAGAGCACCAAACGACACCACCACCGGCAATGGAGTCTCGTCGATCGGCAAGGCTTTGCGCCTCCCAAAAGGTGGACTTCTCCCCCTCCCTTTATGCTAGCCTCTTAGATCGACTAGGGGAGATATCGGGCTCAATTGAGCCCGATTTAGTGAGCAATTTGGAAGAAATTTCATGAAAATAGAGAGGTTGTGGGTACGTCGGAAATGGCCCCTCCGGCGGCCATGTCACCACCAATCGATAGCCCCCACCTCAATGGAGGTGGTGGTGGCGGTGGCCGGTCAGGGAGGTGGCTGGATGGCCGGGAAATTAGCCTAGAAGTTGCTCCAGGATGGGTTAATCTGAATCGTTGGCTTCACGGGGAAGATGAATAGAAGCTGTCAATCTATGCTTTAGGATTTGTGCAGATCAAATTATTATTATTCCATTTAATATCATTTCTGTCACAGTTTCTGTGATGTATTGTTTTAAATACTAAAACTACTTAGAGGAAAAACCAGAGGAAATTTTCTATATGAAGATTGTATCCCTTGATGTCTACTTTATTCTAAAATTAATTTCAACTCATTTAGGTCAGTGGTCTGACCACAGCACTCAATATGGCGCAGACTATACATAGGGCTAGTTAGAGATTAAATTGAGAGCCCCCACCAAACCACTTATCCAAATGACTTGAATTTTGGGACGGGAGATTCTATTACATATACTCATATCATATCCAAAAATGGGAATTTTTAGAGGAAATTTTCCTATAGTGTTTGTAAAAATTTAATAATATAGGTATGAATTAATTAAGGTGTCTAAAGACCTTAAAGTCAATCAAAATTTTGGTGGATGGTCCTTAGGGTCAAAATATGTCCCTGGTAAAAATATCAACCCATTTGGGGTTGATTTGTGTAGGTATTGATGTGACCAAAGATGGGTCCCTTAAGGGTAAATTAGGTCAAATGTGCACTAGGTGGAGTGAGTGACCATTCCTCACCCAAATGTGGCGAAACTTTGGCCACTGACTTGTAGTCACTTTTAACCCCCACACCAGTGGTTTTGGATGGTTTGGGGTGGATATGCCCACAAACCCTAGTACAAACCTTAGGGTTGCCATTTAAGTATTGAGAAGGACATGAGGTCATATGTCTTTGGATCAACTTGAAAATTTTTAGACTACTTCATAGGGTGGTAATAAGCCCTAGATAATTTTATTGCAATTTTTAGGAATATTTATCCCCTCTGAGTTAAGTAAGGATAAATTAGGGAACTTTATTACAAAATAGAATTTCATGTTTAAATATCCTTGGATGTTCATGAAACTTTAGCAGTGAGGTTATATTGATGTTATTGTTCTCTTATAAATTTGTTAAGAATTTTGGATTGATATATTTGGTACTTATTCACAACCTCAATGTTTGCCCTAATTATAAGAAAATTAATTATGGATTTGTTACTCACTGAAATATTATGAAACTTGGTCATAGTACGTTTTAAGGAATTATAATGTTCTGTAATTTTTTATAGAATTATTGGAAGGTATTTCATTTAGGAACATACATAAAGTTCCCCCATGATGAGTATTATTAAGTAATTTATTTATGTAACCAAATTGACTTAGAAAATTATGATTTTTGGTCAGTAAACCTTTCTGGTCATTGTTAACATCTTGTAATTTATTTATAAATTTTGGATGAATGAATTTAGTACTTCCCTCATTACCCTATTATTATGGTAGATTGTTCAATATTTTGTTTGGAAGCCAAAACCTTATTGGAAAATTGATAATTTCAATACTTACTGTTGTTTTGATGAGATTCATCTAACATAATTTTGTAAAGGCCATACCTAGAGAAAAAAGTGTACTTGTAGTTCAAAAGCATTATTAGCCTTATTTTGCAGAAAATTAATTAAATAATAATTAAATTAGGAAAAGTATTATATTCTGAATTTATTCCTAAAACATCATAATAGACCCCTAATAATAATCTTGGGTCGATCGGATGAATATTTGAAGGGGTTGTCATTCACACTCATCATGTAGGATAGTTGGTCTACATATAGTAGAAACTGTAAAAGTAGAGTAATACGTGAAACCTGTTATGGGAAATGGTAATGGGTGTACCTGGTCTGGTTGAGAATGATCAAGATCACCATTGGAAGGCAAGATGAGGGAACCTGGTAAACTAGTGTTAAGTGGTGCTCGGGGTCGACGAAAGATCGTCTTCCCTATGGAGAGAGAGAGAGTCAAAATACACTATGGTTAGGTTTAGTATAACATTAAATGGGATTGGGATTTGGGTAGATACCAATAATAGTATGTGCCTTGTGAAAGGAAGCTTTGGGCTTCAGCCCATCGTAGTTCCTAGTGCCCCGGAGAGCCCTTCACAGGGAATGCCCTGGGCAGTCCAAGGTTAACCTAAACCGTAAGGATAAATGTTAAAAGAGTAACTCGTAAAGAAATACTAGGACTTCACTTTCACTCACCCCGATACTTCGGGAGGTTAGCTTGGCTAGGTTATTCGAGCGTTAAACTTGGTGGTTGTGAAAACGGACAGGTTAGTCTGGGGAGCAGATGGCTCGGGAATTCATGGTTGCATGTGCATAAAGGTGGTTGTTGGAACCCCAGTTAGGATTTGGGTAAGGAACACTATTAGGAATCTTAGATTGACCCAACATGTATAGTCATGGGTCATAGGATTAGTTCCAGGACAGGTCATTCAGAAGGTTCTCCAGAATTGTTGAAAGAATTATAAGAAATGCAGTTTAGACAAAGTCAGAAAATCAGATCGACGATCGTCGAACGCAGTTCGACGAACGGCGATCTCCGGTCGACGAATTCTAAGTTGCTTCTCTGAACTCAGGTCGACGATCTCAAGACTCCAGCAACTGTGTCGACACTCAACAGTTCTCTCAGCTCGACGAACATAGAAACTGAGCTCGACGAATTGCTAGCTCCGGTCGACGAACGCAGACAAGATATTCAGCCCGACGAATCTAGCTGAGTTCGACGAATGTCGAACTCAGGTCGACGATTGATACACTCGACGAAAGTTCAGCTCGACGATTTCTGAGCAATTAGTAACAGTTGGCAGAATCAATTGAGGATTAATTACAGTCATTATTCTCAGTGAATATAGTCGTTCAAACGGACAGTTACAGTTGGATTAATTATAGATCAATTCCCAATGCATCTCCACTCTCGGGAATGTTTTTCTTCCGCCATCAAGGCCAAGGATTTTGAATGTCTGAATACATACAGAGTTTTCATATACAGAGAACAGACAACAGAGACACAAGTACAGAGAAAAAGAAGAACAGTGAAAACATACACAGGGTAATATCTCTACAGTAACTAGAAGCCCTAGACCAGAGCAATAATAGCTATCTCAAGAAGAAGAAGAACATCCATTCACATCAAGAGTCTTCTTCTTCCTTTATTTCTCAGGACAACTTCAAGGACAACAAAACTCTATCAGTCAGAAGTTCCTGAAGCATTTCTCTGGTCCAGGCCTGAAGATTGAAGGTCTATCACCCTGTAGCAGAGCTCCAGCTTTTCCTGAGCCATTCTATATCTCAGGGGAGCAGATCTGCTAACATCAATATCCACAAGTCTTCTCTCTGATTGTTGACAGAGAAGACAATATCACTCTCTCATCCCCATCTCTGTAAAGGGTTGTCATCTCCCTTCAAAAGTGATCCCTGGTTGCAAGTCTCCTTCCAAAAGACTTGAGATTTGGTTTTTGGGGACCTGATCAAAACCCATTGGTGTCAGGCACCTGATCAAAAACCTGAGTGGATTCCTACCAGGGTGGTAGAAGAGTGGACTACCCAGATTTGGGGAACCACTATAAAATCCTTGTGTCTCTTCTGGTTGCTTGATCTTCTTACTTTATTCTGTGCTGTGATTTTACTCTAATTAGCTTAAGATCTTTCCTCTTTCAATTGGTATCAGAGGGAGGTTGGTTAAATTACCAGACCTTACAGGTTGGTTAACATACCACACCTGATTGGTTGTACAGGCTAACACCTGAACCAAAAGATCCTTCGATAGATCTTAAAATCCTTTGAGCTTTATCATGGCACAAATTGCAGATTTTTCAAGCACCAGACTGCACATGTGCAATCTAGATATGCTTGCACTATGGAAGACAAGGATTCAAGTTTATATGGACTCCATTGATGAAAATATCTTTAAATCTATTTTATCAGGTCCAGCTCAATCTCAGCAAATAACAAGTCCAGATGTTGTTCCATCATCCCAGTGGACACATGTCCAGCAAAAGCTGAAGGTTGCTGATGCACAAGCCATGAACATTCTAGCACAATCAATGTCTGATGATATTTTTGAAGAACTTGCTGAATGTTCATCTGCTAAAGAAATGTGGGACTCCATCACAGCAATGGCTGTTGGATCAGCTAAAGAAATAATAATTGAAGCTGAATCCTGGAGTGATGAAAAAGAAGCAAGAGCAATAGAATTTTGCCTAATAGCAATAGATGCTTCTCGCAGCAGCTATGCTGAAGAATCTGAAGAATCAAAGTGTGAATCATAAGAAGAAAATCAGGTAATCTCTATCCTTGATCTTTCATCAGGTATACATCTTCAGAAAATCTTAGTTCAAAATAATTCGTCGAACGGAGATCGACGAAATCAATCCTATTCGTCGAACTCAGATTGACGATCCCCGAACGAAGATTTTGCTTTGAACAGTTCAGGAATCTGTGCTCGACGAAACAAATTTAATTCGCCGAATAGAGCTCGACGAACTCAATATCATTTGTCGAACTCCGCTCGACGAAAGTATTTTAATTCGTCGAACTCAGAATTTCAAAACAGAAATTTTTATTCTTTTATTTCTGATTATTTTAAAAGAGAACCAGGACCCAAGGTCATCTGGGTCCAGAGCTCCTAACATCTTCTTGCAGGAAAAGAATTCAGCCCAGCAAATATACAGGCTATATCAGTGGCTGTCAGATTTGGGCAAAGAAATGTAAACAGGGGGAGATTGTTTGTTTTACCACAGAGGAATAGTGGTTATGCAAATAGGGGGAGATTCCAGTAAATGAAGTTGCAGAAATTCTAGCAGCAGCAACAACAGATTATAATGCTGCAGATTTGGGCAAGGATCATCAACAGCAACAGCAGATTTTCTTGATCCAGATTTAAGGGAAATTGTATTTTAATTGTACTTTACTTGTATTTTATTTTGTTTTGAATGTAAATAGTGTCCTCACCCAAATAGGGGGAGATTGTTGGAACCCCAGTTAGGATTTGGGTAAGGAACACTATTAGGAATCTTAGATTGACCCAACATGTATAGTCATGGGTCATAGGATTAGTTCCAGGACAGGTCATTCAGAAGGTTCTCCAGAATTGTTGAAAGAATTATAAGAAATGCAGTTTAGACAAAGTCAGAAAATCAGATCGACGATCGTCGAACGCAGTTCGACGAACGGCGATCTCCGGTCGACGAATTCTAAGTTGCTTCTCTGAACTCAGGTTGACGATCTCAAGACTCCAGCAACTGTGTCGACACTCAACAGTTCTCTCAGCTCGACGAACACAGAAACTGAGCTCGACGAATTATTAGCTCCGGTCGACGAACGCAGACAAGATATTCAGCTCGACGAATCTAGCTGAGTTCGACGAATGTCGAACTCAGGTCGACGATTGATACACTCGACGAAAGTTCAGCTCGACGATTTCTGAGCAATTAGTAACAGTTGGCAGAATCAATTGAGGATTAATTACAGACATTATTCTCAGTGAATATAGCCGTTCAAACGGACAGTTACAGTTGGATTAATTATAGATCAATTCTCAATGCATCTCCACTCTCGGGAATGTTTTTCTTTCGCCATCAAGGCCAAGGATTTTGAATGTCTGAATACATACAGAGTTTTCATATACAGAAAACAGACAACAGAGACACAAGTACAAAGAAAAAGAAGAAAAGTGAAAACATACACAGGGCAATATCTCTACAGTAACTAGAAGCCCTAGACCAGAGCAATAACAGCTATCTCAAGAAGAAGAAGAACATCCATTCACATCAAGAGTCTTCTTCTTCCTTTATTTCTCAGGACAACTTCAAGGACAACAAAACTCTATCAGTCAGAAGTTCCTGAAGCATTTCTCTGGTCCAGGCCTGAAGATTGAAGGCCTATCACCCTGTAGCAGAGCTCCAGCTTTTCCTGAACCATTCTATATCTCAGGGGGAGCAGATCTGCTAACATCAATATCCACAAGTCTTCTCTCTGATTGTTGACAGAGAAGACAATATCACTCTCTCATCCCCATCTCTGTAAAGGGTTGTCATCTCCCTTCAAAAGTGATCCCTGGTTGCAAGTCTCCTTCCAAAAGACTTGAGGTTTGGTTTTTGGGGACCTGATCAAAACCTATTGGTGTCAGGCACCTAATCAAAAACCTGAGTGGATTCCTACCAGGGTGGTAGAAGAGTGGACTACCCAGATTTGGGGAACCACTATAAAATCCTTGTGTCTCTTCTGGTTGCTTGATCTTCTTACTTTATTCTGTGTTGTGATTTTACTCTAATTAGCTTAAGATCTTTCCTCTTTCAGTGGTGGGTATTCGATATTTGATGGTCGTTCACACCGACGTCGATACTATGACTCGGCAGGTGTGGTTTACACTTAGCCAAGGGAAAGACTGGTGGCAGGTCAGCATAGTACGTGGATACCCTAGTGTGTCATTCAGGGGCGTACGTAAGGTCTCGGCCTGGTAGTGTGAATACCCATCTAGGAGTGGGGTGGCCCGACCCACTATCTCTGTTTGCCATGATGGAGGCTCCTGGGAGTGATGTTAGCTTCCAAAATGGGATAACTAAAGGTCTGTGATCATATAGTCGTGTGCGTGTGTTGCACTTGCATGAATCATGGCATAACATTTCACTTCACTCATACTTGCATACAACCTGAAACTCCATCGTATAAATTGGTATGAGACTTTTTATATCATGGGAGCCTTGCAAAAGACCACTTAACTTATAAGTTTGTATGGGCATTCATATAAGTTAAGGTTACCTATTTCTTTGTTTATTTTTCATACACTTACTGCTTTACTCTACTTGTTTACATTACTGCCTTCTTTTATAGATCTGCTAGCTTGTCTTACCTTTTATAATTCTGTAGTTGTTATATTATACTTGCTAGATAGTCCCACTTGTTGGGTCTATTACCCACAATGTCCTAGATTTGAGGAAGTCAATCTTATCAATGATATACATATATCAGTAGATGACAGTGATGGGACAGATAACCTATGTGGCTAAGTCAGGAAAACTCTTACCTAAGATTTGGTTTGAGAAAATTGAATAAGTCCAAATTCGTCGAACTGAGTGAAAGATATTGTACCTAAACACCTAGAGGGGGGGTGAATAGGTGACTTGAATCTTTTTAACTTTTTAAGGCAGTAATCAGATTTTATCTCAGAGTTATATCTATTTGTACACAGCAATCACACAGCAATCACAGAATATCACAGCACACAGTAGACACACAGTTTTATAGTGGTTCCCCAAGGTTTGGGTACATCCACTTTCCCCCTTCACCTATCTAGCAGTGTACTAGATTCAGCCAAACTCCTCCACTATCTCAGAACCCAAAACAGGTTCCTACACCTCAGGCCCAAGGCCCTACAACTCAGCTTCTTCACAAAGCTTACACTCAGCCACCAAGGCCTACACTCAGCCACCAAGGCCTACACTCAGCCACCAAGGCCTACACTCAGAGATTTAAATCTCCTACACTCAGCCTTTATAATTACAGGCTTACGAGACTCAGATCCAAAGGATCCTACAAGAAAATATGAATACAATAATGTTAACTCAGCAACTCAGAGACAAGAGAGGAGAGTTGTGAGTTTCTTGATGAGTTCTTGGAAGAACTCAGCTGAAATCAATCTGACTTGGCTTTCTTCAAAGCTTCTTGAATGTAGAACTCAATAAGATTGACCCCTTCTGCAGTTGATTCTTGATCTCTGCTACTTAAGATTCAGAATAAATTTGAACCCTTCTTCTCAGCCTGGTTCCAACGTCTGATTACTTGGATGGAGCTCTCTCTCTCCAACTTCTTAGATCTTCACTTGATAGCTAGATCTTCTTTGAATTACTTGAACAACCACTTGATCTTCTAATCAATCTAAACCACTTCTTTTGTAGACAGTGTAAGCCTATTTATAGGCCTTCTTCATGGTAACCGGCTGGTCCGGTTCATAACTGATTTCTGACAACTCTGACAGGTGCAGTAGACCGGCTGGAATGGCAGCTGTCAAGTCATCCAGTTAGTTCTTGAAAATTCTGTAACTGTCTGAAAGTGTCGAGACTTTCTGTCTTTAAGTATCGACACTTATAGACCAAGTGTCGACACAAGTTGTCTAAGTGTCGACACTAGCCTACAAGGTGTCGACACAACTCCTTGTGTTGTAGATTTTATATCTCGACACTGCTTCTTCTTTATGTGTCGACACTGATATTGAGTGTCGACACAACACTTTGTTCTTCAGCACTTTGTTAACTTCTTGTAAGTGTCGACACAACTCCTTTGTGTCGACACATCTTCATGTGTTGAATCTGTTAAGTGTCGACACTTCTTCTTGGTGTCGACACATGTCTTCAGTGTAGATACTTGCTGAGTGTCGACACAGCTCCTTGTGTCGACACACATCTTCTTTGTTGAGACTCTGGCTGAGTGTCGACACTTCTCATTAGTGTCGACACTTGTACTTAGAATTTTGCTGAACTTTGCTAAGTGTCGACACAGCTCCTTGTGTCGACATTTTCTTCAAGTGTTGAGTCTTCAGCTAAGTGTCGACACATTCTTTCTTGTGTCGACATTTTCTTCAAGTGTTGAGTCTTCAGCTAAGTGTCGACACATTCTTTCTTGTGTCGACACTTTCTTCAAGTGTTGACTCTTCTGCTGAGTGTCGATACATTGCTCTGAGTGTCGACCCTTATACTTAGTCTCTGCTGACTTTTGCTGAGTGTCGACACAGCCTCCAAGTGTCGACACTTTCTGATGTAGACACAGTTTCACTGGGTGTCGACACAACTGCTAAGTGTCGACACTGCTTTACTGGGCTTCTCTTCACTGAGTGTCGACACAGCTCCTTGTGTCGACACTTTCTATCTGGTGTCGACTCAGCATCCCTGGTGTCGACACAAATACTCCAAGTGTCGACACTGCTTGCCTGGGTGTCGACACAAGTCTTCTTAAGTGTCGACACTTTCCCTCTGGGTGTCGACACATGGATTTATAAACTTTTTCTTCTTTCCTGTAAATACTTAGCCTGCAAAAGTAAACTCAAAACACATCAAATACATTTTGATGTATATCATTGAGTTGGGTGAGGCTTCTTCAAATCAGGTACATTTAAACCAATGTACCCAACAATCTCCCCCTATTTGGAGAAGTCATAACCATTAGTCAATGATATACACCATTCATAATAAAATTACAAAATGATATAAAGCAGGATTATGTAATCAGGAAAGAACATCACATGTATTAAACAAACATGCATATACAGATAACATCTCAGAACAATTATGAAATAGATTTAAAACACATCATATTGTTCTCACAACTTTGTAATATTCATAATACAAAAGTTTTACATAGTGTTTGAAAAAAAAACACAAGATTACAATTGTAAACTGAATAAAAGTCTATTCTATTTTTGTTCAGCCTCCTTGATCACTATCCCTTTTCCAGCTTGTACTTTGGCTTGAATAGGAGCTTCAGCAACTTCAGCATCAGCAGGCTTCTTGCCTTTCAATTCCTTTTTCTTTTGCTCTTCTGCTTTGATCTTTTGCCTCTCAAAGTAGTGATAAGGCTTGGGAAAGTACTTGCTAGGCTCCTGGGCAGTAGGAGGTAGCTTTCCCATCTTGGCCTTTCTTCTATATTGGACTATTGCTTCTTGCCTTGACTCATGTTTCCTCCATTCAAGTTCAGAAAACCATTTATTTCTGTCTTGTATATTATCTTTTGCAGCTTTCCATGCAGTTAAGATAATATTTCTTGAAGTAGGGCTCCACTGCTCAAAGTCTGGTCTATGTTCAGCTTGCTCCCTAAACCTCTTCTTGGACAATCTAGTTTCTTCTTCTTTCTGCAGTGCTTCTTGCATAGCTTCAGATATTTGCTGAACAACTTTCTCTATAATGACATTGTCCTTTCCCCCAGGTGGGTTATATATGGACTGTATATCAGCATGTATCATGTCAAAATCTGGAGGAGGGTAGATGACTTGAGCCACTTTAGGTTGCTCCCCTCCTAGATATGCAGGATTAATGTCAGATTCTGCCACATTATCATCATCATAAAGAGGAGGATATCCAAGAGTTGCTCTGATAGAATTAGATATCCACTTAGCATGATCAGAGCTGGCCTTAACTAACACTCTCTCCCCCTTTATGACTTCTCTTTCTATGTGATCTCTGACATCATCTTTGTGAAATCTAACCTGGTTATCCAAATAATTGACTCCATCTTTAAAGTAAGGCTTTAACCTTTGGAGTTTGTCAGTAATGATCTTCTGAGAGTCTAGAATGGCAGTCTTAACAGCAGTGATTTCCTCTTGGAATGCTTTGTCAAAATCTGCTTTAGCAGCAGCAGTAGACATAGACAGGCCAGCAGCTATGTTCTTCATCTCTGTGACAATTGCATTATGGGAAGCAGTTAAGTTATCATTCATTCTGATTTGATTCTCAAGAACATATCCTTGCTTCTGTGCAATGTCATCTACTTGAGCTTTGATCTTTTCTTGATGAGTAGCCAAGTACACCACTGCATTCCCTCCCTTGTGGAAGCAGTCAGTCATTTCCTTTTTATTAAGATTCATTTCAAATCTTATTGACTTTATATCCTGGGCCAAATCAAACTGCAATGATTTTTGCCCTTCATCAACATACTTCTCAATGGCCTGTCTGTGCTCATCAAGTTTAATTTGCATTGCAACCATGAGAGCACTATAATCAACAGTTGGAGCTGGTTGTGATATAGGCTGTGGAGCAATAGTTTGGAGAGCCTTTTTGTAATTCTGACTCCTTCTTCTAAATACTTGAAATTTCTTTTTCTTTGCCCTTGTAGCCTCCTCATCTTCAGAAGCTGAGGTGCTGGTAATATCTACCCTCTCCTTAGGGCTTTGAGGTAACTCCTTCTGCACTTCTGGTGTCTTCTCAGTCTCTTGCCTTGTAGGCTCTTCAACATGTACTACTTGCTCCCCCTCAATTGGAGCATTCTCCCCTTCAGCAGCAGCAGTTACCTTGTCAAAGTCAGCTTGATCTAGATTGATGAAGAGATCTTCCATAGTAAATTCTTATGGAGAATGAGCTGGAGGAACTCTGGGCTCATCAACCACTGGATCAGATACATCTTGAACTGTAACAGATGTGTCATCCATGACAACATCTGGGACTTGACCATAAATCTGAGTTTGCTGATTGTCATAATTTAGGGAATCAAACAATACATTATCCATTATAGGGAAATCTAAAGCATTAAGCTCAGTGATTACCTCAAGGATGATGTTTGTTGCTTGCTCACTCTCAAGAGGAGTGGGCTCTTCCACAACTAATGGCTCCCCCTGGATTTGATCCTGGTGTAAGGGGCTAGCTGATGGTAGCTCCCCCTGTCTTTCAGCAACTACTTGTTGAGCTGAAGTCTTCTCAACAGTCCCTTCTGCATGCTCATCAGATGAGAAAACAACTTGCTCTTCACTCACAGAGCTGCTAGTTGACTCTTGAGCCACTGGGGCAATTTTCTTCTTCTTCTTGTGTGGGGTTTCTTTCTCAGGAGTAGGCATCTCCTTTGTCAAAACTCTGTCCCATCTAGAGAATATCCTCATATCCATTTTCCTCATATGATTTATTTTTGTTCCAGCAGCTTGACTCATTATCTCTGGAATACTTCCAGCAAGGTATAGACTTAAGATCCTGCCCAAGTTGGGTTTCTTCGTACTTTCCTTGATCTTTTCAAAGACTACTATAGACCAGTCAGTTTTCAGAGTGAAGATTATCCTTGTCATAATACTAAACATATGGGCAGATACCCTGTCATGCCCTCCAGGTTTGCTTAAGATCACTTTGCCTACAATTTCTGATAGAAATTTACCCTGGCTATTCATCCCTTTCCTATTGAAGACAGAACCAATTTTCATCTTTGCATCCAGACCACACCATGTCAATGCATCTCTGGTCCTGGAAGCAGTTACCTCTTCTTCTTCCTTAGTTCTTGGCAACTGAAGTACTTTTCTTAGACTTTTTGAAGAGACCTTTACTTTTTCACCATGGACCCTTGACTTGATCTTGAGTCCAGAGTCGTCTACTTGAGCTCCATTGAGGAATTCCAAGACTTCTTTCTTCCAGATTTTAGTTGGCTCTGAAATAAGATATTCTAACCCTGAGTCTGCAACTAGGGTTACAACAGTCTTGATCTCCGGGTCTGCATCAACAAATGCGTCGCGCACCAGTTCATATCCTTCATTGACGTTCTCCTCAAGCTTTGGCGCCATTAGGGTTTAAAGAATTTGAACTGAGAGAAGAGAGGTGTTGACACACAAGTTTGGTCTCGAAACTTTTGAAAGCGTGTCGACAAACTAAGGAAAAATCCTATTTATACCTTTCTAGGTTTGAAGATGAAAAGGCGGGCAGCTAACTTAAATTATGTCGACACTGTCGATAAGTGTCGACACTGACTTATAATGTCTCGACACCTATGTGTCGACACAAGTTTAGTCAACAGATTATATGTGTCGACACTTATTTATGTGTCGACACCACTTAACTCGACTCATAGTCGAGACTTTACTTAGATAATTCTTAGTAAACACTATGTGTCGACACCACCTTGGATGTGTCGACACCTACATGTCATGTGTCGACACTAATTTTCTGAAGTGTCTACACCAACTTCCTAGATATGTCGACACCTTTTCACTGAAGTGTCGACACCTTAATTCTGTGTCGACACAGAGATCTCTGTGTGTCGACACCTTTTTACTTAGCCATTTTTATAAACTTATTCTAAGTTTATCATACTTAGTTCAATTTTAAACCTATTGAACTTAGTTTCTTCTAGGGGCTTAGTATACATATCAGCTAGTTGATTAGCTGTTTTAACATATTCTAGTAAAATATCTTCTTTCTCTACATGCTCCCTAAGAAAATGATATTTAATCTCAATATGTTTAGTTCTACTATGAGAAACAGGGTTATGTGCAATTGATATAGCACTTGTAGAATCACAAAAGAGTGGAGTTCTACTTACCTGAATTCCATAGTCCTCAAGGTGATGTTGTATCCATAGAAGTTGAGCACAGCAACTTCCTGCAGCCACATATTCTGATTCTGCAATGGAGATAGCCACACTTGTTTGCTTTTTGCTACTCCATGAAATCATTCTTCCACCTAGGAATTGACAGGTTTCCAGTTGTGCTTTTTCTGTCTTCTTTGCATCCTGCAAAGTTTGCATCTGAATAACCATGTTAGTTCAAAATCCCCATTCCTAGGGTACCAGAGACCTAGATAAGGAGTGCCCTTTAGATAACTCAATATCCTTTTGACTGTTGTCAAATGAGACTCTTTAGGGCAGGCTTGATACCTTGCACAGACACAAGTAGCATACATGATATCTGGTCTACTTGCAGTCAAATATAATAGGGAGCCAACTATCCCTCTATACAAGGTTTCATCTACAGGTTTCCCTGCATCATCCTTGCTAAGAGACATACTTGACCCCATAGGAGTCTTCATGGTACTGGATGAATCCATACCATACTTCCTTATGAGTTCTAGGGTGAACTTGGACTGGCATATGGATAACTCATTCTCAGTCTGTCTTACTTGGAGACCCAAGAAGAACTTAAGCTCTCCCATACTACTCATCTCAAATTGACCTTGCATTAGTTTTGCAAACTTTTTGCAAAGGATACTTTCAGTAGACCCAAATATAATGTTATCTACATATATTTGGACTAGTATTACTTTGCCTCTGGATTCCCTAAGGAATAGAGTCTTGTCTATTTTCCCCTTTGAGAACTTATTCTCAATGATAAAACTAGACAGGGTTTCATACCAAGCCCTAGGGGCTTGCTTTAACCCATATAAAGCTTTCCTAAGTCTATAGACATGATTAGGTAGAGTTGAGTCAACAAAACCTGATGGCTGTTCCACATAGACTTCCTCTTTTAGATTACCATTTAGAAATGCTGACTTGACATCCATTTGGTAAACTTTAAATCCTTGAAAGGTTGCATAGGCCAGGAACATCCTTATGGCTTCCAATCTGACTACTGGAGCAAAGGTTTGATCAAAGTCAATACCTTCTTCCTGCCTATATCCTTTAGCAACCAATCTTGCTTTGTTCTTAATGATGACTCCTTGTTCATCCATCTTGTTCCTATAGATCCACTTGGTTCCAATTATATTGTGGTCTTTAGGTTTAGGAACAAGCTCGCAGACCTTGCACCTCTTGAACTGATTCAGCTCTTCTTGCATTGCCTCAATCCAAAGAGGGTCTTGGATGGCTTCTTCAAACTTCTTTGGTTCAACTTGTGATAGAAAACTGGAGTAGATTGCTGCATTCAGATTTCTGCTCCTTGTTTGTACCCCTTGTCTTGGATCACCAATGATTTGTTCTGCTGGATGATCTCTAAGATGCCTATTGGCTGGAGGCATCCTTACTTCAGGTTGAACTTCTTCAACTTCATCAACTTATTGTACTCCTTGTACTCCTTCTGCATTAGGTACATGTAGTACTCTCCCTGGACAACAGCCACTGTCTTCTACCTGCTGTCTTGCAGTAGGTTCTTCTTCTATAGTGAGCTTGTACATCTTCTTTGTTAGACCTGTGGGGCTGCAAAGACTACTAGACAACTCATTGTTAAAAAGTCTAGTTTCATCAAATACTACATGTACAGACTCTTCTACAACTTGTGTAGACAAGTTGTAGACTATATAAGCCTTACTGTTATTGCTGTACCCAACAAAAATTCCCTCTAGGGACTTGGCAGCAAACTTAGTTAAGTAAGACTTTTCATTGTTAAGTATAAAACACTTACAATCAAAGATCCTGAAGTAGGATAGGTTTGGTTTCCTGCCTTTCACAACCTCATAAGGGGTCTTGTTGTGGCTTTTAGTTATGGTAGCCCTATTAATAACATGGCATGCAGTATTGACTACTTCAGCCCAGAAATATTCTGGTAGTGATGTATCACTTAATAGGGTCCTACCAGCCTCAATCAAGGTTCTATTCTTCCTTTAAGCAATGTCATTTTGCTGAGATGTTCTTGGTGAAGAAAACTCTTGAAATATCCCAAATTCTTCACATAGTTTTGTCATGTTATCAGACTGAAATTCAGTACCGTGGTCACTTCTAATCTTGACCACTGTACTGTTTAGTTCATTCTGAATCTGTTTGACAAAGCTATGGAAGACATTGTGTGTTTCAGATTTCTGTCTAAGGAAGAACACCCAGGAAAACCTTGAGTAGTCATCTACCACTACAAAGGTATAGACCTTCCTACCCAGGCTGTGAACTGGCATTGGACCAAAGAGATCCATATGCAAGAGGTATAAGCACCTCACAGCATCTTTGTTTTCAATGCTTCTAAAGGTGGATCTAGTCTGCTTGCCCTTTTGACAAGCTGAGCAAATACCATCTTTAATACACTTAACTTGAGGACCATTCCTCACTAACTCTTTACTAAAGATTTTGTCAATTGTCTTGTAATTTAGATGGGCTAGCCTCTTGTGCCATTTGACACAATGAGAGACTATCTCATCAGCTACAAGACATACTGGAGAACCATTGTTCTCAACCATAATGTCTAAGCAATAGACATTCCTTTTTCTATAACCAGTCAAAATGATCTCTTGGTCATTTGACCTCCTGATATGACAACCATCTTTCACAAATGAGATGTCATATCCTACATCACTCAATTGACTTATACTAATATGGTTATGTTTCAAACCTTTAACATAGGCCACTTGAGTAATTGTAATAAAGGAGTTAGATATGTTACCAAAACCCTTGATGATCTCTTTTTCAGATCCACCAAAGGTGACTTTTGGACCATCTTTTATAGGTGTGTAGTCCTTTAGTAAACCCCTTGTTCCAGTCATATGTCTAGAACATCCACTGTCCAAGTACCATATTGGGGCATGTCCACTTGGACTCACCTGCAAAACAGATTAGTGAACCTTAGAACCCAAAGAATTCTTGGGTCCTTGGTACTGGTTAGTTTGCATCCTAACAAAGCTACCTGCAGGTTTTCCAACAGGCAGTTTGCTACTCACTTTGGCACTAGCATTGTGCCAACAGTCCATTGCATAGTGGCCTACCTTGCCACAGCACCAACACTCAAACTTATTGTACCTTTGCTTAGGTACTGTCTTTGCTGTTTTATCTACAGCAGACTTGTTGAGAGTTGAGGCTTTGCCCTTGGACTTGGACTTGGACTGAACAGTCCTTGCAGGTCTAGTAAATCCCAGTCCAGCTTTACCTTTGAGATGAACAAATTCATCAATTAAGGGTAGAACTGACTTAGGTTTAGAAAACCTAGCAACTAAGTCTTTCTCCTTCTGAAGATTAATCTCCAGACTCTTGATTTGATCATTCTTAAATGATATAGTTCCCATCTGAATCACAGTTATGTGCTTCAGTCAGGCTATCTCATTAAGCTTTTGATCAAACAACTTCTCAAAATCAGTTGCAGCAGCTTTGAGATTAGCAATTTCCTTTGCCTGACTTTTGGCTAGGGACTTGCTCTTCTTATAAGCTTACAACAAAACTTTATATTCATCTATCAACTGATGAATATCTTCTTAAGACTCAGATGCACTCTCATCACTTGATGATGATGAATCTGATTTTGTACTTGCACAAGAAATTGAACTAAAAGAACAATGTTGTACCTTACTAGGTCCTAGCTGCTCCAGGATTTTGTCAATTTCTGTCAATGCCATTAGCCCTTGGCATTGACTGTCCTCTTGTTCATATATAGAATTCATAATCTGCATGAACTCTTCTTCTTCTTCCTCAGCAAACAGTCCTATATATGCCTCAGCATCTGACTCAGTTTCTGATGAAGAAATATCTGACAGGCTCTTGTCCTTTTTGGCAACAAAAGACTTTTCCTTCTTGCCCTTGTATTGAGTCCTTTTCTTGTCACTAGACTCCTTCCTTTTTTCTGGACAATCTGCAACAACATGGCCTTGTCTATTACAGCAATAGCATACTATTTTTGAAAGAGTTGCTTTGCTAGAGTTATTCTTTTTCCTGTCTTTCTTTGAAGACTTTTTATTCTGATAATAGTCTTCTTTTCCCTGTGAAGTAGATGGCCTTGTCCTCCACTGTTTCTTCTTTAAGAATTTCTGAAAATGTCTTGTGAAGGCAGCAAAGTCCTCATCACTTTCACTGCTTTCAGATTTTCTGCTGGCTGACTCATCTGACTCAGTTTCAGCTGCTGTTGGAGGTGGAGTAGGTGACTTACTTCTGTACTTTCTGGGGGCTTCTGTTTTAAAGGCCACTGTCCTTTCCTTGTGTTCACTTCTTGTTGATTTCTCCTCTTCTTTCCTCACCATTAACTGCATTTCATAGGACAGCAGTTTGCCAAACAGTGTTGGTGGAGGAATTTCTGCCAACTTTGCCATTTCCCTAATGGCACAGATCTTGGTGTCCCAATCTTTTGTTAGGGACCTTAGAAACTTATCATTGAGTTCATAATTACTGAACTCTCTGCCATAGGACATGAGCTCATTCACAATCCTGTAGAACTTCTTATAGCATTCAGTTATGCTATCAGCCTTACCTTGTCTAAAACTTTCATATTCTTGGTTTAGCAAGGATTTTCTGTCTTGCCTTACTTCTTCAGAACCCTCCATGTACACAATAAGAGTATCACACATCTCTTTAGCTGTCTTACAGTGTATCAAATTCTGAAAAGTTGCATCATCTATGGCACTGACAGTAATGTTTTGAGCCCTCTTATCCATAGTGGCTAGAACAATTTCATCCTTTATCATTTCAGAGAAATCCTTAGGTGTTCTCTGATTTGCATCTAAGACTGACACCTTCATGGGCACATATGGCCCTTCTTTCACTGTGATATAAATCCTAGGGTCTGAGGCTTCCATAAAAAGTCTCACCCTTTCCTTCCAGATACCAAAGATCTATTTCCTACATATGGGTAGCTTCATGGATCCCAATTCCTTGTGATTCTCAGTGGAACCCATGGTTCTTGATTTTCTTGATTCTGTAATTTGACTTAGACTGAATCTGCCAACAGGATCTACTCAGACAGTTATGTCCTTTTTTGAGCAACCTCCCTCTGATACCACTTGAAAGATATTGTACCTAAACACCTAGAGGGGGGGTGAATAGGTGACTTGAATCTTTTTAACTTTTTAAGGCAGCAATCAGATTTTATCTCAGGGTTATACCTATTTGTACACAGTAATCACACAGCAATCACAGAATATCACAGCACACAGTAGACACACAGTTTTATAGTGGTTCCCCAAGGTTTGGGTACATCCACTTTCCCCCTTCGCCTATCTAGCAGTGTACTAGATTCGGCCAAACTCCTCCACTATCTTAGAACCCAAAACAGGTTCCTACACCTCAGGCCCAAGGCCCTACAACTCAGCTTCTTCACAAAGCTTACACTCAGCCACCAAGGCCTACACTCAGCCACCAAGGCCTACACTCAGCCACCAAGGCCTACACTCAGCCACCAAGGCCTACACTCAGAGATTTAAATCTCCTACACCCAGCCTTTATAATTACAGGCTTACAAGACTCAGATCCAAAGGATCCTACAAGAAAATATGAATACAATAATATTAACTCAGCAACTCAGAGACAAGAGAGGAGAGTTGTGAGTTTCTTGATGAGTTCTTGGAAGAACTCAGCTGAAATCAATCTGACTTGGCTTTCTTCAAAGCTTCTTGAATGTAGAACTCAATAAGATTGACCCCTTCTGCAGTTGATCCTTGATCTCTGCTACTTAAGATTCAGAATAAATCTGAACCCTTCTTCTCAGCCTGGTTCCAACGGCTGATTACTTGGATGGAGCTCTCTCTCTCCAACTTCTTAGATCTTCACTTGATAGCTAGATCTTCTTTGAATTACTTGAACAACCACTTGATCTTCTAATCAATCTAAACCACTTCTTCTGTAGACAGTGTAAGCCTATTTATAGGCCTTCTTCATGGTAACCGGCTGGTCCGGTTCATAACTGATTTCTGACAACTCTGACAGGTGCAGTAGACCGGCTGGAATGGCAGCTGTCAAGTCATCCAGTCAGTTCTTGAAAATTCTGTAACTGTCTGAAAGTGTCGAGACTTTCTGTCTTTAAGTGTCGACACTTATAGACCAAGTGTCGACACAAGTTGTCTAAGTGTCGACACTAGCCTACAAGGTGTCGACACAACTCCTTGTGTTGTAGATTTTATATCTCGACACTGCTTCTTCTTTATGTGTCGACACTGATATTGAGTGTCGACACAACACTTTGTTCTTCAGCACTTTGTTGACTTCTTGTAAGTGTCGACACAACTCCTTTGTGTCGACACATCTTAATTTGTTAAGTGTCGACACTTCTTCTTGGTGTCGACACATGTCTTCAGTGTAGATACTTGCTGAGTGTCGACACAGCTCCTTGTGTCGACACACATCTTCTTTGTTGAGACTCTGGCTGAGTGTCGACACTTCTCATTAGTGTCGACACTTGTACTTAGAATTTTGCTGAACTTTGCTAAGTGTCGACACAGCTCCTTGTGTCGACATTTTCTTCAAGTGTTGAGTCTTCAGCTAAGTGTCGACACATTCTTTCTTGTGTCGACATTTTCTTCAAGTGTTGAGTCTTCAGCTAAGTGTCGACACATTCTTTCTTGTGTCGACACTTTCTTCAAGTGTTGACTCTTCTGCTGAGTGTCGACACATTGCTCTGGGTGTCGACCCTTATACTTAGTCTCTGCTGACTTTTGCTGAGTGTCGACACAGCCTCCAAGTGTCGACACTTTCTGATGTAGACACAGTTTCACTGGGTGTCGACACAACTGCTAAGTGTCGACACTGCTTTACTGGGCTTCTCTTCACTGAGTGTCGACACAGCTCCTTGTGTCGACACTTTCTGTCTCGTGTCGACTCAGCATCCCTGGTGTCGACACAAATACTCCAAGTGTCGACACTGCTTGCTTGGGTGTCAACACAAGTCTTCTTAAGTGTCGACACTTTCCCTCTGGGTGTCGACACATGGACTTAGAAACTTTTTCTTCTTTCCTGTAAATACTTAGCCTGCACAAGTAAACTCAAAACACATCAAATACATTTTGATGTATATCATTGAGTTGGGTGAGGCTTCTTCAAATCAGGTACATTTAAACCAATGTACCCAACACTGAGCTCAGAGTTCGTTGAGCTGAGCCAATCGTTCGTCGAACTAAGCTTAGAGTTTGTCGAGCTGAGCCAATCGTTCGTCGAACTAAGCTCAGAGTTTGTGAAATTTGGCCAAGTTTTAATTCGTCGAACTGAGTTCAGATTTCGTCGAGCTGAGCTCACTGTTCATCGAACTCAGTTCAGCATTCGTCGAACATAGTTTAGAGTTGAGTGAGGCTGGCTGAGACAGTCTATGCCTAAGGTTTAAGAAGCAGAAATATGGCTAAGTCCACATGCGTTGAGTGAAGGTCATTCACTCTACGCCATAGCCTCTTAAGTGTCAAGTAACACTCAATCAGTCAAAGCCAGTACTTTTAAAGAATACAAAAATTTGGCTAAGGCAGAAAGCATTGAGTGAGGCGTGGTTACCCAATGCTCTCAACGCCATAATGCAGAATTTGTTAAAGCAAAAAGCGTTAAGTGAGGCATGCTCACTCAACGCTATCAACGCTTAAGATGCTGAAAAAACAGAAATGGCTTAGGCAGAAAGCGTTGAGTGAGGCATGCTCACTCAATGCTCTCAACGCCTTACATACAAAATAGGCTGCAAAAAGGGTTAAGGCAAAAAGCATTAAGTGATGAAGACACACTCAACGCTCTCAACGCCTAGTAAAGATAGAATTTTATCTAAGGTGTTTGGCGTTGAGTGATGCTCACTCACTCAATGCCAAGAAGCAGAAAGCTGAGAAAGCATGTTAGCTTTGAGTGAAGCTGAATCACTCAACGCCTAGAAATAGATTTATAATCTAAGTAGTTAGGCGTTGAGAGATGGTAACTCTCTCAACACCAAGAGACAATAAATCTATCTAAGTGATTTGACGTTGAGTGAAGCTCATTCACTCAACGCATATGCTACTGATGCTTGAATTCTGATTAAGTCTCCAGGAGCTGATGTCAGTAAGTCAAAAAGTCAACAATATTCAAATTGTTAGGGGTAAAGCCACAGTACACGATAAAAGGTATCGCAGGCCTACAGAACGACAGATGGGCATTAAAGCAAGATGCAGCTGGACACTGCAGGTGGGGTCCACTGATCTCTAAGTGTCGTTGATCAGTGAACTACAAATGTAGGAGATGGGCCAAGACACAAGAGAAATTTTAGGGCTTCATCAACAAAATAAGTTAGCAGCTGACTTCATCTTCCTTGTCATTGCTGCATGTAAAAATCTTGAAGAACTACAGAAAGAAAAGTTCAGATTGTTGTGCCGTCTCCATCTGGAACAGTAGTATCAAACATAGTTCTGAAGAAAGAAGAACCTTTAGACTGAGGCAGGTTCAGTTAGCTGCTTGAAGAATCAAGATCAACATATCTTTAGTCTTCAACAGCAAGTTCAAGAGTAAGCTTCTGAGTTCCTCCAGCAAAGTTTTCTCTGCTGTGGGGAGATAGAGCAGAAATTCTCAGCTCTAAGTTGTTGACACACTGAAATTTATGTGTCAAAGTAAATCAAATTATTTCTTGTTGTAGGATCTTTCTGGATCTGTGTTGTAGGTCCTTTTGGCCTGAGGTAGGTGACAAGTGTGTCACTGAGTTGTAGGTTCCTGAAAGGGCACTGAGGTAAGGACCTAAAGGGTACTGAGCTGTAGGAGTGTTGCAACACTCTGAGAGTAGGGCCTTATGCCTGAATTTTTCGGGCTGAAAAGCCTGAGTTGTAGGCCTTAGAGATAAGGTTGAGGTATGTGGTTTGAGGACCACTGAGTTGTAGGAGAACTGCAGGGCTCTGAGGTAGGAATCTTTGTGGTTCTGAAGTAGGGTTCTGAAGAGAACCTAAGTGTAAGGATGAGGGCCTGAGGTGTAAGCTCTAAGGAGCATTTTGAAGGAGTTTGGGCCTTGACTAACAAGGAATTTAGTAAGGTGGGAGGAGAGTGAATGTACCCATATTTTTTGGGAACCACTATAAAATATTTGTGTGCTTTTCTGTGTGTGTTTTCTATTTTCAAGTAAATAAAAAGCTCTAAATCACATAATAACTCAAGAAGAATCAAAAAGAGAAAATAAAAGACCTAGACAAACCTATTCACCCCCCCCCCCTTTAGGTTGTTAGCTACCTTGTAAACAAGAACTTTCAAGTGGTATCAGAGGGAGATTACTCAAAAATTATTTAACAATCTGAGTGATCTCCAAAGGTAGCTATAGTTAAGTGATCATGGGCTCTGGAGAGAGCCAGAGAGAGCTGAGTTCCATGAAAATCCCCATCTGCAGGAAGGAAAATTTGGAATATGGAAAGAGAGGGTGAGGCTATACATGGAAGACTATGATACAAGGATTTTTGTAATAGTCAAGGAGGGACCTTTCATCCCTATGAAGGTCTCTGTTCTGAATTCTAATGACCAGACCCCTAATACATACTATGAGATGACTAAGGATGAAATCATCCTTACTGGACTGGGCAAGAGAGCTCAGAATATTATTGCCAGTGTTGTTGATGACTCAACCTTTCTGAATCTAGTTCACTACAAGACCTCCAAAGAGATGTGGGACACACTTGTGGTGTACATGAAGGGGACTGAAGAGGTAAGGGATGATAGGAAGTCTCTGCTCAACTAAGAGTATGAGGCTTTAAGGCAAAACCTGAAGGAGAACATAACTGCTTGGTACCTAGCACAGACACATGTAGCATACATGATATCTGGTCTACTTGCAGTCAAATACAATAAGGAACCAACTATCCCTCTATACAAAGTCTCATCTACAGGTTTCCCTGCATCATCTTTGTTTAGAGACATTGTTGACCCCATAGGAGTTTTCATGGTAGTGGATGATTTCATACCATACTTCCTTATTAATTCTAGGGTGAACTTAGACTGGCATATGGATAAACCATCTTCAGTCTGTCTAACTTGGAGACCCAAGAAGAACTTAAGTTCCCTCATACTGCTCATTTCAAATTGTCCTTGCATTAGTTTTGCAAACTTTTTGCAAAGACTACTTTCAGTAGACCCAAATATGATGTCATCTACATATATTTGGACTAGAATGATCTTGCCTCTGGATTCCCTAAGGAATAGAGTCTTGTCTATTTTCCCCCTTGTGAATTTATTCTCAATGAGGAAACTAGACAGGGTTTCATACCAAGCCCTAGGGGCTTGTTTTAACCCATATAAAGCCTTCCTAAGTCTATAGACATAATTAGGTTTGATAGAATCAACAAAACCTGATGGCTGTTCCACATAGAGTTCTTTCTTCAGATTTCCATTCAGAAAAGCTGACTTAACATCCATTTGGTATACTTTAAACCCTTGATAGGTTGCAAAGGCCAAAAACATCCTTATTGCCTCCAGTTTGGCTACTGGAGCAAAGGTTTGATCAAAGTCAATACCTTCTTCCTGCCTATAACCTTTTGCAACCAGTCTTGCTTTGTTCTTTATAATGACTCCATATTCATCCATCTTGTTCCTAAAGATCCACTTAGTCCCAATAATGTTGTGGTCTTTTGGTTTAGGAACTAGCTCCCAGACATTGCATCTTTTGAATTGGTTCAGCTCCTCTTGCATTACCTCAATCCAATGAGGGTCTAGGATGGCTTCTTCAAATTTCTTTGGCTCTACTTGGGATAGAAAACTGGAGTAGAGTACTGAACTTAGATTTCTGCTCCTTGTTTGTACCCCTTGTCTGAGATCACCAATAATTTGATTGGCTGGATGATCTTTTAGATGTCTATTTGCTGGAGGTAGCCTGTCTTCAGGTTGTACACCTTCAGCTTCTTCAACTTGCTGCACTCCTTGGTCTTCTTCTGCATCAGGTGCATCTAGTACTCCCCCTGGACAACAGCCACTATCTTCTACTTGCTGACTTGTAGAAGGACCTTCTTCTATAGTGAGCTTGTCCATCTTCTCAGTCACACCTGTGGAGCTGCAAATACTTCTAGACAATTCATTGTTAATGAGTCTAGCTTCATCAAATACTACATGTACTGATTCTTCTACAACTTGAGTAGTCAAGTTGTAGACCCTATAAGCCTTACTGTTGTTGTTGTACCCAACAAAGATCCCCTCTTGGGATTTGGCAGCAAACTTGGTTAAGTAAGACTTACCATTGTTAAGTATATAGCATTTACAACCAAAGATCCTGAAATAGGATAGATTTGGTTTTCTGCCTTTCACAATCTCATAGGGGGTCTTATTGTGGCTCTTGGTGATAGTAGCCCTATTAATCACATGACATGCAGTATTAACTGCCTCAGCCCAGAAATATTCAGGGAGAGATGTGTCACTTAATAGGGTTCTACCAGCCTCAATCAAGGTTCTGTTTTTCCTTTCAGCAATACCATTTTGCTGAGGTGTTCTTGGTGAAGAAAATTCCTGAAATATCCCAAACTCTTCACATAGCTTTGTCATACTATCAGACTGGAATTCAGTACCATGGTCACTTCTTATTTTGACCACTATACTGTCTAACTCATTCTGAATTTGTTTGACAAAACTATAAAAGATATTAGGTGTTTCAGATTTTTGTCTAAGGAAGAACACCCAGGAAAACCTTGAGTAGTCATCAACTACCACAAATATATAGACCTTCCTACCTAGGCTGTGAACTGGCATAGGACCAAAGAGATCCATATACAAGAGGTACAAGCACCTCACAGCATCTTTGTTCTCAATACTATTAAAGGTGGATTTGGTCTGCTTGCCCTTTTGACAAGCTGAGCATATCCCAACCTTTTTACACTTAACTTGAGGACCATTCCTCACTAACTCTTTGCTATAGAGTTGGCCAATTGTCTTATAGTTAAGATGAGCTAGCCTCTTGTGCCATTTGACACAATGAGAGACTTTCTCATCAGTTACAAGACACACAGGAGAAGCATTGTTCTCACATATAATGTCTAGACAATAGACATTTCTCTTCCTATAACCTGTCAGAATGATCTTTTGATCATTTGACCTCCTGATATGACAACCATCTTTGACAAATGAGATGTCATATCCTAAATCACTCTGCTGACTTATACTAATGAGGTTGTGTTTCAAACCTTTAACATAAGCCACTTGAGTAATTGTAATAAGGTTGCTAGAAATGTTACCAAAACCTTTGATGATTCCTTTTTCAGAACCACCAAAGGTGACTTTAGGACCATCCTTGATTGGTGTGTAGTCCTTTAGCAATCCCCTAGTTCCAGTCATGTACTTGGAATATTCACTGTCCAAGTACCATATTGGGGCATGGTCACTTGGACTCACCTGAAAAATAGATTAGTTAACCTTGGAACCCAAAGAATTCTTGGGTCCTTGGTGCTGGTTAGTTTGCCTCTTAACAAAACTACCTGTAGCTATTCTAGCAGGCAGATTGCTACTCACCTTGGCACTAGAATTGTGCCAACAGTCTATGGCAAAGTGGCCTATCTTGCCACAGCACCAGCACTCAAATCTGTTGTACCTTTGTTTAGGTACAACCCTGGCTGTTTTGTCTACATCAGGTTTCTTATTAAGTACTGGGGCTTTGCCCTTAGACTTGGACTGAACAGTCCTGACAGGTTTAGTAAACCCCAATCCAGTTTTACCTTTTTGAGAAATGAACTCATCTATCAAAGGTAGAACAGACTTTGGTTTAGAAAACCTTGCAACAATATCTCTCTCTTTCTGAAGACTAATCTCCAGATTTCTGATTTGATCATTCTTGAATGTAATAGTCCCCATCTGAATAACAGTAATGTTCTTCAGCCTGGCTATTTCATTTAGTTTCTGATCAAGCAACTTATCAAAATCTGTTGCAGCCACTTTGAGATTAGCAATCTCCTTAGCCTGACTCTTGGCCAAGGATTTGCTTTTCTTCAAAGCTTGCAACACTACTCTATATTCATCAATTAATTGATGAATGTCTCCTTCAGATTCAGATCCACTCTCATCACTTGATGATGATGTATCTGAATCTGACTCAGTACTAGAAATTGAGCTATCAGAACAATTTTGTACCTGACTTGGTCCAGGCTGATCCTGGATTCTGTCTCCTTCTGATGAGGCCATCAGTCCCTGGCACTGATTGTCCTCATGCTCATATATAGAGTTCATTAACTGGATGAACTCCTCTTCCTCTTCTTCAGCAAACAGTCCAATATAAGCTTCAGCTTCTGAATCAGTTTCTGAAGATGACATATCAGACAGACTTTTGTACTTCTTAGCAACAAAGGACCTTTCGTTTTTACCCTTGATTTGAGTCTTCTTCTTATCAGTTGACTCTTTCCTTTTTTCTGGACAGTCAGCAACAACATGTCCTTGTCTGTTACAACAATAACAAACTACCTTTGAAGATGTAGTTTTACTTGACTTGGGCTTTCTCCTGTCATTCTTTGATGACTTCTGTGAAGTGGATGGCTTAGAACTCCACTGTTTCTTCTTTAGAAACTTCTGAAAATATCTAGTGAAAGCTGCAAAGTCCTCATCACTCTCACTGCTTTTAGAATTCCTGCTTACTGACTCATCTGTCTCAGTCTCATCAACTTTTGGAGGTGGAGATGGAGACTTACTTTTATATTTTCTAGTGGCTTCTGTCTTGAAAGCCACAGCTCTTTCTTTATGCTCAATTCTTGTAGTCTTCTCCTCCTCCTTCCTTACCATTAACTGCATCTCATATGATAACAGTTTTCCAAACAATGTTGGAGGAGGAATGTCTGCTAATTTGGTCATTTCCCTTATGGCACATATCTTAGTATCCCAGTCTTTAGTTAGGGATCTCAAGAACTTATCATTCAGCTCATAATTGCTGAATTCTCTTCCATAGGACATTAACTCATTAACTATCCTATAGAATTTCTTGTAGCACTCAGTTATGCTATCAGACCTTCCTTGTCTGAAGCTCTCATACTCTTGGTTTAATAAAGACTTTCTGTCCTGTCTAACTTCTTCAGAGCCCTCCATGTACACTATCAATGTGGCTCACATTTCCTTTGATGTTTTACAGTGTATCAAATTCTGGAATGTGGCATCATCTATTGCACTTACAATTATATTCTAGGCCCTCTTGTCCATTGTGGCCAGAATAATCTCATCCTTGGTCATTTCAGAATAGTCTCTTGGAGTTCTTTGATTTGCATCTAACACAGATACTTTCATAGGCACATATGGCCCTTCTTTGACTGTGATATAGATTCTAGGGTCAGAGGCTTCCATAAATAGTCTAACCCTTTCTTTCCAAATGCCAAAAATTTCCTTTCTGCAGATTGGCAACTTCATGGATCCTAGTTCTTTGTGATTTTCTGTTGAACCCATTTTCTTGATTATACTGAATCTGCCAACAGGATCTTTACTCAGACTGTTATGTCCTTTTTGAGGAACTTGACTCTGATACCACTTGAACGAAATTGTACCTAATCACCTAGAGGGGGGTGAATAGGTGACCTTAATCTTTTTAAACTTTTAGGCAGAATCACAGAATTAGAAACAATTCTTCACAGCAATACAGCACAGCAATCACAGAATAAAGCACACACAGAGTACACACAGTTTTATAGTGGTTCCCCAAGGTCTGGGTACATCCACTTTCCCCCTTCGCCTATCTAGTAGTGTACTAGATTCGGCCAAACTCCTCCACTATTCCTCAGATCCTCAGATCTTACACTCAGAACCCCAACCAGGTTCCTACAACTCAGGCTCAAAGCTCTACCACTCAGTCTTCACCAAGACCTACACTCAGCCTTCAACAAGGCCTACACTCAGCCCACAACAGGCCTACACTCAGAGAAATGAATCTCCTACACTCAGGCACACAGGCCCTACCACTCAGCCTTTATAATTACAGGCTTACAACTCAGATCCCTAAGGATCCTACAAGAAATTAAAATTACAAAGTGTAAACCTACAACTCAGAATGAGAGAGAAGAGTTGTTTGGTTTCTTGATGAGTTCTTGGAAGAACTTTGCTGAGATCAAGCTCCCTTGGCTTTCTTCAAAGCTTCTTGAATTTAGAACACAATAGGGTTGAGTCTCTATGCAGATGATCTTCAATCACTGCTGACTTAAGAATCAAATCTCAATCTGAAACTTTCTTCACAGCCTGGTTCCACAGCTGTCTTCTTAGAAGGAGCTCTCTCTCTCCAACTTCTTAGATCTTCTGATCACTTCAATTGATTGTTGTTAATCTATTTCTTTGATGTGTTCATCATCTTCTTCTGTTGACAGGATAAGCCTTTATATAGGCTTTCTTCATGGTGACCGGCTGATCCGGTTTCTAACAGACTTCTGACAGTTCTGACAGTTGCAGTAGACCGGCTGGAATGGCAGCTGTCAAGTCATCCAGTCACTTCTTGAATTTTCTGTAACTGTCTGAAAGTGTCGAGACAGTCAGTCTTTAAGTGTCGACACTGATAGACTAAGTGTCGACACAAGTAGACTAAGTGTCGACACTAGCCTTCATGGTGTCGACACAACTCCTTGTGTTGTAGAATCTGCTTCTCGACACTGCTTCTTCAACATGTGTCGACACTGATCCTGTGTGTCGACACAAGTCCTTCTTCTTTGATACTTAGTTGATTTCTTGTAAGTGTCGACACATCTCCTTTGTGTCGACACATCTTCTTGTGTTGAACTTGTTAAGTGTCGGCACATCTTCTTGGTGTCGACACATGCCTTCAATGTTGATACTCTTGCTGAGTGTCGACACATCTCCTTTGTGTCGACACTTGTACTTAGACTTCATTGAAATTTGCTGAGTGTCGACACATCCTCCTAGTGTCGACACTTTCTTCATGTCTTGAGACTTTTGCTGTGTGTCGACACATTCTTCATTATGTCGACACTTGTACTTAAACTCTGTTGAAGTTTGCTGAGTGTCGACACAGCCTCCTAGTGTCGACACTTATACTTGAACTTTGTTGATGTTTTGCTGAGTGTCGACACAGCCTCCTAGTGTCGACACTTTCTGATGTCGACAAAGTTCCTCTGGGTGTCGACACTGCTTCTAAGTGTCGACACAGCTTCTTTGGACATTTCTTCAATGTGTGTCGACACAGCCTGTATGTGTCGACACTTTCCTTCTGGTGTCGACTCTGCATTCCTGGTGTCGACACAATCACTCCAAGTGTCGGCACTGCTTCTCTGGGTGTCGACACAAGTCCTCTTAAGTGTCGACACTTTTCTTCTAGGTGTCGACACATGGACTTAGAAACTTTTCATGCTTTCCCTGCAATTACTTAACCTGCACAAGGCAACTCAAAATACATCAAATACACCTTGATGTATATCATTGAGTAGGGTGAGGCTTCTTCAAATCAGGTACATATTTTCCAATGTGCCCAACACCAGGTTTGCTTGGGTATTCTTCCTAAAGAGAAAGAATGAAACCCTTGATATATTCACTAAGTTTGTCAAGCAAATTCAGAATAAGTTAAACAGCTCTATGGTCAAAATCAGAAGTGACCATGGGAATGAATTCCAGTCTGATAGCATGACATGATTCTGTGAAGAACATGGGATTCTTCTAGAATTCTCTTCACCTAGAACACCCCGGCAAAATGGGATTGTTGAGAGGAAAAATAGGACTCTCATAGAGGCTGGTAGAACTCTGTTGAGTGATACATCTCTCCCAGAATATTTCTGGGCTGAGGCAATAAATACTGCATGTCATGTTCTCAATAGGGTCTCTATCACCAAAAGCCACAAGAAGACTCCTAATGAGATCTTGAAAGGCAGAAAGCCAAACCTGAGCTATCTCAGAATCTTTGGTAGTAAGTATTATGTACTTCATAATGGAAAGTCCTATGTGACTAAGTTTGCTGACAGATCCTTTGATGGAATTTTTGTTGGGTACAACAATCATAGCAAAGCCTATAGAATCTACAACTTGAAAAGCCAAGTTGTAGAAGAATCAGTTCATGTAGTATTTGATGAGTCTACTTGGATTAACAGGGAGCCACCAAAATCCTCTTATAGTACTGCAGGTATAGAACAGATGATAGACAAACTGACCATCAGGGAAGCATCACCAGTTATACAGGATGAAGTGGATACTCCAAAAGATCTAATAGGTACACTGGGAGTGGATGAAGATCAACAAGAGGCAGTACCTGAAGCTGGACCTGTTGTTGAAAAAAGACTGCCACCTGCAGTCAGACACATAAGAGATCATCCAGCTCACCAGATAATTGGTGAGACAAGCCAAGGAGTAACAATAAGGAGCAGAAGTCAGAATACTGCCATGTATTCAAGGTTTCTATCCCAATTGGAGCCCAAGAAGTTTGAAGAAGCCAACATAGACCAGCATTGGATTGGAGCTATGCAGGAGGAACTAAATATGTTCAAGAGGTGCAAGGTCTGGAAGCTGGTTCCCAGAGTATAAGGACATAATATCATTGGAATCAAGTGGACCTACAGAAACAAGTTTGATTAAAATGGCATTATAATCAAGAACAAAGCCAGACTAGTGGCTAAGGGGTACATGCAAGAAGAAGGCATTGACTTTGATAAAACCTTTGCCCCTGTAGCAAGATTGAGGCTATCAGACTGTTCCTTGCATATGTTGCAAACAAGGGATTCAAGGTCTACCAAATGGATGTGAAGTCAGCCTTCCTGAATGGTGACTTAAAAAAGGAAGTTTATGTTGAGCAGCCTACAGGTTTTGTAGTTCCTAACTCAGCTGATTTTGTTTATAGACTTAGGAAAGCTCTATATAGGCTGAAGTAAGCCCCTAGAGCATGGTATGAGACTTTGTCTAGTTTCCTCATTGAGAACAATTTCTCAAGGGGGTAGATAGACAAGACCTTATTTCTAAGGGAATCTAAGGGTAAGATCATCCTAGTTCAGATCTATGTAGATGACATCATTTTTGGATCTACTGATGACAACCTCTGCAAAACGTTTCCTAAACTTATATAGGGGAATTTTGAGATGAGCAGCATGGGTGAACTTAAGTTCTTCTTGGGCCTCCAAGTAAGATAGACTGATGATGGCTTGTCCATATCCCAGTCTAAGTTCACTAGGGAGTTGATAAAGAAATTTGGCATGGAGAACTCCTCCACCATGATAACTCACATGGGGTCAAGTATGCAAGTAGGCAAAGATGAGGCAGGGAAACCTGCTGATGAAACTTTGTATAGAGGGATAATTGGCTCCCTTCTATATCTGACTGCAAGTAGGTCAGACATCATGCATGATACATGTGTTTGTGCTAGGTTTTAGGCTTGCCCTAAAGAATCTCACTACTCTGCAGTTGAGAGAATCTTGAGGTATCTTAAAGGCACTCCAGATCTTGGCCTATGGTGCCCTAGGAATGGGGAGTTTGAACTAACAGGCTATTCAAATACAGATTTTACAGGCTGCAAAGAGGACAGGAAGAGCACATATGGCACCTGTCAGTTTTTAGGAGGGAGACTGGTATCTTGGAGCTGCAAGAAACAAACCAGTGTTGCAATATCAACTGTAGAGTCAGAGTACATCTCAGCAAGTAGTTGTTATGCTCAGTTGATGTGGATCCAGCACCAGCTTCAACACTACAACCTCTAGATAAATAGAACTCCTATATTCTGTGATTCTACTAGTGCAATCTCAATTGCTAGGAATCATGTCTTCCATAGCAGGACTAAGCATATAGAGATTAGATATCATTTCATTAGGGAGCATGTGGAATGTGAAGACATCACCCTTGAGTTTGTTCCAACAGACAAGCAAGTGGCTGACATATTCACTAAGCCACTAGATGAAGCTAAGTTTAACACCTTCAAATTTGAGTTGGGTATGTTAAACTTAGTACAGCTTCAGTTGCTCCTCATATGTTTGCAAGCTATTTGGTATTCTGTAGATGGAGCTGTTCTTTAGAGAAATGAAGGTTCTCCAATTGAGGGGGAGCATGTCCAGCACAACTCCAATAATTCTCTGATGTCTAGTTGAGGGGGAGCAGATGACAAGGTGATCAGATGAATCCTACCAGCTATTTACTGAAGTCAAAAAGGGGGATGAAAAGATGATCAGATGATCTGATTTTTGTTTTAACATGGTAGCAACAATTCAGGGGAAGCAGGTTCAGTGATGTTCCACTCTGCAGGCTGGGAAGTATGGTAACAATAGATCACTTCTCAATTATATAGTTTTATGCTTATTGCTGCATGGTGTTGTGTATCATTGACTCACTTGCTTAAGAGTTTTGACTACCTCAAATAGGAGGAGATTGTTGGATCCATTGCCCACAATGTTCTAAATTTAAGGAAGTCAATCTTGTCAATGATATACATATATCAGTAGATGACAGTGATGAGACAGATAGATGAACTAATCGTTCGTTGAACTACGCTCAGAGTTCGTCAAGCTGAGCCAATCATTCGTCGAACTAAACTCAGAGTTTGTGAAATTTGGCCAAGTCTAAATTTGTCGAACTGAGTTCAAATCTCGTCGAGCTGAGATCACTGTTCGTCAAACTCAATTCAGCATTCGTCGAACACAGTTCAGAGTTTAGTGAGGCTGGCTGAGACAGTCTATGCCTAAGGTTTAAGAGGCAGAAATGTGGCTAAGTCCACAGGCGTTTAGTGAAGGTCATTCACTCTATGCCATAGCCTCTTAAGTGTCGAGTAACACTCAGTCAGTCAAAGCTAGTACTTTTAAAGAATACAGAAATTTGGCTTAAGCCAGAAACCATTGAGTGAGACGTGGTCACTCAACGCTCTCAACTCCATAACGTAGAATTTGTTAAAGTAAAAAAGCGCTGAGTGAGGCATGCTCACTCAACACTATAAACGCTTAAGATGCTGAAGAAGCAGAAATGGCTAAGGCAGAAAGCGTTGAGTGAGCCATGTTTACTCAACGCTCTCAACGCCTTACATGCATAATAGACTATAGAAAGGGTTAAGGCAAAAAGCGTTGAGTGATGAAGACACACTCAACGCTCTCAACGTCTAGTAAAGATAGAATTTTGTCAAAGGTAATTGGCGTTGAGTGATGCTCACTCACTCAACGCCAAACAGCAGAAAGTTGAGAAAGCATGTTGGCGTTGAGTGAAGCTGAATCACTCAATGCCTAGAAATAGATTTATAATCTAAGTAGTTTGGCGTTGAGAGAAGGTAACTCTCTCAACGCCAAGAGATAGTAAATTTGTCTAAGTGATTTGGTATTGAGTGAAGCTCATTCACTCAATGCTTATACTACTGATGCTTGAATTTTGACTAAGTCTCCAGAAGCTGATGTCAGCAAGTCAAAAAGTCAACCATATTCAAATTGTTAGCGGCAAAGCCACGGTACACGACAAAAGGCACCGCAGTCCTACAGTACGATATATAGGTGTTAAAGCAAGATGCAGCTGGACACTGCAGGTGGGGCCCACTGATCACTAAGAGTCGTTGATCAGTAGAATACAAATGGAGGAGATGGGCCAAGACACAAGAGAACTTTTAGGGCTTCATCAACAAAAAGAGTTAGCAGCCGATTTCATCTTCCTCGACATTGCTGCATGTAAAAAACTTGAAGCACTACAGAAAGAAAAGTTTAGATAGCTGTGCCGTCTCCATCTAGCACAGCAGGATCAGACATAGTTCTGAAGAAAGAAGAACCTTCAGCCTGAGGCAGGTTTAGTTAGCTGCTTGAAGAATCAAGATCAACATATCTTTAGTCTTTTACAGCAAGTTCAGGAGTAAGCTTCTGAGTTCCTCCAGCAAAGTTTTCTCTGTTGTAGGGAGAGATAGAGCAGAAATTCTCAACTCTAAGTTGTCGACACACTGAAATTTCTCTGTGTCAAAGTAAATCAAATTATTTCTTGTTGTAGGATCCTTCTGGATTGATCTGTAGGGCCTTTTGGCCTGAGATAGATGACAAGTGTGTCACTGAGCTGCAGGTGCCTAGAAGGGCACTGAGGTAAGTACCTGAAGGGTACTGAGCTTGAGGAGTGCTGCAGCACTCTGAAAGTAGGTCCTTGTGACTGAAGTTGTCGGGCTGAAAAGCCTGAGTTGTAGGCCTTAGAGATAAGGCTGAGGTAGGTGGTTTGAGGACCACTGAGTTGAAAGAGCACTACTGGGCTCTGAGGTAGGAACCTGAGTGTAAGGCTGAGGGCCTGAGGTGTAAGCTTTGAGGTGCATTTTATAGGAGTTTGGGCCTTAACTAACAGGAAATTAGCAATGTGGGAGGAGAGTAGATGTACCCATAAATTTGGGGAACCAGTATAAAATACTTGTGTGCTTTTTTGTGTGTTTTCTGTTTGTAGGTAAATAAAAAGTTTTAAATCACATAGTAACTCAAGAAGAATCAAAAAGAGAAAACAAAACACCTAGACAAACCTATTCACCACCTCCCCACTAGGTTGCTAGCTACCTTATAAACAAGAACTTTCACCACCATCGCCTTCTTTTTTTACTCTCCACCCTCAAAGCTTCCTTATCCCTCCTCTCGCACGGTGCCTAGGAGTCACGGGGGCAAGGAGGGGATTATAGTTAGCTTAGTCTTTATGACTAACGGTCGGTGGACCAAACATTTCAGGGGCTCCGAATCGGAGACAGAGAGTAGCAGCAGGAGATACAGCACCAGCAGAGCACGGTGCACATGGAGGTGGACCAGTCTAGTACGGGAGCACCAGTCTCTGGCTCCGTCAGTGATTAGATTTTGCTTAGCTCCCGCGAGCGGGTTGTAGTGAGGATTTGTTATACCTAGCATAAGCCCGTTTTTATTCCTACTTACTGATCCGTTCTAGTACATTTATCATCATGTGGACATTGTTGTGGTTTCTATTTCATGTTATATGTGATTGTGGACTTGACTTAATCTCATTTGTACTTCTATTTCATGATGATCTTCATTGTCGGCAGAATTGGCATTTTGTAGTGGCGACCTTCCCGTGTGACCGCAAAGCGGCGGTTCTGGGCATAAGACCCGGTAGCGTAGCAAAAAAAAATATTTTGGGGTCTTTCAAAAGGTGCCCCTAAAATTTAAGTAATAAATCCGGAATTCATGACAAGAGACTATGACCAGCTCACCAAAATTGGTCACCTCGGCCACGCGGGGTTTTGCCTTGATCAGAAAGCCAATGCACGCAAGCCCAACAATAGACACACACACACACGCACGTGTGCCCTTTCGAGGTTCGCATGCGCGTGGGAGCACGCCCTGTGTGGGCACGGCCAGTCGCACCTGCTCATGAGGCTGCTTTCCCCTGCATGCGCACAACTGTGCATGGCCTAGTGCATGCACCGCGTCGCGCTTACCCACAGCACTTGTCCTCACATACCACGTGCTACCATGCATGCGCACGCTCGCTTCATGTGTCCTCGCCGTTAATGTCGCCTCCATCGGCGGCAACCTTGCTCAAGCTTCCTGAACCGCCCGAGTGGGGGCAAGCTCGTCATATTACAAAAATTGGTAATCCTTGAGACCGGAATCAGGCGTTCTTAATCGCCCGTTCAACATCCAGAATAGCGCAAATTACCTGTGTGGCCTTGGAAATTAAAATGGGGCCAAACCATCATTTGAGGTGGACAGAAAAATATAGAATAGAAAGAGCTCTAAGTTTTTCCAACGAAGAGGTGAAGAGAAGTTCAACTCAGAGTCGGGAGGACTCTGCTCTAGCTCTCTTCCTCTTCTTCCAGCACACGCTCCCCATGTGTCCACTTTGATTTCAAGACTGTTCCAGCTCGTGCTTCCCACGCCACGCTCAGCACATGCTCCCCATGTGTCCTCTCCGACGTCAAGCCTGCTCCAGTATGCGCCTTCGAGCCTCTCTTAGCACGTGCTCCTCACATGCCTACACAAGTTCCAAGACCGCTCTAGTGCGCACCTCAGCACTCCTTTCCTGAACGCCCCCACAACGCTCAACTTCATCAAGCTCACCACGAAGTGTTGTAGAAAAGTTCAACTCAGGGTCGGGAAGACTCTGCTCCAGCTCTCATCCTCCTCTTCGAGCACACGCTCCCCGTGTGTCCGCTTCAACGTCAATTCTTCTCCAGTGTGTGCCTTCGCATCCCGTTTAGCACATGCTCCCCATGCTTCTCTCTGACGTCAACTCTGCTCCAGTATGCACCTCTGCGCCTTGCTCAGCCGCGATTCCCACGTGCCCACTCCAGTTCTTAGACCGCCTCAGTGTGCACCTTCACGCTCCTTTCTAGAACGCCCCCACAAAGCTCAGCTCCACCAAGACCCGAACACTTAGACATATTGTGTAAAAGAGCAGTGGCATGTCATGCTCTGAAAAGCTGATATTTATACTCAATGAATACTAGCTAGTAGATTTCATCAGAACTAGACATCATCATGTGGTTTTTTCGCTTTCCATGTTTTTTTCATGTAAAAAACTTGGTGTTTGTTGTTAGCTCTCTAATTTGATTGTTTGTGTGCTTTGTTCACTCTCGAGTTAAGATGGTCTGTTACGATTGGTCCGTGAGAGCGTTGAGCGACCTGCAACAGAGATGATATTTGATTTTAAAAGAAATTGTCATAAATGATTTATTATTACCTTTGGACCTCACCATGAGGAATATTTCCTTTTTTTCTAGCCTAGATGCTCAATTGACCAACTCTTTCAAGAATGAGAATCATCTTTTTTAGTCTAAATATCTGCATTTTAAATGACTTGATGTCCTAATTATTCATAAACGAAATAACTTTTTTCTTTTGATGCCCAAGATCGACTCTTAACATTTTTAAGCTCGGCTCTTTTTACTTTTTTTTAATGATTTATCAATTATCAGACTTCTATTATTTCCCCAAAATGTATAATTTGCCCATCATATTAGGAGCAAACCCTTTGAAAATTAAATAAAGATGCAAATATCTCCTTATGATTTATTTTTCTATTAGAAACACAATCTTAATATTTCATGAACCCTAGTAAATAAACTATAATTTGGGTGAAACCATGCTTAAAGCTTCGTTTGGTTTGACGTTTTGCTCATGCGGCGGGATGAGAAGGAGGGTTTTTGGAATCGGAGGGGGGAGACTACAGTTGGAATCCCTCTATTTTTCTCCATTTCCCAAGGCGCGGCGGGTGCAAATGGAACAAACACCGCCACAAATCATTTGGTTACCCTCCGAGCGGAGGCGCTTGCCCCAAATGGAGAACTCCTAATACTGCGCCAAAGCAGCCTAAGTTGCACATGCTCAAGAATTATTAGAAATAATTATTTTATATGAAAAGTTCATCAAAAAATTAGATTTTGTTGACACCATATATATTCTATCCAAAGAAAAATGTGAGATATGCGCTTTATCCGTCTTCACTTAGGGTGTGTTTCTCAATGAGTTTGAACAAAAATGCTACCTTTAGAAAATATGTGTTTGGCATCAAAATGTTAATGATCACCTTCAAGAAAAAAAACAATTAATTTTGAATATAAAAATGGACAAAGTTCCTTAAACGAGAGTATGAGACCAGTATAAAGGTATGGTATTGGGTGCAGAGTTGGAGAAAATCGCTTTTTAAAGCTAATAAAGGTGCTTTTCCACCCGGCAACAGTTGAAAGGCGAAAGAATCAATTAACACTCTCTGGATGCCACAAAGCAAACTTGTGGCCAGAATCCTCTCTCCCTGCTGACATGGCTTCCCCCTCCCCCTTCCCTCGTTAAACCAGGACCCCCCCAGAACTATAACATCGCCGCAGTGCAAGAGACACCCAAAGAGACACAGAGAAACAGAGGAAGAAGAAGAAGAAGAAGAAGCTGTTCAGAGAGAGAGAGAAACAGGGGAGATGGAAGGGATCATGGAACCGGTGATCAAACTTTTCGGGAAAAGAATACAGATTCCAGGGGCAAGGATTGTTCCGGCGGCCGTCGAGGAGGACTGCAGTGGAGATGATGAGAAGGTAATTGGAGGCTGCTTAGCTAGCCTTCTCTTTCTTTGGGGTTTAAATTATTTGCATGCTCGAATAAGAATTGATTTGATTTATATATCTTGGATTTCATCATGGCTTATCTTTTATAGTTATGCTCCCTGGGTATTGTGCTGATGTTGTGTTTCAGAGGATTTCTGTTCTGTCTGAATTGATAGAACAGACCTGAAATTTAGGAAATTTAGGAAATTTTCATCTTTTTAAATCAGTTTTAGTGGTTATTTTGGATCTTATATGGCGTTAAAACACGGTTGACTTGTATTAGAATCTAATCCTTTTAAGTTAAGGCGGTAATTTGTTTATTTTCAGCATGTCTTTCGCATGTATGTTCTTTGGCCTCTAAGACATTAGACGTTGACTTCTTTAATTGGCTGATATCATATAAAACAACTAGCTAATTGCACGTACAACAACAACAACAACAAAAATCAAAACAACATAAAGTGCAGGAGACTATTTGGATGGTGTGAGATGAAGGCTATGTTTGGGATTCCGTTTTGACTCCATTCCGTTCAAAACGGACCGGAGGAAAGGTGTTTGGGAACGACTACAATGTTGTCATTTTAAAACGGTCGGTTTAAAACCTACTTTTTCCTCCGTTTTGAAAAGGTCAGGGAGAGCTCCATTCTCCCTTTCAAAACGGTCGTTTGGAATATTTTTTTAATTTAATTTTATTTTACTTAATCAATTTAACCCCAATAAAAAAATAATTATATCCATAAATTTGCAAAAAAATCACAAATATAATACCTAATTTTTTAAAAAAATCAGAAAAAATTGGCCTGAAATAAATAAAATTCATGTGAAGATAATTTTAAAAATAAGTTAAACTGTCACTGAAACTGAGATTACCCAAACAAACCCTCAGTTTTAAAACCACCGTTTTAAAAATACAGTTTAGCATCTCCTTTTTGAACTTCCCCTTTTAAAACGGCACCGGTTTCCCAAACAGAGCCGAAGTGTTAGTAAAATGGACGGTTGATGGTTGTTGAAGTTTTAAAGTTTTCAGAAAGAAGAAAAAGAAAGTTTCTTATCCTTCAATCCATGACTTTCCATGGTTCATGGTGGCTCTTACTTTATGTTCCATGATTATATTCTATTGTTGAAAATTCCACAGCCAAGAGGAGAGATACAGGTGTTGCCTTTCTATAAGATATTTCAACCCTGGGAGAAGAAAATTATGAGGCTCCTATTCTTTTGCTCTTTTCTGACAGCAACATATTCTGTGTCCAATTTAGGGGTCCCCGTTTGTTTGTGCGTTTTAGGCTCTTGGTGGTGGCAGTAAACGTTGTCATGCCAAACATACATTTAGTTCATGTGAACCATAACAATTGGTACTCTTTCTGTAAAATTGCAGTCTCTTTCGAGCAAAAAAGCCCGCTCAGATTTGAGGAACACTAACAAGGAATCCCCAACTTCGGCAGAAGATGAGAAGTTGGATTCTAAAGCTTCGTCGGTGGAGGAGAAGTCGAAGGAAGATGATGAATTGAACAATTATATGGATGATAAATCTGCGAAGAAACCAGACAAGATCCTCCCTTGCCCTCGCTGCAACAGCATGGAGACCAAGTTCTGCTACTACAACAACTACAACGTAAACCAGCCCCGACACTTCTGCAAGAAGTGCCAGCGTTACTGGACTGCCGGAGGGAGCATGAGGAACGTCCCTGTCGGAGCCGGCCGCCGGAAAAGCAAATGCTCCGGCCCAAGCCAGCACTACCCCCACATCACCATCCCCGACCCCGACTCAACGCATCATCTTCAACCTCTGCAATCCAATGGAACAGTGCTGAACTTTGGGTCGGGCACTCCCCGCTCCGAATCCATGGCTTCGGTGATGAACCTCGTTGTTGAGAAGACAATGAAGAACTGCGAACATTTGAGCGGGTCTCCGAATTCAAACGATGAGATGAAAGAATGGAAAAATTCAAATTGCTATGGATTTCCTCCAGTTAATAATGCTCCAGCCTTCAATGGAACTCCTTGGCCTTATCCTTGGGGTCCCTCTCCACCCTTATGCTTACCAAGCTTCTCCCTCCCTTTCTATCCGATGAATGCGTATTGGAACATTCCATGGCCTCCACCGCCGCCACACCTGCCGAATTCTCCGATCTCGGTTTTGAATTTTCCGATCGCAGGCAAGCATTCAAGAGACGGGAACTTGTTGAACCATAATTCTCCCAATCAAGAGAACTGCATCTGGATTCCAAAGACAACCAGGGCTAATGATCTTCAAAAAACAGTAAATTCTCCAGTTTGGGCAGCTATGGACTTCAAGAACGATAAAGCTGATAATGCAAGCAGGGGAGATGGGCTCTTTAAGGCATTTCAGTCCACAGGACACCACAAACACAATTCAAATGAAATTTCTCAGGCCTTGCATGCGAATCCTGCCGCAGTCTCTCGATCCTTCAGCTTCCAGGAGAGTTAATAATTGATTTAGTAGGCTGTGACTTTGTAGAAACTGACAGAGGCAAGAGGAGTTTAATTCTCCTGGGTTTCTTATAATGCTTGGTTAATGACGGTTTGATCATTGATTCTTCTTTATGCCCGTGTAAGTATGGATGAAGAAGATGGATATTTGGAGAAGGATGATCACAGAGTTTAGGCGCAGGGTGTAAACTAAGTGCACTGCGGGCATTGCCCTCTTTTTATTGCTGATTATTTGGACATTTGGGGTCCTTGTAAGCTTATAATAATGGAGTTTTTGTCATCTTCAACCTCGAGGAATATTA
The DNA here is from genome assembly GCA_039583875.1 of Platanthera guangdongensis. Taxonomy (NCBI): domain Eukaryota; kingdom Viridiplantae; phylum Streptophyta; class Magnoliopsida; order Asparagales; family Orchidaceae; genus Platanthera; species Platanthera guangdongensis. The sequence continues at coordinate 143,113,805 of CM077165.1, forward strand.
TGACTGTATCGCAATTGAATGGGGGGGAGGAAGAATGCCGACAATTATGTATGGGTGGTGTCAGCTCCGAGATCCAAAGCAGAGACTTGACTCCATAAAGTCAGTGGCTGCTGACAAAATTTCACTTGCGTTTGTGATTCAGATGTTTGAAAACAAGCCGGAATTTCTCTCAACCCGTAGAAATTATAGTTTTTGGTTCCTTTTTTACAGTTAAAGGTACGATTTTGGATGGGAAAATGTTTTTAAAAAGAAACAAAAAAAACATTTGACTGTAAGTTTGCCATCGTAAATGAAGAACAAAGACGGTCATATTTTATGGTGCATTATTCTCTAATTGTAAGATTTAGGATGACGCTATTTATCATAACAAGTGACAAGCATAGAAAAACACTAAACTAAGGTTCAGTTTGGGGGACTTATTTTCACCGGTCAAACGGTTACCACCGCATGCACCGGATCTTATAAGATCCGGTGCATGCGGTGGTAACCGCTTGACCGGTGAAAATAAGTCTCTGATCCGGTTCATGCGGTGGTAACCACTTGACCGGTGAAAATAAGTCCCCCCAAAAGGCTTCGTTTGGGGAACTTATTTTCACCGGTTAAGCGGTTATGACCACATGAACTGGACCGTAATTAAGGCTCGGTTTATGCAGTCGTAACCGCTTGACCCGTGAAAATAAGGCTCTATTTGTTTGGGCGTTTCGCAACTCCGTTTTAGGCAAACTCCGCCGGAAGGATGGTAAACAAATGAGCCTCCGACGGCGTTTGCTCCGTTTCCACCCGCCCGCCTTGAGAAACGCCCCAAAAAGCTTTGTTTGCAGCAGCCACCTCCCCCCTCCGGTTCGAACTCTCCGTTTCCACACGCTGGATCGACCCGCCACCGCGAAAACAAATGAAGCCTAAGTCCCCCCAAACGGAGCCTAAGAAAAAAGGGATTGTGATATGCGGATTGAAAAGAAAGCATCTCTTGTAGGGGAGAAATTATTGGGTCGTTCTGGGATTATTGAAGAGCGGTTATATGAGGCCCAACTTGTGAGTGCGGGGCCGAAGGGCGCATGTTGCGGGCGTGTTTTCGAACTGGCGGCGCGCGGTGTTGAATTTTTTGAAGTGGAAGTGGGCGGCCTGTGTGGCCTGGGCAGTCTGTCCGCGCGGCCTGTGCGTACCACTGGTGGCGGCCTGGCAGGTAGACTTTGTTGTGGCTGGCGATCTGTTCCCTGTGGAAGTCTGTCCGCTCAGTTGTCGGATTGTGTAGTCCGCATCTGGAGTTCGCCGGCTTTGTGTGGACTGGTTTTTTGTATCTGTTGGTGTTGAGTTCGCACCAGGGATGTCTGATGGTGTGGACTTGGTTTGGATTTGGACCAAATCCAGTTTGGCTCAATCCGGGAGGTCGCGCGGGCTGGAGTTGTGTCCGCAGGCGCATGCGGACTGGTGCATAGGCCGCTTATGTGCGGACTGAAGTTTGTCCGCAAGTTAGCAGACTCATGTGGTTTGAGCTATCACTTAAAACCGAAAACCGCAAATCGAACCGGAACCGAAACGGAACCGCAAAGAACCGAACCAAACCGTTCGCAAATTATTCGGGTTTCGGTTTGAATTTTGGAACCGTGAACAACATTGGTCCGGATGTGGTTCTTACATTTTATTAATCGGACCGGAACCGCAACCGGAACCGCAACATACAAGTCTCAGGCGGTTTCAAGATTTTTAGACCCGATCCGAACCTGACAGAAGTAGAACTGAACCGCAACACGTTTATTATTATTATTATTATATTGTTATTATTTTATAATTTATCTATAATATTTATACTTACTATCACGAGTGAAGCTGGTGCAGTTTGAACTCAAACCGCATTTGCTCTAAAGGGGGTCGATTTTGAAGCGAATAAAGCTTCACCGCATAAAAACCGTATGGTATGGTTTGACACCGGTGCAGTTTGGAGTCAATTTTTGCAATGTATTTTTTATTTTTATATAGTTATATAATATATTTTCAATTTTACTTACATATTTTTTAAAAATATTTTATTTAAAAATTATAGAAGATATGCAACTACTATTTATTAGTAATCATGAAAGACAACTAATTGTAGGCTGTTGTTACGGTTGAGCATGCCGACGAAACGTGCGCAAGCCAACTAGAATTTATGTCAAGTCTACACACGTGGGAAGACAATTGATACTATCTCATCGATCGTGAAAAAGACCGTCGAGAAGTGCGCAACAAAATTATTTCCATTTCGATGTTGTTTTGAGTTTTACTATTTGAGCCCACTTTTATTTAATTCCGTCAATTTTGATTTTGGTTTTAGTTGGAACCGATTGGAACCGGACCGAACCGCTTGGAACCGGACCGAACCGATAGTCGCCGATTTGGTTTTGATTCTTGATGAACCGTAACCGGAACCATTGGCACGACGGTTCCAAAAATTAAGCTAGAACCGGAACCAGAACCAGAACCGGTAAAACCAAATCAGGTTTTGGTTCTAATATGAAGAAACACTACCTTAGTGGTTCGGTTCATGATTTTAATAGAATCGGAACCGAACCGGAACCGCGACAGCTCTAGATGCGGTTTTTGTAGTGTTTGCCTGGGTGTTTTCCTGACTTGTGCTTTGGTGACAAGGAGGGCCGGCTTGGTATCCGGCCTTGGTGGTGCGATCTTGGCGGTCTGGCTATCCTTGCCTAGTCGCGGCAGTCTGGTTGTGTATTTGCGGATATGCGGATATGCTTGGTACTCGCCGCAAGATAGGGTGGTGATCCTATCAGCTAGAGCGGTGATCACACTTCTCTCTGTGCCTATAAATAGGACCCTCTATCACATCAGAAGATACCGAGTCAACAGTAAGTGAACTCGTGGGAGGTTGTTGCGGTTAGGGTTTTCTATCCGTGCAGTTTGAAGAGTTTGTTCGGTTTGTGCTGTGCAGGTTGTGCGGATAGCGTTGGAAAGCCGGGGACTTGGTTCTGACTACGGTCAGGGACACTGCGAACTCTGCGGATAGCAACCAGCGGTTAGCAGCAAGTCGCGGCTTGTGACCAGGCGGTTTCTCTTCTGCAACTAGTTTCCTAATTCAATAAGTTGTCCGCCTCTACCGGTTTGTTCAGTTCGGTGGAGCAGTAGTCCGCGTGATCTGGCGGTTAGACTGTAAGACCCCCCCCCCCCTTTTTTTTCCTTTCAACACCGGGGTCTTAGGCCCAGAACCGCCGTTTTGCGGTGACTCCTTCACGCCCTGGAGGGTCATCACCACAAAGCGCCGATTCTGCCGGCCATTTCGATCGCAGAAAAGTAGCACAATAATGTAAATGCAAAATTGCAGTCCACAGAGATTCACATATCATAGTAATAAATCTCCACGAAGGGAGTGTCCACAGAAGAATACATCAGAGTAGCAAAGTAAGGGCTTATGCCCGGTACATCATATCCTCACTACAAAATCACTCATGCGGAAGCAAAAGCAGAAAAACTACTCAAGGTCGAGACTCACGGTCCCGGCTGTATGAACTCCGGAGCTAGACTGCCCCACCTCCACGCGCACTGGTCTCTGGGGCTGCTCCTCCATGCTGGTCTCCACGATCCCCTAAATGATGCGGTTCGAAAACCGTTAGTCTAAAAGATTAAGTCCTATCATCCCCCGCCCCTTCCCCCACAGCTCCTAGGCACCGAGCGGAGAGGAAGAAAGGGGAGGACTTGAAAGTGGAGAAAAATCAAAAGCAGATGGCAGCGGACCTATACTAGCAAATTCTATGGCATGTATAGACAATAAGCTGAAATATGAGAAGTAACCTTCACTTATGTGAAAACACATAAGCCAAGGGGTCTTCTGTAAGGCTCCCATCGTATAAAAAGTCTCATACCAATTTATACGTTGGGGTGTCGGTTATCAAACAGCAGTATATGTAATTATATATCAAAAATTGACCTTAATTTATAAACCTGCCTACACAAGCTTATAGACCAAGGGGTCGTTTTGCAGGGCCTAAAGTATAAGCGTCTCATTCCACTTATACTTTAGGTGTCAGGGTTAAATGAATCGAATATGCTATGACATGCAAGTGGGTGTGATGGATCATGCAAGTGCAACACACACACCCGACTCTGTGCACACAGACCTTTAGTTCCCCCTTTCTGGAGCCGTAACCTCCCAGGATACCTCCGTAGTGGCAGACGGAAGCGGTGGGTTGGGCCTCGCCCACCTCTAAACCAGTAAAGCACTACTGGTCAGACCTATCGTACGCCTCAACGCTTGGTGCACGAAGCGGACTCCTGCGTACTCTTGCCGGCTGGCGCACCGGACTTCTGTTGGCGAAGTGCTATCCACACTTGCCGAGTCAACGTATTGGCGTCGGTTCATCGACCCTCCAATACCGAAGACCCACCACCTTAATTTCCTTTCCTTTTATGCACATGCAAATTTTAGCGTAATCAAAACCCGAGCCGAAGCTCCCCGGACCAACACGTCCGTCACCAGCAATCGAGCCGAAGCTCCCCGGACCCAAAGTCCGTCTTTTAACCATCCGAGCTGAAGCTCCCAGCTAATTTTCGGTGCTACAGTGTTTGTGAAATGTGCAACCCTAATTACTAAGTTACTCTTTTCAGCTTGTTAAAAACAGTTTACGTTAACCCAGGACTGCCCCCGGTATTCCCTGTGAATGGCTCTCAAGGGGCACTAGGAACTGTGTTGGGATTACGCCCAGCGTTCCCTTTCGCAAGGTACTTATTTTGTTATTGGTTGATTCCCTTACCCATTACTTTCTCATGTTCCGATAGGCTAATCCTAGGGTGATTTGACTCCAACTCTCCTTGGGTAGGACGATCTTTCGTCGGACCCGAACGCCTCTAAACCCTAGACAAAACGACACCCTACTCACTTATCTTCCATAGATGCACCTAATTCTACTTATCCTTCCAGCAAACCAACAAGACCCATCACACGTGCTCTAATTCATATCCAAAATGATTTCCTGCAGTTTTGCTAAATGCGGACCACTTAAGCTATATGACTCGTAAAATGGGAGGTACATGAAATACTCATCCAGTACCCCTATGATAATTATTAGAGGTCTAAAATGACATTTGTAGCATAACTCCAGAAATTCATAATTTTCCTAATTTGTCTGATAATTTATTTATTTATTCTAGTATCCAAAAAGCCCAAGTTTGAACATGAAGTACCAATTTCAGACAAGATAATAATCCACTAAATTTATGTTAATTACAAAATGCATAATCAACTCTAAAGCCTAAGTCTTCAAATTTTTCAGCAAGGTTTAGGCCCTTAATTTAATTTCAAATATATCTCATAATAAGTCATTTTAAAAGATTTTACAGCAATAATACCTCCAAAAACTTCAGAGAAAATTCAGGAATAGTTATGATGCCATAAAAATACCCTAGAAAAAGTTTCATAATTTATCATTTAATAATAAGGCTATACTTGATTTTCTCATGAAATTTCAAGTTTATGGGTTAATGAACAAAGTATACTAATTATCCATCAAAAATTTCCACAAATATTCTCACATGATAATAATGAACTAGGAAAACTATGTATCAAGTTTCATAATTTTTCAACAAGTATTGAGCTCTTGTAAGAATTATTTAGTATGTAACCGAAGTAATGCACTTGTGAAGTAGATGCCCTAATTAAGTATCCAAAAATTCTATTAAAACTCATATTTGATCAGTATGCTCTAAAACTACCTCTGCCAATGTTTCATGACCTTTCAATGGGCAGTGAGATCACAATAGTCAAATTATTAATTAGGGCAATCCTATTATTTACAAATGAAGTGCTACCAATTTTGATCAAAACTTCCCAAATAAATTACCAGAGGCTCAAAGTATCCTTATTCCCACTCTACCCAAATTTTATTATATTTCAAGGAGTTTAGCTAACCTAAACTAGCACTACAAGTTTTATGACCTAAGCTAGGGTTAGGGTTTTGTGGACCCTACCCTTTTCAAAATTATTTAATATTTTTACCAGAGGGTTTTATATACCCTAGGACCCTCCCTGCAAAATTTTATGTTCATACAAGGTGTTTAGGACTCATGCCCTTCACAAGGCACAAAGGTCCTTCCTTAGGGTTTGGCCTAGGAACTTAGGGCAAATCAATTCCACACTACCCCTCATTCCATGGGAGGTGATAAATGCCAAAGCAAGTAAGTGTCCCAAACTTCAGCCTCTGTTGAGGTGATTTGGTCACTCAAAATCAAAAGTGCACTTTTTGAACAAAAATACCACCTTAGGGCCACACTAGGGTTTGGTGATTCCCTAAGCAAAACATATCCAAATGAGTCCAAATTTTGTACAGGACTAGGTCTTGAAGCCAGGGACCACTCCCAAAAATTTGGGAGGGTTTGGAGGTCATTTGACCACTTAATTAAATTACCCTAGCTTTATTAAATAAAATCAAAAACTTTAGGAAAAGTGTGTCCAAAAATTCTGAGTTTGGGGCAGGCCCTAGGCATTGCTAGGTTAGGCTCCCTGCCAAAATTTCAATTGATTTGGGCTAGGGATGAAGTGTGGGCACTCAGTCTAATGACTGCCTAGCCCTAAGGGTATGTCCCACCAAAATGGGTGCCCTGGTCAGACCATGCACCCAAATGGGTTCAAACAAATTTTAAAATAAATTAGACTCAGAGGGCTACAACTTCTATGTTGGTGACTGTTTCTGCAGAGGGGCCTAAATATTTTTAAAATTTAAAACCAATCATACCAAAATCTGTGACATAATTCACATGAATATAAAATGAATCCTATAGTTTAAAATCGGAGAGGCACGAATCTTGACGCAGATTCGACGGAATCCCGTCATCTTCTTAAATGAGCCAACGGCCAGGATCCATCCCGCCTGGAGCCGCTTCCAAGCCTTTTCGCCGGCGATCCAGCCCCTTCCCCGGCCGGCCACCGCCACCACCACCTCCGTTGAGGTGGTGGCTATCGTCAGGCGGCGGCTCTGCCGCCGGAGAGGCGTTTTTCTGGCGGTTATAGCAAGAAAATTTCTTGCCAAAACCATGAAAAATGCTGGATTTGATCGGGCTCAATTGAGCCCGAATCTTAAGCCTAAGAAGTCCTATGATCTACCCGAGAGTTAAGGAGAGGGGGAGGACCTTCCTGGCGGCCTGGATGCGGGAAGAGAGGCGGGATGCCATTGTTGACGGCGGTGGCGCTCAGCTTCTGCAACAGTGTAGTGGGATGGCCCGTCTCCTCCAGGTAAACGCTCGAAAATGTTCCCCTTTGCCCACTGATGGTGTTTAAATGGCAATTGGGGAAGGGGGTGGCTGGTTCTTCAATGGCCATCAACACCATTTATGGTGTGGCTCGGGTAGAGTGGAGGGGGGCTGAATCCACCCCTTGGTGGCCGGGAAATGGCTGGAATCAACTCCTCTTCCCTAGAGGAGTTGATTGAAGCCATTAAAGGTGGCTGTTAGCCTCCCTTGGCCGGCTCCACTCTCTCCCTTCCTCTCCCCCATCTTCTCCCTCCTCCATTAACGTGGAGGGAAGCTTCCTTATCTCTCCTAGTCACCCCTGGTTGACTGGTCAACCCCATAAGCTAAGTGCAGCCCACTTGGTTTTGATGAACATGGAAATGGGGTTAGCCTAAGGAAGAAGTGGCTTGGGCTTGGGTTAGCCCTTTTGGGCTAGGTTTGACTTGGCTTAAATGAGGGTTGACCTGGGCCAATTTGACCATCTGGGTTGACCCCATTGGGTTTTTAGTGACCCATTGGACTCCCTTAAGATCTAGGAATACTTGAATAGGGTTGTTGGTTGGGCATCTTGGTGGTCTCATGTCCCTTGGTAAGGTCACTTTGACCATTTTAGGGCTAAAGTTGACTTGGGTCAACATGATCATTTGGGTTGACCCCTATGGGTCCTTGGTGACCCATTGGCTTCCCCTAAGGTCTTAGTAGGGTTATGTAGGGTTACCCTGCACTTTGGAGGTCACATACCCTTAGTAAGGGTACTTTGACCAGATTAGGAGCTTGAGTTGACTTGGGTCAGCCTGGCCTCTAGGGCTGGCCCCAATGTGTCCTTCGTGACCCATTGACCTCACTTTAGGGTTAGGAGGGCATAGGTGGGGTCCTCTAGGCTAGGGTAGGTCAATTGACCCTAAGTAGGCTAGTTTGACCCATTGAGGGCTAGTGTTGACCTTGGTCAACAGAGCCTCTTTGGTTGACCCCAATGGGTCCTTATGGCTCTAAAGGGCCTCCCAAGGTATTAGGGGGTGTTGTGGTAGGGTCTTGGGGTCAAGGTGTAGCCCATGGTCATCCTAAAGCATTGCTTAGAGTTCTACTATTGGCAGACCATGACGAGTTTCCCCACTTTGTCTCCTATCTCTTGGCCCATTCCTGGCTTCCTAGGGTTTGTCATGACCTAGCCATGGACAAAACCACACCTAGGGGTCTAGTTGGAAATGGGATGTTACATAGGCGACCCCACGATCAGGCGGTTTGTAGATCAGCGGACAGTTTTCTTTCTCACACTAGAATAACGGGTACTCTGTGCGTCTTGTTGTGGTCTTGCAACCAGGCAGTTTCAGCGGACTCCATAGCGGTTAGCAGCAGAGCCGGCGGCTACTCCTTGAGTCTGTGCAGCTTGTTTCTTGCATTGTATTTTTTTCTGCTTCCATCGGGTACATTGGCAATCATGTCTCGTCATGTATGCCTCGCTCTGTAAAGATTTTTTATAGTTCAAGATTCATGCTCCTCTGGTTGCATTTGGTTTAGTTAGACTCAGTTTGGTTGAGTGTTCCTGTGCTTAGTGTCCCTTTTTCCGTTATCACAAATTTTTACATGGTATTAGAAGGATCAGAGGTTGAGCAGTGATCAAACATCAGTTTGTTTTTCTGCTTCTGAGAGTCTAAGTAAACCAAGTTGTTTGCAATGGAAGGTGAATTCGCAAGAGTTCTTGGAATTGATCTCATTACGTGGACAAACTTCAAGAAGTGGAAGTCGTGTATAAAGAGATATCTATTGGGTGAGGACCTTTAGGATGTCTTCTGTGGAGACGAATGACAGGAGGTTACTGCTGCTGCGGGTGCTAATGCGGTGAGAGCTTGGAGGAAGACTAATGAGAAAGTAGAGTTTACTCTTAAGCGGACTATCTCACGGAACTCTTCGACCACATCATAGGATGTTGGTCTGCTGCAGAGATTTGGACTTCCCTCGATGGGTTGTTCATTAGGAAGAATGTAGCTCTTCTATAATTTCTGGAAAATGAGTTGGCAAGGGCCACTCAAGGAGATCTGCCCATCTCGTCGTTCTTCTTGAAGATGAAAAACTTGTGCGCTGAGATTTCCGCACTGGACCCTGATGAACCTATTTCATAGGCGAAGCTGAAGAGGCACATTTTTCGCGGTTTGCGGAAGGAATATGTGGCCTTTATCACTTCTGTTCAAGGCTGGGCCACTCATCCGTCTTTGCTGGAGCTGGAGAATCTGTTGGTTTCGCTGGAGCGCTTGGCAAGACAAATAGCTGGAGTTATTGTCTCTGAAGGAGGCAGTGAGGCGCTTTTCTCAGGGAAGAAGAAGAGGTGGGAGAAGAAGAAGACAGATGTTGGTGATGGTCCTTCATCTTCGTATCAGCGGAAAGGGAGTGCTGCCCCTAAGCGTGATTGGAAGAAGAAGAAGGATTGCCTTAACTGTTATAGGGGCAACCAGCCAGGTCACTTCAAGAAGGACCGCAAAGTCAAGCAACAGCTGGGGCATGTTGCAGATAAAGAGGAGGTTGGTTTTAGTGTTGAGGAATCAGGATGGGGGAATGTGTTCATGAAGGGCACGTGTGTTCTTGCATTGTCTACCATCGATTACAAAGATGACTGGATTGTGGACTCGAGGTGTGGTCACCACCTCACCGGGGACAAGTCAAAGTTCTCCTCTCTGCACACATTCTCAGGTAACAAAGCCATCATTACTACTGATGATACAGCTCATGCAGTCGAGAAGGAGGGTGATGTTTCTATTGGTAGTGATAATGGTCTACTAACCTTAAATAGTGTCTATCATGTATCGGGCATGAAGAAGAACCTCTTCTTTGTGACCAATGCGGTGAACGCAAGTTATGATGTTCTGTTTGGTCCATCATAAGTGAAATTTCTCTGCAACGTGATTGCGGTAAAGGCTGACGTTACTCATGTAGGAAGAAGGGTTATGGACTTGTTTGTTCTATCAATAAGTTTTTATGTTGATCGGATGAGGGCCAACGATAGTGCAGCTATTTGTCATGAGCAACTTGGGCACGTTGGGATGGACAAGTTGAAAGTCATGGCAATGAAGAGCCTTGTGAAAGGCTTGCTTAAGTTGTCATCCTTCGGCGACGATCATGTCTGCGCAGGGTGTCAATATGGTAAGGCTCATCGCCTTCCATTTGATAAGTCACAGACTAAAAGTAAAGCATCATTGGAGTGTAGATATATGGTGGTTTTGATTGATGACTATACAAGGTACACTTAGGTGTACTTTATGAAGGAGAAGTCGGACGCGTTCTGTTTGTTTGTAGAGTTCAAGGAGCTTGTGGAGGGCCAACTTGGCCTGCGGGTCAAGAAGTTGAGAACGAACAACGGAGGCGAATTTGTTTCAAATGAGTTCTCTAACTTCTGCAGGAAGCACGACATTCAAAGTGAGCTCACTTATGTCCATACTCCACAACAAAATGGAGTAGCATAGCAGAAGATCTGTCATTTAACGGAGACCTGCAAGTATTAGCTTCATGCCAAAGACATTCCATGGTCCTTCTTGGCGGGAGGGATGGTCTGTGCTACGTATGTCATCAATCAGATGCATCTGAGTACGATCAACATGAAGTCTCCTCATGATATGATGTTTAAGGAGAAGCCTGACGTCGGACACCTTCGGGTGTTTGGATCTACCTGTTACGCACACATCCCAGATGCTCTCAGGACAAAGCTAGATGCAAAGACAAGGAAGCTTGTCTTTATGGGTTATGATGAGCGAAAAAAGGGGTGGAAGTGTATAGATCCAGTGACAAAGAAGTTCATGATTTCGAGAGACGTGGTCTTCGACGAGCTAGCATCATATGGAGGTAGCTCCTTTTTGGAACTGCAGGAGAACAAGTCAGATGGCGGGCAGGAGGAGGCTGCTAAGGATCTTTTGGTGGAGTTATCTGTGTCACCAGGAGCTCCAGGTGTTTCTAGCTCCGGGGTAGAGGCTTCTGGTTCAGGAAGCGGGGGTAGCGAAGCTCCATGTTTGCCTAGCAATGGAGCTGATTCAGAAGAAGCAGCGAAGGTGGTTAGCAAGGGTCAGACTCTTTGGAGATCGAAGAGAACTATAAAACCACCAGCTCGTTATAGCGAAGGAAACAGGTGAGCTTGGTCTCTTGTTTCTTGGCAGGCCCTCTGGACGAGTGAGAGCCTTCTAGCTTTGAAGAAGCTACTGGAGTCAAGGAGTTGGAAGATGTCATGGATGAGTAGATGGTTGCCCTCAGGAAGAATGAGGCGTAGGACATTGTGCCCAAGGTCGATGACATTACTCCTATGACGTGTAAGTGTCTCTATAAGCTAAAGAAGAAGGCGTATGTGAGCATCGAGCGATACAAGGCTCGCTTTGTAGCTCATGGTTTTTCTCAACAGTACGGAGAAGACTATGAAGAGACGTTTTGTCCTGTGGCAAAGAAGACTTCAGTTCGGGTGATTATAGCCTTGGCGTCTTGCCAGGGCTGGAAAATGTTGCAGCTGGACGTAAAGAATATTTTTATGTGAAAATTGATAAAGACATCTTCATGGTTCAACTTCCTGGATACGTGTATGAAGATCATCCAGGTTACGTCTACAAGCTCAGGAAAGACCTTTACAATTTGAATCAGGCTCCGCGGGCATGGTATGGGAAGATCGCAGAATAGCTCCAATTCTGCAGTTATTTTTCCACGGACTCAGATTCAAGCATGTTCATCAAGAAGAAGGGGAAGCTTCAGGTCTTGGTACTGTTGTACGTGGACGACATGATCGTCACGAGTAACTTCGAGGAGGAGGTGGCTAGGCTCAAGACAGAGCTAGCCATTCGGTTCGAGATGAAGGACTTGGGTGAGCTCCATCACTTCCTTGGACTTGAGGTGGAGAGGAAAGAGAGAGGCATACTTGTTTCCCAAAGGGGCTATGCGGATCGGATCGTTTAGCGATTCGGCATGTGGGAAGGGAAGAGTAGTTATACTCCTCTTGATGTTGGCATCAAGCTTTGACGAGATGAGGGGAGGATACTTCCAGATCATCTAGTGTTCCGTACTCTGGTGGGGAGCCTTATCTATTTGACGATTACAAGGCCAGACATTGCATATGTTGTAGGCCGAGTAAGTCGGTATATGGCAGAACCTCAGAAGCCTCATCTGATGGCGGCAAAGAGCATTCTGAAGTATGTGAAGTCTACTTCTTATATTGGTCTCCTTTGTGGAGAGACACGGGCTTCAACCTGCACAGCTATACAGATATTGATTATGGGGGAGATTCGGACGACCAAAAGTCAACTTTCGGTTACGTCTTCACAAGTGGATCAGCGGGTATCTCTTGGTGCAGTAAGAAGCAAGATTCAGTGTCTATCTCTACTACGAAAGCAGAGTACAAGGCTTCGGCCTTGGTAGCTCGGGAAGCCATTTGGCTCAGGAGGCTAGTAGAGGATGTCCATGAAGAAGTGTGTGCTCCTACTCCACTACGCAGTGACAATGAGAGTGCCCTGAAACTAGTTAATAATCCAGTCTGTCACGCGCGGACCAAGCACATTGAGATTGAGCACCATTTCATTCGGGAGAAGGTGTTGGAGGGGTCTCTTATGGTTGGACATGTGCAGAGCGAGGACAACATCGCGGACATCTTCATAAAGCCGCTGTCGAAGGGGCCATTTACTCGACTACGGGGATTACTAGGGCTGGTTTCCACTTCCCACTTCAAGGGGGAGTGTTGAATTTTTTTAAGTGGAAGTGGGCGGCCTGTGTGGCCTAGGCGGTTTGTTCGTGCAGCCTGTGCGTACAGTATGTGGCGGCCTGGCAGGTCGACTTTGTTGTGGCTGGTAGTCTGTTCCCTGTGGAAGCCGGGCGGATAAGATGGTTATCCGCTCAGTTGCTGGATTGTGTAGTTCGGTTCTGGAATTCGTCGGCTTTGTACGGACTGGTTTTCGTATCCGCTGGTTATGAGTTCACACCTGAGATGTCTGATGGTGTAGACTTGGTTTGGATTTAGACCAAGTCCAGGTTGGCTCAGTCTGGGAGGTCGCACGGGCTGGAGTCGTGTCCGCAAGTTTGTAGACCGATGCAGTTTTCGCAGTGTCTGCCTGGGTGTTGTCCTGACTTGTGCTTTGGTGACAGGTTGGTCTAGCTTGGTATCCGGCCTTGATGGTGCAATCTTGGCAGTCTGGCTATCCTTACCTAGTCGTGGCGGCCTAGTTGTGTATCCGTAGATATGCGGATATGTTTGGTACTCGCCGTAAGATAGGGTTGTGATCCTATCAGCTAGGGAGGTGATCACACTCCTCTTCGTGCCGATAAATAGGACCCCCCTGTCACATCAAAAGATACCGAGTGAACAGTAATTGAACTCGCAGGAGGTTGCTGGGGTTAGGGTTTTCTATCCCAGCGGTTTGAAGAGTTTGACCGGATTGTGTTGTGCAGGTTGTGCGGATAGTCCTGGAAAGCCAGAGACTTGGTTCTGACTGCGGTCAAGGACAGTGCGAACTCTGCAGATAGCAACCAGCGTTTAGCCGCAGGTTGCGGTTTGCAACCAAGTGGTTTCTCTTCTACAACTTGTTTCCCAGTTCAATAAGTTGACCGCCTCTATCGGTTTGTTCAGTTCGGTGGAGCAGCAGTCCGCGTTATCTGTGTAAGGACCCCCCCCCCCCCCCAACCCATGCCCTGGTTCGGGCCGGAGGGGATCTTACGTGCCCAGTTCTCCTTTAAGGGGTGACGACCCACTCTGTTGGAACCGTAGTTCTGATTTGGGCAAGGAACACTATTAGGAATATTAGATTGACCCACCACGTATAGTCATGGGTCATAGGATTATGTCTAGGACAGGTCATTCAGAAGGTTTCTCCAGAATTGCTGAAAGAAGTCCAAGGAATGCAGTTAAGACAAAGTTAGAAAATCAGATCGACGATCGTCGAACACAGTTCGACGAACGACGATCTCCGGTCGACGAATTCTGAGTTACTTCTCTGAACTCAGGTCGATGATCTCAAGACTTCAGCAAGGCTGTGTCGACACCCAGACGATTAGTGTCGACACACAAAAACATCTGTCGACACAACTATCTGTCGACTCCATCACAGTAATCTGTGTCGACACCCAGAGGATTTGTGTCGACACAAAAGAACTCAAGTCGACGATTGGTGGACAACACTTGCTCAGCTCGACAAAATCAGCAAGTCAGTCTCTCAGCTCGACGAAATAGAAACTGAGCTCAACGAACTGTAAGCTCCGGCCGACAAACGCAAGCAAGATATTCAGCTCGACGAATCTAGCTGAGTTCGACGAATGATGAACTCACGTCGACGATTGATGAACTCGACGAAAGTTCAGGTCGACGATTTCTGAGCAATCAGTAACAGTTGGCAGAATTTATTGAGGATTAATTACAGTCAATATTCTCAGTGAAAATAGCCGTTCAAACAGACAGTTACAGTTGGATTAATTATAGATCAATTTCCAAAGCATCTTCTACTCTCGGGAATGTTTCTTCCGCCATAAAGCCTAAAGAATTCAAATAAGAAGAAGAAGATGATGATAGAGAATAGATACACACAGAGAACACAGAGATAGAGACGGAGAATACAGAAGATAAAAAAGATACACATAGGGCAATATCTCTACAGTAACCAGAAGCCCTAGACTAGAGCAATAACAGCTATCTGAAGAAGAAGAAGAAGAACATTCAATCTCTATCAAGAGTCTTCTTCCTTCATTCCTACAGGACAACTTCAAGGACAACAAATCTCTATCTGTCAGAAGTTCCTGAAGATTACTCTGGTCCAGGCCTGAAGATTGAAGGCTTATCACCCTGTAGCAGAGCTCCAGTTTTCCCTGAACCATTCTATATCTCAGGGGAGCCTTTGCTAACATCAATATCAACATAGTCTTCTCAGCTGTTTTGAGAAAGAGAAGACTTCCATCATCTCTCACCCCCTCCTGTATAAAGGGTTGTCATCTCCCTTCAAAAGTGATTCCTGGTTGCAAGTCTCCTTCCAAAAGACTTGAGGTTGGTTTTTGGGGACCTGATCAAAACTTATTGGTGACAGGGCACCTGATCAAAAACTTGAGTGGATTCCTACCAGGGTAGTAGAAGAGTGGACAACCCAGATTTGGGGAACCACTATAAAATTTTTTGTGTCTTCTGGTTGCTTGATCTGCTTTATTCTTTTTAGCTTTTATTTTGTTTTTGTGCTGTCACAAACTCTAGCCTTTTGCTTAAGATCTATCTTCTTTCAATTGGTATCAATGCGAGGTTGATTAAATTACCATACCTTATTGGTTGTACATGCTAACACCTAAACCACAAAGATCCTGTGATAGATCTTAAATATCTTTAGAGTTATCATGGCACAAATTGCAGATTTTTTAAGCACCAGACTTCCCATGTGCAATCTAGATAAGCTTGCACTATGGAAGACAGGGATTAGATTTTTATGGACTCCATTGATGAAAACACCTTTAAATCTATTTTGTCAGGTCCAGCTCCACCTCAGAATACAACAAATCCAGATGTTGTTCCATCATCCCAATGGACAGATGCCCAAAAAAGGATGAAGATTGTTGATGCACAAGCAATGAACATTGTGGCTCAATCAATGTCTGATGATATTTTTGAAGAAATTGCTGAATGTTCATCTGCAAAAGAGATGTGGGACTCCATCACAGCAATGGCTGTTGTATCAACAAAAGGGAGAATAATTGAAGCTGAATCTTGGAGTGATGAAGAAGAAGCAAGAGCAAAAGAATTTTGCCTAATGGCAATAGATGCTTCTCGCAGCAGCTATGCTGCAGAATCTGAAGAATCAGAGTATGAATCAGATGAAGAGGATCGGGCTATTTCTTCCCTTGACTCTTCTTCGGCTAAATTTAACACTGATTTCAGATTATCACATGAAAATCTTCAGAAAATCTTAGTTCAAAATAATTCGTCGAACGGAAATCGATGAAATCAATCATATTCGTTGAACTCAGATCGACGATCTCTGAACAAAGATTTTGATTTCAACTGTTCAGGAATCTATGATCGACGAAATCTATACTATTCGTCGAATAGAGGTCGACGAAATGGGAACATAGAAAGTCATTCTGTGAACAGAGCTCGACGAACTCAATATCATTCATCGAACTCCGCTCGACGAAAGTACTTTAATTCATCGAACTCAGGATTTCAGAACAAAAATATTTGTTCTCTTCAAATATATAATCAAAGTCAGCATTTTAATAATCCTTTCACTGAGTGGATAATACCTCCTAGGAAATATCATCCACCTAGATACAAGGATCAACCCAAAATGCTCTTTTATTTATAATTATGATCAAAAAGAACCTGGACCCAAGTTGATCTAGGTCCAGAACTCCTAACATCTCCTTACGGGAAAAGAATTCAGTCCAGCAAATATACATGATATCAATGGTTGAATAGTTTGTGCAAGGCTATGCAATATAGGGGGAGATTGTTTGTTTTACCACAGAGGAATAATGGCTATGCAAATAGGAGGAGATGCCTGTAAATGAAGCTGCAGAAATTCCAGCAGTAGCAGCAGTTTGTGGAAATTGCAGCAGCAGCAACAACAGATTATAATGCTGCATATTTGGGCAAGGATCAACAACAGCAACAGCAACAGCAACAGTAGTAGTACTTGATCCAGATTTAGGGAGAGATTGTATTTAATTGCCTTGTATTTTACTTACATTTATGTAAATAGTGTCCTCGCCCAAATAGGGGGAGATTGTTGGAACTCTAGTTCTGATTTTGGTAAGGAACACTATTAGGAATATTAGATTGACCCACCATGTATAGTCATGGGTCATAGGATTATGTCTAGGACAGGTCATTCAGAAGGTTTCTCCAAAATTGCTGAAAGAAGTCCAAGGAATGCAGTTAAGACAAAGTCAGAAAATCAGATCGACGATCGTCGAACGCAGTTCGACGAACGGCGATCTCCGGTCGACGAATTCTGAGTTGCTTCTCTGAACTCAGGTCGACGATCTCAAGACTTCAGCAAGGCTATGTCGACACCCAGATGATTAGTGTCGACACACAGAAACATGTGTCGACACAACTATCTGTCGACTCCATCACAGTAATCTGTGTCGACACCCAGAGGATTTGTGTCGACACAAAAGAACTCAGGTCGACGATTGGTGGACAACACTTGCTCAGCTCGATGAAATCAGCAAGTCAGTCTCTCAGCTCGACGAAATAGAAACTGAGCTCGACGAACTGCAAGCTCCGGTCTACGAACGCAGGCAAGATATTCAGCTCGACGAATCTAGCTGAGTTCGACGAATGACGAACTCAGGTCGACGATTGATGAACTCGACGAAAGTTCAGGTCGACGATTTCTGAGCAATCAGTAACAGTTGACAGAATTTATTGAGGATTAATTACAGTCAATATTCTCAGTGAAAATAGCCGTTCAAACGGACAGTTACAGTTGGATTAATTATAGATCAATTTTCAAAGCATCTTCTACTCTCGGGAATGTTTCTTCCGCCATCAAGCCTAAAGAATTCAAATAAGAAGAAGAAGAAGATGATAGAGAATATATACACACAGAGAACACAGAGATAGAGACAGAGAATACAGAAGATAAAAAGATACACATAGGGCAATATCTCTACAGTAACTAGAAGCCCTAGACCAGAGCAATAACAGCTATCTGAAGAAGAAGAAGAACATTCAATCTCTATCAAGAGTCTTCTTCCTTCATTCCTACAGGACAACTTCAAGGACAACAAATCTCTATCTGTCAGAAGTTCCTGAAGATTACTCTAGTCCAGGCCTGAAGATTGAAGGCCTATCACCATGTAGCAGAGCTCCAGTTTTCCCTGAACCATTCTATATCTCAGGGGAGCCTTTGCTAACATCAATATCCACATAGTCTTCTTAGCTGTTTTGAGAAAGAGAAGACTTCCATCATCTCTCACCCCCTCTTGTATAAAGGGTTGTCATCTCCCTTCAAAAGTGATTCGTGGTTGCAAGTCTCCTTCCAAAAGACTTGAGGTTTGGTTTTTGGGGACCTGATCAAAACCCATTGGTGACAGGGCACCTGATCAAAAACCTGAGTGGATTCCTACCAGGATGGTAGAAGAGTGGACTACCCAGATTTGGGGAACCACTATAAAATTCCTTGTGTCTTCTGGTTGCTTGATCTGCTTTATTCTTTTTAGCTTTTATTTTGTTTTTGTGCTGTCACAAACTCTAGCCTTTTGCTTAAGATCTATCTTCTTTCACACTCTACTAAGCACTTGTTCGCCGCCTTGCTTGGCTAAAATCACAACATATCAGAGATTTGCGGAAGCATTACAGGAAAAACACTAATATATATATATAACTTCATAAATATTTACATGAGTACAAGGTCAAAATCTATGTTCTTATATAAGCCCGCAGGCTGTACAAGTTCTACATATAAGTAGTTCTCACTCTCTTTATCCGACTTGCCGGTACTCACGTCTCGAAACTCTAGAGACGTCGCTGGTTCTTCGGCTTGAGTAGTCCTAACTGCTAGCGCATTCTCCTGCGGCAGGGGGTCACTATGGTGTTTCGTTTTCTATGAATGATCATTTAAATAACCGTTAGTCACAGTGCTAAGTGGAAAAAAATCACCTCTCTGGATCCATATCCTGGGGACGAGCACACACGCACCCAGCAGTATAAGATAGCCGAAGAGAGTTAGAACAATATTTTATATTTTTTATGTCAGTAGTAGTGATAAAGGAGGAGTAGAATAATATAAATGGAACAACTACAACAATAATATCAGTTATAATCAACGCATCAGGTATTCACAACACGTACATTATCGCAGGCATTCACAGCTGTGTATATACCGCAAGCTTTCACAGCTGCGCAGATCACCCTATGTCGATATAGTATGGACCGCTTCTGTTCCAGTAGGGTAGCGAGCCCCGCGGGCCTCACCGATGTGGTCGTCGATGACAGTGGCCAATCCTGCCACTTCTGGGGGTAGTCGTGTTGTACAGCCCCATGCCCCGGCGTACATCCCAGTGTACTATTAGATGTGAGCGACATCCTGCGATGCAACATTTTGGCTGACCAACAGAGGAAAACCCGATGGGGACAACATAACGGTCGGTCGCCTGTGGTACCCATATCCCTATCGCCTTGAGTCGTCGACCTTCCCGCACTGGTACGAACGGTCTGCGAAATGGACTGACTCGCCATAATTTTACCGCAAGTAATTCTCAAGTAAGCCCGTCATAATGTAATCTTGGAGAAACCTTCTACAAACTTCTTATAATACCCGGCTAGACCAAGGAAGCTACAGATATTTATCGTTGTTCTGAGAAGTGGCCAGTTTTGTACTACCTGGATTTTTGTATGATCCACCGCTACTCCTTTCTTGTTTATAGTGTGCCCCAGGAATCTGACTTCTTCTAACCAAAACTCGCACTTACTGAATTTGGCGAAGAGGGAGTGCTCTCGAAGTTTCGGAAGTACCATCTGCATGTGTCTGGTATGATCTGTCTTTATTTTTGAATAGATCAAAATATCGTCAATGAAGATGATCACGAAGTGATCTAGGAAAGGCTCGAAGACTTTATTCATTTGAGACATAAAGGCGGAGGGTGCGTTGGTGAGCCCAAAGGGAATCACCAGGAACTCGTAGAGACCATAACGGGAGCTAAAGGCGGTCTTGGGAATATCTTCTTCCTGAATTTGAAGCTGGTAGTATCCTGATCTCAGGTCCATATTGGAAAAGACGGATGCACCTTGTAATTGATCGAACAGTTTGTCGATCCTAGGAAGGGGGTATGTGTTTTGTATCGTAAGCTTATTTAATTGTCGGCAGTGTATGCAAAGACGTAATGTCTTATCTTTCTTCTTCACGAACAATACTTGTGCTCCCCAAGACGAGGAACCGGGGCGAACGAATCCAGCATCTATTATCTCATATAGTTGAATTTTTAGCTCAGCTAGTTCTCTTGGGGCCATCTGGTAAGGTACTCGGGACACCGGCCGTGCTCCGATCATGAGCTCGATCTGAAAGACAACTTCTCGTCGTGGTGGCAATCCAGGGAGAGACTCAGGGAAAATGTCTGGGAAGTCGCGTACTACTGGGACCTTGGTGAGATCTTGCGTTTTGTCCTCCATTTCAAAGTAAATAAGGTATATCTCGTCCTTTTGTCGGACCAATCTCATAGTCTGTGCAGAAGTTAAAATAATATGAGAGATAGAGGGTACACATGTCAACATAATATCCCGACCATTTGGGTTCTGTAGTAGGACTTCCCGCATTGAATAATTTATTTGTGTCTTATGCTCGGCTAGCCAATCCATTCTCAATATGATATCAAATCTGGTTATTGCTAAGATCGTTGCAAAGACTTCAAATTCCATGTCTCCTAGCATTGCCTAGAATGTACATTTTTTTGTTGACATCATGTCTGATCCATCTGGTAGACGGATCCGTATAGATAGTCCGGACAAACGAGCAACATTCTCCTTAGTCATAATGAAATGTTAGGGCACAAAGGAGTGTGTTGCTCTAGTGTCGAAGAGGGTTCTGGCGAGGTGTCCTTCTACCATCAAAATTCCTGGCAGAATAGGGAGCATATATATATCATATTTTAATATATAAGATGTAGGTCTACATATATTTCCTAGTATAGCAGCATCTGACATATCTCTATTGCCTAATATATATACCTATCGCTGCATTAGGGGTCAGTCCAAGCTGTAGATCTAGTGCATAGGCCTACAAGGGCGTTGCGCAGCCCTGTTGGCCTCTCTAGCCAACTCTGCCTTTGTGGCCTCTCTGGCCTTGTCCTCGTGCTGGCTGCTATCCAATACCCTGTCAAGAGCTCTTATCCCTGGTCTTCCTGCTGTCTGTGGACAGAAGGCCCTCATATGTCCTGGCTACTGACATAAGAAGCAGTTCCCTGCGAAGGGAACGTCATGTCGGACTACTGGCACGGGCTGTAGTGCTGGAGCTAGTCTGACATCCTGCTATGGTGCTGGGGGTGCTGGTGGTGCTGGTGGGTGCCTATACGGCAGTTTACGGTGTCTCTACCTGTGCCCTCTATCCTGTCAGTGGGGAGAAGCTCCTCTATCTCGTCGCAGACCTCTAGGGACCTCCACCTATCCTTTGTGTTACTGGGCTACCATCCGTTGGTCCAACTCTAGCGCTGCTGTGTGAGTAGTTATGGTGTGGAAGGTAGACTGAGAGATCATAATCAAAGCCTGCCTAAGATCATCATGTAGGCCTCGGTAGAATCGGGAAGCTCTATCCCTATCGGAGGCAGCCAAGTTCCCGACAAAGCATGTCAGGTGTATGAACTCCCTCTCGTACTCAGGTACTATCTGATCGCCCTATCGGATGTACAGGAACCACTCCTGTAAAACAGCTCAATCTGCGTCTAATAAAGAAATCTAGCGTGGCCTCTGAGAATTCTACCCATAGGATATAGCTCATCAGCCAACCTCTAAAAGTCGAGCGGCTGGCTGCACTCCACCAATCCCTAGCGTATCCTTCTAACAAGGACACTACCAAAGAGACTGCAGCTACTGCTGGGCACATCATACCAACGAGCAGCTCCTTTGTACGCTCCACCCACTCCTCTACCGGATGGCAATCTCCGTGCCTCTGAAAGTGGGAGGCCTCAGTCCTCTAAAGGTCGTCAGCAAATCGGTAGGTTCCATCATATCTCGTGGTGGTTGTGCCAAGGATGTCCGGAAGGTGGCCAGGATGGCCGTTAGTGTCTACCCCAAGTCGGTTTTAGCAAACGGTACAACCACGGGGACGACCGGGTCTGGAGGTGGGGTGGTGGGAACATATCCTCTTGAAGAGGACCCCCCGTTACTGTACTCCGGTATCTGGAGAAGTAACAGGAAAGAGTGTTAGTACTTTGCAAAAGTAGGGTAAATTTGCAAGAACGACTGATGAAGCGAAAACAACGGTGTACGAGCATATTAACGTACAATCTAGAATCCCTAAGCCTCTACACTAGGGTCCACCAGGCTTTTGCTGCAAGGTTCATCCTGAACCGAGTAGCGAAGCGAGGGACAGGGGAATCCTGAGACTGCTCCACAAGGACGAATCGAGATCGCTCTGATCCCATTGTAATGACCCCCCTCCCAACCCTTGCCCCGGGTCGGGTCGGAGGGGACCTTACGTGCCCAAGGCATCCACCCAGTGCTCCTTTAAGGGATGACGAACCACTCTTCTAAGCACTAGTTGGTCGCCTTTCTTGGCTAGAATAACAACATTCACAACACATCAGAGATTTGCGGAAGCATTACAGGAAAACCACAAATACATATATGACTTCATAAATATTTACATGACTACAATGTCATAGCCTATGTTCTTATATAAGCCCGCGGGCTGTACGAGTTCTACATATAAGTACTTCTCTCTCTCTCTCTCTCTCTCTCTCTCTATTATATATATATATATATATATATATCCTGCTTGCTGGTAATCACGTCTCGAAACTCTAGAGATGTCGGTGGTTCTTTGGCTTGAGTAGTCCTAACTGCTGGCGCATTCTCCTGCAGTATGGGGTCACTATGGTGCTCTGTTTCATGTGAATGGTCATTTAAATAATCATTATTCACAGGCATAAGTGGAAACAAATATCCTCCCCGGATCCATATCCTGGGGACAAGCACACACGCACCTAGCAGTATAAGATAGTCCAAGAGAGTTAGTACAATATTTCATAATTTTTATGCTAGTAGCAGTGATAAAGGAAGATTGACATAATGTAAATGGAACGACTACAGCAATAATATCAGTTATAATCAACATGTCGGGTATTCACAACATGTACCCTATCGCAGGCATTCACAACCGTGTAAATACCGCAGGCTTTCACAGCTGCGCAGATCACCCTATGTTGACATAGTATGGACCGCTTCTGTTCTAGTAGGGTAGCGAGCCCCGCGGGCCTCACTGATGTGGTCGTCGGTGATAGTGCCAGTCCTACCACTTCTGGGGGTGGTCATACTACACAGCCCCAGGCCCCAACGTACAACCCGGTGTACTATTGGATGTGAGCAACATCCGGTGATGCAACATTTTGGCTGACTAGCAGATGAAAATCCTACGGGGATAACATAACGGTCAGTCGCCCGTGGTACCCATCTCCCTGTCAACTTGAGTCGTCGACCTTCTCGCACAGGTACGAACGGTCTGTGAAAGGGACTCATTCGCCATAATGTTACCGCAAGCAATTCTCAAGCAATCAATCAAACATTTATGCTAATACGAACCGAGTCTGCGGCGGCCTGCCCTATTATACGTTAACCTTTAAGCAGTGACGCTCAGCTCAACTTTCGACAAGGAGCTTGGGGGCACTTATTTGAGGCTAAACCTGGAGAAACACCTCAACTCTAGTTATCCTCAACTAAGGCTCAATCTTAACATACAACTACTCGTCAGAGCAGGACCCGTGCCTATAATAGTAAATTGTAGTAATTTAAACTACTGATAATAAATGATGCATAATGAAATGTGACCAGTACGAAACTGGAGTATAACTGAAACGAAAGTACTGAACTGAAATGAACTTGACCAGTACAAGACTAGAGTATTACTGAAATTGAAAGTACTGAACTGCAATGAACTTGACCAATACGAGACTGTAGTAGTACTGAATTGAAAATACTAAACTGAAATGAACTTGACCAGTATGAGACTGGAGTTGAATTGAAAGTACTGTACTAAAATGAGCTTGACCAGTACTAGACTGGAGTAGTTCTGAACTGAAATGAGCTTGACCAGTACGAGACTGG